>OX596028.1:104649018-105849018 GCA_951394125.1 Epistrophe eligans | reverse complement strand
CCATTAAGCGGAAATTTAAAGCTAAAAAAAATTAAATTTATCTTTTGGAGTTGCCTAGAAAAAATTTAAATAAAATAGACAAAAGATATGTTAAATAAAATAGTAGTGACATATCAGAAATTCAATGTCATGTCATTTTTGTGGTGAAAATGTTGGAGGTGAAAAATAAAAAAGAAGTGAAAGCATTCCGCAAATTTTTTGTTCTGTTCGATTCATTTTTTTTTAATAAAAAATATAAAATTTAACTGAAAATATGTTTCAGGTAAGCGGGTTTTTCACTTAAGCGAGTTTCGCTTAAGCGGAGTGTTTTATAGGTAATTGGTCGAAAAATGCTTGGGGATGAAAAAAGTGTTTCAGATAAGTGGGTTTCTCTTAAGCGGGTTTTACTATTCTACTGCAATGGAGAAGTTCAAAACAGAGGCTTTCATCATACCGTCCATCGTCGGTCTGTTCGTCTATTATTATTTGAGTTAGAGCTAGAGACTAATTTGCTTCAAATATGGAACAGTGTTTTTATATGAATCCCTGGAGGGGAAATAAGAAATGTTGTTTAAACTCACCTTAAACAGGAAGCTGGTTTTTTTTTTTTTAATTTTCTCAAAAACCACTATAACGATTTTGATTAAACTTCATACCAAAGCGATTGCAGATAAACTGGGTTTCAATTTTTTGCCAAAAAAAAAATCGATTCATGAAAAAAAAGTCTTAATGCTTTTTGAAAAAAAAAAATATTTTTGAGTTGTTTACCCATAACTTTTTAATAATTTGATTTTGTAATAATTTTATAATCTGGTAGTGGTGGTTTTTAAAGTTAAAAAAATACTGGTTTTAAAAATTTGGAAAATAATTAAAAAAAAAAAAATAAACAAAAATCCGTTTAAGTACAGCACCTACACCTACTTTTGATATTTAACATTTTTACTTGCTAATTTTTTACAAAAAGGCTAATATTTCATAAACATAAAATTTCGCAAAAATGCTTATAATTTCTCTTAAAATTTTCCCAATTTTAACAGTGACCAGGTTTCCTGTCAAACTATCTTCAATGACGTTTTTGCACTGGGATTACCTACCATCCACATTCCTGAAGAAAATCTCTTCAGAAAATCTTGTTTCGATTAAGCGAAACAAGGAAACACAAAAGTTCTTTAAAAAGAGGCGTTCAGAGAAGTTTTATTGGAATAATAATCACCTAATTTCAAAAATTTATTTTGTCTAAAGTTGTTTGAAAATAACTTTTGAAAAATTAGGAAAGAGAGAATTTTGAATCAAATTTGAAATTTTGTTCTTCTAAAAACCTTACCAATTAAAATAATTTTTTAGATGGGATTAACATATTTCGATTTTCAACGGACAACTTTTATAAATTTAGAACTTGATACCAACTAAGGCATAGGAATTTTCTTAATCACTAATATTCTGTAAGGCGTTTTTTGATAACTACATCAGTAAAACGACACGGCTGTAGAAGCACCAATTGGAATTTTTGTAAAACGACTATCGTTTTAATGGTTAGAGGGGTAAAAAAAGAAGAGAACGGTTAAGTTTTAGTTTCATTTAATTTAAACGCTAATTAACGCTTCTGGGTTCCTTTCGTTTTCATAAACCGCCGAATATTAATGAATATCTTTCAAGCGCTGTATAGAATTTTTAATCAAAATCTTTCTATCTCTTAAAAATTTTACTTCAAAAAAATGCTTTTTCAATCAAAAACAGACATATTTAAGGTATGAAGCATCTAATTAATAAAAACAAATTTGCTCAAAATCAAATTAATTTGAAACATTCACCTTTATTACTTTGCTGACAACCGAGTCCATCACTAATTCAAAAATGTCATCACATTTTCACATATTGTCTTCAAATAAACCGAAATAGCCATAATTCCTGTCAAAATGCTCGAAGAGAGCAAGAAAAATTGCTTTGCAAAATGCAAAATGCTTTGACAGTATATCGATGGCGCCATTTGACCGACATTTTATTTAAAACCAAGTAAACTAAATTTCCCAATATTATAAAATATACGGTAAAATAAAATGGATTTCTCATATAAATCGTAATGAGTTTCATTTCAATTGTAAATTAATGCGTCTGCCCTGCTCCACCCTATATAATTTAATTTGACTGACACAAACACAAGAGTCCTTTTCGATTAAATACATACATATGAGTAAATGAATTCAATTTGAAACTTATAATGATTGCATTTTATTTTTTCTTTCCGATGCAAATTTATTTAAATCAAAAAATTCAAACATTTGGACAACTTGAAGAAATATAGCCGATTGTCGATTAAAAACTTCCAAATGGTCAAATTTTCGGGTTGGGGTCGAAATTCTGTATGTGCCAAAATTCGGATTCCAAAATTCTGTATTCCAAAATTCTGTATTTTAAAATTCTGTAAATTCAAAATTCTGTATTTCAAAATTCTGTAAATGAATTTTGGAGTAGGTAAAGAATTTTTATATTTTCGTTTTTTTTTTGTTTCTTTTTGAAAGATTTTTGTATTATACTGTGTTACTTTGTTAATTGAATAAAAATTGTTCAACAGGCAATTAAAAAACCTATTCATAACTGTGAGTTTTATTGTAGAAGTTTGGAATAACAGAATTTCTAAAAGCAGAATAATGGATTTGCAGAATTTTGGATTTACAGAATTTTGAATTTACAGAATTTTGGATTTACAGAATTTTGAAATACAGAATAATAGAAAAACAGAATAATGGAATACAGAATTATGTTCATACAGAATTTTTTATTCAGATACAGAATTTTGGAATACAGAATAAAGACCCGTTCCTCAAATTTTCTACATATTATGGCTTTTTTTAAATAATGTTCATATTAGTGAGATTTTGTACTTACATGTTATACAAAAAGACTTTTTCGGTTTGAATTTATCTGAAAAAATAAAAAAAATTAATTATTAAACTTATGAAATTTTATAAATCATTAAAAAATATTTTTTGAAAATTTTGGCATGCAGTATTAACAAGGGTCTTTAGAAGTATAACAAATTTGTATACAGTAAAACCCGCTTAAGAGAAACACCCGCTTATCTGAAACGCTTTTTTCATTCCCGAGAATTTTTCGACCAATTACCTATAAAAAAACTCCACTTAGGCGAAACTCGCTTAAGTGAAAAACCCGATTACCTGAAACATATTTTCAGTTAAAATTTATATTTTTTATTGAAAAAAAACTCTCTTAAGTGAAAAAAAATTGAATCGAACAGAACAAAAAATTTGCGGAATGCTTTCACTTCTTTTTTATTTTTCACTTCCACCATTTACACCACAAAAATGACATTTGAACTTCTGATATGTCACAATCATTTTATTTAATCTATCTATTATCTATTTTATTTAAATTTATTTTATAGGCAACTCTAACAAATAAATTAAATTTTTTCTAGCTTTAAATTTCCGCTTAATGGAATTTTTAAACCTGCTTAAGTGATATTTTTTTTTTCACTTATCCGGATTCCGCTTACCTAAACGAAATTTTATTCACTTAAGCGAGATTCGGTTAAGTGAAATACCCTCTTATGTAAAAAAAAGATACTGAGACATTTTGCGTATTAAGAAATGATAATAAACATCCGTTTTATGCGGGAGCTACCGCTAAATGAATTTTAAGCCAAAATCTTTGAGCACTAAGACCTTTCATATGAGGGAATTATTTAACAAATGGCCTGAAATATGTGTAGTTACAGTTACGGTCAAGTTACAGTTATTTTTTAAAATCTCTGCAAAATAATTCAAGTTACCGTTATTTTTTAAAATCTTTGCAAAATAATTCAAAGTATCTAACGGTTTTTTTTTTAATTTTTGTTGGCTTCGAATTTTTATCAAAAACCTTTAAAAATACTGGACAGGTGCTCCAATCACGAATTTAATTTTTTTGGATAGAATCCAAAGTAGAGAGAGCATTGATATATTGATGATAGGTCATAGAACTAAATAAACAATGTTCTAGTGAAATAGTCAGTTGCATTCTTCCCCTAAAATAATTACACCGTAATACTCGCACCGCCGGGAATGCCTATCAGTTTACCCTTGAGTCCAACTTCGGACGTACTGTTAAGTACAGAGATTGTTTCTTAAGCCCCACTACACAAATGTGCAATGCTTAATCCGGCTCAATTTTTCCTTCCCATTGCGATGTAAAGACATTCAAAACCAATGTGCTTTGGTATCTATTTTTAAATTCAATCCCATTTCCCAAATGCTCGTATACTGTGTTAAATCATTTTAAGGGTATTCGTCATATCCCCTTTAGTGCGGGAATTATACAGTGTGGGCCGTCTAGTGGTATTCATAGGTTATTTTGACACTGACAGCTGTTTCCCGCTCTAAATCTTGACATAAAGTCAGAATCGTACCTCCGCGGAATGAAATGAGTCGCTTTGGGAAATATTAAAAACTTATTTTCAAAGTAGGTGCTGTGTAGCCCAAAACAAGTGCGTTTTTTAAAAAGAAGTTTTGACCAAAATGAAGCACCCACCGCGCCTGCTGCACGCAAGTTTGTACAAAAAACTCGTGAGACCTACCTCTAATTTAGGTAGAAAAGTGACAAAATGGAAAGCTCAATTGATTTCTTGAGAAGAATGACAATTTAAATTGTCATAATTGACAACTTTTAAGTTAAAATCGAAAAGCACATTCCAAATTTTTCTAAAAGTCATTATTTTTTATTTTTTTACTTCTATTTATTGTGACAGATTAATTTTAGCAGATCCTTCATGACAATCGGTTACATTTCAAACTAAAAAAACAAAAAAAACTTCCCAACACTCATTCAATTACCTTTTAATGCATCATTTGGTTCAAGCCTTATCATCATCGTCACACACCTGATACAGATACTTTTAGTACAAATAAAATAAAAAAAAGAACCTTCTATCCCAGTTCCAGCCTTGTTCCTGTGTGCACTCATTTTTTCTGCCTTATCTCTTTTATTCTATTTTTTTTTTTTAAATCACCATCAATCAACATTAAACTCGTTGCAATTGCATTTGTGCAATGGTACCTACCTCCTATATCCAATTAAGTTCAACAAAATATGTACTTTAATTCAACACAATAGTGGGTTGATGCAATTGCAATGCCTGCCTGCATTACAAGTAAACGAATAACCTACCTATGTGTATAGCCAATGCAGTTCATTTGCCCGTAACTTGAAAACTAAAATTCAACGGGATTAATGACAGATGTTACACACAATTTTCGATTGTTTTAATATGAAAAGTGTGTGTGCAGGATGTGGGTCCATTATTATATCGCATGTATGTACCTAGTAATATTAACAACATTTTGAATATCGCGTCGCATCGGATCTATGGTAGATTAACAAATGCAAATAGCGGATTAATGGTATCAAGTTTCCGTTTTAAAGTATAATGTTGGTAGGTACAAAGTGTTAAGCTGAGTAGTTATATTATATTGGTATCACTATAAGTATGGCCATTTATTTCAGAGGTTAACTAACGTACAATTAAATAAGAAATTAACACAATCCACATGTTAATTAACATAAAGTCAGAGATGGCTTCTTCAAATGTACAAAGGTCGAAAAGGTATTGTTATTTGATTTGTTTCTTATTTTTTTGGGGAAGTTTTTTCGAAACTTGTTTAACTGCCTTCCTATATAAGCCACATTAGTGTACAGTGGTTCCAAAACAACTCAATGAATTTTAATACAATTTTCAAAACCTATAAAAAATAACATAAAAAATCCCAAAAATAGTTGTCCATCCCCTGCCACGTACACTTTGAAATAAAAAGGATTATAGTTCTCAAAATTGACTGCAGAGGGAGTTTTAACCCACAAAAGGTGCTGAAATCACAATTTGTACATTATGTTGTTAACAAACAAGGTTGTCTCAAATTTTAAGCAAGATTTGAATTTGCCGCCATTTGTCTAGTATAGTTGGCAACTCTAAATTAAAAAGAAAAAAAAACAATTTGACAGTTTAGGTTTAGTAAAAATAGAGTATTTGTCTAGTAGTTGGCAACCCTAAATTAAAAAAGAAAAAAAAAACAATTTGACAGCTGATAGTTTAGATTTAGTAAAAATGAAGCATTAAACGAGAGAACAAAGTGTTTTCATTTTTGAACAATATTTTGCGTGCACTATTTGAAAATTTCGTACAAAGTATGTTCGGAATATTGATTTAACTTCAGAGAGACTGTATAAAGTAGTTATGCATAGCAAGCCGTTCAAATATCAATATGGAAGAAGTTCGCATAAGAGTGTTGAGGAAAATCAAAATTATTGAACTGTGGCCCCTAAATTTTCATTATTTCAATTTTTTTTCAGCCCTAAACGTTTAGTTGTCATATTGTTGTTTTTTTTTTAACTTTAACTACACGGTTTCATGTTGTTCTCTCGTATAATGCGCAATTTTTTTCAGCACTAAACGTTCAGCTGTCATATTGTTTTTTTGTTAGGGTTACCAACACTTAAACTACACAAAATGGCTGTAAATTCAAATCTTAAGTAAATTTTGTGACAGTTTTATCATAAGAAGATAAATAAAATGACGCTCCATCCGCCATTTTGATTAAAGTGTATTAAATGTTTTAAAATGTTGCGTATTTAGACAACTTAGATAAAATGCCATTTTTAATAAAAGTTTGATTTTTACATTTAAAATGACACTTAATTTGACAGCTGACAGATGATTCGCCTCCGTTATATTTTTAAATCACTTTGGAGCTCTGGGACCGCATCTGAAAAAAAGTTGGTGTTTTGGTTCTGTCTCTTTACGAGAAATTGACTCCAAAGAGAAAATCCTCCAAGAGTATCTACATATATTGCCTGTCATGAAAAATGAGCCTATAATTTTAGGATTTTGGTTTTGGTATTAAAAATGTAGGTCTACTTCATTCCTGCTATCAACAACACGCACACAAGAATGGTTGAGACTTTTCAGTCACTCTAGGGTGCCTTGGTTTTCCAGAAACTATTGTGCATTCGATTTATTTTATATTTTTAAACTTGCAACATTATTTCTTGTGACAGTAAATATGACAGCTGACAGATGATTTGTGTTCAGTATATTTTTAATTTTCGCTGGAGATCTAGAATCGATTTCCAAACAAAGTTTTTTTTTTATGTGTAGGTACTGTCTCTTCCCAGAAAGTGACAATTTCTCTACGCCAACGTCTCGCATCGTTTAGATACAGTAGAAAACTGTAGGTCGCCTTTATTTCTACCAACTAAAATCAGGCACATAGGTATGGTTAATAGTATGACGATATTCACATTGGACTGCCTCCTCTCACTTTCACTTTATGGTAAGGAAGAAGTGGTCAAGTAAGTCATCTGTTTTTTCTCCATAAATGAGATAAAGTACAGAAACGTCAAAGGAGTCGTAGGAGAAAGTTCAATCTGAACATCGTCTATAAATAAATCACTAAGGATTCAAATAAATATTGAATTAAATCACTAAGCCTTGGCTCTCCAGCAGCTGTATGTCGTGCCCACCTTTTGTTTTTTGTTTTGTATTTTATGGTTATTAAATTCATAACAGTTTCTAATGACAGCTTATTTGACAACTAATTTGACAGCTAACAGATGTTCTATACTCTTACACCAGAACACCGCTGGCAAATTGTAATTAGATACCGATAAAGGTCGCTTAAAGCTCGATTAAATAGCAGACAATCAGACTTCCAGATTGCGATACATTATAGCGCCTGCTTTGGAACCCAAATTGCTGAAATCATTTTGAAACATTAATGACAGAAAATTATCTTTCCAATAAAACGAATATCATCGCCATTAACAATATTTCTATGTGTTTTAATTAGAGGATTAAAGTTATAATTTATGCCTCTCCTTAAAAAAAACAAACCATTTTTATGGTAGTTTAAAAGTTTTTTATTTGAATTTTCGAAGAGTTCGAGTATATTCACCTCACAAAATCATAGCTAAAGTTATTTGCTGAGTTTTAGAAGTACATAGATATGAAAAAAAAAAACACTTACTACCATCAGTTAACCCTCATCTAATGACATTTAGATGCCTGTGGGATAATTTTATTTGAAAAAGTTAGTCTATCCCTTGTGTTTCTAAATAGGAAGAAAAAGTTTTCTTCAAACTAAAATTGCCCAGTATATAAGCTTTTTATTTTCAGATTTAAATTCCGGCACATAAATGCCCCGGCAACAAATAATGCAAGCAACCAAGTAAGCAACAACAACAAAATGATTAGCTATAAAGGTTAATTACATTTAAAATAGTGATGAGAGAATGAGAGGAGGTTTTTGATGTCTGTGATAAATACAAAAAATACAAGTAAAAATAAAAATAACAAACGCGCGTTTGTTGAATGGATAAATGGATAAAAGGATAAACATAGCAACATTGTGTAAATTAAACGTCTCTAATAGCACTTATTTAGATTACTTATTATTAAAGAGCTGCCACGTAACCCATAATTTTTGAAGGAGTTAATCGTTAATTAACTTAGAATTTAATTCCTTTTAATGGACGCACATTATGCTTGTTTTGTTATATAAAATTTTTTAAAGGGAAAATTTGTGAATATTTATCTATAGGTTTAGTTATGGATGTATGTCCATGTCGGACAATGAGAAGGAATTATTTCCTTGCTTAAGAGAGGAAGTATTGATCAATAAAATGAATCCAGTTTACGGCATTATTAAGAATTAATTACACCGATGGGTGTACCTATTAAAAAAAAAACTTATAGAGTTAATATAATAATAAATAAATAGTGTTTAGTCAAAAATTTGCTATTGAAATTCAAAAATTTAATTTTTCAATTAATCTAATTTCCGCTTAAATACATAATTAGATAATTACCCCAATCTGTATACCTAGCGTTGGAATATATTTCAAGATTGCAAAAGTATTCTCCTGTCATTTGTGTATCCCATGAGACAAAAATAAACAGAAAACTGTTAAAATAACTCCAGGGTGTTTTTTATACAAAAATATTACCTAATTTTCTGGCAAAAACAGTTTAATAAATTAATTTAAAATATTTTATTGAGAAGTGAGCATATTTTTGATTAATCTTGCTGAGCTGGAGGAAAAATTATGATAAATAAAGAAATTGGTGAGGTGACAGCTCGTTCAGAATCAAGGGCTACCTCCACCTCGTGAAGTCGTGGCCTACAACTCTTAAACATTTCTGAGCGCAGATTGTAAACTGGCAGGAACTTAAGATAAATTATATAGCAAGTCCGATTTGAATTAAATTTGGGATAAGTTGAAAAGTAGCATCTTTCAAAATTATATGTCTAAATATGCATCTCTGAAGCCTTGCAAAACCACATTATCATAATGGATTGATTCCCTCTCTAAAATATGTATGTTTTATTTTGAACTTTTCAACTCACTGGTTGTAAAACTTAAAATTTTCAAATTAACTGCTACTAAAAGAAATGATATACATCATAGCTGTCCTGCAATTGATGGTATATTATGTAGAAGGCCGTAACCAATGCAGATGCCATATGTAAGGAAAAAACAAAATGATCGATAAAATCTTAAAAAATTAAATTCAGCTTTCAAAAAGCTCAACAAATTCAAATATACAAAAGTTTAAAATGATTCATTTATTTATTTTTTTGGAAAATCTTGTCAGTTGCGTATGAGACGTCCCTTACTTTGGCGGACACTTTTTGGTTATCTAAAACGGAGCCGCCAAAATCTAAAAAAATGAGAAAATCCAATTTTTTGTTCTCCCTAAACTTAAGTAAGCCCATTGTGCTCCATCACCCTTCTATGTCATTTGATTGTGGGTGGTAGAAGACTTTTTTTTTTTTAATTTTGAAAGGTGTTGCTTTACAAAAGAAAATCTTAATATCTTTTTTCCTGAAGCTGGACAAACGTTTTTTTTTTGCCTACCCAAACGAACATAAGATCGGGGTCTGGCTTCAAACAGCTCTATGTTTTTTTTTTTTTTTTTTTTAATTATTTGATTAAGGAGCGAAAAAGAAACAATTCTAGAATTCAAATGGTCCTACTTGTAATCATTAAAAAAAAAAGTATAAGTCGCTTGGCATAATAGTTAGCCTTAGACTATTTCACCTTAAAAAAATGTCTTTTTCTCTTCCATGAGAACTGCCTCTTCCAAGAAACTGACAATTCCTCCAAAAGTCCTATATCTTCTCATGACAAAAATATCTCTCACCTTAGCCGTTTCGTTTCGGCAGAAAAATGGTGGTTCCCTCCATTCTTATCAACTAACAATACACGATTTATGTTGGTTAATTTTAAGACTCTATAGGCCCTGGTTTTCCACGAGATGTTGTGCTATACCAAATTTTTGTTTTTATTTTAATCAAACAAAACAAGAAAATATTAATGTTTTTTTTTTTCTATTTACAAACACTCAACAGGCTCTGAAAGACCCATTACCCATGGTATAGCAATCATGTATCAACCAACACATCCTACTAGCCACAAAAAGCAAGTGAGTGATAAATGATAGTGTCATTCATCAAACTGAGTGCAATGACTTTTCAAGAGTTTGTCGCAATAAAGTCCTATACATAATACCTTAACACTTGAGTGCCATCTAGTTCTCTTAAAATCCATTCAAAAACCTACAAGTCTTTTTTTTTTTTTGTAATACAAAAGAAGACTTAAAAATAAAAAATCACTCTCACCAGATAAAAATTTTATCATATCAACACAAAAAGAGACCTACTTTCTTTAAAAAAAAAAAAAATAAATCTTAAATACTCGGTTCTATTTATTAGAAGGTACTTTCACTTTTGTATTTATATGGAAAATATATTAATATGCGGAAGAACGGAAGAAATACAAAAAACTCAATTCATGACTGGCTTTTTGTGGAATCCTTGGTTATACTTATAATAGACGATAATTATCAGAATAATTTTAACAGATTTTTTTCGCTTTTCATATTTTTCTTTTTTTTTATTTTTTGCAAAATAGTTTGAAGTCAAATTTTGCATTTGTCGGAATTTTTCTTGAAAATTGGTCAATTTTCTTGCCTGCAACTGTATTTATGTTGTAATATTTTAAATATTTTAAATTAATTGCCAGATGAAGCAAGATATGCAAGTAGATACGTGTGATCCAGTTCAGTATTTTTTTCTTCTTACTTCCTAACTAAACGATTTGCCCTTTTAATTCATTTAAATTTTTTTTATAATTTGCTGACCTCAAAACTTGACTCGTAGATAAAAATTAACAAGAACAAGGGAAAAAAAAAAACAAAAAGGACGAACAAAACCCAGCGGGTTGCAAATGGCTGGGAAAAAAATTAAATTAATAAGAACTTTAATCAAACTTTAAGAAAAATAGAAAAAAAAAACTGAGTACAAAAAAAAAAAAAAAACAAAACAAAATGATGTAAGAAAACAGTAGGACTAAGCAGAACTGAGCTGAACTGTTTTATTTGTTTTATCCTTTGGTTTTAGTGTAAAGTTTTCTCATGCTATAGAAATTTTTGTGTGCATCATTTTGTGGTTGTGGTTGACACAGTATAGATCATTTGCATATTCAAGTGATGAAAGAAAGAAACTAAAGTTGAAGTGTAAGCTGAATTCCCCCAGGGGGACAAGGACTCATCGTTGAAAAGGAAAAAAAAAAAACATAAACATAAACAACAAGTTAAATTGATGCATTATTCAAACTTTAAATGCTCTGAAATAACATTCAACAATTGTTTTGACGACATTATACGAGTTTACGTGATATTTTACAAAAGTTAGTTGTTTTTGAGAAAGATAAGTCATGGTAAGGGTAAAATAATAACGATTATACCTCAATTTCAAATGCTCTCTTTTTCGTTTTGGTTCTTTTTTCATTTAGCCTACCGCTAGGGTAAATGAAACAAAAAAAAAACAAAACTTGTGTTTACATAATTTTTACGCCAAATTTGCTTAAGGTGGTTTTAGGGTGCTTCAAAAATAAAGTGAACTTAATCCACCTCCACCTTGTGTGTTGGAGGTGATGGAATCGCTAACGGGAATTGTTATTTATACATCGGTAGAATAGTGAGTGAGGAAATCCAAAAGTTTAAGGCGTTTTTTGTTGAATACAAAAAGAATGTTTTTAAATAAGTAACAAAACTAATATCATTAAAAAAAATTTTGGCCCGTAATAAGGCCCATAGAACTATTTTCTTAAAAAAGTTAATATTTTTATATGTACATATATTTACCTAATCTTTATTACTGATATATTTTTAAATTAATTTTTTAATACATAACGGGTGGGCCATCTAGTGGTTTCTTTTTAAATCATTGGTTATTTTGACACTGACCGCCGTTTCCCGCTCAAAATTTTGACAAAATTGAATTGAACAAAATGAGTCGCTCTGATGTGCTTGAACAACGTTGGGAATTATTGAACACTTATTTCCAAAGAGAGTGCTGTGTAGCCCAAACAGTGCGTTTTTTGAAAGAAGTTTAGGCCGAAATGAAGCACCCACCACGCCTGCTAAACGCAAGTTTGTGCAAAAAGTTCGCGACACTGGTATGCTAGTGGACAACACTCATGGTCCCCGTCGTCGTCGTACGGTGCGCACAGACGAGAATGTGGCTGCTGTAGCCGAGAGTGTGAGACTCAATAATGATGCTGGGAACAACGTTTCGGTCAATGATGGGCATGTCAAAGCCATGCCACAATCGATTTTTTCGCATCAAATTCTTAAATCGTCTTATTAGCCATCTTGGCGATGTCAATTGGCCCCCTAGGCGGAGCTGCGATTTGACCCCTTTGGACTTTTTTTTTTTGTGGGGAACCGTGAAGGACCAATGTTATGCCAACAATCCGAAAATGATTCAAGCACTTAAGGCCAATATCATCCAAGCAATCTGTGAGCTTGTCACGGTAAAATTTACCGCGACAAAAATCGCTCTTCCATTCATCCACATCCTTGTTTCCCCCTTTCCTTTTCTTCCTCTACAGGTGTTTCCTTCAACTTACTGAGAGAGAGAAGGGCAGCCATGGTCCATCAGCCATTGGTTCACTCTTTCAGTACCTTGAGGAAACAAATATCGATGTTATAAATTTTGACACTCAAAGTGAAGGGTACATCCGCCCTCCAATAAATGACAGACGGTCGGTCTGTTGAATCTAAAGTGGAAGATGACACTTGGTTCCCAAACACTAGATGTTACTCATTTTGAGAATGGCCGAGTGCCCGACATAGATTCATAATTCAAATTCTTTTAAATCTTTATTTTGTAAAAAATGGAACGTTATAGGCTTATCCTTTATCCAAAAAAAAAAAAATCTAACAAAAGTCCACCGAAGTAGTTTTTTTTGTAAATCGCGATCAAGGAAATAACTGCCAACAATCCCTTCAAAATATTGCGACATGGGTTACTTCTGCCACTAATTTCTCTTTGGTTCAGGTTATTTATACGGAATTTGGAGGGGACAAATGAATGTAGTATTTCGAAATTGAATTCTTGAGTTTTGGCATTTTGGTTTTCGATTTGGCTTTCTCAAAAGAAAATAGGGGGAAAATGGCTGAATGCATTCATCGTGTTCGCCGCTCCTGGAAGTGAAACCAGCGGTCGGCGAATTCCATGATGACTTGCAAAATCAGGTTGATATGTAGGGGCGAGTAAGCAGGACCGCTGGATTTCGTCAACGGTGGCGCACTTCAGCAAGTTAGCTGAGTGTAGCTGACAAATGCCGTGATCGAAGTCCGCGGATCCCCATTGGCCGAAAGCACAAGGTTGTCAGGAAAAGAAGAGGTTCGGACAGACATCAAAAAATCTGGAAGAACACTTCTTGACTGAAGAGCTTGATAGAGGGTTAAAAAAAAAAAAGAAGAGAGAGCAAATTCGAAGAAGAAAGTGTTGAAGTTCAAGAATTTAATTTTGAGTTTTTAAAAAGAAACCGGAAAATAAAAGTTGAAATCTTGACAAAAAAAAAAGGACAAATTGTGTCTTTGGGATAGGATCAAGGAGAGATTTTGAGGCAGGATAGAGGAAGGATAATTCAGAAAAAGGAATTGTTGGCAGTGGCTAAAGAAAAGATAAGTATAGTGATTGTAAAGTGATTTGGAATTTTAATTGAGTCGTTTGCGTTAAGCATTTTAAAGTTTGTTACTAATTTTATTAAATCGGTTGGCTTTTGTTTCGAACAGTTATCCCTGAAATTTCGGGACACGCGACCTGGTTAGACTTTCCTTTTCTTCTTCGGGACAAAGCGATAACGGTCCATTTTATTTCTCTTCACACTATTGTTTTAAAAAGGTACTAAAAAGATTTTGGGTTTTCTCCCTATATTCATAAAGGTTTCCCAAACAAATAAAGTTAAAGATTTTTTTTTCATATCCCAATTCGGGAATCTAAATTTTGTAGTTTCTATTTAAAGATTGCTTTCACCGTCGGTTCCGCTTCGAAGGTTTGCAATTTCCTTATCCTTCAAAAAAAATTGCTGGCGCCCTTTTTTTTTATTTTCAGGTAATTCGCCCCTGTGGCAACAATAAGTTGATCATTCGCGTTTGATTGACCAACAAATTAATTAATCGGTTTAATAAAGTTAATTGGTGAAATCCACCCCTTACTTGAGCTAGCCGTGGTGGTAGCATCCAAGTGCTACCTCCTGTTGCAATTTTTTTTCCTTCGAATTCGAACTTACCTTCGTTTTCCTTTTTCCTCTTTGGTTTGACATTCTGTTAACCAAACCAAATCATAAGTCGTTTCGTTTCGTTACTGTCGGTCGTTCGTGTGAATTTATTCAAAATAAAGTAATTCAATAATTGTTCGGTTCGTCGGGAAAAAGTGTAACAATTGGCACCCAAACGTGGGGCTTGTATTGAATTTAAATAAAAACATTAATAAAAAAATAACCGCGGTGAAAGAAAATATTGTTCCCCATATACATAGTTCCCCAAATTTACAAAGTTGCAATTTCCATTGCGATCGGTGTTTTAAATTTATTTAGGGAAGTTTCGTTTAATTTGTTTTGTTCTTTTTACTTTCTTTGTTTTTTTTTTTTTCTTTTCCCAGATAAGTGAAAATAATTGAGGTGTAATTGTGGAAAAAATCTAGCCGAAAGGAGTACCCTAAAAGGTGGTAAAAGTGGGTGTTATTTTACAACTGAAGGTACATAAAATAGTGTTGGATAAATTGTGAAAAAAAAATCCTTTACCTACAAAGAGTGAGTACCCATTTTATAATTCTTAATCATTTTAATTGCAAATTGATTTATCTTTCATATATACATATGTATATGCATATTCTTTAAAATTTGCATTCGGTTGTTAAATTTTTCCTAACGGTGTTCATATACAAAACTACCCCGTTTGAATTGTGTACATAGGTGACTTATATACTTGTCTCCCTTTCGCAAGTATACCTACGGTTTTATAATAACTTCTAATACATTTTTTTTTTTCTTCATATAAAATTTACTTCTATTTGTTGTTTACATCTTTGCTGCTAGCATTTTGTTTTTTTTTTGCTTTGAATTTGATTTTTTTTTTTTCTTCCAAAAGTGATCAAATTCTGGTGTGACCATATTTAGGGTGATAATCCGAAATTATATTTTTTTTGTTGTGAACTTTTTTTTGCTTGCGAGTTTTAATTTGTTTTTCTTTTTTTTTCTGAAGTGTTGGAAAATATTTTATTTAACACCTAGTACAGTGTCGTTCAAAAATTTCGCTACAATTTGCTTTTGGTAAAACTACTTAGAAGGATTTTTTTTGTTGTTGATTTAATTTGAATTATTTTATTGAATTATATTATTGTAAAATACAGCTATCATTATCAACTGGGTGTTGATTTGGTGCTTTGCTTACATAGTTTTTTTTATTATTTTTCGGTTTGTTTTTTTTATTGCGCGAATATAAATAAAGCAATCAACTGGGCGTTGATTTTGTGCTTTATCGTATCGAGTTATTTTCTTTAAATTTTCTTTTCTGTAATTTATCGAGGTACAAGATAAAATCAACTGGGTGTTGATTTTGTTTATTTTTATAACTCCTTTTGTCGTTTTTGATTATAAATAAATTTGTAAAGGTTTTTCGTAGTTTTATTTTATTACTCTCAATAGGTACAACAATCAACTGGGTGTTGGTTCTGTACAAATATTTTGATAAATCGGTTCTCTTTTTTTTTACCTTTCGTAGTTTATACTTTGCAATATGGATGTGAATAGGTTAAGTAAAGAGGAACTCGTTTATGAGTTAAAGGCTCGGGGTCTTAAGGAAGGGACGGTAGATAACATGAGGATGACGTTGAGAGCATCGCGTACTCTGGAACGGTCGGGTTCTATTTCGAGTGAAAGCCCTCACTACCCATTCTCATTTGAGGAAGATGTGAAGGCAGTTCAGGCTAAGATTGTAGAGATTAGGGATCTTTTGAAAACTCCGCCGAAAAACCCAAAGTCAGGAGATTACTTAAAGGTGTTGACTAAAATCGAATGGTCTATAGGTAGAATAAATAAGGCAAAGGCAGAATCTTCTGAAGAGGTCAATAATGTGGCCGATATTAAGGGGGAGTTATTGTTGCTCATGGCAACGTTAATTGAAGGGGGTGAGGATGCACCCCAAGAAAAGTGTAAAGAAAAAGAAAAAGAGAAAGAAAAGGAAAAGGAAAACGAAAAAGAAAAAGAAAATACGTCGACAGCAGGCCTGGATGCGTTGCCAACTGCACATGTCGGCCAACGTGCGAGTTCAGGATTTCAACTACAGGGCGAACCCTGTGACCGGAATCCTGAGCGTATTGAAAAGTGGAACATAAAATTCTCTGGTGAGCAGTGCGGCTCATCAGTGAATTCTTTTATAGAAAGAGTTGAGGAGCTTAGGGAATCTCGTGGAGTTTCGGAGGCGAGGGTTTTCAGGTCAGCAGTTGATCTTTTTACCGGGAAGGCGCTTCTGTGGTTTAGGGCGGTTAAGGATACCATAACAACATGGAAAGAGTTAGTTAGGGAGTTGAAGTTGGAGTTTTTACCCTCCAACTATGATGATCTCTTGTTGGATGAGGTCAGGCGGCGTACCCAAGGTAGAGATGAGACAATGGGTATGTACATTGCTCTCATGCAGACCCTTTTCAAAAGATTCTCTGAGCCGTTGAGTGAGAATAGAAAATTATCTATTCTCATGAAGAACATAGCTCCTTTCTACCAGACGCAATTGGGCTTGGCTGATATCAAGTCAGTCAATGAACTGGTTGCGTTGGGTAGGAAGTTAGAGACAATTAGGTCTAATGTGGAGTCTTTTATCCCTCCTCCTACTGGTCGCAACAGGCAAGCTTTGGAGCCTGATGTTGCATATATTGCCTCCGTTCAGGAAGCAACGGTTGCAGTTGATCGTAACCCACCACCATCTAATAAGACCATTCGTTGTTTCAACTGCAACAGGGAAGGTCATTTTTCAAACCATTGTTCCGCTCCTAGGCGTTGTTTTGGGTGTGGTACTGCAGGTACTACACATCGTAACTGCAGGCGTTGTTCGGGAAACGGGCAACGGACTCTTGGGCCAGCAGGTCAAGAGCGCCGTCGGAACTAGTTAGGTCGCCTGCTGACGACCAGCTGGCGACAAAAGTTAGACTAGGTTTCACGTTGGAGACAAGTGGAGATGATAGGCGGCCATATTTAGGAATTAATATTTACGGGATTAGGTTTTTAGGGCTTTTAGATTCGGGGGCTTCCCGAACAATAATATGTAGAGAAGTTTGGAGGGTACTCAAAGATTTAGGTTTAGGATTAGAAGAAAGTAACATTAGGCAGGTTCAATTAGCAGATGGTGCAGGTGTAGGAGTTTTAGGGATAATTAACTTACCAATAGTTGTAGAAGACAAATCAGTCTTGATTGAATGTTTGGTAATACCCTCGCTCCCACATGCGATGATACTTGGTGCGGATTTTTGGGCACTGTCGGGAATCGTCCCGGATCTTCGATCAGGCATGTGGAGCTTTTCAAGCCAGGAGATGGTGGCTTCGATTAATAGCACGTCTATAACAGAAGAGTCTGAATTAGACGATGAGCAGAGGACAAGGCTTAATGTTTTGATTGAAGATTTGTTTAGAAACACGCCAGAAGGGCTTGGAGCAACAAGTAGGGTTGAACACATTATTAGGACGACGTCAGAACCAATCAAGCAAAGGTACTATCCGGTTTCACCGGCCATGCAAGTTCACATCGACAAATCTCTTAAGGAAATGTTAGATGAAGATGTGATTGAAAAATCAAACAGCCCTTGGGCTTCACCTATAGTCTTAATTAAGAAGAAAGATGATACTTTTAGGTTCTGTGTCGATTATAGGAAACTGAATCAGGTAACAGAGAGGGATGCTTATCCGCTTCCAATAATCTCGGCGATTTTGGATAAGCTTAGGAATGCTAGGTTTTTAACTTCGCTTGACATTAAGTCAGCTTATTGGCAAATCCCCATGTCGGAAGAATCCCGAAAGTTTACAGCTTTCACGGTTCCGGGTAGGGGTTTGTTCCAATTCAAACGCATGCCTTTTGGATTACACAATGCCCCTGCAACTTGGCAGAGGTTCATTGATAGCGTTTTAGGGCCAGAGTTGGAGCCATTCGTTTTTGTGTACCTGGATGATATCATTATTGTCACAGATACATTTGCAAAACACTTAGAAATTCTGAATGAAGTTTTGAAAAGACTTCGAGAAGCAGGATTGAAAGTAGGAAGGGATAAATGCAACTTTTGCAGACCATCCCTTAAATTTTTAGGCTACGTGGTAGATAGGAATGGGCTACATGTTGACCCAGAAAAAGTAGAGAGTATGGTGAGGATACCTGCACCTAAAAATGTTAAGGAGGTTAGAAGTTTTGTAGGCACTGTTTCTTGGTACAGGCGTTTCGTACCGAACTTCGCAACAGTGGTTAGGCCTTTAACTGATTTGCTGAAAAAGAGCAAAAAATTCGTCTGGACACAGGAATGCGAAGAATCATTTAGGAAAGCAAAAGAATTTTTGATAACGGCTCCCATTTTAACCTGTCCCGACTTTAATCTTCCGTTCGTGGTCCAAACAGACGCGTCAGATTACGGTATCGGGGCCGTACTTACTCAGACTTTTGAGGACGGTGAAAAGGTCATTTGTTACTTAAGTAGGTCATTAAATAGAAGTGAAAGGAATTATTCCACTACGGAAAAGGAATGTTTAGGAGTTTTGTGGGCGGTTGAGAAGTTGCGGCCGTATATCGAAGGAGTTCGATTCACGGTCATAACAGATCATTACTCACTTATTTGGTTGAGTAACCTCAAGGACCCACAAGGTAGATTAGCGCGCTGGGCCGTACGGCTGCAACAGTTCGATTTTAGGATCATTCACCGTAAGGGAAAAGATCATGTCGTGCCGGACATGTTATCTCGAGGGGTTCCAGTAGTGGCTGGAATTTCGGATGAGGATTTAGACCCTTGGGTGATGAAAATGATTTCTGCAGTTAAGTCCAATCCGTTGAATTATCCAGCTTGGAGAGTAGAAAGTGGCC
This sequence comes from Epistrophe eligans, assembly GCA_951394125.1. Lineage (NCBI taxonomy): Eukaryota > Metazoa > Arthropoda > Insecta > Diptera > Syrphidae > Epistrophe > Epistrophe eligans. The sequence continues at coordinate 105,829,583 of OX596028.1, read as the reverse complement.
GACTATATAAGTTCATCAAATCGACACATATAGTGGTACACGAAAACAACGAAGAATGGAAGTTAGTGGTAGGCAAAAGTAATAGGTTAGGCATTTTAAGGGAATGTCATGATAGTCCTTTAGCTGGACACATGGGGGTGAGAAAAACGTTTGCGAGAGTAGGAGCAAAATATTATTGGCCAAAAATGAGAATGGATGTTACTAATTATGTTAGGAAGTGTAGTACTTGTCAGCAAGTGAAGCCAGTTAATGATAAACCAGCCGGTCTAATGACTGAGAGAATAGGAGTTTCTTCTCCGTGGGAGATGATAAGTGTGGATTTAGTAGGGCCATTACCAAAGTCGAGTAGAGGGTATATATATATTCTTACCGTCGTAGATTACCTTACAAAATTTCCGTTATTATTTGCATTGAGGTCCGCCACTGCAAAGGCAGTATGCAAGGAGTTAGAGGATAATGTTTTTCTGTTATTTGGAGTTCCAAAAGTTGTCATTTGTGACAATGGTCCTCAGTTTAGGAGTAGAGAACTTAAGGCACTTTGTGATGGATATTCATCCAAAATTAGATTCACCCCACACTATCATCCCCAGGCTAACCCCGCGGAGAGGATAAATCAAATTATAAAAACAACCTTGAGAGCCTATGTTTCAGAGAATCATCGAGTTTGGGATTCTCAATTAGCTAAGGTAGCTTGTGCTATACGCACCTCTCAACATGAGGTATTAGGAGTTTCGCCTTATTATGCCAATTTCGGCAAAGAAATGTCTACGAGTGGTAGAGAGGAAGTAAAACTTAGTATTCAGGGCATAGATAGGAATCATAGTGTTGATTCAGTAGAAGATGTAGGAGAAAGGTTTAGAAGACTTAGGGCGGATATAGCTGTTAAACTGAAAACAGCATCCAAGAAATCTGCAGAAGCCTACAATCTCAGGAGGAGAGATACTCAATATCTTCCAAACGATGTTGTATGGCGCAGAAATTTCGATTTGTCGAACGCGGCAAATTATTACGCAGCAAAACTGGCGCCGAAGTATGTCGGGCCGTTCAAAATCCGAAAACGGTTATCTCCCTGGACCTATGTCCTTGAAGACGATAACGGAAAAGATCGTGGCACTTGGCACACTAAGGATCTGAAACCTTTTAATGGTTCGTACAGAAATGATTGAATCTATAAAGTCCCAAAATAAAGTAACTTTTCCTTGTTTTTTTTTTTTCTTCATTTAATTTTGATTTTTGAAATAGACCGCCATATTTGGCCTGATGGGTCCCTTTGTTGTGTTGTTTACCAGATTCATCCGTAGGAAATGGTTTACCTTTTTAGCAAAATGTAAGCACATTTCCAAGGAGGAAAGGGTGGAGTTTGTCACGGTAAAATTTACCGCGACAAAAATCGCTCTTCCATTCATCCACATCCTTGTTTCCCCCTTTCCTTTTCTTCCTCTACAGGTGTTTCCTTCAACTTACTGAGAGAGAGAAGGGCAGCCATGGTCCATCAGCCATTGGTTCACTCTTTCAGTACCTTGAGGAAACAAATATCGATGTTATAAATTTTGACACTCAAAGTGAAGGGTACATCCGCCCTCCAATAAATGACAGACGGTCGGTCTGTTGAATCTAAAGTGGAAGATGACACTTGGTTCCCAAACACTAGATGTTACTCATTTTGAGAATGGCCGAGTGCCCGACATAGATTCATAATTCAAATTCTTTTAAATCTTTATTTTGTAAAAAATGGAACGTTATAGGCTTATCCTTTATCCAAAAAAAAAAAAATCTAACAAAAGTCCACCGAAGTAGTTTTTTTTGTAAATCGCGATCAAGGAAATAACTGCCAACAATCCCTTCAAAATATTGCGACATGGGTTACTTCTGCCACTAATTTCTCTTTGGTTCAGGTTATTTATACGGAATTTGGAGGGGACAAATGAATGTAGTATTTCGAAATTGAATTCTTGAGTTTTGGCATTTTGGTTTTCGATTTGGCTTTCTCAAAAGAAAATAGGGGGAAAATGGCTGAATGCATTCATCGTGTTCGCCGCTCCTGGAAGTGAAACCAGCGGTCGGCGAATTCCATGATGACTTGCAAAATCAGGTTGATATGTAGGGGCGAGTAAGCAGGACCGCTGGATTTCGTCAACGGTGGCGCACTTCAGCAAGTTAGCTGAGTGTAGCTGACAAATGCCGTGATCGAAGTCCGCGGATCCCCATTGGCCGAAAGCACAAGGTTGTCAGGAAAAGAAGAGGTTCGGACAGACATCAAAAAATCTGGAAGAACACTTCTTGACTGAAGAGCTTGATAGAGGGTTAAAAAAAAAAAAGAAGAGAGAGCAAATTCGAAGAAGAAAGTGTTGAAGTTCAAGAATTTAATTTTGAGTTTTTAAAAAGAAACCGGAAAATAAAAGTTGAAATCTTGACAAAAAAAAAAGGACAAATTGTGTCTTTGGGATAGGATCAAGGAGAGATTTTGAGGCAGGATAGAGGAAGGATAATTCAGAAAAAGGAATTGTTGGCAGTGGCTAAAGAAAAGATAAGTATAGTGATTGTAAAGTGATTTGGAATTTTAATTGAGTCGTTTGCGTTAAGCATTTTAAAGTTTGTTACTAATTTTATTAAATCGGTTGGCTTTTGTTTCGAACAGTTATCCCTGAAATTTCGGGACACGCGACCTGGTTAGACTTTCCTTTTCTTCTTCGGGACAAAGCGATAACGGTCCATTTTATTTCTCTTCACACTATTGTTTTAAAAAGGTACTAAAAAGATTTTGGGTTTTCTCCCTATATTCATAAAGGTTTCCCAAACAAATAAAGTTAAAGATTTTTTTTCATATCCCAATTCGGGAATCTAAATTTTGTAGTTTCTATTTAAAGATTGCTTTCACCGTCGGTTCCGCTTCGAAGGTTTGCAATTTCCTTATCCTTCAAAAAAAATTGCTGGCGCCCTTTTTTTTTATTTTCAGGTAATTCGCCCCTGTGGCAACAATAAGTTGATCATTCGCGTTTGATTGACCAACAAATTAATTAATCGGTTTAATAAAGTTAATTGGTGAAATCCACCCCTTACTTGAGCTAGCCGTGGTGGTAGCATCCAAGTGCTACCTCCTGTTGCAATTTTTTTTCCTTCGAATTCGAACTTACCTTCGTTTTCCTTTTTCCTCTTTGGTTTGACATTCTGTTAACCAAACCAAATCATAAGTCGTTTCGTTTCGTTACTGTCGGTCGTTCGTGTGAATTTATTCAAAATAAAGTAATTCAATAATTGTTCGGTTCGTCGGGAAAAAGTGTAACAAGCTATAGCCCGAAACTATCAATAAGGTCTTGGAAAATTGGAGTGACAGAATGCGCAACTGCGATGCTAGCCGAGGGAATGGGAATTATTGTTCTTACTAATAAAGCAATAATACATAGACAAAATTTAATTTTGTTCATTTTATTGTATTGGCCCACCCTGGTATAAGTTATAATTATGAATTTAGAATAGAAATCAATAAAATTATATTATTTTGAAGCATTAGGTACTTACATTGACTTTGACAGGTTCTATATCGGAAAACAAAGGTTTTTTTTTGGAACAAAAATAATGTTGCCTGCCGTAAAAATTGGTTAGCATTTTTTTGAAAATCTTATTTTTCTCAAAAACGTGTTCCCACCACTTAAAAAAAATTAATAATTTTTAATTAAAAAAAATTAAAAAAATTTACAGATTTCACTCATAGAGTAATTAAGGGGACATTGAAAATGACTTGTATTACGTCAGTAAAACAAAAAACATGCCTAATCTTAGTGATTTGTATTTTGTATACTATTGTTGCATTATAACTTCACAAACTGTCTTAGAAACCATTCTACAGTCTGAAGTACCAATTTGTATATTTAGTGTCACTTCCCAGTTGGCGGTTAAATTAATGTTGTATAATTTTTTTTAATAAGATCTTAGTCTTAATTGTAGCTTAATTTGCAATTACACAATCATACTCATTTTCATCCGCACCGGTACAGAACTTATACACGAAATTAAAGTTACATACCATCTATCTTAACGTATATCTAGGTGTTTGACATTTTTGCTTAGCTAAGCTTTGCAGAAAGGTAACTGAATTACAGATCGATTTAAGTATACATCATATACGGTTCAACTTAGTTCTCGACTCAGTTGGTTGTTGTTGAATCAACCCGCGAGTTGGCTTGTTATTTTATCAATTTGACGGTTGATGAGAAAATCAAAAGATTTTTAATTTTTTTCAAATTGATTTACAAGTATTTCAAATCATTGAACTATGTATATTGTATAAAGCCATCAAGACATTTGATTTACTGTCCAAGTAAACCTTTTTTAAATCGAGACAAAATTTACAAAGAATTTGATGCGAAGCCCCACCGCACTGGTAATTGTTTTTATTCTATAATATTTTATTTTAAAATATTTTGAACTCATCTTTTAATCAATTTAACAATATCGATTCGCGTAATTTACCCAAACGTTGTCTAGTATATTCTACGTTCTTTAGGTTGATTTAGAAAAAAATCAACTTTTTTAACATTTTACCTTATTTTAAGACTTTAATCCCAAACATCCGATTATTAGAGTAGAAGTTAAAAGCTAACCAAGACCTTAACCTTGATGATTTGCTCCTTGGAACTTAAGCTATAATTTTATTTAAGAGGTTCAAGTAGGTGCCTATGCATATTCTAGGTTAAACAATCAAATTGATTTAGAAGTTAGTAAAGTTTTTACCCAAACGTTGTCTAGCATATTCTAGGTTCTTTAGGTTGATTTAGAAAAAAATCAACTTTTGTCATATTTTACCTTAATTTTGAGACTTTAACCTCGAACATCCGATTATTAGAATAAAAGTTAGAAGCTAACCAAGACCTTAATCTTCATGATCTGGTCCTTAGAACTTAAGTTATAATTTTATATAAGAGGTTCAAGTAGGTACCTATGCATATTCTAGGTTAAACAATCAATTTGATTTAGAACTTAGTTAAGTTTTTACCCAAATTATGCATATTCTAGGTTCAACAATTGATTGATTTAAAAGACTGACATTTTACCTTAATTTTAAGACCTTAACCTCAAACATCCGATTATTAGAACAGAAGTTATAATCCAAACAAACCAACCAAATCCAACCTTTACGATATTATTATTATTGTAAAATACCTACTACAATTAATGTTCATGCACATACCTACATGCATACATACATAACTACATAAACATAATATATGTACATATATCATTTTTGTGTCCGATGCAAAGCCAATTTTGTTTGCCGCGTGTTTTTTTTTTATTGCACACACTCCAACATCTTCTCCCTTCTATCAATATGTTCTTTGTAGGTACGTACCTACATACATACATATTTTGTTTGTTTTTTTTTTCTTTTGCCGTGATGAAATATAGTTCTAAAAAGACAGTTTTTCAAGTTTCTAGTATGAAATTTTTTACGATTTTGCAAAAATTTTTATGCAGATTTGTAGCCTTTCATTTAAACTTTAATTATCTAGCTTAATATTGAACATCCAATAATTATAACCAAAGTTATAGGCTACTAAGTGGTCTCAAATCGAGCATTTTTCGAATTTAATAATTCCTCCACTGAATCTCGTCCGTTGGCGATGATCAAAATTTATGTACGCTGGCTGAAATTCATCACTTGTGTTTTTTTCTTCATTTTATTCATTTTGGTAGTTTCTTTGGTAACACCAACCAAAAATTCAATCGTTCTCCCCCTATACGCTAGAGTTCATTCTATATCTTTGTTCATTTTGGTAACACCATACTTTGATCAAAACGACCCTATAAACATTTTCAATGTTAAAAGTGATAAAGGTGGAAAAAGTGAAAGAATTTGCTTTCAGTTTTTTTACATTTTTACTTTTTACTTCGTTCATTTTTACACTTTTTTCATTTTTTTCACTTTTTTTTTTTTAATTTCATACACATTTTTCACCTTTTTGAATTTTTTTTTAGTTAAAAATTATTAAGGAATATTATTTATTATTTCACCTTTTTGAATTTTTTTTTAGTTAAAAATTATTAAGGAATATTAAGGCAACAAATGATTTAGGAATGATTGAGAATTGTAAGTCACTAAGGCCATGGTTCTATACGAGCTTTGTCTCGCCACACAATTTATTTATTATAAATGATAAATTTATACTCAGCCAAAGAAAAGATTCTATATTTAATTTAAAATAATAACAACGTGGTTGGATAAAATTTCTTTTTCAGAGAAATGCTATTTTCTTTGATTTATTTTTCCAAAGACTCTTATGTCAGAATTGAGCTAGGATTTTATTTTAATTGATATTTGGAGTAAGTTAGAACCTTAAGGTGCGTTTTTTTACTTTGTTTGAATTTGAAACCCTGTGATTTTCTGCCCAAAGCAACACAAAGTTCATATACAAAAAATAAAAAAAAAAAGTGTGTAGTTTTGGACAGAAAATCACAGAGTTTCAAAATAAAGGAACGCACATATAATCTTACCGCGAACTGGAAATTAAAATCCCATACAAAAATGACACAACGAAGTCAATCACTTATAATAGGTTTTTTTTCGTTGTCGTTTTGGAGATCACAAACAAATGTCGTTCTGCATCAGCCAGCAGAGTATTACTATAAAGTTCGCTTAAAACGATTATGCCTTTACTACTATTAATAGGACTCTTAAATTAAAGTCTTTGGTAAAAAGTGCCACAGTAATATTTATTATTATTGAGAAAAATTTATTGAAGTGATTACACGTGATACAATAAATCATAAAAATTAGTCTTTTAAAATCACCACCCTCACTTAAGGCTGAGAAGAAAACCTGCCAGATTTTTGTATTCGATTAGATGGTTCATATAATGTACCTATCTCCACACCCACGTACTCTTATTTTATTTATACACACACTCCAAAAAAAAGTGCTGTTGGTTCTTAACTTGGTCTATACTCGTACTACCTGCTTGAACTTCAAATGGACTTGAACCAGTCATATTATTATTGCGAATGCCTCAAAAATGTCTTTTAACCTTAAACTTTACAACTTAAACTTTATTCAAAGTTTACTATAAAGTTTCCAAATGCACCAAGTGTCCGTCGTTATAGTTGCACTTGAATCTTACTAAATTTGACATCATCAATGTAGGTAAAAAAAAAAAAAAAATAAAGAAGCAAAAGTCGCACACCGGAGACCGGACCTTGTTATTCACTTTCCTTCTGCCCTTCCGTAATAAAACTCTTGCTGTTTCATATTTTTCTACCTTGATGATTGTAACAAAGTTTAAAAAATGCTTGACGACAGTTATGGATTTTTATCTTCCGAAAAACCAAGCCAGCCAACAAGCAAAAAAAAAAACAAAAAATAAAAATGCGTTTTCTGCTGTGAATGTGAATATTGGATATTGAAATTAAATTTCGGCCCGATAATACATTTATACCATCATCGTCTTAATGGAGTCATCTTTCGGGCTGATAAAATATTAAACCCTTTGGGCTAATCGATTTTTAGCCTTTAAAATCGATCTGTGTGAACTCTTCAATACTCTATGTCTACATTCCATACATACATATATTTTTCGCATGAATATGCCGCAAATTTGGAGGAAAGGTTGTAGTTATTTTCAAATTTTGCAAGGTTGACAAGAAGTGTGATATAAGTAAAGTAGTTATATAGATATCTAGATACTACCTATATACAGTGATATAAAACAACATGAGCAGGTATACGAAGGATATAATTCGCCGCTTCATAATAGAATCAATATTAAACCCATTTCTGTTTGTTTACGTGTCAAGCCTGATATAGCAACGTGGAATCATAACTTTTAATGAAAATAATTAAAATAAAAACAAATATCTACAAAATGATTTCACTGAATATATAAAAATATTTATATTCTTTCAACAAATAAAATAAATAATAAATAAAAAGCAGGCTTATTTTAAATAAATTTTATTGTTTATTTAAGGAAGAGAGTTTAAAAAAGTTCATTATATGAAATCAATATCGGAATTTTTAACAAATCTTGTTCTATTTTATTTTTTTAAACTTTTAAGGAAAAAATGTAAAATGTTAATGTAAGATAAAATAATAATTTTAACCGAAAAGTAGATACTTGTAATTATTATTGGTCTCATATTTGTATAGCAAAGGTTTATAATTATTTTTTTTTTAAGAAATTTATGAAAATCTTTTTTTATTGCGGAATGAGCGCTGGCTTCTTAGCCACCACCACACATTTAAAATAATTATTAGCATATGAATGGGTCACACGACTTCGCTACTGTTATGTACCATCCACACTGTGGATTTAAAGCTCGAATAGTTGAGATCTATATTCATCTGGTTTTAAAAGAAATAAATTATTTATGGGAGCCTATATTTTATGCCACATTCTAAAACGTAGTCAAGTTCAAGGTAGTACTTATTTCGTGAGTACATAAATATGAATAAATTAACACCGTGTTGCACATATACAGTTTAGAGTTTAGACTGAAAAATAGTTACAAATCAATAGAATTAGAAATAAATTAATTAAAACATTTCTACCATATGATTTCTTACACAAATCTAAATTTATGAGAAAAAAATTTTAAAAATCATTGGGGCAGTTTAAAAAAAAATAATTTTTATACTTACAATTTTGAAAACAATTTTAAGAAAAAAATTGGTACACAATTTTTTAGTATTAATTAATGCGTAGTTTAAAAATTAATTTTGAAAAAAAAATCAACACCCATTTTCGAAATATCGAATTTTCAAAAAAATAAATGATATTTTTTTTAAAAACATCCAATATTTGGTTTTTGAAAAGTTTTATATGCATATTTATTAGAAGCTCTTGTGTACAAAATTTCATTAAAATCGGTTGAACAGATAATGAAATAGTCGAAACCAAAAAACAAATGGTTCTGTGAGAGATCCATTTTTAAACGATTCATAATTTTTTTTTCTATAATATAGTAGATCGTACTACTATTAGTTCACATACAAATTTTAATCAAAATCGTATGAGCCGTTTTTGAGAAAAATAATATTTTCCTTGCAGGTTTTTTAAACAATTGTATGAGAGTTACCGTTATTTTTGGTCTTATGAATAATTTTTATTTCAAATCTGCTAGATAATGTTAAAAAATTGCTGGGTGCCAAGTTTTATAAAAATCGACCAAGTCATTTTTAAATTATTTCCATATATTAAGTTCTCAAAAAAAAAATGTTTGAATTTTTTTTTAAATCAAAAAAAAAAAAAAAACGGAAATGGGATACAAACATTTTTAAATTTCTTTAAAAATTTTCTCTGAAAAAATAAACTTTTTTTTTTAAATGAAAAAAAAAATGGAAAATTTTGGGATACAAAAATTTTAAAATTTCTTTAAATTGAACAAAATTGGTCGAATTGAATTCAGCTATTTTTGAAAAAATCGAAAAACATAAAAATGGTTCTATGGGAGGTACCACTTATAACAATTTTCCAGATTTTTTTTGTATAAAATGGTAGCCTTTTTGTAAAAATTACTGATTTTTTTTTTTAAGTTGTGAGCACGTTTTTGAAAAAAAGAAGATTTTTATGATTTGGTAAAAAAAATTAGACGCCAGGTTATTTTTGGTTTAAAAAAAAATGAAAAAAAAAACGTGTGTGGGGAATGCCCAAAAACTGCTAGGTACCAAGTTTAAAGAAAATCGACCCATTTGTTAAGGCTGCAGCAGAAAAGACAGGACAGACAAAATTGCGAGACCCACTTGTTCGACTTCGCTATCATCGCAATGTCAACTTTGATGAAAATCTCGAGTTCGATTTTTTTTACGAATTCATAACTTGCCATAGTACATATTTATATTGCAAGTAAAAATTTTATCGTATTACAAAATTCGATATAATGTAGTTAAAAAATATTTTCCACGACACAAACATTGAAAACTTTTCTTAAGTTAATTTGTGTGTTTAATTTTTGATATTGTTCACTGTCAAAACTCTCCCACATTTCTATTTGATTTTATTTTCTCAAAACCTAATACTACTGAATCCCACATAATGAAAATCAAATAGCTTTCAAAAAAGACGAAGACTAACAGGTGAATGAGTGAGTAACCTACACAATATGGGCGAAGAACAATGACGAATTTTTGTTTTTTAAGAAATTTAATTCGAATTATGGAGCAATTCATTAAATTTGAAATTTACCTCAGAAGAATATTTTTTTTTGTTTTGTTTTGTTTTGTTTTTGGCAGCATGATGATGTTTCATTAAATATCACCCCATTTTAATTTAATTTAATAATTTCCAATTAACTTTTAAGTGGTTTAAGCTTACCTATAATGTTTTGTTACCATCTACAGAATACCGCTAATTCATTTAGCTATGAATGAATATACCTACCTCTTTTCTTTTTTGTTTTTAATTTAGTGTCTTATAATATTTAGGCCTAGAGCAACAATACAAATTTAACAAGCTCTATAGAAGGTACACAGTACACAGTACACATACACTTTGAAAAGATTATGATAGTAATATGATTTATTTGTATTTTTTTAACCTTCTTCATGTGTATGTACTTATAATGGGTGATTTTTTAAGAGGTTTAGAACTTTAAAAAAAAAAAAAACACAAAAAATTCGAAAAAATGAATGAAATATTTATTTGAATCGATAGTTTGAACCTTGCAATTTAATGTTTAAAGATAATTTCATGCAAATGTTGACCGCGGCTGCGTCTCAGGTAGCCCATCCGCTGAGTCCAATTTTGGCATACTCTTTCACACATATCGGCCGGTATCTCACGAATGAATGCATGGATGTTGGCTTCCAGTGCGTCAATCGAAGCGGGCTTGTCCCTATAGACATTAGCCTTGACATACCCCCACAAAAAATAATCTAATGGTGTCAAATCGCACGATCTAGGCGGCCAATTGACCGGCCCGAAACGTGAAATTAACTGTTCACCAAACTCGCCTCGCAATTGCGCCATTGTTTCGCGTGCTGTGTGGCATGTGGCACCGTCTTGTTGAAACCACATATCATGCAAGTCAAGAACTTCCATTTCGGGCAAAAAAAAGTTTGTTATCATCGCTCGGTAGCGTTCACCATTGACAGTAACGCTGCGATTCGCATCATCTTTGAAGAAATATGGCCCAATAATGCCGCCGGCCCATAAACCGCACCAAACAGTGGCTTTTTCGGGATGCATTGGTAGCTGTTGCAATGCTTCTGGCTGATCTTCACTCCAAATGCGGCAATTTTGCTTATTTACGTACCCATTCAACCAAAAATGAGCCTCATCGCTGAACACAATTTTTCGATAAACAACATTTCGAACCGAGCACGAATTTTGATAGTAAAATTCAATAATTTGCAAGCGTTGTTCATTTGTAAGACGATCCATGGTTAAATTGCAAACCAAACTGAAGCTGTTTGACAGTGACACAAGGTACTAAACACACGTCAGCTGTCAAAACCAGTGTTGCCAAAACCAAACCAGCTTAAAAATCACCCGTTATTTATATGGAAAATATGTTTTTTTTCTTCTTCTTCTTTAATTTAAAATAATTAAACTTTTAATAAGGATCTAAATTTAAGCCTTTTAACTCACACTTGAATTTTCCGCTTTTATAAAAAAAAACAGTATCATTGTCCAACATTTTTTTTTAACCACAAATTGAAACTTTGAATAAAATAATTTACTTTGATGAGATTTACCGTGTAACCTTTTTCTTAACAAAAGGTAACAAAAAAAAAAACAAATCCCCAATTTGGTCACTTTTAAATAATTTTTTTTTCTTTCTATTGTTTGTGTCACAAAAAATGTATCATATTTTTTATGTTTAACCCTTTAAAAGGCATCATCAGACAGAAAAACAATTAGTGTAGAATTTGAAAGGCTTTTTTGAAAATTAGTTAAAAGTCCTTTTTTTATTTGGAAATTGGTTTAATTGGATAAATTCAATGTAGGTAGCAGGTATACTGATACATTTTTTTAAATATTATTTAATATGACAATATAAGTCCGAAATTCAGTGACAATATAGAAATGAATATCACAAAAATTTTAAGGTCAAAGTTTTGGAAAAAAAATGGACGAAAATTGAAAAAATAGAAAAATATGATTTTCTTAAATAACATTGCGAAAATATATCATTTAAGAAATAATTAATTTCACGTGTGATATAATGCAATACCTATGACATGTCTTTGTAAAGGGTGTTTTCTTTTTAAAATATTACTAATACTACGATTTTATAAGAGAATCTTCATCTCGTTTTTTTTTTTTTTTTAATTAATAAACATTTTATTTTTCTCAAATACGTCCCCACAAATTTTTACTTGCGAATGCGATATAAAGGTACTATTATGGAATCGTAAAACAAATCCAACTCGAGATTTTGATCAAACTTTACATTACGATGATAGAGCGAAGTCGAAAAAAGTGGGTCTCGTAATTCTTTCTTTCTGTCCGTCTGTCTGTCTGTCCTGTCCTGTCCTATCCTGCCCTTTTGGCTTCAACCTAAATAGGTGGGTCGATTTTCTTTAAACTTGGTAAATACTTAGCAATTGACCGATTTTTTTTTTGGCCGGTGATTGAAGATCATGACTTGGACTATATATGGTTCCAACAAGACGGGGAAACAAGTCATACAATATGACCAATTATGGCTTTATTGCGTGAGGCGGCCATATGAATGATATTGTTTGTCACACTTAATGGCAAAGTCCAAACTTTATAATGAAATTTCGAAACCGAAAAATGACCCGTTATGTTTTTGGCAGGTGGCATAAAATATAGATTCCCAGAACTAATTTATTTCTTTTATTAGATTAATAGTTTTTAAAATATTAAGACTTTAAAAGCAGTGTTATCGTACACGAGAGCAAGTTCGTGCCACCCAGTCTTTCACAATTCACACCCAAATATTATTTGAATAACTACAGCTATATTCAATCAATTTTTGTTTAACTTCCGATTTAAATAACACCCGTATACATAATATATGATGTCATTTGATCATAAATTATATTATTTTTTATATTACGTCTGAGACACTCTTTGGGTTTTGTTGGTCAATCTGCATTTCCAAATTTTCAATTTCCCAAAACATTTGCATTGATAGGGTATGCTATTTTTCAATTATTATAAAAAAATTGAAAAAAATCAAACTTGTAACCTTAAAGGAGTTTTTTTTTTTGTTCTCTTCTCGTCAAGTTACCCAATATCCGTTCTTCCATTTAAATCTCTTTTTCAACTTTATACATACACATGTTATGAATGAACATCATATGTACCTACATATAAAAACCTTTCTCTACCAAGCCTCCGCCACCACCTCCACCTACATATACTGGTCAAGCAAAAAAGAAGTACATATTATTTCAATTCAAATTTTGAGATAGACTCATAGTTAGCGGCAATGTGTAGAGCGCGTGATGCAAAAACTTTGAAACATCTTTATTTTTTACATAAAGTAGTTATGCCCATAGGGAATTGGTCATGATTCTATATACGTACATATATGAGAGCCCAATCTGATGTTGAGTATATTTTCGAAAAACCTTTTTACATTTATTGCTTGTGCGAAGGGATTTTTTTTTTTTTTAATTGTTTTACAAAACCTGGGGAGATTCTATTCACTTATGTTGGGTATGGGTAAGTATATTCCCTCATTTGGTACTTTTTTTTTTAGAAAGTGTATTTTTCGATTTAGTAATATTTCAGAAATATTCGAGGGCGCTTCATGATGATTTGATCTTTTTTTTTAACCTCCACGTGTGCTTTAAAAAATCTTGTAAAATTTGATCCTTCAATTAATTTTTGTTCGCCTATATGTAGGCAACAAATTTAACGAAATTGTCAAACAGCCTAAATAATCATTCCTGATTACATAAATGCCCCTATTATGGATTACAACTCAACTTAGTTGAGTTGTCATCAACAAAACTCAACTCTTAGACAACCAAACGAATTTTTCGTATTATGTAAGTCAACTAAACTCAGTTGTAATGAAAAAATACGTTGCCGTCTTTTAGGAGTTAATTTTCTGTCAAAATCAGCTGCTCAGCATGAAATAAAAAAGTAAGAATAAGAAATTGTATGATGGAAAGTTCTTTTGATTTGTTTTTCGGTGATTTGGAAGAGGAGAATTCCCTTGTTGTAGCCAAAATAAGAAAGAATATCCGGGATCACTCCAATCCATTGGCACTTCCAAATACTAAGTAGGTATATTAAATAAATTTTATGTACACTTCTATTCCCAATGTATATATATTTTTTTGGTTCTAGATTTTTAAGTTACTTCAGGGTTAACAAAGAAGCATTTCTTTATATCCATATTTGTTTTTTGAATTCCGCTTCTTTCAAAATCTTCTACACAACTGCTTCGAACCAGTTGTTTGATTTTGACGTTTATTACAACCGAAACACAACTCAACTTACTTACATAATACAAATAGACAACTGAAAAGTCAACCATTTTTTTAGTTGTCTGCCAAATGACAACTGGTTGTGTTTTGACAGTCAACTAGTTGTGATCGATAATACCAATTCTAAGAATGACAACTAAACCATAGTTGAGTTGTCTTCCATAATAGGGCTAAAAATCTTGTATTTTATTTTACATCCATTCATCAATTTTCTTCAGTTCATTGAAAGAGTTTTTGACTCTTTTTTTTTATTCAAATCAAGTGCGAAACATTAAAGTTTATTAAATTATGATTTTTTTTTCGATTTTTCATTGAAGCAACGAATTTTTCATTGATTCAACGTTTATATAACCAGTTTCAGTACTTGTTTTTAAAATAAAATGTACTCTAATATAAAAATCTCTTAGTTTATTTGAAGTTAAAATGTTTGACCTTTTAAAGGTTATAAAGACACCTACTCACATAAATTTTATGTCGGACTGAATAAAGTTCACATTTCTCAAAGATTCTTATAATAGCCATAATGTTTGTGTTTTTTTTTTTAACATCTTATATAAGTCATTAAAATGTTACTTAGGTTAAAGCACGTAGACTCTTATTTTTAATTAGCTAGCAAAGTACTTAAGGACAGGAGTAAAAGTGTATTTACAAATACTTTTCTTATGTTGATAAAAACAGGTAGGTGGGTAGTATACATGGAGCTTAAGGCATGATGACATTTTTTTCTGATTATTTATTAAAAAAAAAAAAAAAAAAAAAAATGTACCACAAGGTGTATAAAATAATTGTTACCGGCAGTGCAAATAGTTGATTTACGCATTCACACCATTCATATGGTTTTATATATTTTATTATATTTTTTTTTTTATTTTTTCCGCTTTTTTATATAACTTATATTTTTTTAAATATATAAAATATAATGAAATACAAAATTAAATTATTTAAAATATGAAGGGTATTCAGCGGAATATTTTTAACTTTAAAATTCAATATTAAAAAAAGTACATCGTTTTTATTTATTTTAATTTCAATTAAATGCATAGTAACAATGCTGATTTTATTTTTTAAAAACGATATCATCTAAATGATGGCCGTTTTTTTCAATGCACTCTTGCACTCGGACCCTTACATTTGCGATTACGCGACGGCAAAGCCCTGGAGTAATGCTTTGAATTTCATGGCGAATATTTTCCTGCAGGGCCTGTATTGTCCGGGGATTGTTATTGTAAATCTTTGATTTGAGGTATCCCCATAAAAAGAAATCTCAAGGTGTGAGGTCTGGCGACCGAGTCGGCCATGGAATGTCTCCGTACCTGCTGATCAGTTTATTCGGAAAAACTGTCCTTAGCCTTTCCATCGACACCCTAGCTGTGTGCGGAGTGGCACCGTCCTGTTGAAATTGTGTTCGAATGTTGTACCCTGAATACAACTGCAATTGCGGTAACAGAAACTCATCAATCATACGGCAATACACCGGAGCAGTGACTCTCTCACCTTGGTTATAAAAATAAGGGCCAATTACCCGGGAATTACCATGACTCATGGCGACTAACTATTCCGCAAATCCTGCGCTTTGAATGATACCCCTCCTGCTTATCTCAACCAGCTAGTATTTCGATAATCGATCGCAATTTTAAGTTGAAAAATTCCCGCTGGACGACACCCATTACTAGCTGGTCCACCTGGCTTTGCATGGAAATTTTCATCAATTCTAGAATTTTAAAAAGTGAAAATAAAATTTATAGGGCCATTTTTTGATAATCCTTCAATAATTTTTATACAAAAATGTAGCTGCTTCAGAGAGTAACGCCATCGATTGGTTATCTTATTTTCGAGAGAGTTAGTCCATTGTTACTTTTGTAATGTTTGTCATTCATTAGAATCAAAAATTAATATTTTTTCTTTTGGAATTTTCATATGTACATATATCACAACCCCTCAACCTCTGAAAGTATTCAATTTCGGGTTTTTAAGATTTTCTATATTTTTGAGTCGATATTTCAAACTTTCAGCCCCGTTAACTGATTTAATACGAATCCAAAAAAAAAGTAATTTTTGAAAACTGAATTACATATCAAATATTTAAAATAAAGTACGTATACGCCTGAGTGTACCCTAAAATGGTATTCATCTCCCTACTTACATTATATTTTTTTTTACCAACAAGAAATCAGAAGTGATTGTGTTTTTATCTTTACTCAAATCTTTATTGAAAAACCATTGATTAAATTATTTCAAAATTACTATTATAATTTTTCTAAATGAAATACTGGTTCGAAAAGAAAATGAAAAAACGTGCACCTTTTTCCAATGTTAAATTATTCTCATATTTTTATTAATTTAGTAGTTTGACAGTTTATACAATATAAGCGTCCCTTTCGGGAGCGAATGCTTTTTCTCTTTCTCTACGGGTTAAAGATGAAGCAACACTTTGTGTGTGAAGAACATTTTATTTTTATAAAATCAAATTCAACAACCATTTACATGTTTAAATTATCAAACTTCCAAAAACTTAATTGAATTTATTTTTGAAAATCAAGAAGAAAGTTACGTGAAATTTTTGGGAGGAACAACGTGCCAACAAAACGTACTATTTATCGTGTAGTGAATGATTTCGAAGAAAGAGGGTCTGTAGGTGATAGGCCCAAGCATGGACCACAACATACTGCAAGATCGGCTGAAAACATTACTGCTGCTCAAGGAAGTGTTCAAAACAATCCATCAACCTCAATTGATTAACATGTGGTATCAACAAGGCGATGCCACATCGCATACAGCCAGGATTACAATGGAATTACTGCGAGACCTCTTTCCACAACAAGTTATTTCAAGAAATGGTGATGTTGATTGGCCTGCACGGTCGCCTGATTTGACTGCTCCGGATTTCTTTTTGTGGGGATTTATGAAAAGAAAGGTTTATGCAAACAAACCAGAAACGCTTGAGCAACTCAAACAAATGAAATTAATGAAATACCGCGTGAAATGTGTGAGAACGTAATGGAAAATGTGCTCAAAAGGGCTCGCATTTGTGAGACTAACAGAGGCGGACATTTATCTGATATTGTATTCCATACATAATTACCGACATTAAATAAAACATTTATCAATATAAGATCCATTCTCTTTCATTTAATCAAAAATTATAAACGAACAAAGTAGTATACCTCCCCGGCGGACACCCTGTATTTCCAATAATTTTTGTCGAAACCTTTTTTTTCAAAATTAGGAATATTTTAAAAGATATAAACATTTAAAAATTAAAATTTTGGGGATTGCAATAAGATTTTGAATCAATATTTTTTTTTAGATTTTATTGCAAAATTATTGGCGTTAGGTCTTTTCACCCAAAACCATAACGTCTAAAAATGGTGATATAGCTCTTAAGAGTCAGCAAAAAAGTGCCAAAAAACCCAAAAAAAATGTCATAACTTATTTACAAATTCTTAAAAGTTCAAAAGTACTACATTAAAATTTTCAAAGAAAAGAAGTTTTCAAGAAAATATTAAAATATAAATATTCGGGAATTAATATTTGAGATTCATTAAAATGATGAATTCAATTGTCAAAACGTAAGACATTACATATTCGCAAAATAACCAGAAATGGATTAATCGTATAGAGTTGTGTTATTTTGACATTATATATGTATACATTGGTACCTCCCACTGTCCAAAATAATGAAGTTATTCCTTCTTTGTTTCTCCTTTACCTTCATCGAGTAATCTTCATCAATTGCATTAAACAATGTGGGGGTTGTTACTTGTTATAGGTACACGCAGTTAAACATTATTACTTGTATCTATTAATATTTTATGTAATGCTTATTATGTAATTTATTATCAATTATTCAAGGATCTAACCTTGTTTATATATCTAAGACCATATTACAGTAAGTAAGTAATCAACATATTTTATAAATAAATGATGTCTTTAAAATTGTAAACAAAGATTATTTCAATGTTCAAATGTCTTCTTAAACATCAATTTAAAAACACTTCAAAACGTCAAAAGACTTATCTCCAAAATAAAAAAAAAAAAAAATAGAACATCTAAAAAAAAAAAAAAAAAACACTTCAAGGAGAAACACAACCAACATCCTTCTACATACAATCAGTCTACAGAAGAAAAAAGTCCATAAAACAAAATGAATTGCACTGCCACGATTATGAATTCTTAGAGCCTGTTGTAATATTTGAGAAATAATAATAATGATAATAATAATTCAAACCAGAAATGACACGCTATTAAAATTTTTTTCTTCTCTTCTATCAAAAAATAACAAAAAACATTTCTATGTGCAATTCTGATTTCGCCGCCGGAGGGAATACTGTCGCGATAAAATATACTCATAAAAAATAGAGACAGCAGTAGGTACATTCTACTCGAACTACCTGTTGCTGTTTTTTTGAGTTCTCAATTTAGATAGGAAAATAGCAACCCACTCACCCCAAATTTTAATATCCTAGATCTTCATTCTAGACTTTATTTAAATAAACATAAAGTTAACATAAATTTATAATGTTTTGTTCATTAATAAAAAAAAAATTGTTCATTTTGCCTTTTAAGTGTTTTTTGAGGCTTATGAAAGACAACTGCGTTTGTAAGTAATAAAATTAAAAGTAATAAACGATTTCCCTCAATCCTTCAAATTAGTCTTAGGATCATTTGCACGAATTTTGGTTTTTAAGTTTAGATATATAATTACTCGTTTATATATTTTTAGATTAAAAATTTAAAGATCAGTGATTACTGAAAGCTATTTAACGTTTCGGTGTAATAAAATTAAAATGAAGTCATATTGTTGAAATAATTATTTAAAACAAAACATGGCTGGGTTGGTACGTTATACCTACATACTTGCTACCAGCTGTGTTAACTTGGCCCCAAAAAATTAGGTATCAGATTTTTTGATTTTTTTTTTTTTAAGATGACCATTTAAATATCCATTTTTGACTACGCATTGACTTTTCTTGACCACCTACAATTATCAAATAAATCGATTATGTAAAATGTGGGGGGGGGGAGGGCAATAAAACACTGCTACCAAAAAATTGATTTTTTTTTCAAATTTGACTTACTGAAATTAAAAAAAAAAAATTGGTCGTGTATAACCAGGGCCTATTGACTTATAACCCTCAACCATTCCTGTGTGCGTGTTATTGGCAGGAATAGAGGGGACCTACAATTTTCTGCCGAATCTGAACGGCTAGGGTGAGAAACACTTTTTCATGACAAGAGATACTCTTGGAGGATTTGTCAATTCCTCGCATGACAAGAGATACTCTTAGAAGATTTTTCAATTCCTCGCAAGAGGCAATAACCCATGAAAAATATTTCTGTTTTTAGGTAGCATAGGCTGGGAATCGAACCCAAGACATTCGGCGTAACAGTCCAACGCACTAACAATTACCCCACGGGCTACTACTTTAAACATTATTGACCACCATTTAACTTTTTTGAATACCCCTAAAATGATTTTTTTATTTTTGAAGAAATTAGAATAATTCTAAAGGGTGGTCATTTTAGATAATTGTGTTTTTACAATAGTCAAGTCATCTTTCAAATTTTACAATTAAAATAAAATAAAAAGAGATAAAATTTAAAGAATAATCGATTTTTTTTGTATCTTTTAAGAAACTTCAGAACCGGAGCAAGCTTTCAAAAACATAATATTTTTTTAAGCACTAGAATATTTATACAGGGTGCTATTGCAAAGATTTTAGTAACAAATTAATTTTGACCACCATTTTGGGTTATCGATTTATTTGTAGCTACATGGTGAAAGTAACGAAAAATGTTTCATTAGAGAATGTTAGACTTACAATTAAGCAGTGTTAGTAAAAAATGGTTAAAAATAAAAAAATGTTGGACAGGGTGAACCAAAAATATAATTAAAGTTGAGGTTTTTCTAAATTAAAAAAAAAAAATGTGATAACTCAAAAACCATTGGGATTTAATATTAAAATATTACAGGTTATAATATTCTTTAGAAAATTATTTAAAAAAATTGCATTTAAGAGCACCGTGTACAGTATGATATAAGTTATTTCTACATCATGGTTATAATGTTTTTTTTGGGAACGGGTCATTTCTCTGTGTTCTAAAATTCTGTATGACTGAAATTCTGTAAATTTATTGAAAATATGAAAATATGTAATATGTATGAACAAAATTCTGTTTTCCATTATTCCGTAATTCTTTTATTCTGTATTCCAAAATTCTGTAAAATTAGAATTCTTTATTTCAAAATTCTGTAAATCGAAAATAAAATTCAGGAACAATATAAATACTGTATGGTAATGTAAATACTGTGGATGCGTTACTTTTCTTTTAATTTTAACAATTTGTTCATATTTTTCCAACCACATAACTTAAAACTTTATTCGTAAACTCCAAAATTGTATAAATAAATTATAAAAGAAAAAGTTTCTGATATTGGAAAATAGTCCCACCTTTAACTAAGTTTTTTTTTTTAATAATTGCGTTTAAAATTTCCAATAATAATAATAATAATATAAATATTTGTTTAAATTTAAATGGGAAAATTGTATTGACAATGAAAAAAAGTGCGCAAAATTTTTCTTTAATAATTTACAGAATTTTGGAATACAGAATTATGAATTTACAGAATTTTGAAATACAGAATTCTGGAAACCGAATTTTTGTGCATACCTACAGAATTATGACCCCAAACCTGTTTTATTTTGAAAATATTGTTTAACCAAGTTAAAGTAAGAAAAGAATTGAAAGTTCAGGAAAGGTCACATTGAAATGCGTGCGATATAACTAGACGTAATTTGAAGTTAACACCAAGTCCCAGATTCCTTGCGTTTTTTCCTGTAGACGCTTACTTTTTTGTTATAAGCAAAAAAAACTAAACATTTTTTTTTTAAATTTATTTTCTATGGGTATACATATTGTAGTTATACAGAAACTACATGAAATGAACAATTTTTGAAAATGTCATGCTTTTATCACCAAAATTCGTAAAGATATGCAGTTCTAACATTTGAGAATAATTATAATTTTTAAGCAAAATTATTAAAAAAACGCTGGCAGCAACCTCTTAATAGTGTTTGACTTTTAATTTTAATCATTAATCATTTATATTCAATCTAAGCATCATAATTTAGTACCGATTGAATTTCGAGGAAGTTGTTTTTTTAATCACCCTTGAAAACACTGCCTCACTCTTAATTTAAAAAAAATCATAATTTATAAAAAAAATAAAATCGTTTCAGCGGCTTTTTTGAAAAACATTTAAAAAATTGTACTCAATTTTTTGGTATTTATTAATGCTGAGTTAAAAAATGAACTTTAAAAAAAAAAAAAACATCATCTGCTCACTTTTGAAATATCAAATTTTCAAAAACAGAAATTTTGAAATATTTTTTTTTTTTTTTTTTATTTGTAATATAATTTTAAATTATTTGCTGCTCTCTTTTAACTTTTTTATTATAAAAATCGGACAGATATTGAGATAAGTAGTCGAAAGTAAAAAAAAAAAATACTATGAGAAATACCGTTAAAAATGGCATAAGGGTTAATTATATGGTTAGTTATAATGGCAGAACTGTGGTGTTTTAAATAAAATCAATGTTCCGTGTTTAATTCAAGACGTATTAATGTAAGCACATAGAATATTTTTAATCAAAATCGAAGTACCAAGTCGTTTTTGAGAAAAATATTTTTTCAACAGTTTTAAAAGATTTGTATGGTAGGATACCGTTAATTTCAACTATAAGTATAGTTTTTGTTGAAAATCTGTTAAATCATGTTAAAAAACTCCTCGGGACCAAGTGAAATAAATATCGATTGAGTCGTTTTCTAAATATTGAGTTTTCAAAAAAAAAAAATCCTAAAAATATTTTTAAAAATCTACATATTATGAAAATGTACAGTACATATTTGGATTTTTTTTGGAAAAAAATATTTTTTGGATTTAAAAAAAAGTTCAAGATTTTTTATGAAAACTCAGTACACAATATTTTTTTAACTTTTCAAAACTTTTTTTGTAAAGAAAATTTTTGGTAACAACCAACTTAAAAAAAAACTCAAAACTAACTAATTTACAAAGTTATTAATTTGTTCTACAGTTGTGAAATCGTTGTTCTGAATATTTTCCCAGAATTGAGGAGATCCAAGTTACGAAGTGTGAATGTTAGTTTCTAGGAATTATGCTGCTGGCACAAAGGAATTAAAAAATGGCTTAAACCAGTAGGTATATTTAATTAAGTATAAATTAAATTTTCCATGAAACTCTTCTAATTATATTACGAGAGGGTATTTTGTGTGCCTTCTATTTGAATTAATATTTTTCAGCCTCAAACACTTTTTTAATAGCTTTTTTTAACATTTAAGTTGTTGATTTTATAATTCTTATTTCTTATCACAGTCCAGAGCAAAAGTTTAATTCTTTAATTATTGTATATTTCAAACCCACAAATTAAAATTAAATTTCTAAAGTTTCATCTATCGATCGGGTTTTAATTTTTCATAGCTACCTACATGTTAGACGATTTCCATAGAGCATTTGACATACTATATTCTGCAAACAAGCAAAAAATATTCGTAAAGGAAACATTTATATACATACATACTTACACTATACACATGCGTATGTGTACATATATCACTCGTGGTTTTTTCAAAACCCTTTTCTAACACACAAAGGTTATATTTTTTATACACACACACAACACAAAGCAAATATATAACTGTGACTATTTCACAATTAGAAAGAACCACGTTTGAATATAGAGATACAATTACCCAACAACAAAAACAAAGTTAAAGTTTTGACCAAACTCGAGGAGGGTAGTCAGCCGGTCGTGTGAAATTTTTCAATTAAAACACAACGTATATACAATTTTACAAAACATTTCAACCAAAGGAAAAAGATATAGTATTTCACAAATAGAGTGTCCAGTAGTTAGCTACCTACCTACATTTATTTAATTTACTCTTCAGGTTCGCTCACACACAAAAAAAAAAGAAAAGAAGAATAATGTATGTGTCGGATGTAAATTAGCCACAACACCTTCTCTAAACAAGCTCGGGACAAAGTGTAACAAGTTATTTAAGCATACATTTTAAGTGGCGTGGATGATGTTATCATCTTTAATCCTTGTTTCCTATTCCGTGTT
Source organism: Epistrophe eligans (assembly GCA_951394125.1). Taxonomy (NCBI): domain Eukaryota; kingdom Metazoa; phylum Arthropoda; class Insecta; order Diptera; family Syrphidae; genus Epistrophe; species Epistrophe eligans. The sequence goes on along the minus strand of OX596028.1, from coordinate 105,806,039 downwards.
AACGTTAAAGTTTAAATTAACTTCTACGTTAACACGGAATAGTAGGAAAAAATAAATAACAAACTAAAACAGCTGTAAAATGGCAACAAGATAAAAAGCCATCCGTCAGGGTTTTTTTGCCACACAGGCAATGTATCATTTTACACAATATTTGATAGCGTACCTACTCTTTTTTTTTTATAACAGTCAAGTGCAATGAACTAAACGCTCATGAGGGTTAAATCGATATTATATCCTATTTACCTCCGACATGGAGGGCTCTATAATTCTACTGGGTTAGTTATGGATTCGTAAAAAAAAAACAACTTAATAGTAAAAAAGAATAAAATTGAGAAAACTTTCTTTTTTCATCACATTTCCACATAATTTAAAATATAACCTAATCTTAACCTGAATGTAACCTATAATCTAAATGTAACCTTCTTAGTTGTCTTTTCTGGGATATTTGGGTTCAATAGCTCAAATTTTAACTGAGAAAAATTTCACCCATCATCCTATTTCAACTTAATTAAATATATTACCTAATCTTAACCTAAAAGTAACCTATGACCTGAATGTGACCTACTTTGTTGTGTCAGTAGCTCAAATCTGAACTGAGAAATCTTTTATCTAATATTTTCCCATTATTAAATATATAACACAATCTTAACCTAAATTTAACCTAATTTTAACCTAAATGTAACCTATAACCCAAATGTAACCTACTTAGCTGCGTCATTTGGGTTCACTAGCTCTAATCTGCTTAAATTGTTTGTTTTTCAATTAAAAAAATTGATGCCAATTGATGCCTATATAAAATTTTGTGCAAAAATAACCTTAAAAAATTTATTTCAGATATAAAAATCAATAAATTTAAATACATATCAATGCTTTTTTCTTCTTTCAATCTTTTAGGTTCTAAGAATAATTTTTTAAAACGGTTTCTTTTATTTTTTTAAATTTTTGATTTACTTGATTTTTGACAGAAAGGCAACGATAACATTTTTATAATTTAAGAAATCTGAGAGCCATTTTTTTTTTTTAAATTGGAAAACAAACAATTTAAGCAGATTCAAGCAAGTGAACCCAAGTGACCCAGTTAAGTAGGTTACTTTTAGGTCAAAGGTTACATTTAGGTTAAATTTAGGATATATATTAAATTATGTGGAGATGTGATGAAGGAAGGAAGTTTGGTCAGTTCAGATTTGAGTTAGTGAAACCAAATATGCCGAATGAAATAGTTAAGTAGGTAGAATTCAGGTCATAGGTTACATTTAGGTTACAATTAGGTTATATATTAAATTATGTGAAAATGTGGTGAGGAAAGAAAGTGTTTTTAGTTCTATTCTCTTTTACTATTAATTTCAATTTTTTTACCAATCCATAACTAACCTAAAATAACTTACATTAAAAAAAAAGAACATTTATTCGAGCAAGTTGTGAAAATTTACTAAAATTTTCTAAATATTTGCTATTAAAGCTAAACGTAACGACCTTCTTTTTTTTTCGTTTTATGTGTGTTCGAATGAATGAGTTTATCTACCAATAAATAATAAAAGTTACTTACAAATGGCAATGGGCACAATACAGTAGGGAAAAGAAATCCTTGTGGAGGAGAAGAGTCTTTCATATATATTATATACCACCAGGTCTCAAGTATAGTTAATAATTGCAATGTGGTATTTTGTAGTGTACAGTACATGAGAATTAAAACATGTGCGGTTGTTGGTTTTTGGCATTCAAACTGACTTTAAGGATAACTCTACGTACTAAAAATAATTTTCAACTGAAATTTTAATATTGGTTATTTGCATTTCTTCTTTGTTATGCTAAATATACATACATACATACATACATACATATGCAGCAGTCAGTGAAAGGCAATTTTTTTATTTTGAGTCAACTGAATTGGAAATTAATTAAACCCGATATATGCTTTGTAGATCTAGATAGAGAATTTTTGTTCATCATTTTGATGTCAGAACAAGAAAAACGTTTGAAGAAATAATTTTGTTATAAATAAGTTTTTTGAATCGAATTATTATTTATTGAAATTTTCTGCGCTTTTGTTTTTAGTGGGTTGCCCCCCACTCAGGATTAGTTTTGATGAAATTTTTGATGTGTAAACATCTATGCCCCGTGGTAGGGTAAACTAAAAACGTGGACATTTCTGACACTAACCTCAACTATACGTTGATGTGAATTGGATACGTTCAATATTGGGTATGTTCGTTTGTACTTCAAACTAAATCGAAAGATCTCGTCGCGTTCTGTGATGTTAACCCAGCACTTAAATATTTAATTTGATGTTTACACATCTTAACCGTGAGTCCCGGCACTCACACTTTTTTTTCTCAAAAAATGGTTATTAATTAATTAATTAATAAAATTATTTTTTTGATTTTCTATTTTTTCAAAAACGGTTTGACTGATTTTGATCAATTTTTTATGGAAAAGGTCTCAACAAGTAATGTGCTTCAAAATTTTCTAAAAAATATTTTTCGATTTTTAAGAAAAAATTCAAAATTATTTTTTGAAAACTTAATATTTTGAAAACAACTTTTTCGATTTTTATTAAATTTAGAAACAAGCTGTATTTAAACATAATCTATGATATTTTTAATAAAAACAATATTCCAATACTAAAACCGAACGGTACTTTCCATATAAATGTTTAAAAACCGTTAAAAAAATCTTATTTTCCTCAAAAACGACTCATACGATTTTTATTAAAATTTCTATGTGCACTAATAATAGTATTAGTTTATTATTAACAAAACCTCTCATAGAATAAATCAATTGTCTGATTTTCGACATTCTCTTGTCAACCGATTTTGATTAAATTTTGTATTCAAAAACTTTTAATAAGTTAATATATTTATTAAATTTAAAATATTAAACAAATATTAGTTAAAATATTACATACCAAAATTTTCAAAAAACTAAACTTTGGATCTAAAATAATTTTTTTTGAAAATTCAATATTTATAAAATGGGTAGATGATTTTTTCCAAATTTGATTTTTTAGCTCTGCATTAATAAATTAATACTAAAAAAGAGGGTATCATTTATTTATTTATTTGAACTGGTAAATGCTACCAGTCATATTTATAAGATTTTTGTCTACTTAGACACTGTCTAACTATTTTCAAATTGGTGGAAATATGCTTTATTTAATACAAAATAAATATTACATTATTCACGGTTAAGACAATCTACTCTTGTGTCTAAATTAGGTTTTTGAACACATTTTCCAAATTTGGACAGTTGTCTAAAGTTAGACAACGTTTATAGATAGGATTTTATCTCAGTTTAGTCGTACAGAAGTACAGAGAGTGTGCTACTTACGCCAACAAATTACAATCGGCACTCAATTGTGTTTGTGCCAGTGCTGTCGAAATTAATCTTAAAATAATATTTTAAGATTTGTAAAAAACTTAGTGGAAAATTAATTTGGGGAGTGATAATGAAAAATTTGTGCAAGTTAACATATTTTGTGCGTGAAAATTGAAAATTAACTTGAATAAAATAGTTTTCGACTGCACTGGCAGAATCTGTGTGTACAGAAAATTAACAAAGAAAGTCGGGAATTTTGAAATAATAACGGGTGATTTTTAAGCTGGTTTGGTTTTGGCAACACTGGTTTTGACAGCTGACGTGTGTTTAGTACCTTGTGTCACTGTCAAACAGCTTCAGTTTGGTTTGCAATTTAACCATGGATCGTCTTACAAATGAACAACGCTTGCAAATTATTGAATTTTACTATCAAAATTCGTGCTCGGTTCGAAATGTTCATCGCGCGCTGCTTCCATTGGCTCGATGAGGCTCATTTTTGGTTGAGTGGGTACGTAAATAAGCAAAATTGCCGCATTTGGAGTGAAGATCAGCCAGAAGCATTGCAACAGCTACCAATGCATCCCGAAAAAGCCACTGTTTGGTGCGGTTTATGGGCCGGCGGCATTATTGGGCCATATTTCTTCAAAGATGATGCGAATCGCAGCGTTACTGTCAATGGTGAACGCTACCGAGCGATGATAACAAACTTTTTTTTGCCCGAAATGGAAGTTCTTGACTTGCATGATATGTGGTTTCAACAAGACGGTGCCACATGCCACACAGCACGCGAAACAATGGCGCAATTGCGAGGCGAGTTTGGTGAACAGTTAATTTCACGTTTCGGGCCGGTCAATTGGCCGCCTAGATCGTGCGATTTGACACCATTAGATTATTTTTTGTGGGGGTATGTCAAGGCTAATGTCTATAGGGACAAGCCCGCTTCGATTGACGCACTGGAAGCCAACATACATGCATTCATTCGTGAGATACCGGCCGATATGTGTGAAAGAGTATGCCAAAATTGGACTCAGCGGATGGGCTACCTGAGACGCAGCCGCGGTCAACATTTGCATGAAATTATCTTTAAACATTAAATTGCAAGGTTCAAACTATCGATTCAAATAAATATTTCATTCATTTTTTCGAATTTTTTGTGTTTTTTTTTTTTTAAAGTTCTAAACCTCTTAAAAAATCACCCATTATTTCAAGCTTTTATTCCAATATTGTTTTTATATAAATCCTCTGTTGTACCGATCAAAACAAGGTTTTAGACTAATTTCGGGAAACAAAGTAATAGGCTTCCGAAAATTACGTCAGAAATTATATTTTTTTAAAGCCAGAAATATTTTTTGCACAAAATTGGAAAAAAATTGAAAAAACAGATATTGGACATTGTGCCATAAGGATATGAAAAAAAATGAAAATATTTATGTACATACATACATTTTGGCCTAATTTTCACAATTCTGGTCACAGGGTGTTTTAAGCGGTCATTAAGGAATAATTCTTTTCTTTTTTTGAATTTCATATATACAATCGCTCTAAGTTTGATGTGATCGACTCGTTTTTTTAAATAACTGTTTCTTTAGCTTTTCTAGTATTTTTATTTTAGAATATCTTGCTTTTTTTCTTTTTAAAAAAAAAAAGGAAAAAATGGCCTGACAGAAATTATTTAGAAGAGTGTAAAAAAAAATTTGAAAAATTACCACAAAAGTTTGGTCTATTTTATAAAAAAAAAAAACAGAATTTTGTATGAAAAAATTTAAAGCGTTTATTAAAAAAAAATCTGATTTAATTTCTTCCAATTCGGATTTTTTTTATATTTCCAACTTATTGGTTCCTGGTGGCTTATTTTTTGCACCTGCAGTGTAAAACAATTTAATTCGATTTTCAAAAAAACAAAATTCGTTTTGAAAAAGAAAGTTTTTAAAAAGTTCGTACTTAATAAAAGAATCTTTTGAGTTGTCATTTGTGTCTTCATCCCAGGACTTTATACAGCCCGATAACAATGTTTACACAAATAATTAATTGTAAAATCCAGTGAATTTAAATTTTGGATGAGTTTTCCCTCACCAAACCCATTTCACTCCTTTTTGAACGTAATCCTGTGCTTCCAGTTATAACTCCATTTAACTTTACAATACTTAAATTTTTCTACACGAAGTTATAAAGTAATAATGTATTATACCTATTATCACTTATCTTTATGTTTCTAATTTATAAAGATTCGAGTTACATAATTATTACCTAATATCATCCTGAAACATAATTTCTAATTACTTTTTCTTCATCTCATGAGCTTAAAAAAAAAACTTATATGAGCCTCCTTGCTTACACCTTTAATTTCCCTTAACGAATCAAGCAGCCCACTCGTTTATTTGTTTCTTTTTTTTTATTTTGCCTCAAAGCCATTAAGTCCTATTTTCAATTAAGTACCAATAAACACTTTGAAATCTATCGACACAAAGTCCTTCTAATGGCTATTTATCTAACACAATACTTGACCCAGAGCACATCAGCATTCATTTATCACATTAAACTTTTTTCCGATGAAGAAAATTCTGGATGGAAGATGGAAGAACAGTTAGGTTAGGGACGATTGCTGTAAGGTTCGTGTTAGAAGAAGTAAAGTATCAAACTCAAACAACCATAAACATCCTCTCATAAACTCTTCATCGATTGTATACATATAATAAAACTTCTAGTACAGAAAGACCCTTGTACTTACTTGGAAAGCAGAAAAAAAAGGATCGTCATAAGAAAATGCAATTGAAAAAGCATTAAATAAAAAATATATTTCATACATTTATCTAAAAAAAAATCATGATGTCATAATCTAAGTTAAAATGTTTTTTTTTTTTTCAAATGTTGGCAAGGGGCTATGATGCGCTATGCGATAAGAAATTTATTATTTTTTTTTGTGTTTTATTTATTTTGAGAAAATTCTATTAAATTAACTGTTAAATTGGTGTTTAATGCAACCGTTATGTTTATTTGATGGGACCAATTTAAGGGAGGTGCGGCCGAAATAACGTGCGATGAAAAAAAAGATAAAAAAGCTGCTAAACTTTTTATTCTTATGAGAAAAAGAATACAATTTTTTTTGTGGTTACCTACATATGATCCAATAGTCTGGCTGGTAATGTTGTATTTTGAAAAGTGTTATTCTGTGGGCTCTTAACAAGGTACCTATGGTTGTGATTTTAAAATTATGTCTTTGCTAAGTACATAAATTGGAAATCCGCCTGCTACCACGCCCACTTTTCATATATTTGAAATTCCTACTTAAAATCGCTAAAACAGTTAAAGTTTTATAATTAAAATCTCTAAAACCAAAAAACATGACATATTTAAATTTTTTTTAAGTCCACCTACTGCCACACCCACTTTCTTTATATGTATTTGAGTTTTTTTTTTCTTTTTTTTTCTATGTAAATAGAGTTTTCTTCGAAAGTTTACATTTATTATTATGGTATGTATATTGTATGTGTAAATTTTTCGGAAATCAGCCTACTTCCACGCCCACTTTTTTGTTTTTTGTTTGTACGCTCATAAGTCGGCTGAAAATCATCCGATTTGAATGGGAATTTTTTATTTGCTGGATTCGTTTTAACCAATTAAACACACTAGTTTACGTTAGAGCTTCTTCCGAAGCGCACGAGACTACTAATGTAATGATTTGCCAGATCACTAGGATCATCTAAGGAGAATTCTCCCAGGTGGAGTCTACGCCTTTGAGATAAAGCAAGACACGTACAGAGAAGGTGAGGAAAAAAAAACACTACGAAGCCGAGAATTTTGACCGCAAAAGTTGGAAAATCGTGAAAACCAGAAATTGCATACTTTCAGGTGTGCATGGTGGCGATATATGAAAATTCTATTTTGTACAAGAAGGAGAAACAATATTGATTCTAAGGAACTATAAATAAATACTACAAAATTGAAAATGGGATCGCCAACAGATGGCGTTACGCTTTCTGATTTCAACATTACTGTATACAAATTATTAGAGCCAGTCAAAAAATTAATTGTAAATGTTTTTTTAGGCATATATAAATTTTATTTTCAAATTGATGAACAATTCAGTGCGAAGCCGGTCGGACCAGCTAGATCTTTACACTTATCATAAAAATTCGAAACAATTTTTAGTAGGTATGTGCATTTTTTTTCATATTTAATTAATAAAACTATTTAAGATATAAAATTAATTACATATGTATATTTCAAATTGGCAACATTACTTGGCAGACTAAAATTTTGGAACAGATTTTTTTGTAGGTAATCCAATTAAAATGTACATATCTACCATTATACTCGTATATTGTCCTACGAGATTTTATGACAGAAAAAGAAATTGTAACGAAATAAAATTTGTAGGTATACATACATAAATGTAGGTACGTATTTAACCGTAATTGCTTTTATAAAAAGTACGAAGGTTGATATTTTATATCCGATAGAATTTCCTACGAAAACCAATAATTTGTCAGATGGATTTGTTTAGATTTATTTTTAAGCAGAATTTATGACAAAAAAAAAAGTTTTAAATCCTAACATCACTATCAAAATAGCTTAATGGAGCAAGAGTTAGCAGAAGTTGAGTAAACATAACGCTGCAAAAATTAAGTTGGGGTGTCTGAACTGAATATTAGTTTTTTTTTTTTAAATGTCCTTTTTTTAGTTCAAAATTGGAATGTCTATAATTAAATTCAAACTAACACATACATACATAGCTATGGATTTTTAAGTATTAAATAAAATAAAATAAATTTAATAACAAGGGATTATTAGATTTCGACATTGGAATATAAAGCTTGTATTTTTTATTATTTTTTTAGACTTTTAGTTACAAAGTCTTCTTCTAAGGAGGAAATTTAAAAATCCTGAAAGGTCAAAATCTTCGAACCCACTTTCCCGAAAATCCAAAATCTCAGAAACTAGAAAACCCAAAATCCATACAATCCAAAACCCAAAAAGACCAAAAACCTAAAACTCACTATCGCGAAAACCCAAAATCAAGAAAGCCAAAATTCAGGAATCAAAAAACCCATAAAATTCAAAATCCCAACAGGTCAAAATCCTAAAACTCACTTTCTATTCCAAAAATCCTGAAAACACAGAATTTAGAAAAAATTTTGTACACAAAGTACATAAAACCCAATATCCCAAAAACCCAATATCCCGACAGGACAAAATCTCTTCAAATTGGTAAATCAATAAACCATTTAACAAACAATAGATAACAAAGTTACAAAATAGGGAAAACATAACATTTTTGTAAATATTGTGTAAATAAATTATTAAATAAGTTTTAACCGTAAGTAAGGTTATAAAATTTAGGTAAGTGACATTTTTTCTTTTAGTTAATAAAAATACAATAAGAGTTAATATACATATGTATGTAGGTAATATAATAATTGTAGATTATAATTTAATAAAAAAGAGGGGGAATGCAGTAAACAGTAATTGAGTTATCTTCTTGTTTACTTTGTTCAAATTAAAAATTTTTCTCTCGAAATTAAAATCACCACAATTTTTTTGGAAATATGGATTTTTGGGATTTTGTGTTTTATGGGATAATGGGTTTCCTGGTTTGTAGTTTTTTTTTGGGATTTTTTGGTTTTCTGGAATGTTGGTTTTCGGGATTCTGGGTTTTCTGGACTGTTGGTTTTTGTGATTTTGGGTTTTCGGGGTTTTGGGTTTTCATGATTTTTTAATTCTAACCCCTACACCCCGAAAACTACCAGTTGCTTAAAAAACTCTACACACAAATATAGATATAGACATGGTTTTAATGTACTTTTTTCCATAACAGGAAATGCAGTGCATTTGCGTACATTCTTTTGAAAACCTATTGCTCTTGTATTAAAAAATGTTATAATTTGTTGAATGTTAAATTTAATAAGCTACAATATTTGTCTTTCAAATTATTTAAATAAAGAACAAAATTTCACTCCCAAAAAAATAAAATCCCATAGTCTAAATTTTGGTTAGGTAGGTATTTTTTCATTAAATTAGAATCAAAAGCATTAATTATTAAACTTAGGTTAGCACCCAAATCTAGTTTTATCAGAAAAATACTATTTCACTTAACCTTATTACAAAGAAAAAACTGAGTAGGTACAGCTGCTGGTACTTTTTGTTTATATTAATACTCATCCATAAATATTATCGACTACCATTTAAATGTACCCACAATTGAATTAAGCTCAAAATTGTTTCAAGGAATTTAACTCCCTGATGTCTCTTTAAATGATTAAGTTTCCCTGAAAAAAACCCTCACATTATATAGATTTACACTTCCAGTAAATATTAACCAAAATAATATTAACTAAAAACAGCTAAAGGATAATGTGTGTTGTGTTAGTGATTTTGTATTTTGACCAGAAGCAATAATTATATATACGATATGTCAGCATATCAATATAATCATTTGAATTATGGTCATTCTATTAAGCTTTACGTTGACCAAACGTCAAATACATTATATTGGTATATATACGCTTCCGGTGATGTTGTGTGGAACCAAAATGCGTTTAGCCATTTAAATTCAATATAACCAATAACCATCATCACTTCCTTTGCTCCGCTGCTTCCTCGCTTAAATAAATTCTAACCTTCTATTCTCGTGTATATATCAAAAAACCCTCTGGTGATAGTGTGTGATGCGACGGCGGCGGCGGTGCGTGGTTGGTTACAAATCCATAAACCAATAATCTTGCGGCATATGACAATAATTACTGCGTGTTATGTAACACATAACCCCAAAACCAAATTCAGAGGGATCATTAATAAATCTCGCAAACAAAAAAAAAAAAAAATAAAAAAAAACTTTTATAAAGACAAAGCCGATGTAAGCTTTTATATGACAACAATGTTGCCATCCATCCTAACTCGAATTATATTAGCTTTAATGCATTTCGAGGGAATATAAATAAAATCTTCTAAATAACAATTATGTTATATGGAATGGTCAAGGAATGGTTGCCAGATGAGAAAACACAAAACACACATTTTAAATCAGGATACATTTTTAATAAGGCGTATTATTCCTTTTTTAGTTCAAAGCAGAGCTGAGATTTGAAACAAAAGATTTTGTTTTTTTTTTTTTTTTTTCGTTTCAAGCGCCGTCCACTAACTCACAGCAATATAACCAATCAGTCTTAAATCGACGATGCGAACTGACAGTTATATGACAAAATGTAGGTAAATAAAAGGCCTGTAGCAACTGTCAACAAACTTGTAGAGGCCAGAAAACCCCCATCGACCAAAAAGATTAAAATTACTACAAACCTTGAAAAAACCCTTATGAATTTCAAATTGATGACTATAAGAGATTAAGGTAGTTGGGATAATCGATTTCAAAGCTACGTATGACAGAATTTATAAAAACGAGCGATATAGGGCAATGTTTAGTTTTGCCATCCCTGCCAAACACGGTTTTTTGCAGAATGAAGATAAGGAATGCACACTGCTCATATGTTCAGCAAAGACCTCACCGACCACTCCTAATGTTAGTAAAGGTTTTAGATAAGACAATGCGTTGTCATGTAAAATCTTTAACTTCGTTCTTGAGATAAGTGGTAAATCGCTCCCGTCAATACTAGACGCACAATCGGAATAACAAAGCGTTATGATGTTATTATTAGTATTGTTGTAATAGAAACAAAAAAATGGGTTTAATATTTTCAATGAGGAAAAACCCAAATATATAAGCTGTCATTAAGAAAAGACACCAAACACCAATGACACGTCTTGAAATAAAACGTTACCAGCTATAACTTTGAGGAAATCAGAGACATTAGGCGTGTTTTTTTGCAAGCCCGGTGGGAATTGCAGGAAAAAAATGACCACAGGGGGATTAGTGACAGCAACACAGAAACAAAATGGAGTTTTCATACAAACTATCGATAACAAGTATATAATTTATGCCGGTAACACAGTTTTTCTGTGTGCTTAAGTTAAGATTGTTTAGCACCGACGTGGTTTTTTCGACCAATTCCCACTGGGCTTACAAAAAAACACGCCTATTGTCAAAAATAACAGCGCTTAGATCAACCTTCTCAAAAGTGCTTTAGACTGTTTTGATCGAAAACAATTCATTTCGACTTCGAGATTTTAATTAAATTTGATATTACGATGAAAAAGTAAATTCCGTCCATCAGTCACATCATCATTTTCAAAAAATCATGTTTTTGATAAAAAAAAAAAATATAATTTGTTTGAAAATTCGATGTTTCAAAAATAGTTTGATGATTTTTACTTGTGATACGTAAGTATCTACTATACAGGGTGTCCCGTAAGTCAACGTCAAGCGGGTACTGGGTGATAGGGTAGCTTGTATCTGTACTGGAAAAAATAATAAAAAAAAATCTATTTCGCTTGGTTAAGTAATAATAGCAATATTTAGAAAAATAATGAAAATTAGGTACTGTGGTCACAATTTTCCAAATTTTGCTGTGTTTTTATTTTTTACGTAATCCTTAATAACCATGCTATTAATTCCAATCAAAAATTCAAATATAAATATTGTCAGTTTCGTAAGAAAAATAAAGTTCGACTGAGTCATGGTTCAAAAAAATTTTGTAACCTAACTTTGACACTTCTTATTTAAAAAAAATGTACTACTGTACCCTCGGCAAGTTGTTTTAAAAGTTGGCCCGTTTCATCAAGATTTCAAAATGGTACAACACTTGTTACCCGCTTTTATCTGTACAAGCTACTCTATCACCCAGTACCCGCTTGACGTTGACTTACGGGACACCCTGTATATGGCAAGTTATGGATTCATAAAAAAATCGAATTCGAGATTTAGATCTATGTAAGTCAACATTACGATAGTGAAGTCGAAAAAAAGTGGGTCTCGCAATTCTGTCTGTCTGTCCTGTCCTTTGGGCTGAAGCTTAAACGGGTATGTCGGTTTTCTTTCCTAGCGGTTTTTGGGCATTCCCCCACATGTTTTTTAAATTTTTTTTAAGACCAAAAATAACGGTACCTACCATACAAATTTTTCTACCAAATTATGAAAATATTATAATATTAAAACTTGCCCACAACTTTTATTTTTTTTTTTTAATTCAGTAATTTTTTTTTCCAAACCATTTTATAAAAATAATTTCAGAAAAATGGTTACAAGTGGTATCTGCCATAGAACCATTTTTTTACTTTTTGATTTTTTCAAAAAGGGCTCAATTGATTTTGACCAATTTTTTTATAGAAGTTTCAAGAAGTTTTAAAAGTTGTGTATACCAAAATATTCAATTTTTTTTTTATTTAAAAAAAAAAAGTTTAACATTTTTTTTTGAGAAATTATTAATTAAAAAATGACTTGGATGATTTTTATTAAACTTGGTACCCAGCATTTTTTTTTTTTTACATTAAATAAAAATTATTCTGCAGACCAAAAATAACGGTACCTCGTACTATCTACTATATTATTCGAAAAAAATATATGTATATCATTTAAAAATGGTACCTCTCATAGAACAATTTTATTGGTTTTCGACTATCTCATTATCTGTTGAACCGATTTTAAATAAATTTTTACACAAGAGCTTCTTATAAAATTGAATAATATTTCATATCAAAATTTTTAAAAAAATAATTTTGGATTTTTAAAAAAAAATTCAATTTTATTTTTTTGAAAATTCGACATTTCAAAAATGGGTAGATTTTATTTTTCAAAATTAATTTTTAAACTCCGCATTAATAAATACTAAAAAATGGCGGACCAATTTTTTTTCTTAAAAATCTTTTCAAAATTTTATATATAAAAAATTATTTTTTTTTTAAAAAACCGCTCCAACGATTTTTAAAATTTTCTCATAAATTGAGATTTGTGCAAAAAATCACTTGGTGTACATTGCGTTGGTGTCAAATCAATTTCAGATATTTTTTAAATCAATTTATTTATAATTTTATTGATTTTTTAACATTTTTCAATCTAAACTGCACGGTGCTCTATTGTTCATATTTATGTACTCACATAATATTTCCTTAAACTAGGCTATATTTTTGGCAGGTGACATAAAATATAGGCTCCAATGACTAATAAATTTCTTTTATCACATGAAAAGTTTTTTAAAATATTAAGACTTAACCATAGTATGATCGCACATAAGAGCAAGTTCGTGCGACCCAGTCGTGCATTTTATTTTCTCTTGTACCGAAAGCAATTAGCTATTGTTCATACAAAAACACCAATGACACAATATCTCAACACATTTTCGTTTTTTTTTTCTTGTTGTCAGTATTTATAATCTTTTGTGAGTTGTTGGTAACACTATTAACGTGTGCATAATGTGACTCATATAATATTTTAGTCATGTTTTCTGTGTTTAAATATACTTTTGCATATTAAGGACATATTCACATAATATACCTATACGAAAAGGTATGAAGATGATATTTTGATTTTAATTACGAAAGTTTTTGCACATAGAACTCTCAACGTAAAAACAAGACTTTCCTTTTATAAAAAGAGATTCACATAATATATACGATAAATGTCTTTCCGCTTTCAAAAAAACGCATGTTAAATTAAATAACAACGATGTCGTATATTTTATGCAATATTTGTTCTACATTTAGCATCAAAACAAAATGTTTTTTTTTTTCGCTATAAGCGAAAGGTACGCGTGTATGTACATATAAGGAGCCCAATTTACCCTTGTTTGGTAAATTAAAGGGTTTTCCTTTTTTTTGGAAGTGGGGGATTCTGTGATATAAAATATCATTTTGATTGTGTGAGTGTTCTTTTGGCTAAATATATGATTTTATTACTTTTTCTACGGAATTAAAAGGTAGAGTGTTATAAGCAGGTATCTAGGCATTTGATTAAACAAATAAAATTTATCAAAGAAGACATTGCTAGGCTTAAGGAGGAAAATTAGATTTAAAGGTCAAGATCAACTAAATACCATAGTTAGTTCATACGTATATCCGTGGCCGTCACACACAGTGGCGGCCGGTTGTATAGAGATCATGCTCAAAATGCAAAATTGTGATTAACGGTTTTTTTTAAACAATAATTGTTTGGCTTCAAAGTTGACATAATTATCTATCAACTTGTAAAACTTTGAAGGAGTCTGATGATCGGCCTGGCAGTCGTGAAAAAGCTATAACTCCAGTTACCAATTGTTGTTGTTTAATTCAATCGTTCAATAAGCGTTTGCGGTTTCTGTCAAAAGTAAGATCTGTTGCGCATTTGCTGGTCATTTAAAAATTGAAAAATGTTCCCATTAAATTAAACAAAATAAAAATTATTTCGGAATTATTAAAAATCAACGCGTTAACTTTATGACGTTAAAATTATGACGAACTCTGTTTCAAAGTTCAAAGTAGTTTTTTTTTTTTTTAGATTTTTTTTATATTTTATTTCCATTTCATTTAAAATTAGTGTCTTAACAATAATTTCCTATTTTCCATAAAGATATGATAATATAAATTTAATATACATATTTCCTTATAAAATTCGTTAATTACGTTTTATTTACAAGTAAACAAATGTTTGACCATGAATTATAAAAAATGAAATGAAATCATACACTTTGTGATAAGGATAACAGTTTGCTCGTCAACTCAGAAATATAACACTGTCAACGCGTTGACAGTTGCGTTGACACGACTTTAAGTATCAATGTGTTGATTATTTTATTAAACTGTGAAATCAACCTGTCAACTGAGTAAGTTAACGTTGACAGATTTCTCATTAGCCCGATAATTGTGGTTCAATGTTGACACTACAAAATTTTCTGTTGCGTCAATGTTGTTATTAGTCAACGCTCTTATTGGCTGATGTTAGGGTCAATGAAATAATTATTTATATTTAGGCAGACAACGAATTGACTTTCTGATGTTGAAATGACGTCAAGCTATGTGCAAAAGTTGTTACGTCGTGTGCCTGTAATCTCAGAAAAGAACGCAGTTAACGCGTTGACAGTTGCATTCACTTTAGCGTTGACATGACTCTAACTGTCAAAGGGTTGATTATTTTTGTTAAACGTTAAATCAACCTGTCAACGTAGTTATTATGCATTGATGCATTGCTCCTGTCAGTGCGCTAATTGTGTTTTAACGTTGATACAGCACAATTTTCTCTTACGTCAATACTGTCTGCGCTGGCTTTTTTGTTGATTGACATAAAGTAAAATGTTAGGTAGTCTGTAAATAAGGGTCATATCGTTTTTTATTGGGCATTCAAAACTTGTTAAATTGATAATTTAAAAAAAAAGAAGAAAATATGCTCCTGGATTGGATCAAATAGTGGATGACCAATCGAAAACACCTGTTGACCTATTTATCGAGCGATAAATGTCATTGTTTTTTTTTTTTTTTTAAAGTGTTTTTAACCTGTTAGCATTAGTATCGTTAAGGAGCAATTACTGAAACTTGAAGATTTTTTATTTTTTTAATCCACTGACATCATAGCTATCCTTCGATGAAATTTGACAGTTTATAAAGATTGATAAACCATATTTTGACGTATTGAGAGTATTTGGTTTCAAATGTGATTGGAAAGCTTTAAAAGATCATTGTTTCTAGGGCAATTACAAACCTTGAAAATAGGATTTTTTTAAATGTCATTGAAAGATCACTTTTCCAGAGAAATTACTAAAACGTGAAAGTGTTCAGATTTTTTTTTAATCCATTGACGGGCGTCTCGTAGCTATCTTCTGCTGAAATTTAAAAGTTTTTGACTTTATCATAGAAAACAACAGATATTTCCGCAACGTAAGTGGTTGCGGTTTTTATTGCTAAATTGATAATAATTTTTTGTTGTATCCGTGTTGAACCAAAATATAGGTATGAAAATATAGGTATGAAAAATCGTGAAAAGCCATAATTGCATACTGTTAGGAGTTATGGTGGCAATATCTAAAATTTCTATTTTGTATGAGAAAAAGAAATAAGTAATATGGATTCTAAGAAATGACAAATATTATAAAAATTAAATATCGGCTAATTTTGTCCCTCATGAAAATGGGATCGCCAAGAGATGGCGTTACACTCTCAGACTGCCAAAAATGTTTGCATGGAAATTATTGGAGTGTGCCAAAAAATTCATTGCAAAGTTTTGCTTATAAAATAAATTCTCTATAAATTTTATTTTCACTTTTGATTGATTGACAAATTGATAAAAAAAATTCCGTTCGAAAACAGGCTGACCAGCCGACCATTATTATTATTATACTTTTAGGAGTTCTTCAAGGTTCAATACTTGGCCCAATACTTTTTATTCATTTTTTTTACTCGCTCTTTTTGCAAAATTATCGCTGTAAAGTAAATACTTTTGCTTAAATACAAAATAATTATATAGACTGCATGACAACTATCCCTATTCCCTTTACAAAAATCACAAAACATGAAGTTTTGTCACTCGTAGTCAGGCCATGAAAGCAAACGAGTTAAAAAAAAATCCAAAATAAAACGAATAGCGTCTAGAAAATAAAGGTTAGTAACATCTTTCTATTTGTATGCTATTTTTATCTATAAAAAAAGGTCACGACAAAGGAATAATAATATCTTACGCTATAGTGCCTTTAGTCTAACACAGCTCTTACATGACTTTTCTAAATAGTATTTACGTGCAAACTATTAATTTTTAACTAAAAGAAGTTGTGCCTATTATATATTCAAATAATTTTTTCAAGGAGTTTTAGTCTTAAAACCCTTTTGAAAATAAAATTCTATCAGTTACCAAATTTTAATTATAATACCTATCATACTTATATTCCCCAGAAGCAGCAACTTGAAAGTTTACATCTGCTAATGAGCATAAAAATTTCCTCCTATTATTTTTATTACAAAAAGTTTGTCTTTAACATTAAAATCATAATGCACTTATAAAAGACCATGCATATATTTACATTATTTTTCTCCATCAAGTCGTTGAAATATTTTTTAAAAAACTTTTTTTAAAACTTTTCGTTATTTAATAAATGATTTAATATTTAACAACTATCTATTAATTATTTTTTTGTAGAAAGATTTACCTATAAACTATTCTAAAAGCATATTTAATTACCATATCTTAAGTTATATCAAAGTTTGCCAAAAACTATGACTCACATTTTATACTGCTATAAAACAAGGATTTTTATTTACTTTTTTTTTTTCTATCACATTTTCCCTCTGGGATTCAATTAATTACATAATATGCACATGTTTTTTTTTTCTATTCATTCATCATCCTCCCCAACGTGTTGCTTAATACAATTTGTGGCTATAGCTGTAATCGACTCCTATCTAAATATTGACTAAAAACCAACTATCTACTACATAACTTTATTACAATGTCCTCCCACAACAGGATGTTACTAATTAAATTTGGTTTTTTCTCAGGTTTATTGTTTATTTATTTTTTCTCTTATGAATAACTTCTGGTATACTGTATATTTTCCCGCCATTTAATTCCTATTTTATTGTTGGGTTGATATGGCTTATTAACATAAACATTCAATACCTGTAGGTTTTTGTAATTAAGACTTGAAAAAAAAAGAAGAAGATAGGTCTATAGGGGGATTAAAAATATACATTTATGGTAGCACTATATAGTAGCTCGTCAAACCTCCTCCGTACATGCACCATACATAAATACGAGGAGCTATGGTGACCATCTATCCTTTATAGTAAATCATGGAAGCTAATTCAGTTGACGAACGGTCCCACTCCAAAAAATTTTGAGTTTTTGAAATACAATGTACATTCATAACATACGTATATTGAATTAAGAAATAAAGGTCACGAAAAAGGAATAATTACGTACGTATTGTAAATACGTTTTAGGGGTTAGAAAAAAAAAAAACAAATTTTTCCCTGGAGGTACGCCATTAAGATCCTTGAATACAAAAAAAAATAGAAAAATATTTGTTCCAATAATATGTTAGATCGTAGTGATTCACAAAAAAAAAATTAATCCAAGTCCTAGGAGTCGGTTTCGAGAAAAAAGAGATTTTTCTTAACGTTTTTTAAAAACTTTTATTGTTTAAAATCTGCTAGATAATATTAAAAAACCGCTTTGTGCCAAGTTTGATGAGAATCAATGAAGTCATTTTTATCATTATTAAGTATTAAATGGAAACAATTTTTTTTTTAAATTTTGGTAAGTATTCAAAACTTTTAAAACTTTTTAAAATATTCTCCATAAAAAAATTGATCAAAATTAGTTGAAACGTTTTTGAGAAAATCAAAAAAATGGTTCAATGGA
Source organism: Epistrophe eligans (assembly GCA_951394125.1). Lineage (NCBI taxonomy): Eukaryota > Metazoa > Arthropoda > Insecta > Diptera > Syrphidae > Epistrophe > Epistrophe eligans. The sequence continues at coordinate 105,787,516 of OX596028.1, read as the reverse complement.
AGGAACCATTTTCTTAATTTTTGTTTTACAAAAAGGTAGTCTATATTTTTTTGGTGCAAAAAAAGAAATAAAAAAAACGTGCCTGGGAAATGCCCAAAAAACGCCCTTTACCAAGTTTAAAGAAAATCAATCCACCAGTTTAGGCTGCAGCTGAACGGGCAGACAGACAGACTATCAGAATAGCGAAACCCAATTTTTTCAACTTTGCTATCATCGCTGTCGCTGAGTTAAGTCAAATTCTCGAGTTTTTTCGAATCCATAACTCGTCATGTAGTACATTTTCTATAGCAAATAAAAATGTATCAACAATTAAAATTGTTAAGGAACGAAAAACGTTTATTTCCCTTTTTCTTTGACTAAGAAAATGTGAAAGTTGGTATTATTCACTGTTTAAAATAGTTTACTTTAAAATACTCAAATTGGTAATTTTTAATTTTGTTATTAATTAAAAGGCATATTTTTGTATCTTGGAATGCAGTATTATAAATACTAACACTGCTTTGAACTTTTTCTTTAAAAAATCCTAACAAAATCGGTTAAGCCATTAGCCAGATATTGTTATAGGAATAACCCAAAAATGAGGCATTTTTTCAATGATTTCCCCTAATTTTCATCAAAAACTTTGAACGCAGTTGCTCTAGGTGTTATAGATACAAAGATTAATCAAAATTCGTTTTCGAAAAAAAATTTACAAATCAAAATCGTCGTATGCGAGCTATGTATCTAAATGAGTTAAACTAAAAGTTCAAATTACTACTCTAGGAGTATTTCATAAATATTATCTGTAAAAAAATTGAAGTAAATTACTGCACACATTTTAATCATTTCTCGTGAAATGAGATCTGATCAGCTTTTCTCTGAGGAAGAGAAGCTACATATAAGTCGAATTTAGAATGTAATAATTTATTAGTATATCAGCCTGTTGCAATCGCAATAACTTTGCTTTTACAAGTTGAGCCTCTCGTTTAATATTGTAAAGTCTATGAAATAGTGTTAAGTCAAACTGTCTTCTTATAAATGGGATGTCCGTCAAATTAGCATTATCACTTCAAAATTGTAAGGTTCTAATAAGTGGATCAATAGTCGTGATCTCGCTATCAATTCAAATTAGTATTACCACCCATCAAAATTAACTCAAATAAAAAAATGGAGTGTTATTAATTGTCGTGAAAGAAAAAGCATTATCAGACTTGTTTTTTTTTTTTTATGTGTAAACTTCTATGCCGGTGGTAGGGTAAACTAAAACGTGGACATTTCTGTGACACATTACGTTATGATACATGTAAATTAGATTCGTTCAATATTGGTTACGTTCGTTCGTACTTCAAACTAAATTGAAAAATCGAGTTGAGTTTGGGTTGAAATTTGACAGTTCGAACTCGTCGAGTTCTGTTAATTAAAACCTTGAATATTTAATTTGATGTTTACAAATCTTAATCGTCCCGGCACTCACACTTTTTTTGAAAATAACCCCTAGTAATGATGGTTTGACAGTGCGAAATTTGTTTTCTATTTCACGACAATTTTACGACAAATTTACATTTTTTTTTTAATTTTTAAGATTCTAATAATTTTTCTATTCTATTCATTTTTCTTTTTTGAGTTCAATATTCCTTTCCCTCTTTTGAGGGGGTGAGAATGCTTACTTAAATGTCAAATTAGTAATACCAGGGGTTAAAAAAAAAAAAAAAACAAGCGTGAAAAATGTACAACAGATTCGCGAAAATTAATCCAATTATTAAAATCTTAAAATTTTAAAGTGGTAATACTAATTTGACGGACATGTAAATTATATATTTTGTTTGTGAAACTATTATATAAAAATAATTAACAATTTTTGAAAAAATATGGTCACCTTGGTTACATGCATACTTTTCTATATGATGATGAACAATTTACCAATTGCTTAATTAACTTCTTTGCTGTTGGTATTATTGTTTGGAATAAAAGCTACATACACCCCTAGACGAAAATAAAAAAAAAGGTGAGCTTGATGAGCTTCTTTAACCATTGACATGTACAAAAATGAATAGAAGATGTTTTAACTTTGCCCCCAGCATGTAGGGGCCAAAAATATTCATATTAGATAGTTAAAGTATATGAATAGAAACAATTCGAAATGGACAACAAACATTCAACAGGTGCGCGTTAAGAGAATAATTTAATTTTATATTTTCACAAACACACACACAAAACTTGGGAGAGAGATTATATACAATAATGTAATACACAAGGTGAGTTGTTTTTTTTTTTTTTTTTTGTCACCTTTATTAACAAGGGTCATTCTCATTGATGTGCATAATTTATGATGTAAATGGAATTTGTTATTTCTTTGTTTTCATGGGTTAGTTTTGTAGTTCTGTGGTAAAACAAAACAAAATAAAACAAAACAAAACATTCCGCCTACTTTAATTATCCTCGAGTGTATAATGCATTATATGAACTCCTCTCCAAATGCAACAATTATTATTATACCGTCGAGTTTTTCGTATCTTTAAATAAACAATGCTATATGAAATGCCTTTAATTTAGACTGTGTCGACTTTGCTAAATGGTAGTTTAGTTATCGCCGCCGCCGCGCCGTTGAGAAACTTTTCCTTGCGGTTAGTAAAGATATAGAGATAGACTAATAGACTTTTTGGTGTATTTTCGAACAAAAAAAAAAGAGGAATTTTTAGGTCACCGATTACACACATTTGTTTTAACATCATGTATCACGGAAGTTCACAAGCTTTGTTGATTTGTTTTATATATATCTTTTCGGTCTGTTGATAAATATTAAGTTTAGTTTTTTTTCAGCAGTACAAGTATCTTTGGCAATAACTTTAAGGTGAATATTTTCTTGAAGGGTCTGAATTGTTCCTGTAAGCCCCGACTTAAGGTATATGAGAAAAAAAATTTTAAAAATCGTTGGAGCAGTTTTTAGAAAAATAATTTTTTATATAAAAAATTTTGAAAACATTTTTAAGAAAAAAAAATTGGTACGCCAATTTTTAGTACATATATGCGGAGTAAAAAAATCAATTTCCAAAAAAAAAAATCATCTAACCATTTCAAATAATCAAAAAATATTATTTTGAATTTTTTTTATAAATCCAAACAAAAATTTGTTTGAAAATTTTAATACACAATATTTTTTAAATAATTGTGAACATTCTCTATAAAAAAAATTGATCAAAATCAGTTGAACCGTTTTTGAGAAATTCGAAAATAAATAAAATGGTTCTATGAGATGTACCATTAATATCTAACCATTTTTATTTTTTGCTAAAAAAATTGTACGGCAGGTACCGTTATTAAAATGTTAGTGGTATTATAGGGATATATCTTATAAAAGATAGTTGGTAGAGGTATACATACTTTAATCAATTTTTCAGCAAAAAAAAAAAAACATTCGAAGCTCAAAAGTTGATGAAAAATATCTGAATTTTGAAAAACGATATATTCCACAAGTTACATTGTCCCAACTCCCTTCTAAAAAAGGAGTCTTCTATATTTTAGACAAAAATTAAAATGCAATTTTTTTATACAATACCTATGTATTTAAAAAAATACTTTTGAAAAGAACCGTCTCTATTTTCAGCGTATCAAATTTTTAAAAATAATTTTGAAATTTTTGTTTAAAAATTAAAAATTTGTACATACATATATCTAAAATTTGTTTTAACTTATTTGAAGCTCTTGTATCAAAATTTCTCATTTTTTGTTTAACCATTCTAAAATGGTTAAACAAAAAATGAGATATTTGAAAAAAAAAATGGTTTTATAGGAGGATCTGTTAATAATAGCTTAATGTAAAATTTGTTCCTCTTAAACTTATTATTATTTGCATACACGAAAAATTTAATCAAAATCAAAGAAGTCGTTTTCGAGAAAAATACGATTTTATTTAACCGTTTTTAAATATTTGTATGAAAGGTACCGGTTATTTTGACTAAAATAATAATTTTTGTTCAAAATCTGCAAGACAATATTAAAAAACTACTTGGAATCAAGTTTAATAAAAATCGATCGAGTTTTTTTCGAAACATTAAGTTTTTAAAAAAATCTTTTAAAAAAAAAGCAAAAAGTATTTTTTTTTTTCAATTTAGGGTATACTATTTGAATTTCGCAAAATATTTTCCATAGAAAAATCGATCAAAATCAGTTGAACTATTTTCGAGATAATCGAAAATAAAAAAAAAATGATTCTATGGGAGGTACCATCAATACCTAACCATTTTTCGGAATATTTCTTTTTTTCGTCAAAAGGTTGCCTATATGAATTGAATATTACTGATTTTTGCTGTATGTATAGGCACTTTATGGCAAGTTATGCATTCGTAAAAAAAAATCGAACTCGAGATTTTGATCAAAGTTGACATAACGATAATAGCGAAGTCGAAAAAAGTGGATCTCGCAATTCTGTCTGTTTGTCTGTCTGTCTGTCCTTTCGTCCGTAGCCTAAACAGGTGGGTCGATATCCTTTAAACTTGGTACCTAGCGTCTTTTGAGTATTTTCCCCACACATTTTTTTCATTTGTTTTAAGACAAAAAATAACGGTACCTGCCGTACAATTAAAAATCTTATTTTTCTAAAAAACGTGCCCACAAATTTTTTTTTTTAATTCTGTAATTTTTTTTAATTCTGTAATTTTTTTACAAAAAGGCTATCATTTTATAAAAAAAAAACCCGACAAATTTCCTCCCAAGTTTGAATAATATTGCATATCAAAATTTTCAATTTTGGATTTTTAAAAAAAATTTCAAAATTATTTTATTATTTAAATCTTTTAACCATTTTTGAGAAAAATAAGATTTTCCAGAAAATTAAATTTTCAATAAAAATACCTAGATACGCAATGGATTTTTTCCAAAAATAAAAAATAAAATAATTTTTCAACTTTTTTTATTTAATTTTATTAATCACAGGAAGCACAATATTTCCACCTGGCGCCCAATCAATTGATTCTACTTGCATCAAAATCTCATCGAAGCCAAACCTTTTTTTTATCATTTTTAACAAAATCAAGCAAACCATTTCTAGTACATTTGACATGGGATACTTTATTCTGACAGAGGATTATGTTGTCTTTGAACTTGTATCAGTGTAATAATACTTACGAGTATATTGACAGTTATAGTATTAAGATTGTAATACATAAATCTTCAATTTGATTTTATGATTCTCTTAAAGCTTTCTAATGGTGTTGATGTATAAAGCAATATAAAAATGTGAAAAGTATTTTTCATGTTTTCGTATTTATTTACGTACATATAATATCCGGTCTGTAAATATTTCATAATCTTAAAGATTCCGGGAAAAAAAGTTATGTGAGTTGAGTATAAAAAACCACAGAATGGTTTTTCTATGAATTCCAAATTTATGATATGTAAAGTACGAAATATCATTGTTGGATTGTTTTCCCGTTTATTTAGATATATTTATAGAAAACAAAAATATAAATACAAATCCATAATCAATCAGCTGTCTTGTCCTGAAATGGAATTGCATTATTAACGCCAAGATAAATAATATTTTTTTTTTTTGTCATTGAATTCATTCTATATATCTAAATATCAATATGAACTACTTATCCGTTCTTAAGACACTTTTGTATACAATTTTTCTGTTTCAAAATATTCATCATGTAGATTTCTACTTCATTTAAAAAAGCCTCGAAAAGATACCACAAATTAATTGGTATATTCAGTTTTCTTATTTGAAATCTCTATGAATCATATTTTTTTTTTGTGCTCCCTTGATGGCCTTAAATGTAGTATTTTTCTGTTGCTTAAATTGAATTGGTATTAATCCTTAATCCTAGTTATAAGGCTACATATATCATATATGTATTAATGTGGCACAATTTTATTCACTATATATGTATTTTATGAGTAGATATCAACAAGCAATAATAAAACACAATAATGGATTTATATTCAAACTTTGATATTCATCGATAAATGGATTTTTATGGATCACAAAAATGCTATTGGCTCACACACACACACACACACACATTGTAATGCTTTTAATACATAATTAATTTCAAAAAAATGTTTCTGAATAACACCATAAGCCACCATCAAGTTATGAATATAATAAATGTAGGAGTGTATGACGTATGTACGTATGTTATGTAAGTTTGCAAAAAAATCAATACACTTACAAGTTTATTTAAAAAAAGGAAATTCTGCTTAATTATTAAGGAAATTGATTTTATTTTTCAATGTCTTATGAATTTCTGTATAAGTAGAATATATATATAAGTTCATTCATAATAATTTCCTTATAATTACAAGTACAAAAGGGGTGTCTGATTTTAATTCAATTGTTTAGAAATTTATTATGGAAGTCGAAGATATTTTTATTTTTTGTTAGGTACGTACCTAATATATATACATACATATACATATATGTATGCTTTGTTTAACCACTATTTTATTCACTCGATACATCTAGATTAAAACTTAAATCCGGGTGTATTTACATTGAACTTGTATAATTTATATCTGGATTTAAGTTTTAATCTGGATGAATCGAGTGAATAATATGGTCGTAAGTAACTGATTAAGGGACAGTCTCACAGTACATGCTTTGCATTAATAAGTGTCACTTAAGATTCCCATATTGGAACTTTTAGCTCAATGTTACATTTTGAGTAATTTGGATCTTTTTAGTCTTCCATATGAGCCATTTAAGTGCTATCACCGACTTCGATTTTCAAACTGGGCCCAAAGGCAATTTTTGTGTCTGGAAGGCGATTACGATGATACCATTTCCTGTCATTGCTGCCTGTCGGTCAAGTTAGCGCATTACTACTTTAAATTTTAAGGTTCTTATAATTGGATTAACTGTCGTAAATAGGTTTTTTTTGGGTCTTCCCCCACGATTTTTTCTCATTTTTAGCACCATAAATAACGGTACCTGCCATACAATTTCAATAAGCATTTTTGAAAATGTTTTTTTTTTTTTTTTTTTCTCAAAAATGGTGAAATAAAAATAGTCATTAAATGGTACCTCTAGGATCATTTTTTTTTTAATTTTAGTTTTTCTTAAATTTTGATTGTGATCTCTTTCTATTGAGATTTTTTTTTAGAAATTGTGATTATGTAGGTAACATACCTACTAAATTTGTTTAAAGTATATATTTTGGATTTTTTTGAAAAAGGTTCAAATTTTTATTTTGAAAACTCAATATTCATCGATTTTATATTATTTTTATATTATATTATTTTTTTATTAAAATTGGATCTAAGCAGTTTTTTGGATTTATCTAGCAGATTTTTAACAAAAATTATTCTTAAAATCGAAATTAACAGTGCTTTCCATAAATATCATCCATGTTTAAAAAAACTTTGAAAGAAAAATTTAATTTTTCCGAAAACAACTCCTACGATTTTGATTAAAATATTTCTGAGTCCTTACATTAATAGGATCTACCATATAATTAGAATAAATTTTAAACCACGCCATTGTTAACGGTACTTCATAAATAGTCATTTTTTTTTATTAATCTGTTTAACCGATTTTAAATTTAATTTTTATACAAGAACTTAACTTCTTCTAAGTTTAAAGAATATTGCTTATTAAAATGTTCAAAAACAAAAAATTGGATTTTTAATTATATGTAATTTGAAAACTCGTCATTTAAAAAATGGGTAGCTAGATGATTTTTTTTTAATTCACATATTCTTAAAATTTTATAGCGGATAATCAAACTTGGGAAAACAAAAAAAAAGTGTTTTTCTAGGAAAACAGTCTTTTTCATTTTTTTTTAATTTCTCAAAAACTAAGATACATTTTAGCATCCGATTTTCTGTTTTTTATTGAAAATTAATAAGAGCATTGAATTTTGCAAAAAAAAAATCATACTCAATTACATACATTTTTTAACAAAATTAGTTTGAAATTTTTTTTTTTTTTTTTTTTCAAAATTTTAAGTTTGAAAATTAATTTTTCAAAAACTATTCACTAACACAACTTAATTAAAAATGAGAATTAAAGAAGAGATTTCTGCCTTTCTAAAAAGGTATAGCATGGCATTGTAAGTTTTACCGTTGTTTTTAAATCATTTTTTTTCTGTTTTAAGTCAATTTTTTTTAGAAAATTGCCCCTCCCGCCCAAACGGGGGGAAATAGACCCCCTCCCATATGTTTTTTTCTTTTCTTAACCCAACCCACTCGCTCTAGCTTTTTAGTGCACCTTATACCAAACATATATACATATATATATATTATTCACATATATATGTATATGTATATTTATAAAAAATAATATAAATACATTTATAAAAATTAATTAGTTTTTTGTTAGTACGCGCATTACTCGATTGAAGATCGATTTAAAGAATGGGTATTTTTTTGTTGAATTCGTATTGAACCAGGTAAACACACTACGAAGAAAAAATTTCGAAGATAAAATAGGGAAATTGTAAAAACCCGAAATTGCATAATTTCAAGGGTGAATGTTAGCGATATATAAAAATTCCAATTAAAGGATAAAATATAGATTCTAAGGAGTGAGAAACAACATAGAATTGACAATTGGCTAATTTTTTTTTCCTCACGAAAATGGGATCGTCAACAGATGGCGTTAAGCTATCAGGACTGCTTCTTTTATGTATATAAAAAAAAACTATTAGAGCTGGCCAAAAAATTCATTGTTAAGGGATTTTGAAAATAATTTTATTTTATTTTCACTTTCAATTATATGCTGATTTTTAATAAGTTTTCATTTTAAACTGTAAGTGATGCATTTGCTGAAGAGAAAAATGTGTCACTCAGGATTGGACACTCCCAGAGGGTATATGTGGCTTTTGCAAAAAAAAATTAAATCAATATATTTTATATTCCTTAAATAGAAATGTTTCATTAAAAATGAATTTAAATAACACATTCCTTAAGGAAATACATATGAATTATTCAAAAGTCCTGTATATTCACTAAACTAATTATTTTGGATATAAACAGTTAGTTGTTAACAGTTCTCTCCTGTCAAACACAAAAATGCAATATTGCACTTAAATGGAAGTGTCTCTCATTAACTAAATTGATGTCAATCATCATGGTAATAAGAATGGTTAAAGGACAATGCAGTCACTGCAATATATATACAATTTTCAAATATAGCATGTCAAGTATTTATAACGGCACAGACATCCATGTGCAAAGTTCAATTAACTTTCAATAATTCTAAGCAATTATTCAGGTAATTATTTATTTATCAGCACTTTTACATTTTAATCACAACAACAATTCTAAATGGTCATTAAAATACACGCTAAATAAACATGACGATTAAAAATGCCACCAATATTGTCCTGATGCCATATCTACTTAGACTAATCTATTCTATGCTAACCACTAGCTATCACTATCACTCGTATAACAACTCAACAGGTTATTTATTATTTGATAAAAATAAAGTCATCCACTGAAGCTGATTTAATAAAATTTATTTTTTTTTTAAACATATTTCACATACCCATACATACATATACTTATACATTTTATGTGAATACTTTGGCAACTAAACACACTTTGATGACCTAAAACGCTTATCTCATCCTTGATTATAGAAAGAAAAAAAGAAGGATTGTTTCACACATGGATTCATTTTGGCTGCACACATTGTCAGAATCAATATTTTATTTTTAATTTCTATTCTATTTAGAATTTTTACATTTTTCTCATCTCATCTTCTACCTTGACCTCATCATCTTTGTTAGAGACAGTATAATGAACGTGTGCTAAAAGAAAACAAGCTGCTAACCCCATGGAGGTTTAAGTCCCCAATAGGTAGAATGTAAGCGATGATTATTTTTTTTTGTGAAAGAGAAAAATGGTAAAATATTCACTTCTTCTTCTGGTATGTGATCATTTGCAATTCATATCAATTAATTTATATGAAATCTTTTGTATATTGGAATAAATAAAATGAGCGTCCTGTGAAACCACAAGCGACATATTAAGAGAAAGAAACAGCAGGAAAGATTTGAATATATTGCAATTTAATTTTGTATTATTTCAAAAAAAAAAACAGGTCACATTTATCAGAGAAATGCAAAAGTTTAAATTTTTTATAGGAATGATGCTAATTTAGGCAAATACACATTTAAATTATTTAAAATATGTACATATGACGTAAAAATATAAGACTCAGATGACATTATACTTTTTTTTGTTTACGGTATTCTAGATAAATTCTACATAATTAAATCATTAAATTTACTTGCGATGCATATGTACATAAATATGTTGGTACTATGTACATATGTGCCAATGTATGGATTCGTAAAAAAAAATAGAACATGAGATATTGATCAAAATTGACATAACGATGATAGCGAAGTTCAAAAAAGTGTGTCTCGTAATTTTGTCCGTATGTCTGTCCTGTCCTTTCGGCTGAAACCTAAACGGGTGTGTCTATTTTTAAACTTAGTACCTAGCGATTTTTGGGCATTCCCTTTACGTTTTTTCATGTTTATTTTAACCAAAAATAACGGTACCTGCCTTCCAATTTTTTTTTACCAAATTATGGAAATCTTATTTTTCTCAAAAACGTCAACTTTTATTTTTTTTTTTAAAAAAGGTAATTTTTTTTACAAAAAACCAACCATTTTATAAAAAAAATTTCAGAAAAATGGTTACAAATGGCATACCTCCCATAAAACAATTTTTTTAATTTTCGATTTTTTCATATAGAAAATTTTTCAAGAAGTTTTAAAAGATTTGTATACCAAAATTTTCATTTTTTTTGTATTTAAAAAAAAAGTTCTTTTTTGACAACTGTATTAATACAAAAACGACTCGGTCGATTTTTATTAAACTTGACACCCAGCAGTTTTTTAACATTATCTAGCAGAATTTTAAATAAAACTTATTCTTATGACCAAAAATAACGGAAACTTCCATACAAGTGTTTACAAACCGGTATAAGAAAAATGTAATTTTTTTCAAAAACGGCTGCTACGATTTTTATTAAAATTTTGTATATGAACTAATATTACTACGATCTACCATATTATTGGAAAAAAAATGTATCTATTGATGGTATCTCTCATAGAACCATTTTTATGGTTTTTGATTATCTCATTATATGTTGGAACGATTTTAATGAAATTTTTTACACAAGAGCTTCTAATAAATTTGAATAAAATTGCATATAAGAATTTTCAAAAAACAAATTTTTGATTTTTTAAATTCATTTCATGAAAATGGGGAGATGATTTTTTTTCAATATTACGTTTTTAACTCCGCATTAATAAATACTAAAAAATGGCTTACCAATTTTTTTTCTTAAAAATGTTTTCAAAATTTTATATATAAAAATTAATTTTTAAAAAAACCGCTCCAACGATTTTTACATTTTTTTTCTCATAAATTGAGATTTTGGGTATCAAAACAGTTTCAGAAGTTGTTAAATCAATTCATTTCCAATTACATTAATTTTTTAACAATATTTCAATCTAAATTCCATGCATTATGTGCAACACAGTGATATATTGTTCATATTTATGTACTCACTGAAAACTGACTTAAACTAAACTATGTATTTGGGAAGTGGCATAAAATATAGGATTAGAGGCAAGATTGGATTTTGTTTAAAGTTTCAAATATAACGGATATGTACTTCCAAAATAAACGTTTAAAACAAAAATTCTCTGTGCTATATAATTTCTTTTGCATCCAATTATTTTCAATAAATTGTTTTTAACAATACCTGTCATAGAACCTTTTTCGAGTGTCTCGTTAACGGCTTAACAAATTTCATTCAAAATTTGATAGAAATGTTTTTTTAATTCAGGACTTATGACCCTGCACCGATGATCCATATGGATTTTAGTGGATAGCGAAACGCGGCTTATAGATATTTTTAATATATAATTTAAGTACAAATTAAATGTACTATTACACAATTTATTATGGCAGGCAAAATGGCACATCTAACACATAATTATTTAAAATTATAATTTTATTTTGAAAAATAGGCCTCAACAAGCGTGTAAACACACCCCAAACATCATAACTCTAGGTACCTAACTCTTCTTAAGACAATTTATTGGCCTATACAGCCCACTAGAGGAACATTATCTTTTTCAAATACATAAAATAAATATGTATAGGTTTTGTATAATTATTACAAAGTTTCAAAACTAAAAAACACTGTTAAATAAAAAAAAAAAACCTAAAAGGAGAAAAAAAATGGAGCAGAAGACCCAAAAGATGGTTAAAATTTAACTTATATTTATTTTTAGTCTAACCGCGTTTTATTTTTAATTAAATCAATAAAATAATTGATTATGCACGAATATTTCCACAAGATTGCACTTTGGATGAATAATAAATACATAAACATGGCAAGTCTGTAAATAATTAATTTCGTTTTTTGTTGAAATACTTGAAAATAACTATTGGTATGTAAAAACTTTAAAATCCATAACTTTAAATTTTGTTCTTCTGTTGCAGTTGTTCTTTTTTTTTTCTTATTCTTATTTATAAATCATTGAATTAATTCAAAGAATTGAGAGTATACAAAATAATGGAATTCAAATTTTCTTAGCCTTTTTTAGTTAATGAATTTCTTTAGACAATTGTTCGACGTCTTCAAATAAGTTGTGTCAAAAAAATAATTGACGATTTAATTTTTAAATTTGAAAAAAAAAAAGCATTTTCAATGCAAAATTGAAATATAGCAAATCAAAGCAGTCGTAAACCTGGATTCATTGATGAAATGTAATGTTAAGATTTTTTTAAACTAAAAAAAATCGTGAAAATTTTTTTTCTTTCACATACAAATTTTATGATAAATTTACTACAGTTCTTAACACGTTCCTTTTACCTTTCTTTGAGGATTGGTTTTACTAACTTGACTGTTAAGTTAAGAATTACTCAGGGTTCATTAAAAAAAAACAAGCACCATTATTTTTACTTGCGATATATGTCTAGGTAGTATATAAAAAAAATCCAACTCGAGATTTTGATCAAAGTTGACATTACGATGACATTAAGGTCGAAAAAGTGGGTCTCGCAATTCTGTCTGTCTGTCTGTCCTTTCAGCTGAAGTATAAAGGGATGTGTCGATTTTCTTTAAACTTGGTGTTTAGTGGTTTTTGGGCATTCCCGCACACGTTTTTTTTATTTTTATAAGACCAAAAATAAAGGTAAATGTAAATTACGGAAATCTTATTTTTCTCAAAAACGTGCCCACCCCACATACTTTTAAAAAATTGCATTAACTTTTTTTCTATAAAAAGGCTACCATTTCATAAAAAAAAATCGGATAGGTACAAATTGGTAACTCCCATAGAACCATTTTTTTCATTTTCGATTTTTTGGCCATTTTTTTTTTATAGAAAATCTTTCCTGAAGTTTTAAAAGTTTTGTAAACCAAAATTAAAAAATTTTTTTTTGTTTGGATTTTTAAAAAAGATTTCATATTTTTTTTGAGAACTTAACAATTAAATAATGACTTTATTGATTTTTATTAAACTTGGTACCCGGCAGTTTTTTAACATTATCTAGCAGATTTTAAATAAAAATTTTTCTTATGATCATAAATAACGGTACTTCCCATACAAGTGTTTAAAAACCGGAATGACAAATATTATTTTTCTCAAAAACGGCTCCTACGATTTTAATTAAAATTTTTATGTGAACTAATATTAGTAAGATATACTTTATTGGAAAAAAAATTATCTATGGTTTTTAAAAATGCATTCTTTCATTGAACCAGTTTTTTTGGTTAAGAAGATCTTTTGTAAGAAATTTCATTAAAATCGGTTCAACAAATAATGAGATTGTTGAAGCGATTTTAATTTTAATTTTTTACAAAAGAGCTTCTAATAAATTTATAAATTTGAAAAATATTGCATATCGAAATTTTTGATCAAAAAAAATTTTAGTTTTTTTTTTTAATTCGACATTTCAAAATGGGTAGATGATTTTTTTTTTCAGAATTAATTTTTAAACTCTGGGGGGTCATTCCGTAATTTTCTAAACGATAATCGTCAAAACGATAATCGTCGACGAGATCGTCCATGATTTGCTTCACGTAACTCGACCACTATCGTCTCGTTTATCGTTCGCAGTTTGAGAGCGTTTGGTGAATTTTAAAAGTCAAATTGGCTGTCATAATTGCCATTAAAATGTAATTTAGTGTTTGTTTTTTTTATTTTTAAAGTTTTTATCGATGCCGGCATCGAAAGTTTTGCCTAAAAGTGATGAAAAATTGGTGCCGATTGAAACTATAGGGAAATCATTTTGAGATCCAAGTTGTTTTTAATTTTTTTACAAATTAATATATGTAAATGTAAATACGTCTTAATAGGGCAGTCATGCAATCTCAAATTGCGATTTTAACTTCGTTTATAAATGAACATCCTGATTTGGCCAGGGTACGGGATATGAGCGGAAGGGATTGTCGCCGCATGCGCATAAGTTATATTTTTTTCATTTTCATTTTCTACAATAGGAAAATTGATTCGCCGAAACATTTTAAATTTAATTTGTAAATGCAACAATAATAACACATGATGATAAATTACAGTGGCAACTCCATCATTCAACTACAGTCACCTACAGAGTACAAAATTAATGCAAGGCGATACCAATTTAGCTATCGTCGAAACTCTATCGTTTTGACGATAGCGTTTCGACGATTATCGACTTACGTGAAGCCAATAAAGGCAACACTATCGCTCAAACGATATCGTTTGACGATAATCGAGTTACGGAATGACCCCCCTGGATTGATAAATACAAAAAATTGCGCACTAATTCTTTTACTTAAAAATTTTTTCAAAATTTTATATATAAAAAATTAATTTTTTAAAAAACCGCCCAAACGATTTTTAAAAGTTTTTTGTCTCATAAATTGAGATTTGAGCAAGAAATATGATGGTGTACATTGCGTTAGTGTCAAAATAATTTCAGAAGGTGTTTAATCAATTGATTTCTAATTATATTGATTTTTTAACAATTTTTTTCAGTCTAAAGTGTCCACAGTGTGATCGCACATAAGAGCAAGTTCGTGCGACTCAGTCGTGCATTTTATTTGTTTTTTTTTTTTTTTTTTCAAGACAAATTCACGACAATTAATCCAGTTTTATTAGAATCTTTAAAATTTTGAAGTGGTAATGCTTACTTGACGGACATGACCAGTTGGTATAAAAAATCAATGAAACAAAGTGACCAGTCACTGAATATGAACAAAACTGGTTTAATATAAAGCATAGGAACAGTCTTCAGCAATTTCCTTAGTTGTTTATTTGTGACTCTTAAGCCCACCACATAAACTGAATTGAAACAAATGTAATATCCATAAATAACCTACATAATATTATGTGTGTGTTATTTTTAACATAAACTTTTTTGTTTTATTTTATATTTGACAGCCTACATATAAGCTGAATTAAAAGAAGTGTGATAATTCTGAAAAATTCCACACAAAGCCGAGCAGACCAACTAGACCTTTATCAAAAAAAAAAGAATATTCAGCTTTCCTTTTAATATATCATTACAGGGTTGCTGCTATCAAAATTGCCGCATACATGGGGCTCAGAAACCCACAAGTGATCGAAGAGGTGCCGCCATTGCATCCAGTCAAAGTGACTGTTTGGTGTGCCAATGGGCATGATTGGTTACAGTCAATTTGGAGCGTGATGGTCGAATGATAACCGATTTTTTTTTGGCTGGCGATTGAAGATCATGACTTGGACGATATGTGGTTCCAACATGGACGAGATATACGGCGAAAAAGTGGTTAAAAATTACCTCAAAAGAATCGCATGCTGCGAATCTTCCCTAGGCGGGGCGGTAGGTAGTGTACCACTATTCCAGAGTTTCGTTTTGCTCAAGAAAGATGAATGACATAAATTTCCAAGATTTTTGATTTTCATATAAAAATGTATTTATAATTTTGCTTTTAGTTTATTAAAATTAAACTAAAATAAATATTGATTATAATATTAATCAAGGTAATTATTTTCTCCTTCTCATTTGTCACACAGTGGTCGGTCGAAAAACCCGAAAAAAAAAATAGCCATGAACCAAAAAATACCTCCTTCATAGTTAGGTATATGATTGACACATGATAGAGCTCTGAATTAACCTTTTTCTCTTCTGATTCATAAAAATTAAATTCATCAAAATGTGTGAACGTGGTAACAAAAACAAAATTATTATTATTAATTTGTAGTTTTTTTTTTTTTAAGTCTCCATTTTGATTTATAAATAATTGAAAATTGAGAGTTGCATTTGAAATAATATGCAAAACTTTTTTTACGGAATTCAAATTTCGAAAAACATTATTTGACAAACAATATAAACAAAAATAACAAAAATATAAAAAGTGCAATTTTTGAAATTCAGTATTTTGAAAAAGAGAATTTTGAAAAGTAGATTTTTGAAAGCACAATTTTGATAATTTTTCATGTCAATTATTGAACAAATTGGAAGAAATTTAGGACACCTCTACACTTAGGGCGAGTTTTCTCAGCATTGTATTAATTCTTACTGCAAGAATATAATAAACCCGAATTTCAGTGGAGTATTTAAAAATGTAGCACTTTGGAAATCGCTCTGTCCACACAGTCCATGCAATTTTATTTCTATATAGTTTTTTGAAAAGCATCTATCAGAAATATCACAGTTAACAATGACCAGAGTTATACACCAAATTTGCTGAGTCAATTTAGAGTTAACTCGGCGTTTTAGGTCACTGAAATAAATTTCTCAGGTGTTAACTCAGATTTAAACCCGAAACTGGAACTTAATGATTTTCGGGGACAATGAATCCAGTGTGCAAATTTTATTTTTTATGAAAATTATTATCTTGTCAACGATTTAAAAATTTTAGATTCTAACGTTGCATGTTTGCATATTTAAGTAAATCATATGTAAAAATAAGCTGCCCTTAGTTGACTTAGGGACTTAATTTTCAATTAAATCTATGAATGCGTTCTGAAACGTTCATTGTAGAGTGGCACATTAAAGATACAGTAATATTTTCACTTTTGTAAGATACAACAATTATGAGAACTACAACACTGAATCCGTACCCAACCACCATATTAATAATTTTTTGTACATAAGAAAGAGACCGTTTTCGAAAACGTCAAATCAACGCCAATATGATCACAATTTTTGTACGCAGATATTTAGCCAGTTCAGGTTTCTCAGAGATCTCAACAGTTTCAAAAATCTGAACTCAGATTTCTCACTTCTGCTGTCAAAAAGCTGAGACTGATATTTTGAATTCGCTTGGTCAATTATTTTTTGTCGCCAGTTGATTAATGTACAAAATGGAGCGATTTTGCCTTCTAGCGGATAAATCTTGTTGAGGTTTCTCCTTTTCCTCAGTGAAGCTGACAAAAGTTTGCTCAGTAAGATCTCATAAACGTGAACTAGGACTAATTGTTTTCTTCAAATATCCAATCGTTTGCACAAAATCTGTTTGATAAATTTTCAGTCGATTTTCTTTTAAACGAATTTTACGTTTACAAACAAAAACCAATCTAAACTCTAATCTATGATTTTTCAATATTTTTCTCGTCAACACGATTTTTTTTTACTGCAGATTTATGCCGCAAATGATGTCGAATCGAGCATAATGATCTCTAACAAAATGCTTTTTCGAAAATAATGCTTTTGCATAAAAAAAACGTAAAACATTGACAATTTATTGCATTTTGTAGGTAAATGATGACATTTGAAAACAAACATACAATGATTCGTTATTTTGGATCTTGTTTAATTTTGTATCCACTATTTTTCTTTGGAAAACTAATATTGAATAAAATAATCTGCGAAATATTATAAAACTTCACCTGTAAAAATACAGGTAACTACAGAGACATTTTTAAAATGAAAAATTAATTATTTTTTTAGTAGAAATTTACTTTGATGGTCAA
This sequence comes from Epistrophe eligans, assembly GCA_951394125.1. Lineage (NCBI taxonomy): Eukaryota > Metazoa > Arthropoda > Insecta > Diptera > Syrphidae > Epistrophe > Epistrophe eligans. Next base: position 105,769,619 of record OX596028.1, on the reverse strand, counting down.
TATTAATTATAAAATATAAACAACTTTTATTTTTTGAGGAATCATTTTTGTTGCTTGTGAAAAACTTGCAGGATAACTACATTGCCGGGTGATTTTAATTTTGGTAATTTTTCCATTTTATCCTTTAATTTTTTTAAAAACTCTGCATGCGCATGGGAATTTTAAAAATTAAATAAGGAAAATTATATTTTGTCCTATAAATGTTTTTAATTATAGAATAAAACAAAAAATTAATCTTTTAAATCTGAAAGTGACTTTCTTTCCGAAAAATCAAGAAAAATGATGAATGAAAGCGTGTTTTATTGGAATGTATTGTAACCAGTGTAATAAAATGTTCCCCAGTAAACAACAATAAAATGAAGATAGTGTCGATAAATAAGCCATTAATAAATTGAATAGCTATTGAGTTTGTTATTATTTATTGAAGGAAATTTTACTGCGCTTGCTATGCAGTTGCCAATAAAATACGCTTTTAATAAAAATTAAACGGCATGAATCTCTCCATTAAAAAAAAAAAAATTAAGATGCAATTTTTAATGAACATTTTGTTCTTACAAACTTGATAATTTTCTATTTCGTGGCTAGTACCATTTTCTAACGACTTAAATATGGAATTTTCGTATATTTATTTATTTCCTTTTTTGACAATTTTATGAACAAAGTGTCGAAATATTCTTCCCAAAAACTAACCTTTTTTTATAAATACGAATATCGAGAGAAAATTCAAAAATAATATTTTACACAAAATAACGTCTTACAATAAGATTAAAAAAAAAAACCCTAAACATTTCCACTCGAATTAGTTAATACGGTTCTTGATAAATATTGTAGTCATTTTTTTTTGTTTTTTTTTTTTTGGCTAAAATTAGCATTATGATTCGCTTGTTGGGATTTAATCTAAAAATGTTGTGTTTATTCATTCAGAATAAAATACATAGAAGATATATTGATCTAAGATTGAACTAAAACAGACCACATGGACAGTACCATGTGAATCTAAAAATAGCCATATATTTTATCTTTCTTTCAGTTATAAAATTTTGAAGCTAAACTTACATTAAATTTATGAGGGGATGCAAATCCTCGGGGATGTGTTGTTAAACTTCTTTGTTGTTTTTTTTTTTTTGCTTAACAGAAATGCTTATTTCCTACACGAAACTATATTTAAACTTCACTTTAAATTTATTTTTTTTTGTATATTATATTTTTTTATTCAACAACAGAAATGTGCACTCGGAGAGTTGGTATTAATAATTTTATTTTTTTTTTTTTTTAACAAAATTTAACACTTTGTTTTTTTTTTTAATAATTATTTATTTATTATAATTCTCAACGGATATTTTCTAATAAATTATTCGGATAAAATAACTACCACTTGTTACAGTAAAAACTTTATTTAAAACTTTCACAAACAACCGTTCGGATACGTTATTCAAAACGTAATGAGATGCAGCTTTCGAATACAACGTGTATTTATATGAATTCCTCCCCAAAAAACGAAAGATATAATAATATCCTTAGCTTGTATGTTGGTCGTTCGATTAAAAGCAACAACACACTGGATATTTTCAAATGACGTTCATCCCAAACCGGAAGTGATGAAAGTTGTCCTAGAAGTCAAACAAAAGAAAAAAACAAGAAAGCTTTTTCTAGATATTTGGTTTGTGTATCGAATAAAAGTTCATTTTTTAGAAAGGTGGTGGGGTATTTATTGAAGCTGCGTTCTACTAAACTTTCCCACGCAAAAGGTTTTTTAGAGGCGGGCCTTTTGTCCGAAATGCGGGGTTAATATTTGGGTTGGTGGTGTGGTCTTAATTCAGTTCTATAGTCCTGAATTATTTTGATTTTTGTTTTTTTATATGATTGATGAGTACTGTCAAGAGTGATTGCCTGTAACCAGCATGTATTGTATGTTTAACACAACTAACAGATTATTTGACGAAATTTTCGATTCTAATTGATAATTAGCATAATTTATTTGTAGATAGTAAGTCAAGTTAGACTAGATACAAAAATTAGATCAATATATTGTAGGTACCTACCTACCTACCTAAGAAGACTAAAACCGTTGTTTAACGGAAATCTTGGCAACCGCATTTTACAATATTACAATATTTTATTTTAAGAATATAAAAAGATTAAATAAAAATCACTTACCATTTTTGCAAAATTATTTATCAAAAAAAACTTCGGTCAAACAGCAAATGACCTAGTACATTAATTTCCCACGTTGCGCTGGTTATGTTAATTAACCGCGTGTTTAATTAGATAATATGTTTATAGTTCCTTAAAAGAAAAAAAAAAAAAAAATTTTTATAAAAAAAAACAATTTTTTTAAACCAATTTCGTACCTAAAATGAAAATCTGTAAAATGTATGATTTTTTTTTTATAATTTCCCAAGCCAAAAACCACAACTTATTCTTTATTACAGGGTAGGGCGGGGCTACTTGAAATCTCATAATTACCAAACTATTCATAGTAAAACTATGGAACTGGTATCAAAAGAAAGAATGGACTTCTGACTTCTAAATGAAATTTGGAAAAATTGAAAATATGTAACCACAGAAGAATAATGGTGCCTTAAATGGATCAAGTCAAAGTGGTCCAACTTGCCCCCCCTATAGTGGACCAGTGTGTGGGTTTAGTTGGACCAAACCCTGAAAAGTGGAAAAACAAGCCACAAAGGACAGCAAATCCAACATTTAAAAAAAATTTATTTAATACGGAAACAAAATAAGAAAAATAACAAAGGACACTTCATTTAGAAATGACAAGAAATAAATACATATAATAGGTTTAAAATAAATCAAGGTTTAATATAACTTAGGGAGCGTAATCGCTGTTGTAATTGACACCTACAAAGAAGGGCCCATCTCCGGCTCCTGTACATTTTCTGTGAGCCAACTTTTGGCAAGTATATGGCACTGTATCCACTACTCACCCGGATAACTTATATATGTATACATAGGTACATACAATATATTTGAATCCTATTTCTGAAGCCCACAGAAATAGGATTCAAATATATTGAATTAAGAAATAAAGGTCACGAAAAAGGAATAATCATAGGTACATATATACGAGTATATAAAATAGATATATCTATTTAAATCAGCAGGGCTAGTCGAACCACCTGGGCCAACTGACCCCACACCTGGTTTGATGAACATATTTCGTCATAAATATAAAAAACACTCAAAACTGTTCAATTTAACGCACAAAATATGAAAAAACAATGAATGTATTCACTTATAAAAAAAACTTTACCTCAGTCCTTAATTCTGTGTTTTTCACTAGGAAAATAAAAACAACTATCTTATCGGTATTTTTTACTTTTGCCCCCCAAAAAAGACAAAATTGTATGCGGTTTCCCTTTCCATTCTATCGACACAAAACTGTTATGGCTGGTAACAGAGCACGCTTTGTTTGTGATTGATCATGTTCTTGTAGTGTACATTCGGTTTTTAAGTAATTCGCGTGGTCCAACTTGCCGCGTGGTGCAACTAGCCCCGTCCTACCCTAGATAGTTCTATTTACAAATCACCGCTCATTGCTTTGCTCTTTTTGGCTTATTTTTGGACATTTTTGTTTTTTGTCTGATCTCATTACTTTTTGTAAAGATTTTTATTTTTTTTTCAGGTCGAAATCCGAAAGATATTAGTGAAGCTATAGAAGTCTGGGACTTAAAAGTGGGCTCCCAAAGTGAAAAACCTCAAATATACATATTTTCCTTTGTCTTCAAGCCATGGAAAGTGCAATGGAAAGTTCTCCATATAATTGATAAAAATTTTGAGAAACTGGGCGGATACCACGCCTCCTGAATGAAAATCCTCAATTTTTCAATTTTTTTGTCTACCGCTGCAGGGAGCTGTTTGAAATTACAAGATTCTGCGGTGTCGGGAAGTGCTCCTTAATTTAATGATCTGTCGGTGAATCAGTACCGTTTTAGTGATATTTAGTCCTATATCTAAGGAATCATTAAAGTAGGTATATAAAATTATGATTTAAAATTTTTTTTAAATACAAAATTTAATTTTTTGATAATTTTGATATGAAAAGTTATTTAAACTTATAAGAAATTCTTGTATTAAAAATTTAATTCAAATCGGTTAAACTGATAATAAGAGAGTTGAAAATTTAAAAAACAAATTATGAAAGGAACTTTTAATAATGGCAAAATATATTTTTTTTTGGGGTAAATGGTAAATCAATATTATACCACACAAACAAAATTTAATCAAAATCGAAGGAGTCGTTTGTTTGAGCAAAATAAGATTTTCTTTACGGGTTTTTGAAACAGTTGTAGGTTTGGAAAATATCCTTAATATCGGTTATAAAAATAACTTTTCTTTAAAATCTGGTATATACTCTTTAAAAAACTGCTTGTGCAAATTTAGCAAGATTTTATAAAGTTGTTTAAGAAATATTGGGTTTTCAAACAAAAATTCCAAACTTTTTTTAAAAATTCAAGAATGTACAAAAAATTGATCAAAATCGAAAACAAAAAAAAATATTTTTTTCATCAAAAGGTATTAATTGATTTTTTTTTTTAAATCAGTGAAGACATTTCTGACAAAAATAAGATATTCTAAAAATGCTAAAAAAAATTGCATACCAGGTATGGTCGTTATCTTCTGTCTTAAAAAATGAATTAAAAAAATCAATAATTATTCCTTTTTCGTGAACTTTATTTCAAAAAAAATCAATGTTTCAGTAATGTCCAAACACCATTAATGATACTACTCGAATCTCTTGTATACATAGGTACACTAACAAACATATCTAAATCCTGTACTAGTTCTAGCAGTTTATTAAAAACCTGGGCACAGTAGGTAGTTAGAATTTTTCGTTTAAAATATTTCCTTTAATCAACAATTTTGTCTTTTTAAATGTTTAGCCAATTTTTTCATTCGTCATTAAACAATTCTATAATTAATGTAAAATGAAATCCCAATTCCATTTCAAAATCACTTCAATTCAAGTCTGAATCGAACCAACCACAAACCAAAGCTAATATTTGATTGTCGTTTAGTGTATACATAGGTGGCAAGGCAATAATAGCTTCATTAAATGGTAATTCGATAGGAAAAGTATTCATCGTTTTCATTTTAATCAACAAAGTCATTATCTGTTATTTATATTTAGAAAATTTTACCCTAACTTTCAATGCATCCATTAATTTATACTGCTTTCAGTTTTCATATAAGTAGGTATGTATGAGCAAAGGCCATATGATGAGCAAACAATGAGCATGACCGCAAAACATTTTATAATAAACCTACACAAATTCGAATCCTTGAATGAGCTTCACAAGTACACATACAGCAACAAATGGAAATGCTTTTTTTGATATGGATTGTAAATTTGATATGAGGTTGATCTATGCTCTTATTTTCATTCCAAATTGGCAGATTCATTCATTAGTAGTCGTTGTGGCCATAAATTATATACTTCTTTTTGTCCCCTTTTTTTTAATGTAAGCTTTTTAAATTTTCAATTTTATTTTTTGACACAACTTTGATAAGATAATCAATGTATTTAAAAATCTAGTGAATTGAATTAATGAGAACAAATGAGAAATGGGTAAAGGGTAGGAACTTATTCTTTAATACTTTACGTCATCTTTGACTTTAACAAAATCAAGAAAATGAATTCGCATGTCTATCATTTTCTTTTTCCCCAGTTTTTGGTTCTAAATTACGCAAATTATGTATGTGAATAGTGCATATGATTTTTTTTTTTTATTGATTTTGGTTGATTTCATGTGAAATTATGGTATTTTGCTTCATCAAAATAATCCGAGGAGATGTATGAAATCACATATCATTATCGTACCAAAATCATTATTTTCTTGTATAATTCCAACCCTTTTTTGATATTCTTAGGTCATATCATGGGCCACTTAATTATGACTAAACGTATAAGGTATCTGCATTTGAGCTATCTCGATGTACAGGGTACAGCGGACAAACGAGATGCACAGATGGCGGACGGTATGTCGAAAGCGAAAACTACTATTTTGGAATTCTCTATCATTAGAACGATTTAGTTTTAGTTTGAAAAAATTCTCAAAAATGTTTGTCCACTAAACCAATTCTTGCCTTAGAGGAAGGAAGTTAAAAAATAAGATAGGTACCTGACTACCTTTATGAAAACAAAAAAAAAAATATCTGACCAAGTCAAGCCTACTGTATTTTGACATGAACAAAAAAAAACTTATAAAATTTTCTTTGTTATAACACTTCAAACATTTAAAAAAAATTCAAAAATAACTTACCAAGTTTAAAAAACAAATTAATAACGAATTCTTCATTTTCCACATAATGAGATAGGTAGGTATATTATGCATATACAGTAGAAGCTCGATATAGTGAAGTAATTAAAACCAGGCCTGTTCACTATTTCGAGATTGTTCACTATTTCGAGAGAGAAGCTGAATAGGCTTTACAATGTAATTTCGATACGAAATGAATATTTTTTGTATTTATTTAAGCGTAAAACAATTTAAATTAGGTAAAACAAACAATTATTTCATATCATTAAAACAAATATACAATTAAAATCGAAACACTTCATAACTCCAGGAAGGAATTAGTTTTTGTTTTAATTAAAAGTATTAAATATAAAAAAAAAATCATTTTTGTTTCTCAACTTCAAACTGATTTGCACAGCTCTTTCTTGCAAACATTATTCAATTGACAATGACAATCTTTTTCGAAAAAAAATTGTTTTCATAATTAGAATATTTCAAAAAAGTTAAAATACAACATCAACTTTTGTTATACTGGCTCAAGTAGATATTTTCTTTCGTGCCTGTCTGTACGAAGCACATAAATGAACGGTAAAATATCTTAAAAGAAAGTCGACAAAGCTGTAAACGCATTTCAGCTGGAATATTCTTCTTAAATATTGAAAAAAAGTGGGTGTTGCACTATATCGAGATACATTTTGTTCACTATTTAGAGTAGTCCATATAAAATTTTGTGTGTTCACTATATTGGATAGTTCACTCTACTGAGATTCACTATATCGAGCGTCTACTGTAATATGCATTTTAACACACTGAATAATATTAAAATCCTTCACAACAAAAGATTTTATGAATTTTTATAATTTTATTGAACAAAAACAACACGATTTAATCGATTTTTTTAATTTTTTATGATTAAAAATTAATTCTAAAAAATTGATTTCAAATTTGAATTTAACGACATTTTTTCAAACGGCGAAAACGAACAAGAGATTACTACTTCACTTACGACGACACACAACGCACAGACATTATTGAAAAATCAAATTTTATTTTTTAAAACAAATAGACTTAAACAACGAAAACTGACAATTATTTCTTGGAAAAACGATCTTTACGAATTAAAAAACAATTCTTTCAAAATTACTACTTGAAAATAAATTTATTAAACGATCGTGCGGAGCAACTCAACCGAGAAATTCACTTTACACAAACTGAACGTACGGCGAAAAATATTGATGTACATACAACCGACACTCACACTTTTATCAAACGGCGAATTAGTAATATGAATTGGAGAAATTTGTAAATTTTCTAAATGTTGGATGTGGACTTTGTGGATTGTAAATTGTGGGTGGTAGTTAAGTTGAGTTCCTATTTGAAAAAAAAAGAATGTGTTAAAAGTTTGATTAATAGTTGAAGATTTAGTATAGCAAGAACTATTATAGCAGGAACTGTTTTTTTTAATAAAATTTCGTGGAAAAAATCCTATATGTATGTAGATATACATATGTATTTGTATGGAAAAACGTATGGCGCGGGTTAACAAACTTGGATAACTTTTTTTTTTAGGACACACATACACTTTTGATTTTAAAAAATATTAGGTAGGTATACAACTAAAAAAATTGTTAAAAATCATCATAATTATAAAAATAAACCGATTAAACAGCTTTTGAAGTATAATTTTGTCACCAATACGATGTAGATCAAGGATTATTAAATAAATGAATTCACTGTTGCTCGATTTTTAAAGCATTTTAATGAATTTTAAGAATTAAAACTTATCAGTCGTATTTATTAGATTTTTGTCTACTTAGACACTGTCTAACTATTTTCAAGTTGGTGGAAATATGCTTTATTTAATAAAAATAAATATAAGATTATTCACGATTAAGACAATCTACTCTTGCGTCTAAGTTAACAATAAACAAGGTTTTTGAACATATTTTCCAAAATTAGACAGTAGTCTAAAGTTAGACAACGTTTATAAATAAGTTTGAAGGTTTGAATGAAACAACAACAATAGGGTGAGCTTCCACCAAGATTTTATAGGCTGGAGTTATAGCTATTTCACGACTGCCAGGCCGATCATGTTTATAAATAAGACCTTATAAGTTTAGTTAATAATGGTTCCTTAATCTTCTTTGTTTTTTGAAAATACAAATCTACTGCAAACAAAATGTTTGTACTGGATTTTTTTAAATTTACTTACAACACTGTTTTTAAAATTTTACGAAGGACAAAAACTTGAAAAATATTCACCAACTACTCATTTATTTTTCCAACTCCAAGTAACCGTTATATCTACTTTCTTAATTAGACAATCACCATGGCTGTTACACGATATGTTTTCTCATGTGAAAAGGGACTAAGTTATCGAACGCACCCCTTATGTATCTTCTTTCACTCGCTCGCAGCGTCACCTTTTTTTTAATGGAAAAACGAAATCTTCTAATTCAACATGTTTTTTTTTTATTCGAATTGTTGCTTTTCTTCGGCGGGAAAACTGACATTTATTCGCATTTGGATTTGTATTTCATTACTCGAACCATACAAAATAAAGCTATTTTCCAAACATCGTGGATTTTCCTTAAAATTGTTGTAATTTATATTTTTGTGTTGAAATAAATTTAAATTGAAAACACTATATAATGGATGTAGCTGATTCCCAAGTTGGACAATTACGTGTTAAAGACGATGTTGGTATTCGATGTCAGAAACTATTTCAAGATTTCCTCGAAGAGTGAGTTTTATTTAAACAAAATAATCACAGCGTCTCAAAATAAAAGTTATTGGTATTTTATAGATTCAAAGAAGATGGAGAAATCAAGTATCTGAAGCCAGTAACTGAACTAGAATCTCCTGACCGTTGTACACTCGAAGTAAGTTTCGACGATGTGGAAAAATACAATCAGAATCTGGCCACAACAATTATCGAGGAGTATTACAGGTATGGAATGTTGCGATTTGCATTTGAGAGAAGAATGATAAAGAACTCTTTTGTATTTACTTTGAATTAGAATCTATCCCTACTTATGTCAATCAGTATCAAACTTTGCTAAAGATCGCATTGGTTTAAAAACCGAAAAGGATTGCTATGTCTCCTTCACTGAAGTGCCCACTCGTCACAAAGTTCGTGATATGACTACTGCAAAGATTGGAACTCTCATTCGTATATCTGGTCAAGTGGTACGTACACATCCAGTACATCCAGAGTTGGTCTTTGGTACATTCATGTGTCTCGATTGTCAAACTGAAATTCGTGGTGTTGAACAACAATTTAAATTCACAAATCCAACAATATGCCGCAATCCTGTGTGTTCTAATCGGCGACGCTTCATGTTAGATGTTGAAAAGAGCCTTTTCATAGATTTTCAAAAAATCCGCGTCCAAGAGACACAAGCTGAACTCCCTCGAGGTTGTATTCCCCGCTCTGTGGAGATTATCCTACGTTCGGAGTTGGTAGAGACCGTACAGGCGGGAGATCGTTATGATTTCACTGGAACGCTAATTGTTGTCCCCGATGTTGCTGTATTGAATATGCCGGGTGCCAAAGCTGACTTAGGTTCACGACACAAGCCCGGTGAGGGACAAGGTGACGGAGTTCGTGGTCTTAAGGCTCTCGGCGTGCGGGATTTGAATTATCGAATGGCTTTCCTAGCTTGTAGTGTCCAGGCAACCACAGCGAGGTTCGGTGGAACTGATTTACCAATGAGTGAAGTAACAGCTGAGGATATGAAGAAACAGATGACCGATGCCGAGTGGAATAAAGTCTACGAAATGTCCAAAGACAGAAACTTATACCAAAATCTGATAACCAGTTTGTTTCCAGCTGTATATGGGAATGAAGAAGTCAAAAGAGGAATCCTTCTTCAGTTATTTGGAGGCGTTGGAAAGACAACACATGAAAGTAAGTATTGTATGGGATTTGGTGGTTGTTAGATATGTGGGGATATAGCTCAGTGGTAGAGCATTCGACTGCAGATCGAGAGGTCCCCGGTTCAAACCCGGGTGTCCCCTTTGTAGATTTTTTTTTTTTTTATATTTTTTTCTATACTTCCAGAAACAACTCTTCGTGGTGATATCAACGTTTGCATCGTCGGAGATCCCAGTACCGCGAAGTCGCAGTTCCTCAAACAAGTTGCTGATTTTTCTCCACGTGCCGTTTATACATCAGGTAAAGCTTCTTCAGCTGCAGGTCTCACAGCTGCCGTCGTAAGAGACGAAGAAAGTTTCGATTTTGTTATCGAAGCTGGCGCCCTAATGTTAGCCGACAATGGTATTTGTTGCATTGATGAGTTCGACAAAATGGATCCTCGTGATCAAGTTGCCATTCACGAAGCTATGGAACAGCAAACTATATCGCTGGCAAAAGCCGGAGTTCGGGCAACTTTAAATGCTCGAACATCAATCCTAGCAGCTGCCAATCCTATCAACGGTCGCTACGATCGATCCAAGTCGTTGCAGCAAAATATTCAACTGTCGGCTCCGATTATGTCGCGTTTCGATTTGTTTTTCATTCTCGTTGATGAATGCAATGAAGTAGTGGACTATGCCATTGCAAGAAAGATCATTGATTTGCATTCAAACATCGAGGACAATGTTGAGCGTATGTACACACGGGAAGAGGTTCTACGTTATATCACCTTTGCCAAACAATTCAAACCCATTATCAACTTAGATGCATCCAAATTGCTGGTTGAGAACTACGGCCATCTGCGTCAGCGGGATACTGGAAGCAGTGGTCGAAGCACATGGAGAATTACAGTACGTCAGCTTGAAAGTATGATACGTCTGAGCGAAGCAATGGCAAAGCTGGAGTGTATGAATGAAGTACAAGTGCGACATGTCAAAGAAGCATTCCGATTACTTAATAAATCTATAATACGCGTAGAACAGCCTGATATTCATTTAGACGATGATGAAGATGTTGGCTTGGCTGATGTTGAAATGGAAGAAGAAAATGGAAATGCTGACACCGAAAACGGAACCGAAGAACAAGCTGCTTCAAATGGTGATGAAGGAACTGCTACTGTACAAAAGAAAAAACTCACTCTTAGTTTCGAGGACTACAAGCATCTGATGACAATGTTGGCTTTGCATATGCGCAGAGAAGAAGCTCGAAGTGAAATCGAAGGCACTGATAGTGGCATGAGACGAAGTGAAATTGTTGCATGGTATTTGGAACAAGTAGCAGATCAAATCGAATCGGAAGATGAGTTGATCTCACGCAAGAATCTAATAGAGAAAGTTATCGATCGTCTGATTTACAACGATCAAGTTATCATTCCATTACAGACAACAGATTTCACAGCTGAAGATGGACAAGACAAAGAAGACGATGATCCACTTTTGGTAGTACATCCGAATTATATTGTAGAGTAGAAACAAGACTTCAGTTAAAGTTTTTATTTTAGTTATTACATTATTGTTCTTGTTTAATGTTTCATTTTAAGAAGATTTTTTGTCCAATAAAAGTAAAACAAATTTTTTACAACAAAAGAGAGTTAATTAATTATGGAATTAATTCTAGAACGAAAAAAAAATTCTAAAAACACTTGAAGGTAAAATTGGGATACAAAACAAAAACTATTTTAAAATAACGTTAAACGAAAAAGTTTATTGTACCCTTACCCTTAGTTCAAAGGTGCCTTTAAGTATTTTTTTTACAAGTTGGAAAATAATATTTAATTGTAGATATATCAAACTAGCAGACCCATAATATCGTTGCTTTTAAAAAACTTTGAACCGTTTTTGGCCAAAAACGAGATGTCATTAATAACCATTTCGCAGAAAATAATTTTTCACCAAAATTCTTTAAATCTGCGTTGTTTTTGGTAAAAAAAAAAATTAAAAATGGAATAGATTTTCGTGCGCCAAGAAAAAAAATAGAAAAATTTTACTAATGAAAAACCCTATAAATATCGCATCGATAAAATTCATTGAGAAACAATTTTGTTTTGTACAATATGCAAACTTCAGAATAAAGTTCTTCTGGCTACAAGAAATTTGGCCCAATTGAAAAAATGAAGAATAGTCTCATATACATTTACATGAAAATAAAAAAACAAAAAAATTAAAAATGATTTCTGACTTTTTTTGCATTGGGGCGAATTTATTTATCATATCTACTAACGAAATTGAAGAAAAACAACAAAACTCACCCATTAGTCATCATGTTAACTTTCATGGAAGCATCAACAACATTTCCATTTTCTGAATGCACGTCTGGATCCCAAGTACTTGCTCTTGGTGTTCGAGTGGCTGAAAATTTTAAAGATTGATATATTTAATTAATTAATAATGTATAATTGCTAAAACAACTTTTAAAAATGTTTTAATCTCAAAATAGAGAACGCCACCGTCTGAAGTCTTAATTTATGTAAAAAAAAAAATATTCACAAAAAAATTAATTGACCCTTTTTCAAAATATTAATTTAAAAAAAAAATGAAAATCCACATTTTTAAAAAAATTTGTAAATTTTACGATGATAGAAATGGGTCTAGCAATTCTGTCTATCTGTCCTTTCAGCTGCAGCCTAAAGGGGTGGGTGGATTTTCTTTAAACTTGATATCTAGCGTTTTTTGGAAATTCTCGACAAGTTTTTTTCATTTTCTTTTTTAAACCAAAAAAAAAAAAAATTTTACGTGCGCCGTGCAAATTTTTTTACCAAATTATGAAAATCGTGCCACAACTTTAAAAAAAATCAGTCATTTTTTTTACGAAAAGGCTTCCATTTTATAATTTTTTTTGAAAAAAAAATCATCTACTCATTTTTTAAATATCGAATTTTCAAAAAATAATTTTGAAATTTTTTTTGAAAATTCAAAAATTGTTTTTTTTTTTTTGAAATTTTCGTACGCAATATTATTCAAACTTAGCAGATGCTCTTGTGTAAATCCCATTAAAATTGGTACAACAGGTAATGAAATAGTCGAAACCAAAAAAAAAAATGGTTCTATGAGAGATAACATTTTTAATCGATAGATGATTTTTTTTCCAATTACATATATAAAAAATACATCGTACTGATATTAGCTCACATACAAATTATAATCAAAATAGTAAGAGTCGTTTTTGAGAAAATGAGATTTTCCTTAGCGGGTTTTAAACAATTGTATGGGACGTACCGTTATTTTTGGTCAGAAGAATAATTTTTATTTAAAATGTGTAAGATATTGTTAAAAAACTACTAAATGCCAAGTTTAATAAAAATCAACCAAGTTGTTTTCGAAAAATTAAGTTCTCAAAAAAAAAATTTTAAACTTTTTCAAAAATTCAAAAAAAAAAAAAATTATTTTGAAAATGCTTTTAAAATTTTTTAAAGATTTTCTTCAGAAAAATTGGTCAACGTTCAGCTGAGAAAATCAAAAAAATGGTTCTATGAGAGGTTCAATTTATAACCATTTTTTTATAATAAAAAACGCTGTAGGCACGTTTTTGAGAAAAATAAGATTTTTATAATTTGGTAACAAAATTTGTACAGCAAATACCGTCTAAAAAATAAAATGAAAAATATGTGTCGGGGGAATGCTCAAAAACGCTATATCCCAAGTCAAAATAAAATCCACCAAGCCGTTTAGGCTGCAGACGAACGGACAGAATTGCAAGGCCCACTTTTTTCGACATCGCTATCATGGTGATCAGAATATCGAGTTCGATTTTTTTTTACGAATCCATAATTTGCCCTATAGAACCTACATATGTACATATATATCGCAAGTAAAAACAATTACAACATGGATTCGAGGATTCTATATAAAATTGAAGCTACACAAAATGTTTTATGTACAGTTGTCTGAAAATCATAATTTTTGGAAAAGAACCTTCCCAACGAGGAACCGCGCAGAAAAATGCGTATGCTCATATAAATATCATAAACATAAAACATATACAAGAATAAATATACAAGGTTAGCCAACCAAATTCTTAAAGGTTATTAAATAAACAAGAAAACAACGTTTTAGACCAAAAGGCAGATTACCTTATTTTTTTTATTATTATTATTTTGTATAATCCTCTCTTGGCGATATTTTCACTTTTTATTCCGTGAAAAATGCAAAATACAGTTGAGATATCAAAAATAATTAGGATTTGTAGAGAAGTTGTGTAATTCTAAATAAACATGAAAATAACAGTGATACAGATGTGTTCCACCAACTTAACTCTCATCATCTTCGATCTTTGGTGCCAAATAATAGCGAATATGTCCTAAATCAGGAATTCGATATTCTACTACAAGAGGAACATCTGCTGACATCGACAACTGCACTTGATTGGACAATGGAGTTGCTTTTGTGAATGCATTTAGGTAACGGCAGGCGAATGTAAGAGTAACTGGTTCCTGCATTTCGATTGTGACGGCATCTTCTTCTTTGTCAACATTTGATGTTTGCGCCAATTTGACATTAGCTGAACCAACGTCTCCCGAGGCAGAGAATTTTACACCTTCTTTGGTACAGCAAATGACCACAGACTCACCGAATTGTGCCAAATCCCGGCAAATACGAGCAAATTCCATGGCGGGCATTCTAACCACGCAACTGTATTCTGTTTCGGGGATTCCAAGATGCTCTTGATCAAGATTCATAAGTTTCATTTCGTAGTCAGATACTTTCTCTTGATTTTGTGACTCAAACATAAAGGTTACAGTGTCGGCATTGTCCTGAGCTTTAACTGTAACATTGTCCTCATTGTTGGCGCATTTAAGGATTTTAGCCATGCTGCCGAGGTTCATACCCATTGAGATATTACGATCACAGCGGTATTTGTCGAAACCATCGGATCGAAGACTTAACGAAACCAACGAGACGTGTGAATTGTCCATGGCTTGAAGCTGAAGGAAAAAAACTTTAGATTGGAAGCATTATTAAAGGAATGTAAGAACTTACTTGGATTCCAGAATCACTGCATTCAAATGTTCCTTCATTTAGAAGATCCTTGATAGCATCAAGAACTTTTTTCAATGTAATCGCTGAGAGGAGGCGTGCTTCAAACATTTTGTACAATGATTTTTACAGAATAAAGCGGATAAATGCACTGAATTGTAAAGAAACTTTTTGAAGTTATACTTTTTTTATATTAATTTAAAATAGTTTTTATCAGTTAATTGTTTGGAAATGCAGCTACAACTGGATCTGGATATTTATTTCGTATTAAGTTTTCAACAAAAATGCTGACCAATTTCGTAAACCTTTCCGGTGCAAGTTGTTGCAAAAAGCAAAAAGAGTGACAGAGAAGTGTTTTGGCGCGAACTGTCAGATTCGCCGGCTTCAGAAAATGCAAAAAAAGAATGATGAGCACCATCTAGTTGTAAGTAGAATAAAGCTTTATTATTAAGGGTGTGTTGAAAGATACTTGTGGATGATATTTACTACGTTTACATGCAGGTTTTGTTTGTTAAGGACTATTCACATGAGAGCGACCAACGAATGAACAAAACATTCGTCCATTTTGAAATTTCGTTCACAAAGAATTTTTTTATTCGTTGAGAATGACGTTGAAATGTTTGTTTCAGCCACCATCAATCACCTAGTAAACAAAAACAATAATGATTTTGAGGTTATTCGCGCGCGAACAATTCATTCGTTGCAGTGTGGATGGTATGTGGAACGCGAATAGAGTTTGACAGTTCGTAACAATCAGATTGCAATTCGTGACGACCAATTCATTTTCTCAAATTTTACTTATTTTAGCAATTAAAACGCAAATTTTAGTATCTTAACATTAATTTAAATAAGTTGTCTACTAATTTACTTAAGCTGATTTAAATATTTCACTAAGCGAAGTTGCCTAGAAAAAAAATTAAATAAAATAGATAGTAGATAGATAAAATAAAATGGTTGTGACATATCAGAAATTCAAATGTCATTTTTGTGGTAAAAATGGTGAGAGTTGAAAATAAAAAAAGATGTGAAAGCGTTAAGCAAATTTTTTGTTCTGCTCGATCATTTTTTTTTTTTTCAATGGAAAATATAAAATTTAATTGAAAATATGTTTCAGGTAAGCGGTTTTTTCACTTAAGCGAGTTTGGCTTAAGCGGAGTGTTTTATAGGTAATTGGTCGAAAAATGCTCGGAAATAAAAAAAGTTTTTCAGATAAGCGGGTTTTGCGGTACATCAAATTAAACCCAAATATAAATGATAGTGGCGCAAAATCTTATTACAGTGTGTTAAAGGATTTTTAGTATGACGCAAGGTCAAAAACAGAATATTCCGATTTTTAAACAAGTACTATATCTTTTTAACATTTAATAAAAGTTAAAATTACCAAATGCTTATTTTATCTTTTTAGTATCGTGCTTACTCCAAATATCACTTTGACAGTTATAAATGTGCAAATATGTTTGTTTACTTTTTCTGCATGAACTGTTACTGTTTCATGTTCAACTTTAAAGTTTGTTAAGAAAATATGTTTAGTATGAATGATACTAGTTAAGAACATTTTATTAAAGACCTTCAATGTTAAAAAATTGTCAAGTAGTTTTATGCTAATATAAGTACAATTTTCGTATCAAAAAAGCTTCGAACTGTTTTCTGTGAATTGTTACACAAAATCTGTCTCAATTAGTATTATCTTGGAATGTTGATTTAATTTTTAAATGCTCTGATACATCAAAATCCGTTAGTAATCATTCTCCCCAACTTATAGGAATTCACGAAATCGGAAACTTTACCTCTTAACCACTCACCTTTTTGCCTTACTCAAAATACAAAATACCTACCAAGTGTATTTAAAGTTCAAGCCTAGGTATAGCCTATAAAAACCTATTTAAACAAATTACCTTTAACTTAAAATCCGCTAAGAAAGATATGATGATAGCTTAAAAGTACCTATACCTATCTATCCTTGAAAACAAAATATTTGTATTTATCAACCTTTGTATGTAATGTAAGTAGGTACCTTTGTTCGAAAGTCATGTAGACTTACCCAAACAAAATAAATAATGTTTCCACAATATTTTTCATCACGTTGTCAAGTATAGGTAGCTTATTTTATAAGATCTTTCGGAATTAAAATCTTTTCAATAATTTTTTTTCTTTTTTGTAATTCTTATTCAAGTTTCTGAATTCAATTGAAATTACCCAAATTAAATGTTTACACTCCATTAAAGGAATTAAAAATTCTTTCTAGCAACGTTGAAGAGAGAAGTCCATTTAATTTAATAAAGGTATCGGAAAGAAGCCAATCATCTGGGTAGGTACTAGATGTATTTACCTTCCGACTTCCTATTGCACACGGCACACAAACACAAGTCTAAGGAGTTTTATTTAAAAAAAATTAAAATCGTTGGTTCTTCTTGAAGAAAGATAAAAAAAAATCAGTTTTTATTTTATTTTACCTAAATAAAGAAACTTGATTTTAAGGGGACGGTTTCGCTTACATATACATACCTACATATATAAATGTGGTGTTGATGTAATACTTTTGTAGCCTTATACGGAATTTTTAAAAATTAAATTTGTTTTAATTAATATACAAAAATAAAAAAAAAATACATACCTACCTACTCGAACCTTCACGTACCATATATTTTCCTTTTTCCATAATTCACAATTTTAAGTGCAGTAGCTACCATACATACCATACATACCATACATGTATAACATATATGTATATGTACCTATATAAACTTTTGATTATTTTGCGCCGCTTGTGTCAAATAGCCAACCAATTGAACAGAAAAATCATTAAAATCTACCTCCAGAAAATTGGCAATCTGGTGATGTTTACGCCGAAAACAGAAAACTGATGTTTCCAATCAATTATTCCATCCACAGTATACCTGATACCTACCATTCCAGTGTACGGTACGTATACGATACGAGATGGATGCGAGTTCGAAAACAATCTCATTCCAAAAATTGTACTGTTTCTGATGATTGTCTGTCACATAGAGAGAACAAAACAATTCCGTTGAACTGCAATAATTGTCTTTTTGTTGATATGCTGCTGTTGCTTTTGTCACAGAACATTCTAGCCATCACCAAAATTAATTATTTTCACTGAAAATCGAAATATATAGCCGATATACCTACAACTGATTTCGATTAATATATGTGATGGCAAATCATCTGTATATTATTTTCTCACTCGAATACACTGGAATTGACTATTTTTGTTGATTATAAAAATAGAATTTTAAAGAAAAGTCCTAATTACACTTTGAATTTCGATTGATTGGATATAAACATCAGAAATAAATCATCAGTTCCTTATATTTTACTCGCATTTGTTTTGAAATTACTTGTTGGAAAATCAAACAAAAATAAAGAAAATGTCGGCCATTTTCGAACAAGTTATTTGCGTCAAAACTGCAATAATTCCAAGACGTTCTTAAACGGAAATAGCAAAAGTAAACTATTCGAAAACCCAAAATGAAATTTTTTTTTTATTTTTCGGCGACGCAAATCTGCAGTGAAAAATTAGGCATGTTCAGAAAAACTAGTTTTCGGAGATCTCAGCAATCTCAGTTAAATTTTAAAGATCTCAATCTATCTGAAACTATCAAAAAAGTCGTAATATCGAACATGTACATCAACGGTTAAAAAGCATTTCAAAAAATTGACCGACGTTGATTAAACAGATTTTTTGCAAGAAGGGCGATTGCATATTATTTAACGAAAGCAATATTTGCGTTCTTTTACTTTGGGACTTTCTGTTTTTTTTTTTTTAAACTGCACATTTTATTATTTTTTATATGAGCTTGGATGAACCTTTGTGTCGTTTTGGACAGAAAATCACAGAGTTTCCAAGTAAAGGAACGCACCTAATATTAGTAATATTTGCGTCAAAAATTAATTATTTATTTGACGTTTATTGAATTTTTCGAAAACACCCTAATATTTGTATCGTAGATTTAAAATTAATCTTATTAAATTTTCATAGGGCTAATAGTTCTACAAATCGAACACCCTATATTCTCATATTTCACTTAGTACCAGGATCTATTTTTCATCGTTTGACACAAATCGAACTATATCTACAATCTACATATATCCCACTCCCACTTTAGAAGAAAAAATGAAACACTATTTGCATCTTCAAAGATACTGTCAAAGTAAATGCACTTTTGCGCGATGAAACACTACGTACGATTTATTTAATCTTAACGAGATTAACTTTGCTGTTAAAACTCTGAGGAAAAAAATCTTTGATTCGCTTGCTCACCTTTTGAAGAAAGAAAGAAAGAAAAATCTCTGAGATCTCATTTTTCTGAACGCGCCGTTTCCGATGAGTGTGGTGATTTTTGAAAATTATATTTAAAAATATCTTTCAATTACATTTTGGACGCAAATGACATTTTCGAAAACAGCCACAGTGGAATTTTTATATGACTTTTAAATTCATCTGACAGCTGACCAATCCAGTACCTAGCTTAAATAATTCAGAAATCTGATTTTTCAAATGCAAATTTTCATGTGTTGAACGGGCCCTCAGACAGAAAAAGTGAGGAATCTCATTGAGGAATTGCGTTCAGATTTTGAGCCCGAGAAATTGTTAATTATTTTGTTATTTTTTGGATTCGCTTGCTCAATGATTTTTATCGCAGTTGATCAAAATAAATAATGTCGATTATGGAATCCGCAATACTGGATCCGCAGTAATTCCCAGTGCATGGCTCCCTTTTTTCTTTACTCTTTTGTTGTGAAAAGAAAAGAGAACAATATACTGCGAACCACTCAAAGAAGCTTACAGATGTTTGCTCCAGTGAGATCTCAAAAATGTGAACTGGCTAAAGGACTAAAAATTAGTCTCATAGTTGGTGTCCGTGAAAAAAGTTCTTCAAACATAATTTGATATGCCTAATTTGATATACCTAACGACACATGTGCCGACATTTTAATATTTCATCATGTAGGTAAACAATCCTTGCTTTTGAAGTACTATCCACCTATCCCAAAAATTTTCAGATACGTTGAGTTGTTTTTGCATCAGCTGTTTTGTCACAAAGGATTAAAACAACAAAAACTTCTCCGGATAGCTTTGGATTGTTCCCCCAACCCGACCATTTTGTCCGAAAAATATGAAGATTGTACTATTGTAGGTCCTTATTGCTTATTTGAATTTATTTCGGTTTTTCTAAGTAGTGTCGACGTTATATCATTGGAAACTTACTTCACTAACTCTATTTGCCTCTTTTCATGAAAAAAAAAATCAAAAAGAGAAAAATAACAAAAAATACAACTGACGACTTTTTAAATTAACCTCTTCTCCTTCTTACATAAATTATAAATATGATACAATGTTAACAATAAGATGACCACAAAACTATTATAATTGTTATTCTATAACCAATAGCAAAAATCACAAAAATTCGATTTGAGTTTTCAAACGACTTCTTTTGCAATTGTTCAACTTTTATCTAAAAGTTGCAGAAAGGGGAATAGAAAAAGTAAAAAAAATAAGAAAATTTTCGAAGAAAATAGAAAAATATAAATAATTCCAAATAAATAGAGGAACACAATACCTAGACATACATATCTACAGAGGCAAAAGAAAAACTTTTTATATGAAAGAAAACTTCGCATCAAGGATATCCTGAGGAAAATTAAAAGTTTTCTTTCGTTTGACACTTCTTAGAATCATTTAAAATTAAATTTGATGTTATTTCTTCAAGTTTCTTTGGAAAGTTGTCTGACCTAGTTTTATATGACATCAAAAATATTCATCTTTTGGAAAACTAAATATCATAAAACAAATAACAACAACAACATGCAACCTTTTAACACTTAGAATCATATGATAGGAAAAATAACTTAAATATATAAAATCAAAGCGAACTTATATACGAATCAAAAGAGAAAAAAAAAGCATTAAAACACTTCCTTCCCTTTATCATCATTGTCAAGGTGGTTTATTTTCATTTAAAAACAAATTCTATGGAATGAGTATTTTATAATTGCTTTTGTCAAAAAAAAAACCCCCCATTGTTCATCGTTCATCCGGGGCGCTCGGCTCGGCTTGGAACATGTGGAGACTTTCTCAGAAATATATACGTACAAATTTAACAGAGTGGTGAACCATTACAGTATACAATTGTTTCCATTAACCTGAAACTGAAACACAAGAAGAGATGTGTGCGCTGTGTTGTGATGCATCACCAAGGATGAAACTGACTGTATCATATTTTTTTTGTTGTTGTTTCTTTTTAATTTTTAAGAAAAAATGTTTTTTTTTTTTTGTTAAATTCCATTACAAAACGGGACACGGATTTTACAGTGTTATACAGTCATGGCAAAGGTATAATAAATTCAATTAACGTCCTGGTAATGGATTCGTTTATTATTCATGACGACAATACCTGCACAACACCTTAGATATTTATCCCTGTTTAGATGGTGAAATTATGAAATTTATTGTTTTCAGATAAGAGAGATGAAGATTCAAAGTAAAGGATTAAGTGTAAAATCTGGCATTAAAAATATAAATGAAGATATATAAGGTGTCAGTTGACATGACGATACAGTTTTTGACTCTCACTATGTTTTGACAAGATAAAAATGACATTGTTCTTCAAAAAAGTTTCCCAAAACTTGAACATTTACCAAAGTTGTACATTCAAAAGAGCATGGAATGCATGGGATGCTTCTTAAGCACATGAGTTTCTGATAAAATCAAATAATATTGCATATGAAAATTTTCAAAAAAAAAAACAAATTTTGGATTTAAAAAAAAAAATTAATCTTTGAAAATTCGATATTTCGAAAATAAATTTTTTTTTTCAAAATTAATTTTTTAACTATCTATTAAAATGGTGTACCAATTTTTTTTCTTAAAAATGTTTTAAAAAATTTTATAAATAAAAAATTAATTTTTTTAAAAAAACACTTCAACGAATTTTCAAATCTTTTTCTCATAATCTGAGATTTGTGTAAGAAATCAGATGGTGTACAATTGTACATTGCGTTGGTGTCAAAACAGTTTCAGAAGTTGTTTAATCAATTTATTTCTAATTACTATTTTGATTTTTTAACAATTTTTCAGTCTAAAGTGTAAGTACTATGCATACTTTAAAACCACAGTGTGGTCGCACAAAAGAGCAAGTTCGTGCGACCCGTTTGTGCATTATATTTTTTTTGAGAGGTTATCACTATTTTTACTTTTTTTTCTTAACGGAGAAATCGATATTTTTTAATTTAAACTTGGCACCAAGAATTTCTTGGACACTAAAACCTTTCCATCCATGTACGCTATTTTTCAAATCTCAACAAAAAAAATGTTTCATCACTTTTTGACAAAACTTGCGGTGCCGGCATTGTTAAAAACTTTAAAAATCAAAATGTCTTTGAAGCCCTATATCTCGGTAACCAAGCCTCGTTAGTTGTTGCGGTTTTCACCGTTAAACTGACAGTAAAAATCTTCTACGTGTTTGGTTTGTAGGACCAAATATAACGGTACTGCCCATATAGTTTTTTTTTAACACACTTAGAAAAAGCCTTTTTTTCAAAAAAGGCTCCAAAGATAAAAAATAAACAGTTATAGACTACCTTTTGGTACAAAAAATGATTTAAAGAAATGTAATTAATTTATCATTTCTTGAAAACGGTACAGCTGATTTTGATATTTTTTTTTTAAGAATATTTTGAAAAGTTGTGTACCTACTAAAATTTTCACTGAGCTTCTAATAAATTTGAATAATATTGCATATCAAAATTTTCAAAAAAACAAATTTTGGATTAAAAAAAAAAAAAAAAAAAAAAAAACAGTTTAAAAAATATATTTTTTTCGAAAACGATTCCTACGATTTTGATTAAAATTTGACCAATTTTCATATCAAACAATTACTTTCCTAAAAAAAATTAATTGATTCTATCTCACATAGGTACAGTTCAACCGATTTTAATTATAATTTTATTTCCGTGCCACCATGAAATTTTTGTTACAAAAAACACGATCGTGCCACTTTGGCAACGCTGCATTGGAATTCCGATCGAAACCACAATTTCTCTTTGACTTTAAAAAGAAAATTCAAGAGGACATCGGCATTTAAGTAAATTCCTAGTTTGAAACTATGTACGGTTGCAACTACAAATCAAATTTAAACTAAATACATTCATTATCTAAAACCACAAGCCATTTAACAACCAACGTACATACATATATATGCCCTGCTTTGTAATTAGATGCAATGAAATTCCTTTACTTATTCAATTTAAACATTTCTTATATAAACCAAGAATTTAGTTCAATTTCAAGTCAGTATAAATTTTCACGAGTACAATAATCATGGAACCACTTAAAGACTTCAAAGATTTCCTCTCCTTACCGTTTTTCTGTGCAAAATTAGTTGGAATTGATCCGACTCAAGGACGAGAAACATTACGTTTCAAACTTTCATGTTTGGCTCTTACCATTGGAGTCACCAATCATCTCTATCTGATGATAGGTGAACTTGTTTATTTCCATCAGCACATTGGGGAATTTTCAAGTCTCCTCGAAGCCACCAAAACAGGAGCTTACATCGCCTATGGCATTAATACCAATACAAAGGTATTCGCTGTACTTTCTGACATAAGTCTTTTGAAAAATGTCCTGCGAACTATTGAAGAACTTTATCCGAAAAGCCTCAAAGAAAAACGTGCCTATCGTGTAAATGACAATTTTTGGTCAATATCCATATACTTGCTCGTTGCCACATATTTTCTAGCTGGATGGATTGTTTATTTTATGCCTGGAATCAAGTCCATCTACCAGTATATGAGATTTGATGAGGACTTCTCCTATGAGACACCATTCTGGGTAGAGCATCCTTTTTACTATCGCACAAAACTCCTCTATGGTTTGGTTTACTTTAGTGAGTTGTGGGGTGGACATTTGTGTGTTTCATGCAACATCGGAATTGACCTTCTTCTGTGTTGTTTGTCTGGGCAGATGTCCATGCATTTCAAATATATTGGTCAAAAGATTGAGAGGTATTGTCCAAGTGGAAAGCCAGAGGATAATGTTTTCCTCAGCAAATTAATTGAACAGCACCAGCTAATATTGAAGTGAGTTTTGACTAAGGACCAAACCAATCGGGGGGAAATTTGTAAATTATATTTGGTTTTTGGAACTCTTCTCTTGACCATCAACAGGTTGTGTTTGGATTTGAATGAGATTTTTGGAATATCGTTGGTCTTCAACTTCTTTTCATCATCTGGGATTATCTGCTTGTCAGCGTTTCAGGTTACCGTCGAGGGACCTGGCATGGAATTCATGAAGTTTTTCTTGCTTTTGATATCTGCACTTGGACAGTTGTTTATTGTTTGTTCTTTTGGAAATGAACTCATTGAATCGGTAAGTTTTACTTTAAAAATGTAAAGGTACATATTTACAGTTACGGTATGAATATATTAATTTATTTAGAGCCTCAGTATAATTGAAGGTGTATTCAATCATCCTTGGTACAGAGGAAGTCAATCGTATAAGAAGCAGTTGGTGATTTTTATTTTGCGCTGTCAGAAACCAGCAACACTTATTGCCAAGGGATTCTCTGTCGTGTCACTTGTAACATTCAAACAGGTAAGATAAAATAATCGGTCTGTTCGTTTACTTCCCGGAAACTGACAATATCTACCAATTTTAGTTGAATTTTAATTTTTTTTTTTTAAATATGAACTTTGACTGAATTTTGAACTAAAATTTGTAGAAATTGGAAAATAAACTAACAGAAGTTATTTAATTAAATAAATGCTTGGGATTTCAGGTCAGCAGCATGTCTTATAGGATCTTTGCATTGTTGAACACATTTCACGCTGAATGAGACAATATTTTGAGAGGGTCAAAATAAAACTAGTTTCAAAATGTAAGCTAAATATTAGATTAAACACATAATGTGGAGCTTAGAATACCTACGGCATCATATCTTACATTTTATTCAAATAAAGCCTTCATGAAATTACACTAGAATTTGTTTTAAATTTGGTAAAGTGAATTTTTGTTTGAATCGTTTTTTTCTAATAAATTAGAAATTCTATTTTTTGAAATGAGTATCTACTTTCTACATAGCGGTTTGTATTTTACTTGCGATATTAATTTAGGTAAGTACTATTTATTTATTTTTTTTTTAAACAGAAAGAATCTTATTTTTTTCAAAAACGACGGTTTCACACATTTTTATTAAAAAAAAATCAGTTATTGTCAGGAAAATAAGACCAAAAAATGCCATAGTTAAAAAAATTCCAATCTGAATTTTTTGTCAAAGCTTTGTTTTGACCTCTTTGAAATATCATAAAAGGTACCATAAATTTGACCCACTGCCTTTGATTTTGTAGGGACGGGCAACATTTAGCTTCTTGTGAATATGTATCAAGAAAACTGTTTTTTTTTTTTTTTTTAAATAGCAATGAAAACGTGCAGTAACCTTTAAGCCATTTAAGTTCTTTGTTTTAATGTACTTTTGCCCAAATCTCCGGAGTATTTGGCGCTTTGAAAAGTGACATAATTCTTTTTGTAAAGAATTTGAAAAGCTACAATTTTTCAATCATCATTTCTTAAAAAAAAAAAACTGATACTTTTCGAGGAATTTATAAAATATCAATTTTGTTTCATACACCCTGTAAAATTTTAACAATTTAGCGTAATTTTTAAAAAAATCTACTATTTAGTAAGAAATACTTTAAATTTTTTAAAAATCGTTGGAGTGGTTTTTAAAAATAATTATTTTTATATATAAAATATAAATAAATAAAATGCACGACTGGGTCGCATAAATTTGGTCTTATGTGCGATCACACTGTGAATTAAAAGTATATATTATACATGGTACTTGCAAATTCTATATACTACTGAAATACATCAGCCAAGTAGAAGACTTAGCACTATTTAATTAGACTTGTTGAATTATTAATTCAAAATAGCTTTTAACGGCCTTTAGTCCACAAACATTTAGGCGTTTCGTCCCGGCGATGAGTCCAAGTGAGATCGCCGGGACGATCTAAAGACCGTTAAAAGCTATTTTAAAGAAATAAATTAATTTAACAACTCCTGAAAATGTTTTGACACCAACGCAATGTACATCATCTGATTTCTTACACAAATCTCAATTTATCAGAAAAAAAATCGTTGGAGCGGTTTTTAAAAAAAATATTTTTTTTGCATATAAAATTTTGAAAAATTGGTACGCCATTTTTTAGTGTTTATTAATGCGAAATTTCAAAATTAATTTTGAAAAAAAAAATCATCTACCCATTTTCGAAAAATCAAAATTTCAAGAATTAATTTTGAATTTTGTTTTAAATCCAAAATTTGTTTATTTTTAAATTTTGATATGTAGTATTATTTGATCTTATCAGAAGCTCATGTGCAAAAAATTTCATTAAAATTGCTTGAACACCTAATGAGATAGTTGAAAATCAAAAAAAAATGGTTCTATGGGAGATACCATTCTTAGACGATAGATAAAATTTGCTTTTTAATAATATGATAGATCGTACTGATATAAGCTCATATAAACATTTTAATAAAAATCGTAGGAGTCGTTTTTGAGAAAATTGCGATTTTTCATACCGGTTTTTTTTTAATATTTGTATGAGAGGTACCGTTAATTTCGGCTATGACAACATTTTTTTGTTAAAATCCGTTTGCTAAAAAACTGCTGGACCCAAGTTTAATAAAAATCGATTGAGTCGTTTTCTAGATATTTAGTTTTCAAAAAAAATGTTGAAAGTTAAAAAAAAAAAAATCAAAATTTTAGTAGAAAATACCGTTTTCGTATGGGAGGTACCAATAATAACCATTTTTTATTCTATCATAGTATTGTATTGAAAATAACTGAATTAAAAAAAAAATCTGTGGAGCTTATTGATAAAAATAAGATTTTCCAAAAATTTTCAAAAAAAAATATTGCAGGTACCGCCGTTATTCATAGTTCTAAAAAATAAATAAAAATGTGTGGGGGAATATCCAAAAACCACTATTTACAAAGTTCAAAGAAAATCGACCCATCTGTCTAGGTATTAGCCGAACAGAGAGACAGGCGGACAGATTGAGAAGAACCCCATCGGTTAAGCCGTTAACGTAAAAATATCGAAAACAAAAGTTCAACAAAAAATAAAAACAGCCGTTACCGTTAAAAACAGAATTTGGGAATATATATTTTTTTACAAAAATTTAGACTATACCTAAAAAAAAATTTTAGTAAAATCTTATAACTTAAAATTTTAAGAATACAATTTTAAGAAAAACGCTGTGGGTTTCAATATTTCTGTTTTTCAATTTTTTAATTATGTAAACTCCTAATTTAAAATATAGGAGTTTAGAATTAAGTATATTTATTCATACATTTGGGAAAGTATAGACTGCATGTGCACCATTTCCATAAAAAAAATCTTAACATAGGTTTTGATCAACGTGTATTTTATCTTTTGTGCACTTACCCTGTCGTAAAAACTAATTTTGTAGCAAAATAATAATACACAAGTAGCGATAACCTCTACTCAGTTCCAAAAATTATATTATATAGGTGTGATTCGCTACTAGTTTCAAACTTAAATATAGAATTGCAAGTGCCAACCCTCTCTATCCCGAATGTTGACTTATAAATTCATGACGATGCTTGTCGAGAAAATGACAGACAGACTATATTGTTTCTCTATGTAATATTGGAGTGTCTTCATGCGGTGGCATTGGTCATGATTTTGGCAGTGTTGATGTTGATATACCTGCCGTTGATGGCACTGTTGACGTTGTCGGTTAGAGTGTGGTATAGCATTACAAACCAATAATGCTTAGTCAGTCTCATTCCAAATTCAATTGATTACATTTTGAATTTCCTTTCAAATCTACCTGATCCTATACAACCGTCAAAGTTCTATTTTATTTAACAAAAAAAAAACTGTCTGTATTTCATTGACATGATGCACTGACATTGTACTTGCTTTTGGATGTATGCAATCGAAATCTAATTAAGCGTTGAATTTACTCATTGAATAACTTTACTTTTGAGATGAATAATTTTTTTTGTTTTTGTTTCGGTAATTTGGAAATTAATGGAAATGCTGTGTATTTAAGAACAATTAAAAATTTAATAATTACAAAAGTTTTAAAATTATTTGATAAGATGACTAATGCGAGAATTTTTGCATAAGTGGCAGGAGTAGTATATGTAGGTAACAGTTGAGGAGAAAATAACTTAAGATTATTTAGTGCTTCTCCCCTCCATTTTTGATAATAACACGCACATAGAATGGTTGAAATTCGTACTATCTGAAATATGAAAAAGCTATTTTTTGATAGTTAAGATTAATGCGATTACTGTGGCGTATGCGCATTATTTTTAACTCTTTGGAAGTTATTGTAATTGGTCTGATTTGTCGAATCGAAAATTTTGACATATCTCGAAGTTTCGAGATCCCAGGAATATGAATCCATTATTTTTAGAGAGATGTCTGTATGTGTATGTGTAGATACATACGTTCGTGAGCCTTTCTATCGGTCATTGTATGTCGAGAACGAATAGAGATATCGACCTCGAATAAATTTTATTTTACAGATAATAACATCACGAAGTGCAGAAAGGATTCCCAAAAAAATTCAATTCGCGGTTTCTTTTACTACTGCAATATAAAAACAAAGTTGTAAAAAATGTTTCGTCTCAAATATTTCGAGAACAAAAAATGCCATCGACTTCAGGTTAATTTTATTCTACACATAATGACGTAATAAAGCATTGAAAAGAACTTAAAAAAAAATCAGTGAGCAGTTTTTTTTTTAGATCAAAAAACATGCTAAAATTTTGTGAAAAACGTGTTTCGGTTGTAATATTTTGAGAAAAAAACAACGATATTAACTTCATATTCGGTTACAGATATAAATAAAAAAAAATCAATTGACGTTTTTTTAAAGCAAAAAAACAGCAGGAAAATACTAAAAATGTTTGAAAAACGTTTTTCGGGTCGAATATTTTATTCTATACATAGTGTCGTAGTCAATAACTGATAAGGTTTGTAGAATTATATTCAGTTTTTTTTTTTTTCGTTTTGTTTGCCCACAACCAAATCTCACACTCAAGCCAATATTCACAAACACAAAATCCAAAATACAGAAACAACAACAACACAATGTAGTTTACGAAATAAAATGCAAAGGAAAAAACAATGAAAACTGTGATCTTGTGTACATAGGACAAACTAAGAGAAATTTAGCAACGAGACTAGCGGTACACGAAGCAGACATTAGAAAACAGAAAGAGACAACAGGGCTTTCACAGCATATAACAAAAAGCGGACACACAGTGGATTTCCAAGATCTAACAATACTTGACAAAGAGAGCAAACTCAACACAAGACTAACTCTGGAAAGTCTTAGAATCCAACAACAAATAAAACGAACCATGAACACAAAAAAGGACACCGACAGTATAAAACAAAGTTATGCCGTAGCAATTTAAGTACCTGATGCCCAACTGTGATATACATATGTATGTAAGTGTTAGATATTGTCAATTTTGAATTTGAAAGTTTGTTTTTCTTTTTTCTTTTATATTATATATAATTATTTTGTATGTTCAATTTTGTGTCCAGTGCCGTCTCCGGGAAGGATGCAATAGGAGTGATGAAAAATAATTATGTAGTTGTATAAAAAATCAAGTAAGAACATGTTAATGTTATAATTTATTTCATTAAAGAAACCTAAAATTATACTATATTAATAGATTGAATAAATATACCCCTGATGAATTAAGGAAAACTTACGAAACGTTGGGAAAAATAATGGAATAAAAATTGTTTTTATTCGCATTTTATTAAATAAGACCAAAACAGCTCAAAATACAATCGAAAAGATATACCGGAAAGAATTGGTCAAAAAATATTAAACTATATTCAGTTTTTTAATAAACAAATTTATAAATTAAAACAACTAAAAGAAAATTTAAAAAAATGTTTTTCGACTTGAATATCTCGAAAACAAACAAAGCTACCGACTCCGGAATTATTTAGTTCTACAATAATTAATGCTGTAACTAAGAATTGATGGGGGTTGTAAAAAAATTTAATTTATAGTTTTTTTTTTTTTTTAAGCAAAAACATCTGCCAAAATGCAACTAAAAAACACTAAAAAAGCACCCAGCCTCTTTTTTTGTTTATTTTTCAACTATTAAATTTCACAAATGTTAATATTGGTTTTGACTTTTTTTTTCAATGAACATAAACTTAGTTAAGAATTTAGGAAATTAAATAAAATGAATTAAGAGGAATTTTTTTGTGTATTTCCTTTACTATTAAAATAAAAAAACTTTGTATGTTTTGAATGGAAAAAATTAATATAACCATGTTTCTTCTAAGAAGGAAGTTACCAAATAAATGAAAGACAACAGATTGCATAATTAAAACAATATTGGTGCAGGTAATTTATACCAAAAAAAAAAAAAAAAACTGAAACTCAATTTTCTAACAATATACTTAGTTCATTTAATGTACGATATTTCATCAAAACCGTACGAGTAGTTCAAAAATTAAAAAAAAAAAAAAAACAAGAAAATCAAAAAACCGTTTTATTGGATAACTACCGGCTCCACGAAACTAGGCCCCATTAGAAAAAATGAAACTATGCATACAAAACAATAACAACGAAAATTCAAACATTTCTGAATACATGTTTTAGGGCCATATATTGAATTTTGGGGGCCTAATATAGCGGAGCCGGAGATAAAATAAAAATTTGAATTTCAAATAGAAAACATATTATTAAGCAACAACGGCAACACTAACAATATTGTGCTATGACTTTAAAACCCGGAATTTCATTCTTTAAATTTATTTTAAATTAAGTTTTGCCAGTGAATATTAAAAAAAAAAATATTTCAAATTTTGCAAAAAAAAAAGTTTATTTTTTTTTTCGAAAATTGTACTAAAATAAAATTGTTCTGTATTAAGTGTTATTTATTACCTAAATTACTTTAAAATTTAATAAATAACAAAATCCAAAATTATTACTATTTATTATTACATGAAGGTTTTTTTAATAATACAAATTCTATATACTACTGAAATACATAAGCCAAGTAGAAGACTTAGCACTGTTTTAATTGGACTTGTTGAATTATTGTTTCAAAATAGCTTTTAACGGCCTCAACTGATGAGTCCAAGTGAGATCGCCGGGACGAAATGCCAAAAAAATTTTTTGGACTAAAGGCCGTTAAAAGCTATTTTGAATCTACTTATTATTACTAAATTTACAAACACAGATTATTCTAAGAAAAAAAAATAGTAGTTTTTAGCTTTAGCTTAAAACAAGATGGTTGGTTGTGGTTTAATTTTTGTTCACAAAAATTAAACCACAACCAACCATTTTGTTTTAAGCTAAAGACTAAAAATTAAAAAAGCTTAAATATAACAAACAAACACATTGTACTCAAAAATATTAAAATAAGTTCAAAAAATTATTTTAATTTAATTTATTTCTTCAAAATTTGTAGTTTGAAAAAAAAAAATAACTTTCCCAAAACTATATTCAATAATAGAACTTGATTTAAAAATAAGGATTAAACTCCTTTAATTTTTATATGAATACAAAACTAAGGAAGAGAATATTTTACATAAAATGCCAAATATCAAAATGATATCCCGAAAACAATACATTTCAGTCTGACCTACTTTATCCATAGAGCTTATCCAGATGAAATTCTAAATAGGAAATATCAATTTTCAACGCATCCTCAGCAGACATAACATACATACATACCTACACCTAACCTATAAAATAAATTTTGTTACATGGAGACAGGATATATGAAAAAAAAAATAACTTTCCCAAAACTATATTCAATAATAGAACTTGATTTAAAAATAAGGATTAAACTCCTTTAATTTTTATATGAATACAAAACTAAGGAAGAGAATATTTTACATAAAATGCCAAATATCAAAATGATATCCCGAAAACAATACATTTCAGTCTGACCTACTTTATCCATAGAGCTTATCCAGATGAAATTCTAAATAGGAAATATCAATTTTCAACGCATCCTCAGCAGACATAACATACATACATACCTACACCTAACCTATAAAATAAATTTTGTTACATGGAGACAGGATATATGAAAAAAAAAATAACTTTCCCAAAACTATATTCAATAATAGAACTTGATTTAAAAATAAGGATTAAACTCCTTTAATTTTTATATGAATACAAAACTAAGGAAGAGAATATTTTACATAAAATGCCAAATATCAAAATGATATCCCGAAAACAATACATTTCAGTCTGACCTACTTTATCCATAGAGCTTATCCAGATGAAATTCTAAATAGGAAATATCAATTTTCAACGCATCCTCAGCAGACATAACATACATACATACCTACACCTAACCTATAAAATAAATTTTGTTACATGGAGACAGGATATATGTGCTGAAATGTTTCCACATTGATAATAATTTGAATACGTTTATCAAATTAATCAACGAAGGGAAAGGCGTGTTCATAGATGATTTATACAAAATTACACAACAATTACGCAGCAATTAACTGATTTGCATCGAACTTTCGCACAATAATTTAGATAGGGGAGACAAAGTTTAAGTCTCTATATAAATATACATATGTATATGTGTATGTCACTGTTGTTGCTTAGATAGATATACCCACATAGATCCATACTTTGACCTAAATCTAGATTTTGGAATATCAAGAATGTGTGTATTTAAATTATACACAAGAATATTAATTTAATTGTTCTACACATGAAAACACATATAAAGCAAATTATGCTATATGTATGTATGTAAGTAATCTGAGTAAAATCATCATCATGAATTTAAATTGAATTCATGTGATGGTTGTGTCGTTAGGGTTGACTTAACGGTTTTACATGTTTCATTTGTCACAATTTGATCATTCAAAAGTGTCTTGTAGGTAGCTATGTAGGTATGTATGTATTATTATGATTGTTGAATTCCTTGCATATATTTAATTTAATTTTTTTTAAACTGTGGAACTTTCGGTTTCAAAATAAAGGCGATATATTTTTAAGTTTTAGTTGAATTTAACTAAAAATTACTCTTTGTATGTATGTATGCATTTTAAAATTCAAGTTGAATTACAAAAATCTAAAAATCTAAAAAAAAATTAGTATTTATCAATGCGGAGTTAAAAAATTAATTTTGAAAAATCGAAAAATCGAATTTTCAAAAAATAATTTTGGATTTTTTTTTTTTTTTTAATAAAAAATTCAATTATTTGAAAATTTGTATATGGAATATTGTTTTAACTTATTAGTAGCTATTGTGTAAACAGGAATTCATTTAAATCCGTTCAACAGATAATGAGATAGTCGAAAACCAATAAAATGGTTCTATGACAGATACCATTTTTAATCGATAGATACAATTTTTTTTCCAATAATAATTAATATGGTAGATCGTACTAATCACATACAAATTTTAACCAAAATCGTACCAGCTGTTTTTTCAGAAAAATGAGATTCTCCTTACCAGTTTTTAAACACTTATGGTACCTACCGTTATTTTTGGTTATTAGGATAATTGTTTTTTTTTTTTTTTTAAGTTTTAGATCATGTCAAAACTGCTGGGTTCCAAGTTTAACAAAAATCGAAAGTCGTTTTCGAACTATTAAGTTAAAGAAAAAATGTTGGTATTCAAACTTTTAAAACTTTTTTTAAAAAAATATCAAAATCAGTTGATTGATAGGTACAATTTAGAAAATCAAAAATAAAAAAATGGTTCTTTGGGAGGTACCAGTTACAACCATTTTGTTTCAATTTTTTTTCAATAAAATGGTAGCCTTTAAAACGCATTACTAAATTTAAAAAAGAAAAGAATTTGTCAATTTTTGAGAAAAATTTGATTTTCATTAATTGCTAAAAAATGTTTTACGGCAGGTACCGTTATTTTGGTCCCAAAAAAAAAAAATTAAAAACGTGTCGGGAGAGTGCCCAAAAAAAACGTAAAGTATCAAATTTAATAAAAATCGATCCATCCGTTTAGGCTGGAGACGAACAGGCAATCAAACAGACGAAAAATATTGTGAGACCCAGTGTTTTTGACTTCGCTATTTTCGTAATATCAAATTTGATCAAAATTTCTAATTTTTTTTTTAAAGGCTAGTTACTACTTTGCTGGTTTTAACACTTAAACGCAAGTTCTTCGAAACAGCGTAACATAGTGACTGAAGCACAAAAAAAGAAGATGTGTATTCAAGCATCATTTGAAGCAGCTGCTAAATGCCAAATGATTTGTATCATGTAGATAGAGGGATAGGACAAGAAGAGAACCAACCTCTAGTCAACCTTAAGAACCCCAAGTTTTGATAGCTTGCCAGTGAAAATTTTAAATACTGAGAGGATGTTCTGAGGGTTTGGCTGAAAATAATCCAATGGCTTTTTTTTGACAAATATCATGTCACTAGATGTTCGAAAGGAACTTTTTCACCCTCAACGCCAGTAAAGAATTATAACTTCAAGAAAAGCATTGTATGTCTTCCAAGAATTGTTGAGGT
Source organism: Epistrophe eligans (assembly GCA_951394125.1). Taxonomy (NCBI): domain Eukaryota; kingdom Metazoa; phylum Arthropoda; class Insecta; order Diptera; family Syrphidae; genus Epistrophe; species Epistrophe eligans. Next base: position 105,734,919 of record OX596028.1, on the reverse strand, counting down.
TTGCCCCTGCTAAATTTACACATAAGATCCAATTCAATGTTCTAGGTATGTGAGTGTCGTAAGCCGTTCGGTTCTGCAAAGTTTCATTGTGTCTTCCAGCTCAGCAGATCGACAATAGACCAATTCATCACACTGAAGCAAATCTTGAAAAATATCATCGAATTTCAAGTCAAGACCCAAAATCTTTGCATAGACTTTAAGCCCCATATAAAATGGCATAAATCGTCAGGAATTCTATGTTGATGGCCGAAATACGGGGATCACGCGGAAACTGATCCAGTAGTGACATTAAAACAAAACACGGTTCAGTGTGAAAATATACGAAATAACTCTTCGAAATTATTCCAAACATGCACACAATTTCGAAAAGTATTGTCGCACTTTATAATTATCTTTTCAAGCGAATATGATGAAATATAGCAAAAATGTATAATGCCTTTAGAAAATATAGTTTGCAACACAAAAATATGTACCTACTGACATCGCAAATAATGTTATTCATTTTAAAAGCTTATCATTTTATGTCAAGAGTGTTCAAGTTTAAATTGTAATCCATTAACCTATTTAAAGATACTTGCAATTTGATAATGCTCTCTCACGCAGCCTACACTTAAAAAACAGTTTGAATATTTAATTGAAAATTTTTCGTATAAAGCAAAGTTAAAATGACAGTTGGTATCTATCTATACACACATATATACCATAGCTAATGACTTCTCGTGTCCAAACTCCATTGCAATTCGAATATATACCTTAACCCTCTTGAACGATATAGAAAATTACAATGATATGGTATACCATAAAGCTATAACTGCCGAGTTAAAAGTATCTTGATTCACTTGTATCTCACCTGCATATATCTAGGTACACCATCAGTATCAGACTCATGCATTTTTTAAGCTCACTTCAATGTGTGCTGTTCATTTCAAACCAATTTTATATTTTATATATGTAAGTACCGATAGACATTTGTAGGTACATTATATCCAATGGAAAGTTTCAGCAAAAATAATAAAAAATTAAATACACAACTGGATTGCATGGAGTTGCTCTTTTGGTCAAAGCCTTTTATAACGTGGGTAGGCATTGAACTTGCATGGTAACGGTTGAAAAACAGTCGCAAGATGTCACTTGTACTAAACTCTCTTCGGCAAAAATCTGATAGTGTGTAAAAAAGTCCTATTTATAATCCACCAGTCGTTCTAAAATTTCGCAAACTTTAGCACACTATCTAACTCCAAAATCTTATTTATAAACATGTTTTATCGAATTCATAACCAAGACACTGCAATTGGTTGTCAAACATTTCTCTAAAGTGGGTACGTTCAATGAACTAAGAATTAAAAAATTATTTCAAAATCAATGAAATGTTTACTCAATGACATCCCTGTAATCTGTCAATTTTGTGAATTTTTGGATACGTTCAAAGTTCACAAAATTAACAGACTACAGGGATGTCATTGAGTAAATGTGGACAACATGTTAGACAACTGTTGGAATAAGGAAATGTCCAACTATTTAAACAATGTCTAGCTGGAAAACTGTCCAAAAGTGTTCTAAGAAAATCTAATAAATACGGTTGACAATATTAAACTATACTCCGTTCAAGAAAAATTGTCAGTAAAGGGAAGATAGAATGTTTGCCTCTCACTCTGGTTGCCTTATCATGCATAAACCTGCCTATATTTAAAACTCTCTCAGGGTTTCCGTAGTTTGTATCATAAATTGCTAAAAATTGGTGTTTCCACAAAAGCTTCAAAAGCTACAAAAAACGTGAAGCTCTTTGATAAAAAAGATTGAAATTTGTGGCTCTAATAATATACTTTCAATAAGGAATGGTAACTCTGTTTAGATATGTCTATTTTCAACAAATTAAGCGATCAGTTGCCTTGCCATTGGCATTTATGCAGAACGGTAATGATAGAATGTACCGAATTTTGTGGAAAATAACAACATCAATTCCTGTATCTACGTAATTCATTGGTTTGGTATATTTTTCAGCGGTAATCTCCTCAATTCAGTAGCATGATGCTATCTTTATTCAGGCACGAAAACCACTTTTTTTCGACGTGATTTTAAGTTTGAATACAATTTCGACATTATTTTTATTTCTCACGAAACCAATACTTGCCCAATTTTTAGTATAAAAGAGAACATTCTAAGTTACAGCGTGATAACATAAAAACTAAGTGAAAAAGACATTTATACAGGACATTTAGTGAGGAAGGAGGATTATTTTTGCTGAAGGAAAATCAATTCTTTGAAAACTAAACTGCTGCGGTTAGTATATGTATATATTTTTAATTCAAAATCTAAATGGAGTTTTGGTTATTGTAAAAAGTCACGATATCTACCACCATAATGTCAGTGTCAATCATTTTGTATACATACATACATATACAGTTGAGTGTGGAAACAAAAATGAAAAATTCCTTTAAAATCATAGAGAATTGAGAAGATAGTTCTACGAGTATATGTACATGTACATGTGCACAGTTACACTACCTATATATAAGTTATTTGGCACATAAAGTTCTACAGCGAGAAGAAGTTTGAAGTTTGTTATAAATTTATCAACAATGTAAGAAATACAATTTGGAACTGATATGTCTAGTCTAGACAAATATCAGGACTGAGACTGAGACTGAGAAGGTATATATCTACAAGTAGGTAATACATATTGTTATTGCAAAATTTCGTTGAGGGTTGTTCAATTTCAATTTCAATTTAATTTAATTTTATTTTTTTATAATGGTATATATTGTTGCATTTAATTTATTTATTAACTTATTAGTAGATCGGCGCTTGAGTTACTTGTAAGTTAAAAACTCAACAATCATTATTAATAAGTGCGAGTTAGCGATGTGTTATGTTTGAAATGTGAATTAAACGCAAGATTTCATAAATGAAAGAAAATTTCTGCTGATTGAAGAATTTCTCCAAAATCGAACTCCAGATTTTGATCAATCTTGACATTACGGTAATAGCGAGATCCAAAAAAATGGGTATCCAAACTTTGTTTGTGTGTCTATCTGTCTGCCTGTCTGTCTGTCTATTCGTCTGCAGCTTGCAGCCTAAACGGCTGGGTCGATTTTCTTTGAAATACATAGGTATCTAGAAATTTTTGGGTACTCGCTCGACACGTCAAAATAGCGGTTCCCTCCGTACATTTTTTGTTTAGTAATTAATTAATTCTCAAAAACGTGCCCACAAAGGCTACCTAATTAATAAAAATACTAGAAAAATGGTTATGAATGGTACCTCCCAGAACCATTTTTTTTTTTTTTGATTTTTGCAGAACCACTTCAAATGATTTTGATCTTTTTTTATGAAGATTATTTTAAAAAGTTTACAAAATTTTGCAAAGTAAAAAAGAAAGTGTGAGTGCCGGGACTCACGGTTATGATGTGTAAAAATCAAATTAAATATTCAAGTGCTGGTTTTACATCATAGAATGCGGCGAGTTCGAACTGTCAACGAAATTTCAACCCAAACTCAACTCGACCTTTCGATTTAATTTGAGCTAAAGATGGACATACCCAATATTGAACGTGTATTGAACGATGTATGTATATATTACATCAACGTATCGTAACGTGTAACAAGCACAAGAAATGTCCACGTTTTCAGTTTACCCTACCGACGGCATAGATGTTTACAAATCAAAAGATTTGTTTTTTTGGATTTTTAAAAACTGTTACAAATATTTTTTTGAAAACTTCATACTTCGAAAACGACTTGGTCGCAGTTTTTTAACATTATCTAGGAGATTTTTAACAAAAAATATTCTCATAACCAAATATAACGGTATCTACCATAGAATTGTTTAAAAACCTTTAAGGAAAATCTCATTTTTCTCAAAAACAACTGCTACGATTTTAATAAGAACTTTTATGTGAGCGTATATCAGTGTTATCTACCATATGAATGGAACAATTTTTGTATTATTCCATTCTAACGGTGTGTCTCATAGAACCCTTTTTTGTGTTTTCGACTTTCTCATTTTCTGTTAAACAGATTTTAATGAAGTTTTGTAAACAAGAGCTCCAAATAAGTAAAAAATAATATTGCATACCAAAATTTCAAAATTTTCAAAAAAAATATTTTTTGAAAATTCGGTATTTAGAAAATGAGTTCATGATTTTTTTTTTAAAGTTAATTTTTTAACTCCTCCTTAATAAATAATTAGAGATTAAGTACCAATTTTTTTCTTAAAAATGTTTTTAAAAATTTATATATAAAGAAATAATTATTAAAAAAAAAAAAAAATTAAAAATTCTCATAAATTGAGATTTGTTTAAGAAATCAGATGGTGTGATCGCTTTGGTGTCAAAACAATTTTAAAAGGTTGTTTAATCAATTATTTCTAACTATATTGTTTTTTTTTTAACAATTTTTCATTTTAAACTGAATGTTCCCTGCATATTTGCAACAAGGTGCTATATTTTTTTTTTTTTTTTTTTTTAGGTACTCGCTTAATACTAGGCTCCCAAAATTAATACATTTGTTTTTTGCACTTTTTAAAATATTAGACTTTGAGACCACAGTGTGATCGTACATAAAAGCAAATTCATGCAACCCAGTCGTCCATTTTATCTTTTTTTTAAATATCTTTAATGAAAACCAGTACTCTAAAGTCTCGAGTCATAAAATCCGTCAAATGCGTTGCGCTAACAAATCGGTTGACGTAGAAAGATGAGACTGATAAAGGTTACCCAATAAATATAATTTTATTTCCATAGATTGGAATTACTTTCTTTAAAAAAAAACATACACACACAAATGCCTATATCTACCTTTATATTTAATTTATTTGTGTCACAAACAAATAATTTAAAAATAGCAACATAAAACTTAAGAAAAAATAATAAAACCCAAAACTATAAACTACTAACCATTCTTGTGTGCGTGATATTTGCCGCAATGAAGGGGACCTACAATTTTCTGGCAAATCCGAACGGCTAAGGTGAGAAGCACTTTTCATACACTAACCATTACACCACGTGCTACCATAATCTTCTTGAGAAGACGAAACCACTTACCAAAACCTAATTCTTAGAAGCATACGATCGATCCTTAACCAAACTCTGAAAACTGAGTATTGTGACCTTTATTACTTTTATTTAATTGAATTTAATTTAATCACTAAAAATCTCAATTTAAAATTTGCAATTGCATCATGCATCAAAAAAATCAATACCAACTAACTATAAAATCACAAAACCACAAGGCCAAACTCCAAACATTATAAAATAGTTCAAAACTTACAACATACCTATATACATAATAATATGTACTCGTATGTACATAATTATACGTTGGAAGTCATCTTTGCTTCCCCAAAAACCAACATGATGCAGCTTATATAGGATTGTATGCAAATATGATAAATGGCATACGCTAATTGAATAGCTGCCAAGTTTCAGGTGTAATTAATGTGAGTGTATTATGTGGGTATATATATGGCCATGTTTGTATACATACATATATCGATTTAATTTCATCCAGCTCGGAGTATATTTTCATACTCTCCTCAAAAGTTATTAGTGTAACCTATGAGATAATCCATTGTGTGGAGGTAAACTTCATTTTCTGATAAGCGGTTAGAAATCGACTTATAACTTACTACATCTATAGGGCCTATATCTACATATGTACATATAAAGTTGCAAACATCAGTAACTATCCTTTGCCTCATCCTCACACTCATATCCTTCTATAACGAAGCAAATTAATTGCAATGACAGCGTCGAAAGTTTTCCCTAAGGTGAAATGAATCTGCGAATAGACTTACATCCGCAACAGGAGTTAACTTGCCGAAGTGAAAATTACCGAAATTGAGATGGCAATCTCGGGAGAGGATATTTTTTTCTTCTAATTTGAGAAGATGAGTTTGATGAGAAAATTTAAAACTAAATTTAGGATAAACTTTAAGGTGAGTTTTTGTGCGAAAAAAAAATAAAACATTGTGTTTAAAATCTAAATTTATAAAAAAAGAAGTTGTTTGGTCGCAAATAACTGAACATCATCAGATTTACATGGGAATTTTTTTGGGTTCACATTGAACCATGTTAATATAAAACGGAGCTTAAAATTTGGAAATTTCAACCAAAACAAAAATCGAAAAATCATGAAAACCCGAAATTGCATACATTTAAGGGTTTGTGGTGGCGATATCTGAAAATTCTATTTTGTTTGGTCAGAAGAAATATTGTTAAAAAATCAATATACTTAGAAAGAAATTGTTTGGACAACAAAACGATGTAAGTACACCATCGGATTTTTTAGGAAAATCTCAATTTGTGAATAAAAAAATTTTTAAAATCGTTGGAGCAATTTTATAAAAAAATATTTTTTTATATATACAATTTTAAAAACATTAACAAAAAATGGTACGCGCTTTTTTTATCGAGGCGGAGTTGAAAAATTAATTCTGAAAAAGATCATTCACCCATTTTTGAAAAATCGAATATTCAAAAAAAAAATTTGAAAATGTTTTAAAAAATTAAAATTTTTTTTTTTTTGCTAATTTTGATATTAATAATATTATTTAGACTCATTAGAAGCTCTTTTATGAAAAATTTAATTAAAATCGGTTGCTGAGATAATGAGATAAGTATTAAAAAAAAAAAAAAAATTGTTCTATAAGAGAATCATATGATCAATCGTTTTAATATTACCTCATCAAAATCGTAAGGGTGGTTTTTGAAAAAAAAAATGAGATTTTCATTGAAGGTTTGAATGAAACAACAACACTTAGGTGAGCTACCACCAAGATTTGTATAGGCTGGAGTTATACATAGATAGCTATTTCTCGACTGCCAGGCCGATAATCAAACTCTTTTTCAGTGGTGCTTGGTTCATTGTTCAATGTTCAATTTTAATTTAAAAAACTGTTATGCCCAGGTGGGACTGAGATTTTCCTTATGGGTTTTTAAAGACTTGTATGGTTGGACCGTTATTTTCAGTAAAAAGGATAATTTTTGTTAAAAAAACTGCTAGATAATGGTAAAAAAAACTGCTGGGTAGCTACCAAGTTTAATAAAAATAGATGAAGTCGTTTTCGAATAATTAAGTTTTCGAAAAAAATTTGAAACTTTTTTTTTTAAATAAAATAAAACAACATTTTTTAAAATCTTTTAAAAATTTTCTCCATAAAAATATTGATCAAAATCAATTGAACCGGTTTTGAGAAAATCGATAATCCAAAAATATTGTTTTTTTGGGAGTTGACATTTTTAACCATTTTCCTGAAAAAAAAAAAGTTGGAAAAAGGTAGAATAGGTGTTAAAAATTTTAGAATTAAAAAAAAGAGAAAACCCAAATTTTAATTAATTGCTAAAAAATTTATGACAGGTACCGTTTTTCTTGGTCTTAAATAAATGCAAAAAAACATGGTGCTCAAAAATAGATAAATTCCAATTTTAAAGAAAATCGACCCATCAGTTTAGGCTGCAGACGAACGGAGAGACAAACAGACGGACAGAACTGCGGAAACCATTTTTTCGACTTTTATTCGACATCGTAATGTCAAGTTTGATGAAAATCTCGATTTTTTACGAATCCTTCATAACTTCCCATATAAGAACAAAGTACCTACATTTATATCGCAAGTAAAAAAAGTAAAAATAACGTTAGTTAAAAAAAAGAAAAAAAAGGAGAAGAAGAAAAAAATGATAGAAAGAAATAATTAATTTAAAATTTAACTGATGATCAATTGGTAGTAATAGTAGTAGCCCGTGGTGTTATGGTTAGTGCGTTGGACTGTTACGCCGAAGGTCTTGGATTAGATTCCCAGCCTATGCCACCTAAAAACAGAAATGTTTTTCACGGGTTACTGCCTCTTGCGAGGAATTGACAAATCCTCCAAGAGTATCTCTTGTCATGCAAAATTGCTTCTCACCCTAGTCGTTGGGATTCGGCAGAAAATTGTAGGTCTCCTCTATTCCTGCCAATAACACGCACACAGGAATGGTTGAGAGTTGTAAGTCACTAGGTCCTGGTTCTATACGAGTTGTCGTGCCGACCAATTTATACAGACATCCAACTGAGAAACTGTCGGGATTTTGTTGAAAAATAATAGCAGAATTCCTCTTGGAAAATTTGGCATGAATGGCGTAGAATGAGGTTTGCGAATATTTGATGACTATTTCAATAAAAAAAAGAAGACCTTTGTGGCTGCTGCTTTGATGGAGGACTCTGTAGTAGCCACCATAGAGGTCTATGAGAAACCGTATATTTAAAAATGAATTTACAATTAGTCGTTAAGCTTAACTGAAAGCTTCTTATCTTAACTAAAACAAAAATGTATAAAATAATTTATTATAAATGTGTATCCTTAACAAAAAATATAAATGTAAAAAAGTATGAAAACTGCTAGGCATTAGACTTTTTACTTTAAGTCGAAAAAGAAAACACCTTGATGTAAATAAAATTTCCCATACAGTTTTTCCTTTATAAACTGACTGGCTTGCATATAATAACAAAAGAATATTAACGTCTCTTCGTCGGGTCGTCGCGTCGCGTCGCGTCGTCGTTGAGTACTTCTAACTGAACACAATCGTATCTAATCGTTGATGTAATCTACGCGCGCTGATATTATCCTTGAATTGAAATGCAAACATTCATTTAAGCTAAAGCTAAACCATCCCCGCCTTCAATTCGTTTTGTTCATATAATATTTTTCTACTGTACAATGCCACCCCACATATTATAGTACTTCTTCATATACATACATGCAGTGAATTATATTTCTCGTCCAGTATAATGGAATTATTTTGAAATGCAATCCTAACTATTTGGAGTGGCACTATATGATGGTATTGGGGGCTTTGTGTTGCTTCGGGCGGTGTAGTGATCCTGGAATGGAACTGGTGTTTGACTATTTGGTTGGTGCCTATGACACGCTCTCTATCGCTGATTCTATTTAAAGAAAAAAAAAAAAAGAGAGAACAACAATCTAAATGGGTTTTTATTGTGGTTATTGCGAAAAGTCACGATACCGTAATTATGTATGTCAGGCGGAATTACTTATACTTCGAATGCCGGTGGATAAGTTCAGCCACGTTGTATGTAGGTATTGGTGGAAGGTTGTGGGAGCTGTTGTGAGATTGGGATTTTTTTTTTTTTTTTTGAGGACTTCCTGTAATTTGAAATGTGCATTTTGACGGAGGACAAGGCCGAAGACAGATTTTAAACATACTCGTATGAATATGTTATTTATGGTTCTAATTTTTTTTTTTTATTTGAATCTTAATACCTATAATAAGTCTTATTTAAAACCATTTTTATTAAGTCATTTTATTTAACCTTCTTACAACAAATATTTTTAATTTCTTTAAATTAAAAAAAAAGGCATCGACTAGAAATCAATCGATCTCAAATGTATTTTTATCCTTTTGGAGACTAACAGAAGTATTTTTTTTGGATAAGATCTGCAAGAAGAATTTTAAATTATAGAATTGTTCAGTCCAATCTTTTTTTAATAATTTTTTTTTAAACATTGACATTTTGTTTCATTTATGTAAAAGAAGCCTTAAAAGGAATGTACCAATGTTTCGTAAGACAATTTTTGTGAGGTAAGTCGAATTAAAATAGTCATTAAAAAAGAGTATTTCATTTTAAGAGTGCACGGGGCTATAGCGGAGTTGTTACTTCTGTTACCAAATACAGTGATAAATTTTCAACTCAATTTTGGACAAAAATTAATGAAATTTGGTACGTTGATTTCAGTGGTAATTACTGAATATTTTTTTTTCTATCAAAATGGGGACTTGAAAATTTACGTCAGAATATGGCAAACCATTTTTAAATCCAAAGAAAAAAAAACATTGTCAATTGTGTCAAATTTTTGATCTTAATGTCTGAAAAAAAAAAATTTGCCCTTGAATGTGTACCTTAGTGTGTATATATATCACGTATACCAAATTTAGAAAAGCAAGTTCAAAATGTTGCACAAATACATATATTCAAAAAAGAAGCCTGACAATTTGGGCCAGAATTTAAAGAAAAGGCATTTTGAAAGTCTTCAAATATGTGCTTGAATGTGCAATTTCATATTATAAAAGTGAGTCCAATGCAGATTATGTACTTTTGTACCAAATTTAGAAAAGCAATTCCAATAAATTTTGTGTAATATCCCCAATTAGATTAGAAGTCATTTTTATGATATTGCTTTGGCATTTATATACATATTGCATATGGTGCTTTTTAAACCAAATCTGATAAAATTTTATAGAAATTTAACAATTTTGTCAGTTCAAATTTGACAACTAAATTTTAGTTCAACTATTAAAAAATTTAAAATAATCTAAAGTAGGTAATAGTTAAAAAAAAATTGTTTTGCTGCTGTATTTGTATCTGATGTCAGGTTAAGAATTCTGACAGTTGATAGGTATAGTCGTAAAATAACTTATAATTAAAATTATATGCACAATGTACATATGTACATATGTATAAGTCCATACATATGTAAAACTCATCAATTTTATGGTCCTTGAATTTATATTGTTGACAGGAGTTAAAATCGGAGTTCTTATATACATACTTAGAATTTGGACTAGTAACTTTTTAAGAACTGTGAACTGTCAAAATTTTAAATTTAATGTGAAATTCAAATACAGTAACCAGAAAAAATAGCAAGATTTTAAAAATTATTATTTTAATTTATTTCGATATTTTTTGTAGTTTTCCTAAAATTTGGTTGTCAACTTTAAACTCTCAAAGTTGTCAAATTTTTACTTAGATTCAATCAGATTTTTTTCATTTTCAAAACAGAAATTTTTAAGCAATATCACAAAAATTAGTTTTAAATTAATTGCGAACATTACGTAACAATTTGGACTTGCTTTTCTAAATTTAGTACACAATCTGCTATCGAATTACTTTCATATTCCAACACATATTTCAAGGCAGTTCATTTTTTACCCAATTCCAGATTTTGAGTTTTTATATTCCAGCACATGTTTTAAGGCAGTTCAGAAACACATTTTTGACTCAATTCCAGATTTTGAATTTTGGAATTTCGAACCATAGGTATATTTTGATCTACTAAATTGTGAAGAAGTCTCAATGTTGCAAAAAATTAGTTAATTAGTTTTTGTACAGAACTTGAGTGGAAAAATAATTTCAGTTACAAAAATTCACTAAACGAAAGACTATGTAGACCACCACGACAGCGCTTCTTAATGCCATTTTCAGCAGTTTATTTATAATTTAAAGACCAAATCGTTAATCTTGCATAGAATTTAGACGTACAATTATTTTAAAATATCTGCCAACACTGTCAAAATTTTAAATCTGACGTCTGATTTAAATACAGCAACTGCAGGGAAAAAACAACATCTTTAAAACTATTATAATTTATATTATTTCAATAACATACTTTGAGTCGTTGACCTAAATTTTGGTTGGCTAACTTGTATTAAAATAGCTAAATGTATTAAAATAGTCAAAATTCTTTCGATTAGATTTGGTCTAAAAATTTATTTTAAATAAAAGAATATCGTATCTATTATCCAGGACAAAAATTAATTCTTATCTCTTGGAAATATTGCGCAACATTTTGGGAATGATTTTAAAAATTTCGTACAAAAGTAAAAATTGTCAAATTTCTTTTAAAATCAATCAAATTTATTTTAAGAATAAATTTTAATAAAAGAATAGCAGAACTATAGCTTAATTAGTCTCTTATTATTAGTTTCTAATCTTTACAAAAAAATGCTCAAAATTTTGGAATTAATTTTTAGAAAAAAAAATTGCTCAAAATTCTGGAATTGACTATCAAAATTTGGTACACATGTAGGACATATAGAAAAGTTTAAATTTAAGAATATATTTAAAGAGATTTCAACATAAATGTTCTGATTTTAACAATGTTTTTTTTTTTTTTATTAATTTTTGAAATTTAGTCCCATATTCTAAAATAAATGAAAATTTCGTTTATTTTAGTTAAGTAGGTATTGTCATTTTAAATGTGAAATAATTTTTGTCGCCAAAATTCAACAAAGGGACCACTTTGCGAACTATGAAGGGGGTTTTATTGATTCGTATTTAAAGACACTTTTAAATACTTTCGAGAGTTAAGTTTTTAGGTGGCTTACCATAAGAGACTTGTCAATTGGGAGTAATATATTCGAAATTTAAATATCACGAGTTTTCGAATAGATTTTTGAGAAAAAAATTTTCAAAACATTTTGATTTTTTAAATTTTTATCGATTCGGGTATCGCAAGTTTTGTCAAAAAGAAGTACCTATACTTTTATAACCGTATCCACTTGATATATTTCTTCGAAGATACAAGGGAAATACCAATTTATAACAGTTTATGTCCCTTGTGAATTTTGAACAAAATAAAGATTTTTTTTTGAAATCCATATATTTGTCAGCTTCTTTATTCAAACTCTAATTAATTTTTTTTCGCCACAAATTCAACAAAACGCGGTGTTGAAGACACTCACAAATATACAAACATATATTAAAGAAGTTCGTTTGAAGATCCTTCTCGGAAAAATGAAATTTTTATAAGGTGTTCCGTTTTATTCATATCTCTCATTGCCTTGCAAATGCAACTCCAGTCGAAAAAAAAAAATTATAAAATGTTGAATATTGAAAATACTTAACGAGAAAAGGCTAATCGTAATACAAAAGAAATGAAAACAACATCGCGAAATATGCACATAGTACATTGCTTTTATTTGATTTTATACACAACAATTCTCTCCCGAATAACATATCAACATCATCAATTGATTGCACTTTGTAAATGATGATGATGATTGAATCTTCTGTGAAGTTAAAATCACTATACGATTTACATAATTGCTTGGTTATTAATTCCCTCAAAAGCCCTTCAAATTTAATCCAACTCGCACTGCTGTATCTACATATGTATGTATATAAAAGAATATAGCTACTTACAGAGGATTTATTTGAAATCATCCAGGATTTAAATCAGCGATTTAATTTACCTTAGGTTTAACGTTGGGGTAATTCATTGGTGAAGTTATTATCCACTTTACAATACCTCGTTTGCCATTAATGATGGTTATATTTTTTTCACCATTAGCTATATTCGCTTTAAGCGAACCAAACCTTTGGAAGTCTATTCAACCTAAATTTGATGTTTTCGTAGTCATCGCATTCGCATCAACATGGGAATGCATTTGATGAGCAAGCAATTGATATTTCATTCTAATTATCCATGTTCTTTCAAAACATATACCCGTGTATATATATTTTATATATGTGCACTAAAAAACACTCATCTCTAAAACGTCAATCTATACATCTACATTCTACATATACCTACACACACACACCTGAATGCTTCGAAGGATGTGATGCACTCATGCATGCATATAGGAAAAGCATCAGATTTGAACACCACGTTTGGTAGTTGGATTTTCGTGGTTGTCCAGTCAAAGGTCAGATTCACTTAATATGCTCGCTGGTATTGATTTTGTGGTTTAATTAGACAAACAAGTTGCCAGCGCTCAAGTTGATTGGGTGTTTGTGTGAATGTTAATCTATATATATCTTCTATCTATCTAAAATCGCCAGATATATCAGCATCAGCATAGAATTTTCGAACTCATATCATCATCATGGCTATATGACTGGTGTGGTGAATGGCCTTTCAATGTTTTACTTGATTGATATTTGGTACATGTACCGTACCGACAACTCAACAACTCAGTACCTTACCTATACCCATCTACCTAGCATGTCTGTCTACCTGTTTTTGTTTGAAGATGAATTAGAGGTTTTGGTTTCATTGAGGTATGTACATATATAAGACTTCTAATAATAAATAGCTTTACATCACAGAATTGATTGATGTTTTGAAAATAGGATGTAAAATATTTTCAATATTCAACATTTTGTAATTTTTTTTTTGACTGGAGTTGCATTTGCAAGGCAATAAGAGATATGAATAAATCGAAGCACCTTATCAAAATTTCGATTTTCCGAGTAGGGGCTCCATTTGGTAACATATAAACGAAATTCTTTAATACATATATGTATTTTTGTAAGTATCTTCTCAAATTTGTATATGGAGAACCTGCTCTGAGCATTTACTTGGATTTGGAAGAAATTGATTAAATGAATGTACAAAACAGAGCACCTTCTTAAATTTCAATTTTCCGAGCAGGAGCTCTATTTGGTATTATGAACGAATTATTCTTGAAATACATATTTTTGTGAGCATATTCTAAAATTTTTATGGGGAGAACCTGCTCTGAGCGTTTACTTGAATTTGAAAGAAAATAAGGAAATAAGGGAAACGAAGAAAACCTTTTCAAAATTCCAATTTTTTCAGTAGGCGCTCTATTTTATATGATCAAAATTCTTAAATGTATGTACATGTTTCTTCGTGAGTAACTTCTAAGCTTTTTATATGGAATGCCTGCACTAACTGAACCCAGCTAATTTTGTATCACCCTCCTACATGGAAATTGTGTCTGTTTAACAAATATGTTTTAGGACCCAAAAAGCGGATACATTTTTTGCATTTGCAGTGTTAAAAAAATAAAATATATAAAAAATATCCTGGTGAACCTGAAAGAATTAAAAGTTAAAATATTATACATTTTATTTTTCGAACACTGCAAATGCAAAAAATGGATTTATAAAAAATATAGCCTGCTGTAACAGTGGACATGGACTTGTTAAAAAAAAATTACATACCTAATTAATGTCTTATTGTCAAGAAAATTCAAAAATAAGATTTCAGCTTTCCATTGACGTTAAATATGGAAAAAATATAGAAAAATTAGGCGTGAGAGTAGGCGTGGTCTTAAAAAATTACTGATGTCTTGCTTTAGTTTTAAGAAAGGTTATTTACAAAAAAATCAAAATTCTTGAAATCTTCAATAAGGAAAAAACTCCGTGATAGTAAGCGAACTTCCAAATACATATCAAATTTATTACAAATTTTTAGCTTATTTTGGAAGAGGTTGGACGTGACAGTGGAATAGAAAAATAAAATGAACGACTGGGTCGTACGAACTTGCCCTTATGTGCAATCACACTGATATTAGAAGCTCTTATGTAAAAACATTGATTAAAATCGGTTTAACAGATAGTCGAAACCAAAGAAACGGTTCTATGAGAGATACCATTTTTAATCGATAATTAATTTTTTTGTCCCAATAATATCGTACTAATATTAGTATTAAATTTAATTTAAAAATAGTATAGTATTAAATTGTATAAATAAAAAAAAAAAAAAAAAAATTATTATAAATACTAATTATTATTACATACAAATTACAGTTTAAATAGTCAATCAGGCAGACGGTAACACCATAGCCTATTATATTATTTTATTCTTATTATATATATTAAAAAAACAAAAATTGTTTTATATTGATTTGAAGAAAAAATAAATAAATCTAATCTAATCTAATCTAGTATTAATATTAAAATCGTAGGAGTCGTTTTTGAGAAAAATGAGAGTTTGCATACCTACCGGTTTTACTACATTTGTATAGGAGTTACCGTTATTTTTGGCTATAAGAATAATCTGTATTTAAAATGTGTCAGATAATGTCAAAAAACTCCTGGAGGCCAAATTTAATAAAAATCGAACAAGTAGTTATCGAATTAAGTTTTCAAAAAAAAAAAAATTGAAACTTTTTTAAAAATCAAAAAAAAAAAAAAAAATTGAAAATTTTGATTCAATACTTTTTAAACTTTTTGAAAAAATGTCTATAAAAAATGTATCAAATTCAGTTTTGATCGAATTCAATTTTGAGAAAATCTAAAATAAAAAAAAATGTTCTATTGGAGGTACCATTTATAACCACTTTTCCGATTTTTTTTTTAATGGTAAGCTCTTGTAAAAAAAAATTATCTATTGGATTTAAAAAAAAAAGTTGTGGGCACGTTGTTGATAAAAAATAAGATTTTCATTTTTTGCTAAAAAAAATTGTAGGTACCGTTATTTTTGGTCTTAAAAAAATGGAAAAAAATGTGTGGGGGGAATGCCTTAAAAAACGCTTGGTACCAAGTTTAAAGAAAATTGATCTACCCATTTAGGCCAAGTTTAAAGAAAATTGATCCACCCATTTAGGCTACAGCCGAAAGGACAGACAGACAGACCCACTTTTTTTCAATTCGGTATCATCGTAGATAATGTCAATTTTGATCAAAATCTCGAGTTCGATTTTTTTACAAATCCATAACTTGCTATACCTATACATATCTACATAATATGTATGTATGTATGTAGTACCTATTTATATATCGCAAGTAAAAATACACATGTCTTATATTAGCTTTGAGAGAGCTGAGTTACAAAATGTTTGCTTTATGGATCTTGAATACGGCGAAAATTCAAATACATATTAGAAATGTGAAGCACTTTCTTAACATTTATCTCTTACTCTCAATATCTTAGAAAAGAATTTTTAAAACGGGGTTTCATTTTTTTAATCCCAATTCACCCTATAACATTTTAAAAATATTAAGCCCTTTTTTTTGAGAATCCTACACCATTTTTTTTTATCCCATTTCACTCTATAAACGACTACGTTTTGAAAAAATAGTATGCAATGAAGGAATTTTATAAGAATATATCGCTCACCGCCTGCAATAATGGCACAAGGCCAAAAACTTGAAATTTGAACTGTGGACGCCATTATGATTAAAATTAAACCCTTTACATTTCTGTAATATCGGCACATTGATATACTTCTTCTCAATTACGAGAGATGGAGATAGTGTCATTATGGTTTCGAAAATGGCGCTTAAAGACTTACTTTGTACATTGCTTAATGCAATAATGACACTTTCCTACAAAAAAGGGGGAATCCGCCCACTTTTGAATCCCGGAAAAAAAGTTATAAGTAAGTAATGCTTTTCACATCAAAATGGCAAATCCGTGTCAGGATAGCATTATTTAAATCGCTTGTATCTCGAAACTGAACAAAATGCGTTGTGCCATTATTGCAGGCGGTGAGCGATATGTAACCTTTTAAATACAACAAAAAAATAAAAAAAAACAATAGTTATCATTACTTTCTACCCCATTTTACTCTATAAAAGTCGAAAATGTTGTTACTTTATCCTCGCATCATAATTTGCAAATCTATATTTGCAAAAAAAATTTTTTTCAATCGGACATCATTTATGTTTTTACCCTAATTCCCCCTATAAATTAAAGGGCATGGTAGTGCCAAACCAAGTTCTGTTCACAATTCCCTTTTTACAGGAACAAACTTAATATTTTTTTAATTTTATTAAAAACATTAAAAGTATAAATAAAAATTCACTTACCATTTGCACAAAATAAATCCCAAAAAAAACTTCGGTCAAACTGCAAATGACCTAGTACATTTATTTCCCTCGTTGCGCTGGTTATGTTAATTAACCACGTGTATAATATTAATTCCTAAAAAGAAAAAGAAAAAAATATTAAATTAACCAAAACAATTACATTTTTTTTAAGAAAAAAAAATAATTTTCTATATAAAGAACGAAAAATGAAGATCGGTAAAATGATATGTATATATATATACCACACACAACTTATTTTATATTAAAAAATCCTATTTTAAAATCACCGCAGCACACTGCCTTGCCGACATTTCAATTGAAAAACTGCTGCACCAATTTTGACCAAACTTCATAGAAACATTCTCGGACGAATAATTAAAAATTAAAGAAGATTTCACGCTCGATTGGGTTGAAAGTTTCGAAATCCACATATCATAGGAATATTGAAATTTATTATTATTATTATTATTATTATTTATTAATTATAATATAAATGTACAAATTAATTAAAGTTAACAGCACTAGCTTTATGGCTTTTGGCTGAGGTTTTACAAAAATATTACTTAAGAATAATATTGAAATTTATATTTTTAATAATTACAGAATTTTTGAACAGGTACTTTTTCACAAAACATCATTACATAAAAATACCACTAGATCAAATTACTAATAAACCCAAAAACCTAACAATATAGTACATTCACCTTAAACCTTTCATCTATAATCTTCAAACCTCTTTTATTGAAAAATAAGGAAAAGAAGCGATTTCGATTTTCAAACTTAAATAATTTGTAGTTGTAATTCCTTGTAATTCCTTTTAAAGCAATTACGAAAAAACAATAATGAAACAAAATTACAAAATCAATATATGTATACTAGCCTACTTACAAAAATTACCCCTAAACTAAAAATGCAATTCACCTGACAATGAATTGCTCTCTGGATCTATGAATCTATAGAAATCTTTCTTCTGTTAACCTTTAAAGTTTAAATTACAAAATTATTATCCTTGACAAATAGAATTACTCCTAAATGAAATTGTCTATCGAATCGTTAACTGAGCATGATAAGGATACAAACGTGCTTTGAATTCAATCCTATACCACTAAATATTTCTCTCAAAGCAGAGGCACAGTATATCTATCTATAGGGTATTCACTTCAATGTTACAAAAATTATTCATCAAATAAAAAAAGAAGAAGAAGATCCGTTGAATTTGAATTCAGCAAAAAAAATTAGAAGAAAATTCATTAGTGTAAAATATTCAATTACTAGATAGTACCTTAAGTCATGACAGTAAGTTTTTCTTCCGTTTCGACTTTCGAATGCAAATTGCACTTCCGCCTTTCTTAATTAAGAAGATGGTCAGAATATTTTTGAGGAGTAGGTATCTCTCTACGTTATACAAGTGATTCTTATTTTTTTTTTTCAGTCCAACATGCCAAGGAAAAATTAGAAATTCTGAAAATGTTTAAGTTCTGGAAAAAAAAGTAATTAACCTTAAGGTTTACCTATGAACTTTGTGAAGGTAATATTTTTTTATTTGTTAAACGTTCACGAGACGATAAAGTGATGAAATTTGAAGAAGGTAATTCTGTTACTTCTCTTATCATAATAATTTCTTGAATGTAACTAAATTGTGCAACATGGAATTCTTGCTGCACATTTAAGGTTCTTTAAAAGGCGTGTTTTACCGGAAAAGCTATCCAGTGTACATGTAGTAGAATTTTACATGCACTCATGGACCCAAAAAAATTGAACCGACCTAATGTCACATGCCAAAATTGTATCAATTGAGTGGAAGTGTTTATTTTTATTTGAATAATATGTAACAAAAAAAGATGCAGTTTTTGAAGAAATCATTAACATTTTCAAAATAAAATTATAATTCGTCAAATCAGCCGGGAATTCCGCTTTGTCTGTTACCACTTCATTTGTCAAAATCTGTAAAGTATGATGGGAGTCGGAAAAGGAATCCAGACCATAGAAATAATATATTTTAAAAATCTAACCTAAAAATCCTAAATAAACAAAAAAAACAATTTTGCATGAAAAAATATTGAGACAACCAAAATACTGAACGTAACTAAATTTGAGCCTGATGATAATCTTGAGCTTTGCACTGTTTCAAAAATTAATGGTGCAAAATATTTGACATAATATTATGAAGTTATCAAACTAAAAAAAAAAATATAAAAAAAGAAAAACAGAAATGTTCAAAATTAATAATTTTTGGCTAAAAAACAATAATGATCTATTGACAAGGTCCTCACTAGTCAACTGATGAGTCCAAGTGAGATCGCCGTGACGATACGCCGTTAAAAGCTATTTTGAATCAATAATTCAACAAGTCCAATTAATAGTGCTAAGTCTTCTAAATACTTGGCTGATGTATTTCAGTAGTATATAGAATTTTTATTATTAAAAAAAAAAACTTAATAATGATCTACGTTGGTCCTTATGTTGAACATTTTTAAATTTGTGTGCTCCCAGAGAATTTATAAATTCAGAAGTATTTTTTTGTATGTTCGAACTAAGGGATTTCACAATTTAGGTCAGAATTCGGTAGAAATTTCAAAAATTCAAAGACTTCATTGTCAAAGTCTAGAATTTAGACAAAATGTTTAAAAATATAACATATAAAATTAATTGAAATGCAGATACATTATATGTAACGGATTTTCCAATAAGGACTTTTTTTTAAATAAAACGCAAACCATTTAATATATTTCAAAAACTTTATTATCGGCTTGAAGTACAATCAAAAAATGTATGTATGGCCACCGCGGGCACGTTTGCAGCGGTCCATTCGTTGGACCCAATTTTCGATGATTCGGCCACACATTTCGGCCGAAACGACCGCTATTTCGCGTTCAGTGTTGGCACGAATGAGGCGGCCAATCGACTGGCCCATTTCTTGAGATAATACGTTCATCAAACTTACTCTTCGATAAATCGATTGTAAGGTGTGCTGTGTGGCGTGTGGCACCATCCTGTTGAAACCACATGTCGTCCAAGTCCATATCTTCCAATTCGGGCCAAAAATAATCGGTAATCATGGCGCGATAACGTTGGCCATTCACAGTAACGTGACGATCGTTATCGTCGACGAAAAAATATGGCCCAATAACGTCGCCGGCACGCAAACCGCACCAAGTAGTTATTTTTTGTGGATGAAGTTGTGATTCATGAAGCAAATGTGGATTTTCACCCGACCAATAACGCATATTTTGCTTATTGACGAACCCATTGAGCCAAAAATGAACTTCGTCATTTACGACCGAAAATTAGAGTTAACGCTCTTAAAGTTGCGGTCACCGACTCCGAATTTCGATAAAAATTTTTTATAATTTGCAGACTTTGCTCCTTCGTGTACTTTACCATGATGAAAATGTTGAGTTTACTGAATAAATTGACAATGACAGTTCGATGATTAGTGAAAGGGTGCGTTCACAAATTAAATTCAAAGTTGTCAAGTCCCTATTGGAAAACCCGATGTATGTACTAAATTTGTCCAAAAATTGTACAAGATACCCAAAAATTGGTACTTAATCTAATTTTTCTGATAAAGTTTTAATATTTTTTTTTCGAAAATCAGTTTAATTCCAAATCTGATAGAATTTAATATTTGACAATTAAAATTTTACAACCAAATTTTAGGCCAATTACTCCAAAAATTGGCAAATTATTTTATATTAATAAAATAATAGAAAATTTTAAAAGCATTGTCAAATTTAGAACATTGTATTTGAAATATATTAAAATATTATGTATGTGATTAAATTTATACTTTCCGATGCAAATACCTATGTATGTATGTACCAAATTTAGCAAATCAAATTCAAAAATGTTATGCAATGTTCTCAAGAGACCAGATCTAAATTTTGTGTTATTGCTTCGATATTTTTTTATTTGAAATTATTTTTACTACTAATCCTGATCGAATATGATGAAATTGGACAATTTTGAAACATAAATGTTGACAACCAAAATTAGGCAAACGACTTAAAAATTCGATATACATAATTTAACATAAACAGACGTCAGATTAAGACTTCTGACAGTGTTAACAGTTGTGAAACAATGGATTATTCAAATTCCAAGAAATTGCGTTTTCGTTTGGTTATTCGAAAGAACTCTTCCATTCGAAATGTCAAAGGAATGAAGTTTGTGTTTCGTTGTAATGTAATGTATTTGTAAAATGTCAAATTTCATTCATTCTATTTATGAATTTTTAAATTTTTACGAAATTATTGAAATGTCAAAATTGATGGGGAGGGAGTCAGCTGCAATTTTAAAATTTTTACGAAATAAGCGAAATGTCAGAATTGATCGGAGGGAGTCAGCTATAATTTTAAAATTTTACGAAATTATTGAAATGTCAAAATTGATGGGGAGGGAGTCAGTCTCAATTTTTAAATTTTTACGAAATTAGCGAAATGTCAAAATTGTATTTAATAACCTCCGCAGCTCATTTATTAGATTCTGTAATTTATTTAATATTTTTTTTATTAAAAAATATATGTAATTATGCCCCATAAAGAAAGTAAGTACACACTTTTTTTGGCGAAGTTGTTCATTTGAGGGTTAAGACTAAAAACTGGTATTTGAGTTGAGTTGTCTTTGAGTTGATAACTCTTAGGAAAAAATAGAGAATCACATCAGAGTGTAAAAAATTTTCATATAGAGCATTTTTTTTTAAACTTACAGTTTAGGAGTTATACCTGAAAAACTTACATTTTCGTCATTTTAGGTTGTTTTTTTTTTAAATGGTGATATCTTCTAAACGATCAGTTGGAGAAAGAAAAGTATCAACGTCTTTTTTATTTAGAACTGTATGATCTACAAATTTTTATAAAGTACTTTTCGATACCGTTCACCGTTCACCGTTTAAATGTTATATGCAAAAAACTAATATTTTTGACATTATTGAACTTGAATCATTTTGTCTGCACACAAGATTTTAAAATAATAAACTTTTTAGGGAGAATTTCTTATTCCAAATAAAAGACTATTGCGTTTAAAATTTTTTTACTTGAATTAATTCTGCATTATAAGAAGGAAATTATTAACGGTTGATATTATTATTTTTATAAATTTATTTTTTTAGTGTACCTAACTTAAAACTGTAGACATATTCAACATCTAACTTATTTTATTATCAAAAATCTCTGATGTCTAAACTATTTTATCAAAGTATCTACATAGCGAGCCTCTTATTTGCATTTATTTTTCTTCTTATTAAATTTGCCAAGTTAGAAAATATCTCAACGAGTATGATGTGACAAGAACAACACATTACCTTACTTTCATATGAAAATCATCAAATTCTTTTTTGTTGGTGTTGTTGGGGGAAGGAGCTTTTCTAACTTCATGATGCGTAGATATTGGTTTGCCTCTATTCCCAATGGAGTCTTTACACGTCCTTAAATTCTATTTATTTTTTTTTTATTTTCGTGTTTCTTCTCCTTTTTTTTATATATCATCCTTTAGAATTATCCTTGTTTTTTTTTCCTCATTCTGACAGAAGGTTATGCAAACACATAAACCTTCAAACTGCGTGTTTTATTTTCAAAATTTTATTTTTTATTCAGGGAATGAACCAAAACGTATACCTCTGAGACAAATTTTGTTAGCAAATATTTGAAGGTAAATTGTGAACCTGGAGAGGTACATATAACCATATTTGTAGGTATATAATATGTATCTACTTAAGGAGGAAAAATGAGTTGTGTTTTAAGGTCTTGAATATGTATGTATGTCATTGCATGTGAATTTGATTATGACAATTTTTAAAGTATCTCATGAATTGCAATTGTGTTCTACTTATACATCCATACATAAATCATGCAAAGGAAAACAAAATACCTTTTCATTAGAATATAATTTCTATATTAAATTCGAAAAGGTTTATTTTTCTTTCTTTTTTTTTAATTTTAAATTTCGTAGAATTTTAGTGGGGTTTTTTCGACCACATTATTATTAGGTATGTGTTGTTTAGGTGTCCGTAACAACATGAAGTCCAGAAATTAATTAACTAAAGTTAGATAGTATAGTACTAGCCCAGCAGCAGCGGTTAAATCACTTCGCAAACCACAATATAATGAATGAATAATAAATTCAAAAGCAGAAGCAATTTAAGTTTTGTGTATTTTAATTCTATAGTAGAATAATAAAATATTATAAATTAAATGTATGTGTGCATATAAATCTGCATTTATTCAAAGTGAAAGTAAAATAATGTATATGAAGTTATATTTGTTATTTAGGAAGAATAAACAAAGAGAAGAAATTTTCAATAAATCAAATTTATGTTTAACAAATTTGTATGCGAAATCTTTTTAGAATTAATAATAATCTCACCAATTATTAGGTAAACTCTATTTTATCTGAATATTTACAAATTTTCCCTCATTTCAGCTACCTACATAAATTATATTGTGTGAGCATGAAATTATTTTAAATTAAAGGGTAGATGTAGAAACAAAAAGATCAGTACTACTGGATTTTAAATATTTGTATTTTTGATTTTTTCAAAATAATATCTAAAGGTTAAATTTTGAGAATCACTAAAATAATGCCATTATAGGGTGAAATGGGTAAATGCAAAAAAATTATATTTAGAGGTTGGACGTTGAGAATCACTAATGTAGAACACTTTCCAAAATATGGAAATTTATAAGGTAAAATGAGGTAAAAAAATAGCATTTTATTTAATTCTTAAAAAAAAAAACAATCAATTTAAAAATTCTTTTATCGGTCGTTTGAAAAGTACCTTATAATTAACGGTTAAATTTCGAGAATCACTAAAAAGTAAACCATTATAGGGTGAAGTGGGGGGTGATTGAAAAAAATTTAAAATTCTTTTTTGTTCTTAAAGTTTTATTTAGACGATGGACATTGAGGATCACTTAAGAGCTAAACATTTTCAAATATTAAGCTTCCTATTTTTAGGGTGAAATGGGAAAAACAAATTGATTTTATTTTTTTTATACTTAAAAAAAAAATTGAAAATTCTTTTTGCATTAATTTGAAAAGTAACTAATGTTAAAAGGTTGAATTTCAAGAATCACTCAAAATTAAGTTATTATAGGGTGAAATAGGGATTTTAAAAATTCTTTTGTGTTTTAAAAGTTTTTTTTAGATGATGGAAGTTGAGGATAACTTGAGGGTAGTATACATGTTGTTGGTTTTTTGTCTCCAAGTGTGTATTTTAAATAAAATAAAATATTATTTTCTTTTATTTATAGGGTAATAAATTTTCCAATATTAAGCTACCTATTTTTAGGGTGAAACGGGGTAAATAAATGCTTTATTTTTTTAATCTTTGAAAAGCAAAAAATTAAAAAAATTCTATTTGCGATTGAAGTTCGGGAAACAGTCTTTTTCTTTTTAGGGTGAACACAACGCAACACATCACATCACATCTCAAAACAACACAACACAACACAACACAACACAACACAACACAACACAACACAACACAACACAACACAACACAACACATAACAGAAAATATAAAAGTGGAATTAAAAAATTTTTTTATTTGAAAAGTTATATTTAGGGAAAGAACGTCGTCTAAGATCACTCAAGGGCAAAACATTTTTCAATACTTACCTATATGAGGGAAAATCGGTACATCATATTTTTTATTTTTTTTGTATGCGTTTCAACAGTAATTACCGGAATAAATTTCCTTCGAACAAAATTAGGTGGAAAATTTATGTCGCATACCAAAATATATCTAGGAAAACTAACAACCGAATTGAACTGAACCTTGAGATTTAAATGCAAAGACTGACAAAATGTTTGCGACTGAAAAGTTTTCATTAACGTTGCATTAACGTTCCCAATTTTTGAAGGAACATTTCCATCAAAATTTTTGTTTCAAATAACCCTGAATTTGACTGTATTTTTTTTATTATTTTCTTTTTTAATATTTTAAGTATTTCTTCTCAAAACCAAACGCATTTTTATTTCAATGTTTAAAGGTATAATAATAAGCTTAATTTTTAATCAAAATTTCGACATTTAAATTAAAATTAATACAACAATCATGAAAATATGCGTTTCGTCATACTTTCCTTCGGACTGTCCGTTCGTTTATTGAGCTAGGGCCTAAATAAGTAAATTGATTTACTTCAAATTTTGTACCGAGTACTTTTATGTGATTGCCTACAGAGATAAAATTCGTAATTTTTTTAAGGTAATTTAGAACAGATAAACCCCATACAACTCCTAGACGAATTTAACGATTTGTATAAAACTGCGTACCTACTTGTATTTAGCAAAGAGAATTCAAATTTTTGGTACAAAAAAATCATACAATAGAAATGGGGTTCTTAAATTCTGTTCATTTGTCTTTTTTATAACTCAACCGATTTTGTAATAATTTTTTTAAATCGTCCTCCTTATTTCGTCCATTATTTCATTGTAAAAATAAATCATTTTGTTTAGGACCTTTTACTTCTCATTAAATATTATAACATTTTTGAATCGTTTTATTTATTTATTTATTTATTTGAATCAAGCTAATAAATATCTAGCGTACAAAATATTACTTAGAATTAAGAATTTAAAAATTATACAATATTATAGAATATTTTTTTAAAACCATTATTTGATACATCAGACATTTTTTTTAATAAATTATGATTGAAGTTATATAAATTAAACATGTTATTCAATGGTGAATTCTGCTCATAGTTGGTACGATAGTGTTTTATGTAAATTGGATCAATGTGTACTAAAATTATAGTTTTTTGTGACCACAAGAGCAAGTCATGCAAATTATTTAGCACGAAAGTCCAAGTAAAAATTAATGGCTCATATAACCGAGAAGAGGACACAGCAAATAAAATCGGAAGAGGTTTCTCAAATTTCCAGTTCCACTTTAGATTTTTTTCAAATACATATTCGAATATTATTCATTCTCAAATATCTCCAGTTCACGATACTTAAGAGTCTTCTAAAAATGCACCCATTTAAAGATATTCCCTTCATTTATAAGAAAATGGTAAAATATTTGAATGAAAAATAATATGTATATCAAGCAAGACATTTCCACTAAAATCTCAGAATATTTCTTTGACCAAAATTAAATCAAAATATCAAATTTCATCCTTCTCCTCTTCAGTCAAAATAAAGACACTAGACAGTTATTTTACTGCAAAGATATGAGTGAAGTATTTAATTTTCTAAATTGTATATTGCAGCAGCTGCAGGTGGACATGTTCTCAGAAAATATAAGAGAGAGAAAAGTTTTCTATAACTATATACATATATATGTATTTACTATAGTTTTCTCATCAACCCCTTTTGTATCGAATTAATAATATCAATTCATTCGGGAAATGGTGTTCTTTCCAAAAAGTTATATATACGAATGGACTGGGACTTTCTGGGACAGTATGCGGTAAAGGAGAGTAGAAATACCACTATAGGTAAGTGATACTTAAGGATACCAACTAATGGCACTTACAACCGAACTGAACTAAACTGGAACTTTGAGATTTAAATGCGGGGACTGACAAAGTTTACCCTTAGACTTTTTGAAAAGTTTTCGTTTGATCTAATTTTCACTTATGCCTGCATTTGCAATTTTATTTTGGTAAATATATAAAAGTTATGCAACAAACTTGAGTCCTTAGGATCAGGGGTTTCCTTTTTTTGTTTTTTTTAGTAACATTGAAAATGTTTATGTGAAATGATGGTGTTACCAAAATGATTAATAATAAACAAATGCATTCAGTGAAATGAACTCCAGTGTATAGGGATAAATCTATCAAAATTTTGGTTGGTATTACCAAAGAAATTATACCAAAATCAGCAGAACAATAGATGGGATGAATTTTAACCAAATTACTTAACTGGATGTTAACCATCGCAAACCGACGAGCTTCAGTTGAGGACTGTTTGATTTGTCAAGTTCGAAAACAGTCAATTTGAGTACACTTAGAAGCCCAAAACTTTGATTCTAATAGTTGGATCGTTAATATGAAGGTAATTAATTAAATTAAATTAAATGCTCGACTGTGTCGCACGAACTTGCTCTTATGTGCGATGACACTGTGGTTTTAAAGTATACATGGTACTTATACACTTTAGACTGAAAACTTGTTAAAAAATCAATATAATAAGAAATAAATTAACTAAACAACTTCTGAAACTGTTTTGACGCCAACATCTATGATTTCTTACATAAATCTCAATTTATGAGAAAAAATTTTTGAAAATCTTTGGAGCAGTTTTTTAAAAAAATTATTTTGAAAACATTTTTAAGAAACAAAATTGATACGCCATTTTTTAGTATTTATTAATGCAGAGTTTAATAATTAATTATGAAAAAAAAAATCATCTACCCATTTCCGAAATGTTGAATTTCGATAATAATATTATTCAAATTTATTAGAAGCTATGTATGTGTAAAAAATTTGATTAAAATCGGTTTAACAGATAATGAGATAATCGAAAACCAAAAAAAAAATAGTTCTACAAAAGATACCATTTTTAATCCATATATAAGTTTTTTTCAAGTATATAGTAGATCGTACTAATAGATATTAGCTCACATAAAATTTTTAATCAAAATCGTAGAAGTCGTTTTTGAGAAAAATGAAATTTTCCATACCGGTTTTATAAGATTTGTATGTGATGTACCGTTATTTTTGGCTAAAAGAATAATTTTTATTTAAAATCTGTCAAAAAACTGCAAGTCCTTTTCGAATTATTAAGTTCTGAAAAAAAAATTTAAACTTTTTTAAAAAATCAAAAAAAAAAAAACTTGAAAATTTTGGCATGCATTACTTTTTAAAAAATTCTCTTTATAAAAAAATTTATCAAATTCATCTGAACCATTTTTGAGAAAATCGAAAATAAAAAAAAAATGGTTCTTTGGGAGGTACCATTTATAACCATTTTTTTAATTTTGACAATATGTAGTTGTAGTACCAGCGTTTTTGTAAAAAAAAATATTGTTTTTTCTTTAAAGTTGTGGGCACGTTTTTGAGAAAAATTAGATCTTCATTTTTTGCTAAAAAAAAATTTTACGGCAGGTACCATTATTTTTGGTCTTAAAAAAATCAAAAAAAGGTACCAAGTTTATTCAATTCAAATTACCAAAATATATATAAAATATGTTTTTTTCTTTTTTAATTAAATCTTATGACAACAAATTATATAATGCAAACTCTCTTAAATAGTTATATAATAGTTTTATACAAAAAAATGTTTGATAAATAGACTTTTCCAATCTCTTAAAAACCAACTCAACTAATAATAATATTTGTTGAAAGAAAATTGTCCAAGCTCATTTATTTAAATTTTAGTTAATTAATTTGAACAAGCAAAAATTTAAATTAATATAAAAACAAACGAAACGAACTTGAATAACAATATAAATAACAGATAAAATAAACTTAACAACATAACCAAATATTTTTTTTTTTTTGCAGTGGGAATATTACAAAATTAACTGATACTGCAAATATTTGCTTTAATCGTTTGAGAAACAATGCAAAACTTCCATCAAAATAGGGTTTATATGTATTTATATTTATTATGACTCCCGCAAGAAGTCTCTCCTTATGGACGACCACGACCACGACGAGAGACGGCGGAAAATAGCATTGAGGAAAATGGACTTCGCCAGTTGTTGTCGTCGCAGTACCATACCTAAACTATGTATATACCTAACTTCTTTTTTCATTGCATTATTTGGTGAAGTAATTACATCAGAAATTTATGCCGGCAAAGATGATGATGCTAGAAAATATCATTAGAGTTGAATAAATACAAATAGAAATAAGTTGGGATACAGTTTTTGAATTTCGCTAGCTCATCTTCTATATTTTCGAACAAGGACGACGCAGTTTTACCATGAAAGATTAAAAGAATAACTAAAAAAAAATTTTAAATCTTCACATCAATTATTTAACTTGGTATAAAGAAGAATTTAAAAACCAAATAAACAAAACTTTGGATCTTAAGTATTTTGAATGGAAGATCGGATTCGGTGTTTTTCTGGATATGACTTTAAAGTTATAGACGAATATACTAAATTGCCAAAATGTTTGTTTGGTAACTTAAAACGTTGTCATATCCTACAATTTGGTGTCAGATCACATGCATGCGAGAAAAGTAGCATGCAATAAAAAGTGCACGAAAGGAAAATAGCATGCGAGAAAAGTAACAAGCAATTAAAGTTGCATTCAGTAAAAGTTGCAATAAAGGTTGCAGTTGCATGATTTTGCATTCAATAAAAGTTGCATGAAGATGCATGCAATATAAGTTGCAAGCAATAGAAGTTGCATGCATTAAAAGTTGCATAAAGTTGCAAGCAATAAAAGTGGCATTAAGTTGCATGCAATTAAAGTTGCATGAAGTTGCATGCAATAAAAGTTGTATGAAGTTGCATGCAATAAAAGTTGTATGAAGTTGTATGCAATAAAAGTAGCATGAAGTTGAATGCAATAAAAGTTGCATGAAGTTGCATGCAATAAAAGTTGCATGAAGATCCATGCAATATAAGTTGCAAGCAATAAAAGTTGCACGCAATAAAAGTTGCATGAAGATGCATGCAATAAAAGTTGCACGAAGTTGTATGCAATAAAAGTTACATGAAGTTGAATGCAATAAAAGTTGCATGAAGTTGCATTCAATAAAAGTTGCATGAAGATACATGCAATTTAAGTTGCAAGCAATAAAAGTTGCATGCAATAAAAGTTGCATGAAGTTGCATGCAACAAAAGTTGTAGATATGAAGTTGCATGCAATAAAAGTTGCACGAAGTTGCATGCAATAGAAAATTACCATTATAACTTAAAAAAAAAATAATTCTCTTGGCAGACAGAAGACAGAATTGTGAATAATTATACCAGCCCAGTCTCGCGTCTCCTGTTGTCCTTCAACAAGATCTGTGTCAATTTTGTAGAAGACAGTTGATCAAATGACCTTGTGAAATGTTATTAATATTATCAACTACATATTGTATTTTAAAAATCAAAAATCACATTGATATCAATAAATTAAATTTGTTGCTATTTCTCAAAAATGTTCCTACGACAATGGAGACTGATTTCTCTAGAGCTTAATTTAAAGCAAACAAAAGAAAAGTTATACCATATGAGCATTTTATCAAGAGAACTTCTATACAAGACAAAACACTCATAAATCTAGAATCGTATTTCACCCTTAACTTTCTTAAACTATTCTATAATATTTGGTTCATAATCGGTAATAATTACTTCTTAATGCACACACCAATCACTTTGAGTTGAAAATCCCATTTCAACTCTAAGCAATCATTACCTTTCTCTACCGTCATCATCATCAGCATTATAATAATTATCATCTTATTACCTATTATTACCCGTCTAATGATTAAAATTAATACCTCTTGTTTTATTCTATACACTCTCTCTCTCTGGTACTCTGCAAAGAAGACAAATTATTAAATCGACAGAGGTTATAAAAGGGGTGGCTTTTACCAACCGACACTCTCATCTTTTTTTTTACTTCTTGTCTCTCGCTGTCTTGCTTGCTTCATATTATTTTGAGACTAAAAAAAAAAAATAAAAAAAAAAACAGGACGGAATCTCCATGGTAGGTATGTTCAATAAATCTACAGGATATTCAATATTTCTGGGTGAACACAACAAAAAGGAATATATATATAGACAACAATGGACACAAGAAAGTAAGTACCTATACCTAGCATCAGAACATGGTTTATATCCTTCATCCATGTTTGTTAGGTTGCTTGCTTTTTAAGACAAAAGACGCTCACTCTGTGTTTTAGTTCCATGTTGTGGCAAAAAGGAAAACCAATTTTCAGGATTAATATGGCAATCACGCAACGAGTTTACATACATATCCCTACCCTGTATAGATTCTTCGACAGGTGAACTATTTCACATCATGGTAAATGCTAACTTAACTAAATGGAGAAAGAGAGCGAGAGAGAGGGAAGCAGATAAACTGTGTGTGTAAGTATTCATTTTTGGTATTTTATAAAACTTACAATATATCCTACATAAATGATTGATCAGAATATTGGGAGTTGTATGCTTGCTGATATAGATGAAGGCTCAATAGTTAATTTCAAACATTTTGAAAAGATACCTTCGAGATATAGAAACCTACCTACATTACAAAAATTGAATCGAAACAGTCCAATTATAATATGAACGAAAAGCTTTGATTACACCTTAGGTTATAAAACTATCTTGACAGAAAAATCCAAATTGTGATTATTCTTTTATGTCGATATGAAAATATGTATAGTATGAAACCACATAACATTTGTGATTCTGTTGCTGTTAGTGACATTGTTTAGTTAAGTTTATCAATAAGAATTTACCTAGGTTAGGTTGAAGTGGCTGTCGGTGTAAAAACCGACACACTTAGGCCAATTGTTGGCCCGTTGTGATACCACAAGGATCTAGGAAAGCTTTTCCTTACTCAATTAAACCAATTTGAGCTTCTTATGAAGCGTGCGAGATTACTTATAGAAGTATTTGCTAGATCACTCGTATCGTTGTAGTAGAAGTCTCCCAGGTGGAGTCTACGTCTCTGTGACAGAGCAGGACATGTACAAAGAAGGTGAGGAATTGTTTCCTCCTCTTCCTCATCCATGCAGCTTCTAGAATCGGTCTTATTACCGAAGTGTATAGCCAGCGAGTGATGCGGGGTTGAAGACCCCATTTATTCCCAATGGCTTTTTTACAGGAGAAAAGAGCCACCGTTGCTTTTTTGACTCTTTCTTGTATATTAGGTTTCCAGCTTAACTTCTTATCTAAAATAAGACCCAGATATTTCGCTTGATATGTGAATGTCAGTGGTATACCTTTAATAGATGGCGAGTCTACGTGCGGAATTTTATATTTCCGGGAGAAGAGGACAAGATCAGTTTTGTGAGGGTTTACACCAAGTCCACACCGATCTGCCCAAAGGGTTAGCTTGTTTAGAGCGTTTTGTAAGAGTTCTTTCAATGTGTTTGGATACTTGCCAGATACTGCTATGGCAACATCGTCCGCATAGGCAATCACCCTGTAGCTTTCAGCTTCTAGGCACATTAGTAGCTCATTTACTACCAAGTTCCAGAGAAGAGGAGATAGGACGCCACCTTGTGGCGTACCTCTACTAACAGATCTTCTAGCAGTACAGTTACCCAGTTTTGAATTGATAATCCTGCTAGTCAGCATTTGATTAATCAGTTCACCAAGTGACCTTTCCACTTTCAGGGATGACAGTGCTGATGAGATTGCAGATACGTCGACATTGTTGAAAGCACCTTCTATATCTAGGAAAGCCACCATTGTGTATTCTTTATGATGGAGGGAGTATTCGATAGTCTGTACTAGTGAATGAAGTGCAGTTTCTACCGACTTCCCTTTACTATAAGCATGTTGCGCATTAGATAGTAGTCTCGTATTAATACTTGATCGTAAGTGGATATCAATCAAACGTTCAAAAGTTTTTAGAAGGAATGATGATAAGCTAATAGGTCTGAGATCTTTGGGGTTTACATGGGAAGATTTACCAGCTTTGGGTATAAATACAACTTTAACTTCTCTCCATAGCAGTGGAATATGGGCTAGATTTAAACAGCCTTTGAAAATAGCCTCCAGAATAGGCAGAATGACAGTTGAATTCTTTTGTAATTCAGAATTTCCTAGAATTGGTATGATTTTTTTTAAATATTGCCTTGAATTGAAAACTACCAATTTAGAATCTAGGAAGGTTTTAAGTATCTCTGTAGGGCTATTCGTTTGGAAAGGAGCGAGGAAGGTGTGTTTTGATTTTCTTAATTTTGCTCTGTAAAGCTTCTGTTAGAACTGTTCGAAGGTTTGATTTTTTCTTAAATATTCGCTGGAATAGAAAACTATGAATGCCACCTTTCAGGAGGTTGAATGTAGAATCTAGGAAGGCATAAAGAATCTATGTAAGCCTCCCAGTTAGGAAGGAGCGATGAAGGTGTGTTTTGGTTTTTTAATTTTGTATTGTAAAAGGCAAATTATCTAAAATGTTAACAACATTAACAATACACATTTTATTAAAAATATAACAGTGGATAAGGCAATTCCTAAACTAAATTTTAAACTAGCCCAGCCCGACCAATGACACAATCCTTCAAGATTTGCTTGCTTAACAACTTTGTTATATTTCCACAAATTAAATAAAAATATAAACTAAATTCTTCGTTGTCTTAAATCAGGAAAAAAAAAAAAAAAAACAAATGAATAAAACGCTGTTGTACTCTTTTCTTATTACAAAATTTGGAATTGTCAAACAATTAAAATTATTTATTTAAATGTCTGCTTCGTCATGTGGAAAACGATGAAACTTCTCCTATATAGCATTTCTTTATTTATTTATTTAAAAGTTTTAAAAACTATGTTTAGTTTGTAGTTTTGTGATCTACTTTGAATGAATAGCAGATAAATAAACAAAACTATGTTGAAATGTAAATAAATACAAGAAAAAAAAAAAAACTTTTTCACATCCTGCATCTTGTTTTTCCATTCAAACTCTCTCCTATCTACTTCAGATTTAGTATTTTGTTTGTGATGTCTCGTGACTCGTGAGTTCAAAAATTTCCTTTTGATTGAACATCTAGTCCTTATTCTTTGATGAATGCCTAGTCCTCTTACTTACAATGCTTCGCAATTAATTTCATTCATTCACGGAATGCGGGAATTTGTCATACACGTCCTTTTCAGTCTCTTGTCATGTTAAAAGAGCATCAACGTGTTGGTTTAGCATGTTGACACCAATGATTGATTAATTGATGGAATTCATGATATTTCATCCCATATATATAGATTATGGTGGTTCTTATGAATACTACAATTTTTCAATAGATTTTGTACCTTTCAGATTTTTCAGTTTGTATTCATCGGGATTTATTGCAGTCCTTACCTTATATACCTTCTTAGCTATACGTATTTTGAATATTAAACTCATAAATTGCTATTCAGTAGGTTAAATACGTCATCGTACATAGTCAATCGAACAAAAACTTTCGGGAAGTTGGATTTTAAAGATTTTTGAGATGAATTCAATGAAATTATAAACTTAGACACCAGAAGTTTAACTGGCGCACTACAATACAATTTATTTTAACACATAAAATATCCGCCATTTTGTATGAAGATAGCTAGATCTGAAACTTTTACCAAAGCTAGTATATAAAATGCACGAAACCAAAATGTACGAAAAGAAAAATATATTGTAGCAACGCATTCATGAAAGTATTTAGTGACTGATGAATACTCAATATATAATTGTACGAAAACGGAAGACGCTATTACCCTTTCTTATAAGCGGAGAAAGATATAACCTCATATCTTTACAATTTTTCTCTGAGAACACGTCCAAGAATAATTTACCAAAGTATTGACGTTAAACTTAAAAACAACCTGTATATTCGCTGATTTCAAATTTTTAAACTGATTTATTTAAAACATATTCTAAAACCACTACTTTTGAGCAGAAGTTCTATACAATTTTATCATTATTTTATTTTTTTTTTTTTAAAGCTTGAACCTACATATTTAACTGCTTAGAATTTTGTATACCTGACAAAATTTTATACCTACATTAAAACTTAAAAAAAGTAGTATTGATATAATTTTGCATTAACTTAAGTTTGCCAAGGCCAAGGCCAAGTTTAAGTTCAGGTTCAAATTTATGTTCAGGTTCAAATTCAATTTTAGGTTCAAATTCAAGTTCAGGTTCAAATTCAAGTTCATGTTCGAATTCAGATTCAGGTTCAGGTTCAAATTCAAGTTCAGTTTAAAATTCACGTTTAGGTTCAAATTCAAGTTCAGGTTTAAATTCAAGTTCAGGTTCAAATTCAAAGTTCAGGTTCAAATTCAAGTTCAGGTTCAAATTCAAGTCCAATTCCAAGTCCAATTCCAAGTCCAAGTCCAAGTCCAAGTCCAAGTCCAAGTCCAAGTCCAAGTCCAAGTCCAAGTCCAAGTCCAAGTCCAAGTCCAAGTCCAAGTCCAAGTCCAAGTCCAAGTCCAAGTCCAAGTCCAAGTCCAAGTCCAAGTCCAAGTCCAAGTCCAAGTCCAAGTCCAAGTCCAAGTCCAAGTCCAAGTCCAAGTCCAAGTCCAAGTCCAAATTCAAGTCCAAGTCCAAGTCCAAGTCCAAGTCCAAGTCCAAGTCCAAGTCCAAGTCCAAGTCCAAGTCCAAGTCCAAGTCCAAGTCCAAGTCCAAGTCCAAGTCCAAGTCCAAGTCCAAGTCCAAGTCCAAGTCCAAGTCCAAGTCCAAGTCCAAGTCCAAGTCCAAGTCCAAGTCCAAGTCCAAGTCCAAGTCCAAGTCCAAGTCCAAGTCCAAGTCCAAGTCCAAGTCCAAGTCCAAGTCCAAGTCCAAGTCCAAGTCCAAGTCCAAGTCCAAGTCCAAGTCCAAGTCCAAGTCCAAGTCCAAGTCCAAGTCCAAGTCCAAGTCCAAGTCCAAGTCCAAGTCCAAGTCCAAGTCCAAGTCCAAGTCCAAGTCCAAGTCCAAGTCCAAGTCCAAGTCCAAGTCCAAGTCCAAGTCCAAGTCCAAGTCCAAGTCCAAGTCCAAGTCCAAGTCCAAGTCCAAGTCCAAGTCCAAGTCCAAGTCCAAGTCCAAGTCCAAGTTCAAGTTCAAGTTCAAGTTTAAGTTAAAGGTGAAGTTGTTGTTGACCAAGTCCACGTATTCCAAGTCCAAACTCAAGTTGAAATTAAAGTCGAAAAACAGGACCTTTTAAGAAAAATATTTTTTTAAATTAGTACTGTAGGTCCGATAAGATCTACGGTTTATCGGCCTACTCTTAAGTAGAGTTGAGTTCCATTTAAATCTTATAAACTGTTAGCTGTGTATTATGTTAATCCTCAAAGCCTAACTTCAATTAATTTTCTGCTAGTATTATTTATATTATTATTTGGGTACTTGCAAAGGCTTATCGATTTATCAATTTGTAATGTATATCTCAAAATCTTTACATAATTTTCAAATGTTTCTGTATCTTATAAATTCAGTCCATCCGCCCCTTCACTTTGAAACCCATCTGTATAAACAAAACCCTTTTGTTCTTTCCAAACCTACGTACGACAACGACTACGCACATATAATAAATATTTAGAGATACCCTCCTCAACTCCCAACTTTATAGTGTTCTGCATTGCAATTTAACATGAATGCAATGTTTTGGTTTTGGGTACCTATTGGGTTTTCCTCAATTCACGTTAAACCAATGTGTTGATATCGAGTTACCTCAAAGTCATTGTTGAATTGATATGGTCAGACGCAAACTTAGGGGTTTCCACATGAAGTGATGTTTCTTTGCGCTACACGCCCACCAAACCAAAGAGCATCATCATCTTTACAAAGGTACTTAGATTAGATAGATAGATAGATAGTGGTATATGTATCTAGTGGATTAATTGGGTTGAGGAAGAAGTCCTCAATGATGGGCCTGACTCCTATACTTCATTATTACTATACCCAGTACAAAGCAACATCCTTGCACATGTATGTTTTCAAGAAATTAGAAGTTGTTTATGCAAAAGAGATTTGATTTTGAAATCAATTTTAGAGCCATATCCTTTTTGAAGGAGTAAACTCTGTCATCTTTCCTTCTTTCCCTTTAAAAAGCACAACGAATACAACTGATGTAGGTACCTATGCGTATACTGCGTAGACCTATACCGCATGTCATATACCTTACCTACTATGTGCTGTCTTTGGAAATGTCTGTTTGTTTGTTTATAGTTTCACTGGTGAAGGAAAAGTGTTCAGTCGGAAATCTCAGTTAGGGGGATATTAATATTATGGTATCCTTTCTGTACCTATAAGAGCAACTGTGGAGTGAGTTCTAATGACCACTTTGTGCATGTTATTGTTTTCAGCCTGAAAGTTCTTTTACAGATCGCTCTAAATAGAAACAATATCATCGATTGAAATGTGAAAATTTAATTAAAACAGTTTAACCTGGGGGACACATATACAATATACGTACATAGATATACCTACCTACATACATACATACATTAAGGATTTGATTGGATACCAAAGGTATCAGGTGTATGCATGTATATGTGTGGTAGAAGTTGATTTTATTATAAAATAATACCTATAACAGCAAAGTGTCGCATTAGAATAAAATGGCACAAGGGAATAATATCTATTTATTTATTTTGATCAAAGAAAACGAGCGCGTATTAATTGAAAAACCTTAAAAAAAATACTTATTCTTACTGAATGTAGGCGGCGCTACAGCTTAGGATGAATATGTAGCTCCCTCAATAAATTGTTAAAAAATCAATTTAATTGGAAATATACAAAAAATGTTTTTAAATCTAAATCTATCAAGTAAACTTCTGATTTGCTTACTCAGAGATCGTAAAAAAACTTAATTTTTTTCTAATTATTTGGTAGATCGTATTTTATAAGTATTTTTAAAAATCCAAAAATTTTTCTTCAAAATTTTAACAAGAATACGATTTTAACTTCTCAAAACATTTTCCATACAAAATTGATCAAAATCCGTTGAACCGTTTTCGAGAAAAGCGAAAATCAATGAATTGGTTTTAAAGGGTCTTCCAAAAGAGAACCCTGAACTTTGACAGTTAATAACGGTCATATTGTTAAAGCTACATCTGTCAAATTGACTGACATTTATTTAGCAACCAAAATCCGTACGTCTACGAAATGCAAGATCTGCTGAAAATATTGCCACAAGAGTGTGCAGGAGAATTCGAGGTAGTCGATTTGGAGTCGCTCACAAGAACTCGGCCTTTGGCAGATCACAACTTGGCGAATTTTGAGTCGTGACTCATGACGACGTGTGTTTGCTGAATGTGGCCTCTGGAACAGTTGGAAACTGACTCTAATTTTCCTCGAAAAATCATCTTCAGCGATGAGACTCATTTCTGGATGAATTGGTAGGTACGTCAAAAAACAAAATTGTCGAATTTGCAATTTGCGCCCAATGCATCTCGAAAAAGTAAATATTTGGTGTAGATTTTGGACGGGTGGCCTCATAGGTCCATAATTTCTTTGAGAACGACCTTGAACAGGCCATCACCGTCAACAGTTAAAAAATGGAAATAAGAGTGTGCCACATTCTATTTTTTCGTGCCATCAAGTCACGATAAATTTATCGTGTAAAAAAAAAGAACGTGCAACTACGGCAACGATGGTAAGTGAGTGTCCGCTTAAGGGAATATTAAATGTATGGAATTTAAATCCAAGTTTCATCACGTTCGTGGGAATTTGTCCGCTCAAGGGAATTGTCCGATTAAGGGAGTTGTCCGAAATAGGAGGTTCGACTTTTAAAACTGCCGTCTTAAAAAACGAGCTGCCGTGCTACTAATTTATTTTATTTATTAGTTTTATCATTAAAATTTGAAATTTCTCAAGGCATTTCCTAATTATTTATTAGACAAAAAAATCCCATAATATGAATAAACTTTGTATGTGTTTGTTAGGATAAAAAAAAAAAATATATATAACAGAAATTTTTGTTATATGCGTTTGTGTCCTCAAAAACTTTTCTAATAAAATTTAACAATTTGCATTCCTATAAGAAAAACATATAAAAACAAACTGTTTTATAGATATTTTGAATCAAAAGCACCCTCTTCTTTTGAGTGAATGTCCCAAATGAAAAACACACATATAGGTACATATGTATGAATCTATTTCAATACAAAATATACAAACTGAACTCTATGGCTCCCAATGTCCTGGCATGTATAGAAAAGTCGACATTTGGACGAATTGAATAATATAGGTTCATTGGCCTAACTCTGCGCCTGCATTGGCTTTTCTCGATTATTTCCATTTTATGTAGGTACATTTATGTAGTTATATGAATACGAGTATGTATGTATCTATGTATATAGTTCGATGTGTAGCAAGGAGCAGCGTGCCCATCCGTATCGTTGTGCTTGAAATCACACAAAAGGACAAAACGGATTTGTGTTTGCTTTAGAAAGTGAGTGTGTTTTTCAGTTTTGTATATTCGTGTGATGTTTTATAGAAGAAGAGGAATGAGCAAATGTGGACGTGGAGAGTATGATGTGGTGGGTTTTTTTTTTTGGGTTATATGTTGATTTAAAGTCAAACCATGATATTTGACTTTTGTGTGTGAGATTGAGACATTTTATTGATTTGTGTTAAGTTTGGTGTTTATACTCGATTTGGTGCTGGTTTTTATTTAGTAAAAAAAAAAAAAAGGTAGATAAGCTGAATAGGTCCTTTAGGTATTGTTAGGTATATTTGGTTCATTCTGAATAACCAATATAATGAGGTAAATCTTGTAGGCTTACTTAAATTGTCTTCAATACAAGATAATACACGAAACTGGCTACAGTAGGTATAAGAATTTCAGGTCCACCTGACACAAATCTTGGATTTTGATACTTAGTTATCCAGATTAATTTGCAAGATGACATTTTCTAAAAAATGTAAATTCACAAAGAACGACGCACATCAAAATTACTTTTGGTGACTTCAGCACAATAATTGCAAAGAAGGGTATTTTCAATTCGATAATCGGATTGAAAACAGCTTCAACTACAAAACTTCCGATAGTGAACTCAAGCTGATAGACCAATTTGTGGCGGGTATAAATGTCATCATAGTATACAAATTGATTATGTTGCATAGGGACATAAGTCCAAAATCTATTTCTGGACTATTGCCCCATCCGCACGTAAAATAAGTTCCACAAAAAATTTAATTATAGAGCCCAAATTTACAAGACTGTGATTTCCATCATAGCAACCAAGGTCAGGTTGAGGTCAGTCTTCTTTTCGAAGTATCCTGGAATTCCCAAAAACGCAGGGACATAAGTCCCAAATATATTTCGGGACTATTACCCCACCCGCATGGGAAATAAGCCCTGAAAAAAATGTCATCATAGCAATAAAATTTTTCATATTGGGATTGACGTCAGGTTTTTCTCGGAGTATCCTGGAACTTTTGAATCGCAAGGACATAAGTCCCAAATATATTTCGGGACTATTACCCCACCCGCATGTAAAATAAGACCCAAAAAAAAAAAAATTCATCATAGCAATCAAATTTTTCATATTGGGAGTGTTCTGGAATTTCCGAAGCACAGGCACATAAGTCCCAAATCTATTTCGGGAGTACTGCCCGAACCATACTTGAAATATATCCCGAAAAAATGGCATCATAGCAATCAAATGTATCCTATTGCGATTGACTTCAGCTCTATTTTTGCAATATCCTGGAATTTCCAAAGCACATGGACATAAGTTCCAAATCTATTTCGGGACTATTACCCGCATGTGAAATAAGTCCTGAAAAAAATGTCATCATAGCAATAAAATTTTTCATATTGGGATTGACGTCAGGTTTTTTCAGAGTATTTTAGAATTTCCAAAGCACAGGAACATAAGTCCCAAATCTATTTCAGGGCTACTTCCCGACTCGTACGTGAAATAAAGCCGGAAAAAATTCCATCATAGTAACCTAATTGATCATATTGCGGTTGATGTCAGGCTTCTTTTCGCAGTTTCCTGGAATTTCAAAAGCGCAGAGACATAAGTCCCAAATTTATTT
Organism: Epistrophe eligans; assembly: GCA_951394125.1. Lineage (NCBI taxonomy): Eukaryota > Metazoa > Arthropoda > Insecta > Diptera > Syrphidae > Epistrophe > Epistrophe eligans. Next base: position 105,694,077 of record OX596028.1, on the reverse strand, counting down.
CGGGACTACTACTTCATATGCACGTGAAAGAAGTGGCGACAAAAATAGTGGGACTCATGAACTGTCTGAGCACCTGGCACAGTTAGCTTAGAACTGGGCTGGATGGAGAAGTTTGTTTGTTTCGTTTCGTTACGTCGTTCCGTTACGTTTTCTTAATTATACAATAAATATCTACTGATTTTTTCTATATTTCCTTTCAATAGAAAATAAATTTTGCTCGAACAATTATACAAAATATAATTAATGCCAAATTTTCAATTTAGTACCTAAAAGGTATTTCAAAAAATTCATTATAAAAACTTCTATAAAATACAAGAACCTCACACTCAATTAATATTAATATACATTATTTATGTAGGTAGGTAGATAGGTTGGTATAAAAAATAGAAACCCTCAACGATTTAATTTTAAATGGCAATTATTTACGTGAAAGGAAATATCAACATGCATATGCAATTAAATGACAATAATAACTATTATTTTGTTGTTTGAGGATTATTATAGCTTTCATTCATTTCCTGATTAGCATAATCATGATTGTAATTACCAATAACCACTCTTTATATATATATATACATCGTCAACAGCAAAACCTTACCAAAAACACTTCCTGCCTAGCCTACACATATAGCTCCATTACCTCGATGGCGGTGGCGGTGGCGGTAGCAAAACAAAGGCCAGGTTTCCTGATTTTTTTTTTTTTTTATTTTTTTTGTTCATTCTCTCATCAACAGGAGATAATTAAATTAGTCGACAAAGCAGACAGGATTATTGTTCCGGGATTTTGATGCTATTGTGTTTGTGTGTGTGTGTGTGTGTGTGTGTGTTGAGTTTTATAAGGTATCAATTTTGGCCCAAGTCCCCCCCCCCCCCTCAGGTGACATCGATATTTTATATTGTATAAACCTGCCCTCATATAATCTACATATGGAAATAATGGCAACCAGAGGGCAAAATAATTGAATTGAATTGAATTGAATTGAAATACGTTTTCTGATTTTCACAGAGAAGAGAATCGCACAGCACGACCAATTTAATCTGACACTTTTTGATATTTGTTGGCTTTTTAATTGGATAACGTAAATTAAGTGACTTGGCGAGTCTCTATTTTTTACTAACAGCTTGCGTAAAATCGAAAGAACATTATTATATCGATTGACTTTTTTTTTTTTTTTTTGTTAATATCGAAAATTCCTTAGAAGGTATAAATTGAACGACAACATAATTGATGTTTGTTTAGACTAAACCTCGGTATATGCTTCATAGAACTCTCCTTTATCATAAAAGATTTTTATAGATTACCTACCTACTGATATACCACCTTGTAAGTCATTAGAGCTTTATTAAGGACAGAGAATTCAATGAAGCAAATATACCGAGGTCTAAACAAACATCAATTAGCTCCAGTTAAAGTCAACAAAAGCACAAAGACTAATTAACTAGCACTAACATATATGAACAATCTATGTACATATGTATGTATAGTATACCTATATAGAAAGTCTCAGCCCATCAACTAAACTATTTAATTACAGGTCAGACATTTTAATAATGCAATGTTGGTAAATGACACTTAAACATTTTCACTTTGTTTTCTTTTGTACAATAATGCTTATAAGTCATAACATAACCAAATATTCATTTATGTAGATATTTCAATTAAAGGAGGAGTATAAGTAAAAGGATGTGTGTTGGGGTTGAGGACGATACAAAACACAAAGAAGTTTGTTCGCATATGGATATGTGGAAGGCGCAAATGAGCATTATTTTTACCCATAAAATTTTTTTATAAGTATATTTTTTTAAGAATTTCTAAATGAATCACCCTCTACAAGATTGGTATGTGATATTTTAAAAGTTTTATTTGTTCTGAAGTTCTGAAAGGGGAATTATCGCGACCAAAACGGATATTCAGTGATGGAAATGACATCACTTGAAAGGATGAGATCACCAAGAAAATGTCCCCCGTTATTTATGATAGATCTTAAGGTCGCAGTGCAATTAATATCCAAAAATTCCATATGGTTGCTTTAAGAAATCTATATTTAATGTGTAATAGCCCGTGGCGTAATGGTTAGTGCATTGAACTTTTACGCCGAAGGTTTAGGGTTCGATTCCCAGCATATTTTTCACAGGTATAACTGCCTCTTGCGAGGAATTGACAAATCCTCCAAGAGTATCTCTTGTCATGAAAAAAGTGCTTCTCACCCCAGCCGTAGGGATTCGGCAAAAAATTGTAGGTCTCCTCTATTCCTGCCAATAATACACACACACAAGAGAGCTGTAAGTCACTAGGCCCTGGTTCTACACGAGCTTTCACGCCGATAGCTGTTGGATCTTCAAGGTTAGGCTTTGGAAATGAAGATCTTAAGTGTCAGAATAAATTTTGTTTGAAATATACCCCCAGCGGGTCAGTAATAAATTTGATTTTCGTTTTCCAAGAAGAAAATTTTAGGTGTTATTTTTTTATCGGCACTGCTTACAAATTCTCTTTTCTCCTTCTTCGTCATTCGTAAAAAATTAAAAATTTCTTTAAAAAAAAATCTTCTCCATTAAAACATAAAATTAATCAAGCAAAAAATATCTATAGCCAAATCATTTACATGGATTTCAAAAGGAGATAATTTAATATTATTTACCCATTATTTTTGTAAGCACGTTCTTCCTTGTACAAATTTTACAACACTACCGACCGATGCATGACACATGACGCCCGACGAACGACGCCTGACTCACGGCGACCGACGGACGATGCCCGAGGCCCGACGCACGCCCGAAGACGATACGCAACGCGATACAATGCACTTGAAATTTAAATTAATAGAAAAGTAGGTACATATTATATATAAAAATTATTTTTCCAAAAAAAAAATACTTCACTAAACTTTGCAATTGATTTTTATTTTTTTTTAATAAATTGAAAACATTTAATTTACATTCCTAATGCACTTTTTTGAGAACAATATAATATTTAAAATATTTTTTTTCTGATTGATCGTGAACACAAAGGAAAACGAAAACGAGAGAACCAAGCACTGCATAAACATGAACTTTCTATTGCCGATCCTGAGGGCCGAGGTTAAGTGGCCTTGCCTATTTGCTGAATATGTTTGAATAGTATATCTATGTCATTATGCAGTAGAGAGTGAAAAAATTTTCGCAGAATTACTCCGCAAATAGAAAAATTAAAATTATGCTCAATACACAGAAACAGACCGCACTGACAGAACTAAACTAGTAAACAAGTGAACTACCATGGAATGAAAACAAAACACTAATATAACACCACCATAGCAGGTGGATCAAGTTAAGGCAAGATTAAACAAGTTCGTGATTCATGGCTGTGTTGCGAATTTTTGGGAACCCTTTTCGGCAATCGGCTCGCCGTTCGTTCTTTCATTTCATCGCGTGGTGTGACCAGCTTTGTGTTGGAATAGCAATTCAGATTGGCAGTAAAATTTGTAAAATTAAATACATTTAAGAAAATGGTAAGCATTTTAAGATTTTTTAATAAATTGGTTTGAGATTTGGATTTAATATAACCATAACAGAAACTTAATAGAATTTTCTTTAAATTTGGTCACGAAGTTTTTTTTTGGGGGAATTTTATTTTTTTAGGTCAATATATAATTTTTTCCCTCCAAACTGGTTATTAAGGAATATTAAGGAATATCTCCCTAATAGCTATGTAGTTGCACAGAAAAAATGTCAAGGACTAATTTGTTGCTTAGCAAATTTCCTAAAATAAAAAAGTTGTTACATTTCTTCATAAGAACAACCATTTTGGAAATAAACCAATAAGTTGGGTTAAGGGTGTTTTTTTTATATAGCGGGACGGCTATTGTGAACTTTGATAAAAACATCAAAGTTTTTTTACTGTAGATAAATTATATGAGCATGATTATAAGATATTGGGCCACTTTATATATCCACCCATTAAAGTGTGAAGAGCAAATAAAAAGAAATGATTTATAAAATTAGTCCAATCAATAGGTACCTACAGAAGTTTTACCCTAAAAAAATAAAAATTTTTGATATGTATTTTATGATATGATTAGAAGATTAATTTAATTTTCTATAATGAATGCAAAAAATACCTATATAGCCAAATCATATGCATGGTTTTTAGAGCGATCATTTATTTTTATTAAGGTACTTACCCATATTTGTTTTAATTTATTTAATTTTTGAAATTTTACCGAAAAATAATTATAATCGACGTGTAGTTTTATGTATGTACATACGTACGTACTAATTTTACAACACTACCGGCTAATGACGCTACGCGACGTGACGCGATACGATGCGATGCACTTGAAGAATAGAAGATTCAAATTATGCAAAAAAAACTATTTTCCAAAAAAAAAACACTTCACTAAAAACATTTCAACTGATTTTTTTTTTATAAATTTAAATAAACTTCATCACTTAAAAAACAATTTCATACCGCACTTTTGAGAATAAATATTTTTTTTTATAGAAACGATAGCGAATAAATATTCCAAATATTTTTTTCCCGAACCGATCGCGGCACACAAACAAACGCACTTGAAGAATAAAATATTTTTTACCTGAAACGATCGCGACAAATAAATACTTGTTTTTCCGAAATACTAGAGTGCCGAGCCAACTGCCGAACTGCACGAACTTGTTCAATCATGATAATCCACCTACATAGTATACATAATATGTATCTATATACTTGTATTTGTTCCCATCCTTCTGCCTTTGTTGTGCTTGCGCTTGCGCCCCGTGCAGTGCATTGAGAATAATTTTCTTTGTTCTAATTTCTCCGAGAACTTTTTTTCTCTCTCCAGTGGTTAATGGCCATCAGTCAATTCACTTCGGTAATGGGATCGGCAATCGAAAGTTTATGCAGTGCTTTGTTATCTCATTTCTATTTTTCTTTTAATCTTAAAGTGAGGTATGAATATTTCATTTTTGTGTGGATTTGATCGGTTGTAATAAATAAATAGTAAATAAATAAGTTATAATTCGTGATCGTTTCGGATAAAAAATATTTAATCTTAAAATGCGGTATAAAATAATAATTTCGCTTTTTATTCTCAAAGTGCGGTAAGAAAAGTGCTTTAAAAAATGTTAATTAAGTGTTAAAGTTTAAATTTTAAAAAAATATCTAAATCAATGAAAAGGTTTAGTGAGGTGTTTTTTTTTAAATAATTTTAATATATTAAATAGTAAAAAGTAATAAATAAATTTAAATAATAAATAAACAAAATTTAATAGGTAATTTGAATCTTCTATTAGTTTAATTTTAAAGAGCATTGCATCGCGTCGCGTCGCATCGAATCGTGTGTCGTGCGTTCGGTCGGTGTAGTTTTAAAAGTAGATAGTACCAACCTAGGTACATGAGACATGTCGATTATTTATAAAAGAAAATGGGTAAGTGATATTAATATCGTTTTTTGCAAATCATTCAAATGATTTTAATTAAGAAGGTATGCATCTAACTACTCTTCAAAAACCAAGGTTCGAAAATTTTAAATTGTTTTTGAAAATTACACACGGACCTAAAAATTAATTTTAAAATACATACATGTATAATGTACATAATATATGTATTAATATTTCGGATAAACAAGTTTTTCAAAAATTCAAGCAATAATTTTTCTACTTGAATTTTTGTATTCCTTTAATTTTTGTTTATCTCTTACTCGAATTTTTTTTCAACAAAACTTTCTTACTAGCTTCACTATAGTGTTCTTAAGAAATTGTAAAAAGTTACGGGAGGTTAAAAGCCCACAAAAATGTTTTTTTAAGAATGATTAGTTGTACAGAAAAAAAGTCAAAGGCTAATTTTTTGCTAAGAAAATTTCGCACAAAAAACATTCTGATACCTACTTTTTCTCATAAAAATAACCGTTTTCGAAATAAACTAAAAGTTAAAGGTGTGTTAAGGGTGTTATATTTCTATGTAGCGGGATTGTGGTTGTGGTCGATCCAGGTATGAAAAACTTAATTTTGAAAAAAAATTATCAACCATATTATACAGATGTCTAGTTTACCAACTATTTCAAGCTTCCAATAAGCAATGTTCCCTTTGACTATAAAACACTTTCTATAGAGGGATAGATATTGTGCTTTTAGATTAAAATGTGGTGAGTTTTGGTTTTCTTGCAAACAACAACAATTTTCAATTCAATCTTCGAAATATCTGCAAAAGGGGTTTTCGAATTACCTAAATTGAGAGAGACTCAGAATTTCGAAAATACTCTGATGTAAAAGCTTTGTATAAAAAATTTAATTAAAAGCTCTGCTATGAACAGAAAAATGCTATTGGTCAATATAAGGGTTGATTTTTGTGATAGAAATTATGTAAAGTCGTAGGTAGAATCAGTCAAGTGAAAAACATCAGTTTTTTGATGTTATTTTAGTCACTGTAATACAAGAAAATTAGTCATTCATACAAAAGAAGAAGCAAAAAGTATTTGATTATTATATGGTATTAAAAATAATTTTAAACTCAGAAGAATGAATTGGAAGAGATTAAAAAAAAGTGTGTCAACTATTTTGACCCATTTTTAATTAAAATTTTTTTTTTATTTTTGATTAATATATGTTTGTAGGTAGGTATCTAATCTATGTGAATTCGAAATTCGCACGAATCATAGTCATGTTAAGTTTATATATGTAGGTATGTATATGTACACAGCTATTTATGTATAGGTATATTTTTTTTGAAGCATCATAGATACGAATAATGCAGTTGGACCTAAACATTTATTGTTCAGATAGAACAAAAATGAAAGGCGTTTTGAATGATAACTTTCGTACAATGGAGAAGGTATACTTTCCTACAGACATCCAAATTCTTAAGTTTGCTCCCAATAACTTAAGCTGGAGTTAAAGCTACTTTACAGGGACCAATCCGATCACCGGACTCCATTTTCTGATGTTTAGTGTATTTCCGGTTTTTAATTGAATTACTTTTGCCCCCCCCCCTCCCCCCCATGGAAATTTGAACTAATACTGTATTCAGAGGCTAACGCAAATTAATGTATTTTTATTTACACGTGTATTAATAACCTACACGTGTTAAAATTTTTTACAACATGCTTTTTTTACATGCCTAAAATCGAGAGTTCTACTATAAACATGAAAACAAACAAAAACATAGAGAAATTGCTTTGGTATAAAATTTAAACATTAAAGAAAAATGCAAAATAACTTACCATGTTTAAAAAAAGGTGATACTGATACCTACAACAATTGTTTATTTTTCACAAAACCGCGGTATATCCATTTTAACACGCTTCACGATTTTATGATTTTTTTTTAAAATGGTAAAAAACAATGAAAAGGGATAACATTACACAAAAAAACACGTTTAAATGGATGATTTTTTATTAGGTAACAAACACTGCAAAGGGGATATTTAACCATTTTTATCATTAAACAAGACAACACGTAGGTATAGTTTTCTTCATTTTTTATGATCACCAAATAATTTTAAAACACTTGATTTCGAATTTGAATTAACCGACATTTTTTCAAACGACCAAAGAAAAAAAAAACAAAAACTACACCAAACCAACAATGACAAACAAAGGAAACGGAACACACGGCACGAACTTTAAGACGCCATTATTGAAAATGAAAACACAATCAAATCCGATTTTATTTTGTAAAAAAAAAATAGACTTAAATAATAAAAACTGACATTTTTTTCATGGGAAAATGATCTTTACAAATTATTAAACAATTATTTCACAATTTTACACTGATTCTGGTAACTGGACTTCAGCAAAAAAAAAAAAAAATTTACATTTACGTTGAATGGAGATTGATGACACAGCGAATTTGAGACATAGATTAAAAAGAAATGTGTAATTTTTATCTTTCGTTGAGTGTGTTTATTTGGGTTGCCATTTGGAAGAAAATAATGTGCTAAAAATGTGATTCAGTTGGTTGGATATTATTTATTAGCAAGAAATAGATGATGGGTTGGCATTGGTTTTTTAAGAAGATTTTATTTGTAAAATTTGTATGGGAAACCCTTTGCCAAAAGGCACTGGTTAATGAACTATTACACATTTTTTTAGGATAAACCTACGCCTTTGATTTAGGGGGTGTGCTTAACTAACACAAAATAGTTTTGCGAAAAAGATACCTATCGGAAACCTGAAAAATGGTTAAGAAATAGGTATGAAAATATAATTCTAAAATTAAATCAATTTAATATTTTTTTGAGTTATTTTGACAGAAACGGCGATTTACTGAAAAATTGGTTAGCTATTTCTGAAAAACTCGAGATTTTGAGATAAACCACTTTGATTTTAAGAACGATATAGGTAGCTATGTACATAACATGTTAGCTAGTTGCTGGACTTTTGCATTTGACCTCATTTTCTCTTCAAATCAATATTGATAAAATGAAAAAAAAGGGAACGAATTTTAAGGATTACAAAGTGGTTGTATGGAAAATATTTACAGTCGTATTTATTAGATTTATGTCTACTTAGACACTGTCTAACTATTTTCAAATTGGCGAAAATATTTCATCCTCATAACTCTCAAGCTGAATGCTTAATTTACGAATATAGGTAGGTATGTAATTAAAGTTTTATTTTATTTCGATTCAATGGAAATCATATACCTAGGTAAGTGCAAAAATTTGACAAAATGATTTTTGACTGAAATATCAGATGTTTTTTGCGTTCAACGACATAAATTCAGAATTCCGAAAATTCAGATGACAGATGTAATTCATTGAACCCGCCCAATTTCTTACGTTGTGATCTTACATGTTACGATAATATATTGATGTAAATTGGATACGTTCAATATTGGGTACGTTCATTCGTACTTCAAACTAAATCGAAAGATCGAGTTGAGTTTGGGTTGGAATTTGTTTGACAGTTCGAATTCGTCGCGTTGTGTTATGTAAAACCAGCACATGAATATTTATTTTGATGTTTACGCATCTTAACCGGAAGTCCCGACACTCACACTTTATTATTTTTTCCCTTGGACGGAAAACACCCTTAGGTGTACAAAAGTCTTGCCACCGTCGCTATCCAGTGTCCGCCCAAGGGAGGTGAGGTCTCACTGTACTTGTTTTTATAAGGAAGTCACAATCATTGGAAAAAAATTAAATAGCTAAAATCAAATAAAAAAGTAGTATGTATAAATTTCTGAACTTTTGGCTTTGCCAGTGCCACCACTTTTCGATTGCAACACTTTAGAGGCAAGATCTATCGCTTTACAACAGGCAGGCTGGTAGGCTTTTTCAGGCTGAGGTACATAAGTAAGTAGGTATGATTGTTAAAGTTACCTATTTTTGTTTAACTTTTTTCGAAACGAAATTAATGCTTCCTTTAAATTTTTTTATTTTGTTGTACCTATTAATGAGTATAATTTTTATAGCATAAAAATATGTGTATTAATAAAAAAATCATTTGGATGAATAATTTTGCTTGTTCACATAATCCCAACAAATTAGCTGCATAAAGTTGCATAGAGCTAGTGCTATACAGATTTGATTTTAAGCAGTCAGTCCATTTTTCAAAATTTTGAGTTTGGAAATTAAATTTTTTCCAAAACTTTTCATTAAAACAACAGAATTCCCGGATGGATCTCTGGCTTTTGAAAAAGGTTTAAGATGGCATTGTAAGCATTGCCGTTGATTTTTAATATTTTTTTTATAAAATTGCCCATCCCGTCTAAGCGGTGGGAAATAGACTCGCTTCTATAATGATTTTTTTCTTGTCTCGACCCAACCTATTCCCTCTATTCTTTTTTCGCAGCTTGTGCAAAACACCCTGCATATTTTTGGTTTCTTTAATTTATTTTCCACTATCTGTCTTGTAATCTATCACATTAGATTTTTGTTCACTATTTAACTTGTAATCTATCAACGAAATATTTTTAATGCACTTTTTTATGTCAACAAATTAAATTATACACTTATTAAACAAACAAAATTAAAAAATAAGTATTCTAAAGGTCCGGTTGTAGATAATGATATAGGCAGCATTCAGGACATAGTGTTACTTTTATGCTTCTATTTTTTTTTAAATTTTTATTTTAGCTAATTACTTATTTTAACATTAATGTTAAATTATTTCGAACTAAATGATTGCGTTTATTTAATTTTTGTTTGAACGAACGATACATTTTTGAAGAGAACTTTTTTAATGGTTTGGATTAGCTAAATTAATCCGGTTAAGATATATGGCGTGACCGGAACATGGTCATCATTTCATCAACAATTTTGGAAAAATTTAGTAGATACAGGGCCGTATAAAGCCATATAATTGCCCCTAGACACCCTTCTCCTCTTAGCTTTATAATCGCTGCTTATTTTCAGTTAAAGATTGACAAATTGACAACAACAAAAAAATTGTCAATGTAACAACTTGATTTTTGAGAAAAAAATTATCAAATTTTGAAGTTTTCAATTTTAATTTCAATATTGACAAATTTTAATTGTTGAATTGTCTTTTACAATTCTTATGCAATTGATAAAATCTGAACCCTAAATTTGTTTAACAAATAATTTTTATCGTAGGTCTATAAACTAGACAGCTACATATAAATACATACATACATACATATGTTTGTATGTACCTTTAACCTTAGGTCCATCATGTGACACATTGCATCATTAAATCACTTTACGCCTCTGTCAAATAAATTTATTTATTCTATCCAAAACGAAAAAAAGAGGGCTACATAAAAAATCATTTACCTATCTCCTCCCACGCACACCTACCAAATTTTTTTGTATATTATATAAAAGATTGCTTAGGCACCTCCTCCGTGTTGAGAAGGTTGTGCTCTTTTCTTTTCTCTAAAGATATAGCTATCCTACCAAAAAAGCACTTTAAATCGATTAGCAAAGAAAAAAGAATCCATGTTCTAAGAAAACCCGTGCGTGAGTTCTTGATGGTAGGTATATAAGAAAACCAATAGAAAATCCTGCGATAACAAACGAAGCACACGCACTCTGCTGGCGCTGAGTAAAGAAAGCGAAAAAAAAATAAAATCTTCGAAATAATATATACTACTTCAAGAGATCTATGAGACTTTTATCTGTTTTTTTTTTTTTCTTGAAAGTATCATTTTACCATTCTATACAAAACGTCATGTCCTAGGTAAGGTAAGATATTATATTTTGCAAAGAAGCACGTGGTTTTTGTTGAAAATGCGCATGTTCTTCGAAATTCGAAAAATATTTTCTTTTTTTATTTTTTGTTTCGAGAGAATTGTAACATTTTTGTTGTCATTGTTTAAGACATATACTACACTCTGGACTCTTCTGTAAGTTGAAAAGATATCAACGGTGGTGGTGTCCCCAATTAACTGTTAAATTAGGTCATTCTACGTACATATGTTAAAATGAACAGAGCAATGAGAATTTGCTGCTAAAGGTCTGCTGCCAATTTCAATCTTTTAAATTTTTTTTTTATATTTCAGAAACCTTTCTTATGGAAACATTTTAAATTTGACTATGTATGTGATAATCTTAAAAGAAGAAAAAATAAAGAACACTTGGCCTTGTTTATAAAATAGATAACATACCAAGGTATGTACATATGTATGTTGTTCTTGCTTTTGAAGCAATTTGCATTTGGAGTCAATGGAGAAAAATCTACATTACAGAAAAAATTAAGGTGGTTCTAGGAATATGTGGTGCCCTTTATTTGCATTAAGATGTTTCTTTGTCTGTTTTGACATATAAATATAATAATTTAAATGTGCAATATAACAACATTATGCTTCAAGTGATATAAAAATGTATAATAGTGGGTATAATATTTTGTATGGATTCAAACGAAACTTTACAATAACTGCCGCAAAATTTTAAACAGCCTGATGGTTAGGTAGGTATTAAGTAAGAAACTACTTAACAATTTATTAACTTTAAAGCTCTTTACTAAAATGTCCTTAGTTTTAAATTTTTTTTTTTTACTTGTAGGTATCATAATAAATCTATTTGCTTAATAAACGTCAGTTGAATATGCCTAAAAAAGTGACAGTTCGCGCAAACAAGGCAATCATATCATTTTTACATTTTTAACTGTCTAAGTGACATTTAGGTTGAGTTAAGCTAAGTACAGACGATTGTCAGATCTTACAATATTGTCAGATATGTCAGTGAAAAAACTGTCCCAAATGTCTTACAATCACCTGAACACACAATTTTGTCTGACAATATTGTCAGAAACGACAATCTGACAAAAAAATTGTCAGGTATCTTCCAATCGTCTGAACACACAATTTTTATAATTGTCAGACGATTAGGACATTGTCAGAATCATTGGTCATTGTCAGATGTTTTCATTGAAAACAGCTTACAATTGCTGACAAATTCTTCATTGTCCGAAATGTCAATGAAACCCATCGGTTGGAGTCGAGTTAGTTAAAGAGAGATAAAAAAAATATTTGTGTTGGAAATTTGTAGTTTTTGCACAACTAAATAAATAAATTCAAAAAGAAAATATCAACAAAGCAACTTAATTTAATTATATTTTATATCAATTCCTTGTGTTGTGTAGTTTTATTTGGAATGAATTAAGTGCTTATACTCGGCCGCTATTTGTTTTTTTTTTTTTTAATTCTTTTTAGTATGTTGTTGAATTTTTGTCGCATTTCTGACTAAAAATAGATAAAAAATCTAACAATAGAGGCATCATTGTCCGAAAATGTTACCATGGAAAACGGAAATTTACCAATTCTTTAAGAACCCGATGATGAAAAGGAGCAACTATCGATCACAGAAGAAAAAGATTCTCTATTAAATGCAGAGGAAATCTATGGGAATGCTGCAGAACCCCCCAAGTAATGATGCCTCCCCCCCCAAAAGATGTACAATTTTTGTATAGATCTGCCAACCGTTTGAACAGAAAATTTTTAAGCTGACAATTTTGTCTGATATATTATTTATTGTCCGAAAATTGTCAGACAAGACCTGACAATCAAATTGTCAGACTTTGGGATGAAATCTATACTAACCGTGTGAACGGACAATTTTTCATTGTAGGATATATGTCAATTGTCAGCTAATTGTCAGCTATTGTCAGACCATTGACAGTTCTGACAATCGTCTGTACTTAGCTTTAGTATGATACTAAAATAGGCATTTGGTGATTTTAATTTTAATAAAATGTTAAAAAAATATAGCACGATGCTTCCTCATTTAAAAATTTGGAAAATCCTGTTTTTAGCATCATATTAAAAATTCTTTTACATCTTACTACCTGAATCGTTTAAAATTCTGTTTAAACTTCAAAGTATTGTCAATAACTTTACTGTGAAGTTAGCATGGCATGCCATTTGTTCAACAATCAATCGTATGCAGTTTTGGTAATACATATCAGCAGTGTTAAACTAAATTCTCTTGGGGCCACAAAAATTGTCTTTAAATTGTAAATTTCAAACCTTATTTTAACAATATTTTTTCCTCTTCTTTTACCTTAAAAACGTTCCTATTCCCACTCGTTCCCACAGCGGCAATAGATTCGAAGGATAAAAAAACAAACGCTACAGGGGGTAACCCTGCGATGTGGGTGTGTGTGGGGTGCATGTCTCATACCTCAAAATCACTGCGATCAAATAAATGCTTAACGGATTTTATTTCTGCAGCTGTGGTCTGTTTTTGTATCTTGTTTCTTGTACCTGTATGTATCTTCATGTTCATGTTTTGTTTGTTTATTTTTTTTTTATTAATGACTTATGGACTAGCTAGATATTTTTCAAAACTGAACTGATAAAAGGGTGATTTGGGGTAAAAACAGCAGAATTCAATAAAGCTCATAATTATTATATTTTTAAGGATTAAGGCTTTTTGGCTAAATAAATACATATTTTGCATTGAGAAGAAGAAATGAATAAAAAGGAGTCTGATGATCGGCCTGGCAGTCATGAAATAGCTATAACTCCAGCCTATAAAATCTTGGTGGTAGCCCACTAAATTGTTTTTGTTTCATTCAAACCTTCAATATTAATATGATGGTGTGAAAGCTTGGCATGGCAGCCTAACTGCGAGTGTGTTATCACAAGACCCCTTAGAAATGATTCATCAGCTAGCTTATTGGTCCTTTGTATGAAAAAGTTTTTTTTTTCCAAAAAATGATTAATTATTGCACTTCCCGCAAAACCATTTTTTTTCGAAAACGGTTTGAATGATTTTGATAATTTTTTGTATGGAAAAAGTTTCTAAAAAAATACAAAAAATATAAGTAGGTATTTTGGATTTAAAAAATAATTCAAATTTTGTTTTTTTTTTTATTTTTAACTATCTTAACTTTTTTTTTTGTAAATTCGATATTTAAAAAAAAATGTTAACTCCGCATAAAGAAATGCTAATAGAAACAAGTACAAATGTTTTTTCATAAAAGTTTTTAAAAAAATTTATTTTTTATTAAAAAAAAAAAAACATTTTATTTCGTTCAAAACCAAATCAACAATTTCTTAGTATTTTTGAATTTATTCCAATGAGTCGTATATAGTCTTATATCCTCCGAATGAAATACATATTTTAATTTTTAATTTTACCTCCAATTATGTTTCTCAATTCTTCATATTTTCAATTTCAGTCCGCAACATTCTAAAATCAAATAAATGTAAAAATTAACTCAACATAACAATTTCGATTTGATTTTTGAATAAAACCCAAACCGATATTTTGTCATATACTAATTTAAAAATTTGAAACTAATTGGGAACAATATCCTAATCCTATCCTAAGCGTGTAACAGATAACTCTTACTCTGTCTATTCTATCTATGTTATATTCCTATAACTACCTAAACATTGTAGATTGTTCATACAGCAAACATTATGAGTTACAAAATGCCAAATACACAAGTTAATGTCATTAACAGAGGACTATGTTGGGTGTACTGAGCTTATATGAGCTGTATGTATGTAGATATAGGTATTGTTTGTTGAAAGGACTAAGTTTCTCAATTATCCTGAAAACCTAATTAGCATTTAAAAAGGTAACAGCTCATAATTCTGTCATAACATGTTGATATTGTTGTGACAGTGTGCGGTGTCAGGATGAGGGCATATTGTGGTTTAGAATGTTGAACATCGGATTTTAGCATACCTACATATAGCTAAATTGTAAAGGTTTGGTGTACTTTCAAAAAGTTTTTGTAAAATTGAAGGTATTTTTTTTGTGGGTGGTTATGATGTTATATGATTAGGTATTGTATTGATAATTTGATAAAAAATCATTGTCTTGCTTAAAATAATAAATTTTTAAAGAAAACTTCTTCTGAAGGAAATATTAATTAATTTTCCAAAATGATTCTGAGACGTTAGAGCATCCAGGATGTGAACGCGAGACATGACCCTGACTTTTTGAAAAAAATCGAAAGAGTGATCGTCAGAAAAGATTAGAAATTATTAAAATTGCATTTGCAATAAAATATGAACGAGACTATATAAATGGCAATTTACAACAGATTATAGTCATTTAAAAGGGGAACCAAGACTATAGAAATGCGAAATTATAACAGTTATAACAAATTGCCACTATTGAAAAGGGAAATAATAGGTACTATAGAAATGCAAATTTATAACAATTACATCCAATTATTGTCATTGAAAGGGAGGACGAGATTTTTTAAAATATCATTTATAACAATTATAACAGTTTATGACCAATACAAGGAACATGCGGCTAGAGAAATGATAACAGTTTATCGTCATTAAAAACGAAAATCCAGACTATAGAAATTCCAAATTATAACAGTTATAAAAATTTATAGAAATGCCAATTTTTAACAATTATAACAGTTTATTGCCATTAAAAGAGAGGGCGAGATTAGAGATTTATTGTCATCAAAAGGAAGGACGAGATTATAGAAATATCAATTTATAACAATTAACAACTTATCGCCAATTAAAAGGGGAACCAAGACTATAGAAATGCCAAATTATAACAGTTGTAATAATTTGCCTCTATTAAAAAGGGAATTAAGACTATAGAAATGCCAATTTATAAAAATGATGACAGTTTATTTTTATTAAAAGGGAGGACGAGATTAGAGAATTATAATTTTTTAAAACAATTATAACAGTTTATCATCGATAAAAGGGACATGCGACAGGAGAAATACCAATTTATAACAGTTTATCGCCATTAAATAGGGAAACCTAGACCATAGAAAATCCAAATTATAACAGTTACAACAATGTGTCACTAATAAACAGGGAAATGACATTATATAAATGCCAATTTTAAACAATTATAACAGTTTATTGTCCTTAAAAGGGAGGACGCGATTATAGAAATATCAATCCATCACAATTATAACAGTGTATTATCAATAAAAGGGACATGCGACAAGGGAAATGCCAATTTATAACAGTTTTTCGCCAATAAAAAAGCTAATCGAGACTATAAAAATTCGAAATTATAACAGTTATAACAATTTGCCACTATTGGACAAGGAACTGGCACTAGAGAAATGCCAATTTATAACAGTTTATCGCCATTAAAAGGAGGACGATATACCAAAGAAATTAAAATGTACAACAATATAACAGTTTATCGCCATTAAAATGGAGGACGAGACAAAAGGAATTTAAATTTATAACAGTTATAACGGTTTATCATTATTAAAAGTCGATGTGCAACAACGAGCTTTACGTTACTTGAAAAGTTATCTGGGTGCCCGAAGTATGCCCATCGGCGGCGAGTCGGAAGGCTCCATAAACGGCACCTTTATAAACAAAACTGTTATAAATTGACACTATTAAAGGAAATTGAATAAATTCGAGGGCCTTAGAACTAGTCGTACATTTTATTTTTGATCTCAAACTAATTTTCTTTGATCTTAAATCAAAATTAAAAATCATTCAATAGAGACAAGCATCAAAAGAATTCCGCATCACTTTCAACTTCTCATCATTTTTGTTTTAAATACATGCATCATGCATGTTGTGTGATGCCGTACAAGTACATGTTGCAATATAGAAGAGAAAGGACATAACAAACTCCTTTGTACATCTGCATACAATTATTGCAGGATAAGGATAGTGCGAATGAAATTCTCAATCTCTATGCAATTGAAAATGGAAAATATGTAGATAGAGATAGGCATAATATAGGCACACACAGAGATGCCAATATCATTTCGACAAACCAAACCAAACCACACCAATGAATGTAGTGTAGGTAGTGTATACGCAACGCAAAAGTCAATAGGATGTTTTACAATAAACAAACATGCACTAGCTTTTGGATATAGTTCTTGGTGTACATATATCTATAATCCTTTGTGTGTCCATTCAAGTGTATCAATACGGATGGACACGCTCTTATAATACTCTGTTGTGTTTCTCTCTGCCGTCGCGTTGGCCGCCTCATGGAAAATAAAGCAGCAAACAATTGCAAAGCAACTATACAACTAGGCTTCAACTGAATAATCTGGACAAACATTATATCATTTGAAGTTATGTAGGTACTTCGTCTCCTTTTCTCGTGAAATAAATGAGGACAACGACATTTTGATCCCAACAGAATTTAGTTTTGATTTTGACAGGAAGAAGAAACCTGAGACCGATATCGATACCGATATCGCAACAAAAAATATTCTTTTTCCGAAATGTTCACCTTTGCCAATTTAAGTAAATAATTTAGTGAAAGATATGGTGTGTTTTTTGTACGATTAAGTTAAAAATGTAGAAATCATCTAAAAAGTCATTTTCAGTTTCTTTTAAATGCCTGCAAAACATTCTTTTAATTAATTTTCGAAGTCATACAAAATAAAAAAAAAAAAACATTCTTGCATCTCATTTGAAAAATTAAAAAAAAAAAGTATAGCATTTGAAAGGTCATTCAATGATCATAAGGGGTCAACTAGATCAGTCATTAAATTTTGTTTATAAATTTTTAAAATTTCTTACAAAATAATTCATTACCTATAGACTTTGAAAACACTTTAATAGTTATTAATCAAAAAAAGTTATGAAAAAACAAGCGCGAAAATTGTACCATAAATTTACGACAGACTTACAAAAAAACTTACGACACTTATTTAAACACTCCTTTTTTTGTTTTGAGTTAATTTCATCACTTGTGGTAATGCTAACTTAACTTAACTTAACTTAAGTTATAAGTAGCAGGGTTACAAGACAATTTTAAGACAATTTTACAACAAATTTACGACAATTATTTACACAAACATAGGTATCCTTTTATGATTTAATTTTTTTTTTTAAACAAGCACGAAAATTTCTTTTTTACAACAATTTTACGAGAAATTTACGACGATTATGTTAATTTTTTTGTTTTGAGTTAATTTCACCACTTTTCGGAATTTAATAATTCTAATTTGACTGTTAAGTTAGCATTGCCAAGGGTTAGGTACCTTTTAAAATAAAAATAAGCACGACAATTTTTTTTCTTTCCCGACAAATTTACGACAGTTATTTACACATTCTTTTTTCCGTTTTGTGTAAATTTCACCACTTTTTGGAAGGTGGTAATGCTGACTAGAGTGTCAAGTTAGTATTATCAGGAGTTATTTAAAAAAAACAAGCGAGACATTGTTTTGCCTTTTTCGACAAATTTACGACAGTTATTTACTAATTCCTTTTTTTGTTTTGAATTATCTTCACCAATTTTTGCAAACTTTTCTCTGAAGTTATCATTATGGTTTATTAAAAAACAAATTTTTCTTTCATGACAATTTTACCACAAATTTACGACATTTATGCAGACATACATTTTTCTGTTTTGAGTCGATTTCATCAGTTTTTGGAAGTTGGTAATGCTTAATACTTAATTCTCAAGTTGGACCTATTTTGAATACAAAAAGCGAGACATTTTTTTTCTTTCACGTAAAATTTGTGACGTTCCTTTTTTTGTTTTAAATTATCATTACCAGAGGCTTTAAAAAAAAAAAAACAAGTGCTACAAATTTTTCTTCCACGATAATTTTATCACAAATTTACGACAATTATTTATACATTTCTTATTCTTCTTTAAGTTAATCTCACCACTTTTTTTGGAAGTGGTAAGACTGCTTTTAAACGCTGCAATTACCCTCTGCAATTTTTAAGCATGTAGGCGGGGGTCGTATGCGGTGTCCGGGGTAAACAAAATTGCAGAGGTTGAAATAATTGCAGAGTTATCGCTCTTTCTTCTTTGTGCTTTTTCCTATTGTTTAACACATAAGCGGAGTAAAAAGTGTGAATAGATATTTCCTTTTCATTTAACAAAAATTGTAGCTATTAAAATTTGCAGCGTTTAAATGAATGCTGCAATCAGAAAGAAACTCAAAAGATAAACCCCGTTAAAAATTGCAGTCTTCTAAAAGCAGTTTAATGCTAACCTCACTGTCAGGTTGACATTTCCATGGTTTATTAAAGAAAAAAACGACAAATTCACTACAATTTATCCAATTATTAAAACCTTAAAATTTGAAATGGTAATGCTTACTAAAACGAACAAAACGAAATGCTTATGTTTACATATTTCATTCGGGACTTTTTTCAAGAGTTTTTTTAGGAAAAAAGTACCTACGTTGCGTGGGCGATTCTATCAAACACACTGCAGCAAAATTCCAGAATGAAGATTTTATTTTTGTTTTCAATTTTCTTCCATCTTCCATTTTTTAAATTTTATTGGTTGAGGTAATTCTCGGGCGTATTTTCTGTGATTTTATTTCCAATGAAAACCTTTTAATATCTCGTTACATCCAACTTTTTTTTTCCACATACATAAGTAATTAAGTCTCTCACTGACAGTAATTGTGAATTGCTTTCGTCGTTCTCATCATTCTTATTAAAGTACACATAATTATACTACATTTATAGGAAGCTTCGAACAAGTAATCCTCTACTAATCCCAATTTTAACCACATTCCTCTCTCTCTCATGTCATTATCTGAAAATCGTTATTAAGTAGGTAGGTATAGGCAAAATTTATCATCGATCTACCTTTTGCACATACATTTGTAGTAAAGGATAATACGTGCGTAAACAATGAACTATACTAAATAAATACATCAACCCTCACACTCATACACCCAGTTCAATAATAACTCAAAAAAATATAATGACCCCTTCTCTAAATATCCTTCGTCCACTTCGAACATTATTTGTGTCCCACTCGTTTCCTTCACATTATAGTATTTTGAAACCGATGTCTAGCTTGACTAGGAGATCAGGACAAGCCAATATGTCCTGATGGAAGTGTGTAGGTATAGAAGAACGTTTATGGTGTTTGCAAAAGCCTTAGGCCGATATAATTCGAAATTCGTTGTGAAGAGGAAGCTTGTTTAATATAAATGTGTCATCACATATCATTAATAGGATTTTCATGTGTTTACTCATCACAGAACAATAATTACACACGTTGGACATTTAGTTGGTTTGGTCGACAATATGAGTATGATTTTGGGGTATAATGATGATGATAATGATGATGATGGTCTGGGTTTGGTCTGCCTTATATTTTGAGCTGCACTGTAGGGTATTTTTGATTGTGTTCGAATAGAAAATCGATTCCATATTAGTGTGGAATTAATGAGGATAATCGAAAAGTGTTTTCATAACGCACATAAAGCTAAAACTAAAAGGAATCGTTTAAAAACAATTTATGGATTTATGGTTATACCTACTATAGGGGAGTAAACACATACTTACCTAAATAGGATTTGAATCATGCGGTATATCTATATTGGAAATCTTATGTTTAGGATATTGGTAAGGAAAATTGTGATTTTTTTATTTTTATATTATTTATTTATATTTAAATTTAAACGCAAACAAGAATTAACAGATTAGGTAGGCATAGGTTAAACCACCCCAGGATACTTAATAAAGGTTCATTTCACAATTTTGGTTCACAGTTATTCTTTTAAATTTAAAAAAAAATCTTGAATTTTTTGTATTTAAGTGGCAACACTTTTGTGTTTGCACGTCCAACTGAACGAAACCAAAAAAAAAAAAACACAAACTAAAAATCAAAACACAAGAAGCAAGATACAAAATCAGACCACAGCTGCAGAAAAAATATCCGTTATGCCTTTGATCACAGACAGTGAGTGATATTGTGGCATGTACCTCACATACACACACACCATTTACATTGTTGTAATTTTTATCCGTTTTCTTAGTTTTTGTTTTTTTGTTTATCTTTATGATCTTTCGCATCTATTGCCGCTGTGAACAAGTGGAATTGGAACGATTTTAGTGCAAAAGAAAATAATGGAAAATTATTGCAAAACATAAGGGTTGACATTTTTTTAAAACTAAAAAAAAAAAATTTGTTGGCCTAAGAGAATTTAATTTAAAAAATTATGCCTGATATTTTTGTCCGCGACCGGGTAAGTCAGTAAGGGATTGTCCTCGGGACATTAACGCCCATATTATTTCACTCGATTAATCCAGATTAAAACTTAAATCTGGATGTAAATTATACAAATTCAATGTAAATAAATACATCCGGATTTAAGTTTTAATCGAGTTTGCATCGAGTGAGTAATATGGAAAATTGTCCGATCAAAGGAGTTCTTAGCAATAGGAGATTTCACTGTAGCTAGGTTTACATAGGTACCTATGTACCTATGTACATGTATGTATTTTTGCCACCGGCTTTGCATAGTTTGTCATTTTATTTGGCAACGATCAATCCAATAATTGGCAATTTTATTTGCATAGGTATAAGAAAGGTCAATTAAAAATGAATTTTAACTTCAAAAACGCTTTAAAACATTTTTGAAGTTTAAATAAATTTGTATAATTAAAAAATAAATTATTTATTGAGCCAGTTCAGGTTTCTCAGGCTCACTGAAATCTCAGAAATATCAGCAGATTCCTCCACTTTAGCTGTCAAAAAACTGAGACTGATAGTTTTTGGATTCGCTTGCTTAATTATTTGTTGTCGCCGTTGATCAAATTAAAAAAAAAAAAAAAGAAATGGAGATTACTTTTGACTTCTAGCGGAGAAATATTGTTCAGGTGTCTCCTTTTTCGCAGTGAAGCTAGCAGAAGTGAGATCTCCAGAAACGTGAATTGTCTAAGAGCCATTTTCTTCACTATTTGTCAACTTGCCGCAAACTCTCAAATTGGCCAACTCTAGAGTTGACAGTTTGACACAAACTTGAGAGTTGAGTGAAAAGTTGAAATTCGTTTTTCTTCACTATTTTAAATCTCAACTCGAGAGTTGAAAAATTTCCCTTGGAAATTTTTGACAGATACGTATGTTTCAACTTAAGATTTGAATTGACCCGAGTTCATAATACTTAAGCACAATAATAATTTTTGACAGAAGATGCAATAAAATGTATTACAAATTTTAATTTGATAGAAAATTCTTAAGTTTGCTCCCTCAACTTTTACTATTTTCGGAAGTTGAAAATACCAGAAGTTGATCTACTCGAGATTTGAGAATCGAAAGTTGAAACTGTCAACTTTGAGTGAAGAAAAACAAAATCACAAGTTGAGATTAAAAATCCTCAAATTGCGTTCAACTTGTAGTGAAGAAAATGGCTCTAATTGTACCTAGGTATAGGTAATAAAATCTATTTTTTTTTTTGTATTTTTCATTAATTTTGTTGTTGTTATTGTTCTCCAAATTTAAAAAAGAATTATTGACACCCTAAGTGCCCCACTTTTCTTGTTCACTTGTTGCCCCAATTTTCTTGTTCACTTGTTAAAGTGGTTTTCAAAAATAATACGAAATTTTAAGAAGCAGAGAAGTGATGCCAAATAATGAAGGAATAACTAAAGCAAATATGTATTCTTGAAAAAATATTATTGGGTTAATACCTATAAATATTAACAAGTAAAGTAAAAACATGGCATTATATTGGGTTTTCCAATAGGGAATTGACAACTTTGAATTTAATTTGTGAACGCACCCTTTTATTAATCATCGAACTGTCATTGTCAATTTATTCAGTAAACTCAACATTTGCATCATGGTAGAGTACACGAAGGAGCAACGTCTGCAAATTATAAAAAAATTTACCGAAATTCGGAGTCGTGACCGCAACTTTAAGAGCGTTAACTCCAATTTTCGATCGTAAATGACGAAGCTCATTTTTGGCTCAATGGGTTCGTCAATAAGCAAAATATGCGTTTTTGGTCGCGTGAAAATCCACATTTGCTTCATGAATCACAACTTCATCCACAAAAAATAACTGCTTGGTGCGGTTTGCGTGCCGGCTATGTTATTGGGCCATATTTTTTCGTCGACGATAACGATCGTTACGTTACTGTGAATGGCCAGCGTTATTGCGCTATGATTACTGATTATTTTTAGGCCGAATTGGAAGATATGGACTTGGACGACATGTGGTTTCAACAGGATGGTGCCACAAGCCACACACCTTACAATCGATTTATTGAAGAGTATAAGTTTGATGAGTGTGTTATCTCAATAAATGGTTCAGTCGATTGGCCGCCTCGTTCATGCGATTTAACGCCTCTAGACTATTTTCTTAGGGTCATGTTTCATGTTTTTTATAGAAGAACTTGGATATTTTTTTAACATTTATGTTTTTAGCTTGATTTTAGTCACAAAGTTTGAACTATCACGGGATTTAAAGTAAAGCTAAGTACAGACGATTGTCAGATCTTACAATATTGTCAGATCTGTCAGTGAAAAAACTGTCCCAAATGTCTTACAATCGTCTGAACACACAATTTTGTCTGACAATATTGTCAGAAACGTTTTTGTCAGACGACAATCTGACAAAAAATTGTCAGGTATCTTACAATCGTCTGAACACACAATTTTATCATTGTCAGACGATTAGGACATTGTCAGACTCATTGGTCATTGTCACATGTTTTCATTAAAAAAAAAACATCTTACAAATTGCTGACAATTTCTTCATTGTTCGAAATGTCAATGAGAGATAAGAGATAAAAAAACATTTGTGTTGGAAATTTTTAGTTTTTGCACAACTGAATAAATAAACTCAAAAAGAAAATATTTATATTGCTTTATAAATATTTTCTTTTTGAGTTTATTTATTCAGTTCACTTCAATTATGTACATTTTTATCAATTCCTTGTGTTGTGTAGTTTTATTCGTGATAAATTAAGTGCTCATGCTCGGCCGCCATTTGTCTTTTATTAATTCTTTTTTGCATGTTGTTGATTTTTTGTCGCATTTCTGAATAAAAATAGATAAAAAATCTAACAATGGAGGCATCAATGGTCGAAAATATTGCATATTATATTAAAAGGAGTAAAGAAAAAGATTCTTTATTTAATGCAGAGGAAATCGATAAGAATGCTGCAGAACATCCCACAAGTAATGATGCCTCCCCCCAAAAGATGTAAACAATCAAACAAAATTTGTATAGATCTGCCAACCGTTTGAACAGAAAATTCTCAAGCTGACAATTTTTTCAGATATATTATTTTCCGAAAATTCCTACAAGAGCTGCCAATCAAATTGTCAGACTTTTGGATGAAATCTACCAACCGTGTGAACGGACAATTTTTCATTGTAAGAAATATGTCAATTGTCAGCTAATTGTCAGCTATTGTCAGACTATTGACAGTTCTGACAATATTGTAAGATCTGACAATCGTCTGTACTTAGCTTAAGGTGGAATTCCAGATATAAGAAAAGATGGTGGGCGGAAACGAAAATGACAATCCTTTTTATCTTTTAAATAAATATGCATAGCATATCCTGGAATTTTAAAATATAATAATATGTATTTTTAGGAAGGTAGATATATGTTATATCCAATCGCCAACAAAACGTTTGCCATTAAGTTATCTCTGCCCCTTATTCCAATTATATGTATGTACCTACATAGGTATACATTTATATTCGTTTAACTAAACGACTTTCCCAGGATTACAATGATAAACCAATTATCTGCGTCTCGTCAAAATGTTGACACGGTGGTTTTGAAACACCGACAAGAGTGTGAATGTTATGTATCGTACCTATAGGTATATTATGTATGTATAGTATATACTCTACTCAAATATTCTCATATTATAACCTATCTATATCCAAATAGTATAGACTAGCGGTTTTATACCTATAGATCCGTTTATTTATGATACACCGCAATCTGCGGTGGTATTTTAATTAACTCTCTCTGAATGTCAGGGAATAACCGCATTTCGGGAATAACCGAGGGGGAGGGGGAAAGGGTGGCGAAATCAAATTATGTAGTATTAAGTGGTGTCAAAGCATTGGAGAGTTTGAGGTTGCAGCCACAACCGTATGACAACATTGTATGACATTTCTAGATAATAATTCGGTATCAATCTGTCAACGTGTTCTATAAGCTATATCTACATAGTATATGCGAATTTTATTAATTTATTCGCAAGGTACCTAACCTATACGGATCACTTTTGTGGTTAACGTCGTTTTTTCTATTAAGTTCTAAAAATTACTAATTTTTATTAAAATCACACTTTGTAAACAAAAATAAAGTAAAATTTCATTCTTGAAATAAAAGTAGATTAGAATTAGATATATTTATAAGGGGTTTTTGTGTGTGCTATTTCACAACTGCCAGCTATAACTCCAGCCTATAAAATCTTTGCGGATCATCTTTGTTGTTGTTGCTTTACAAATGGTTTTTATATAAAACTAGCTTAACTTAAATCTTATGAAGTTAATCTGCACATTTGTAGGATTTTAAATTAAAAATTTGTAAATTTACAGAGGTATTTTTTTTTTAAGATATTTGTCTACTTAGACACTGTCTAACTATTTTCAAATTGGTGGAAATATGCTTTATTTAATAAAAATAAATATCAAATTATTCATGGTTAAGACAATCTACTCTTGTGTCTAAGTTAGGCAGCTATAAGACAACAATAAACAAGGTTTTTGAATAAATTTTCCAAAGTTGGACAGTTGTCTAAAGTTAGACAATGTTTATAAATAAATGTTTGTACCTAAATAAATTAAATGAATCTAAGAAAAAATAAAATAATGAAAGCGCATCCTTTCACCATTCATTCATAGGTAATATCTAAAAGTATAAAACAACCTTTATGAAATGGATCGATATTACTTACATTAATTTGAAAATATAAAAAAAATTAAAAACATAAGATGAAATTTATTTTGTAAACTAAGAATCTATAAATGAATCGCATAAAGGAGAAAATGTTCTAGGAGTAGAATTGATTCTCTGAACTCCAAAATATACATTGAATGAGAAATGTTTTTTTTTTTTAATTTTCTTCTGAAATATGAGCAGCCATAGAATGTGTGCAATATATATAGGTAACAAATTATGAACTTTGAGTTTTCTTTTAAATCGACAAAGTCGTTTTCGAAATAAAAATAAATAAATTGAGTAGCGCAATAGCTCGCGAAGAACCAGGGCCTTGTCACGTATAGCTCTCAAGCATTCCTGTGTGCGTTGTATTGGAAGGAATGGAGTGGACCTAAGATTTTCTGACGAATCAGAACGGCTAAGGGGTTTTTCATGATATTAGAGATATTCTTGTACTCTTGGAGAATTTGTCAATTCATCACAAGAGGCAGTAACTCGTGAAAATAATTTCTGTTTTTTTTTTAGGTGGCATAGACATAGGAATCGGAAATTTCTTCACAATACTAATATTTTTTAAAACCTTTTCCATTAAAATAATTATTCAAAAGTAGTAAAATCATTTTTGAAAAAATCCAAAATTAAAAAAAAAAAACAATGGAATTTGCAATACTGGTTCCGCATAGATTTGCAGTACAGTGTTCTCTTTCTTTTTTGCCCATTTGTCGTGAAAAGAAAAGAGAACACTGTACTTGAGAATCACTACGAATCCAGTACTGCATATTCCATAATCGACATTCAATTATAAAGTCCACTGAGAAGTCAGGATTGAGTTATTAAAAAGAAAAACTGTGAAGGAAAATCATCTTTTTTCTCAAAAAAAAAAAAAATATTTTTTTTTTTCAAAACCGTGCCCACAAGTTAAAAAAAAATGATCCAGTGATTTTTTTGCGAAAAATGATTATAAATGGTACCTCCTATAGAACCATTTTTTTGATTTTCGATGTTCTAAAAAATATGGTTCAACTGAATTTGATCAATTTATTTATAGAGATTTTTTTCAAAAAGTTTAAAAAGTATTGCAAAATTATACCAAAATTTAATTTTTTTTTTTTTTGATTTATAAAAAAAAGTTGCAAAATTTTTTTTGATAACTTAATAATTCGAAAACGACTTGGTTGAATTTTTTTAAACTTTGCACTCAACAGTTTTTTGACATTATCTAGCAGATTTTAAATATAAATTATTCTCATAGCCAAAAACAACCGTACCTCCCATACAAATCTTATAAAACCGGTATGGAAAATCAAATTTTTCTCAAAAACGACTCCTACGATTTTAATTAAAATTTTTATGTGAACTAATATTAGTACCATCTACTATATTATTGGAAGAAAATTATCTATCGTTTAAAAATGTTATCTTTTATAGAACCATCTTTTTGATTTTTGACTTTTTTACACAAGAGCTTCTATTAAATTTGAATAATAGTGAATATCAAAATTTTCAAAAAACAAATTTTAGATTTTTAAAAAAGATTTTAAATTTTTCGGCAACATGGAGTGCTGAAGACTCGAAGGAGAGAAAGGTCATCTGTTGGATCAACACACATAAATAGGAACGGATTTTTGATTTAACACATGCCTCAATAAAAAAAAGGTGAAATCTAGTTAATTCAGTTTATTTTTTTTATTATTTGCTTAAAACTGGATGTTATACAATAAAAAAATAAAAAAATGGATAATCGGCTAATGTAATAATTGACCTGCGCAGATCAAACTTGGGAAAACCAAAAAAAAGTGTTTCGAGTTTGAAAATTAATTTTTAAAAAATTATTCACTAACACAACTAAATTTAAAATGAAAATTAAAGAAGAGATTTTTGGCTTTCCAAAAAGGTATAGTATGGCATTGTAAATTTAACCGTTGTTTTTAAATAATTTTGTTTCCGTTTTTAGTAATTTTTTTTTAGAGAATTGACCCTTCCGCCTAAACGGGGAGAAATAGAACCCCCTCCCCTCCCATACTATTTTTTTCTTGTCTTAACCAAACCTTCTCACTCTGACTTTTTGGTGTACCTTATACCAATCACCCCCAATCGCCCTGTATAATAATATATGGATGGCTTATTTTGTATATATACAATATATACCTAGTTATTGCAAATTTTTCATCCTCTGGTCGTCTCCAACTGACACAGTCCTGTCCAAAAAAATAAACAAAAACTACAAAGCTAAGCAATCCACCTTCTATATTGCGTACCTAGTTGGAAAAAATTGTCGCATAGCCAAAGGAAATTTTCAATTAAATTTATCCATATAAGAACTCTTCGCAATATAACCCACTTTCAAGGTTTTTTTCAAACCCTGGCTAAAACCAGAGGAAGCGTTATTTTTTGTCAGGCCGAAAATAAACAAGTATTCATTCGGAAGAGATACTTTTCCCATAAGAATACAACTTTGTCCAATAGATAGTAGATATACCTACCTACACAAGTTTTTTTATTTTTATATATTCACACCGGCAATTCAAAACAGTTGTCTCACGTTTTGTGTATAAAATTGTATGTAATTCTTTGTAGGAAAACCCATACCTACCTATCTATAGAGTTGTTAGAGGAGGCGAAGAGAAAGCGGGAAGCTTTAGATAGGACAGGTGAAAAATCAAATAAACAATGATTCCGCTGAACAAGTTGTTTTCCGCTGCTTAAGTGCATGCCTCTGTCATAAAACGTGTCGAAGAAAAATACCTAGAAAGCCACACAAAAAAAAATATCCTATGAGACAAAAAGATACATTTCCATTTTTACTTTTTAGCAAAAAACAGTACACATCATCGTCGTCGTTAACATGCTGTTGTCTGTTGTGTTTTTTTGTTTGTTTTATTTTTTTGCAAAACTAAAAAAAAAAGAGAAAAACAGGAAAACCCAGATTCTATTCAATTTACCTTCCTTATAAGGATTTTGAAGGAAGTTTTTTGTTTTGTTACTTTCACATATAAATATATACTTGCATGTACTGTAACTTTAGGTATATTACGTCCTTACGTCTTTGAAGAAAGCTTCCTCCTTGAAACGAAAATTAGACAAACTCACTGTCGACAGTAAAAAAAAATGATGACAAATGAAATTTATTTCGAAACTATATATCTTATACTTTATACCTATGTATTTGTTGGAAAGCATTCACGAACACATTACGATTAATATATCAATAAAATTGTCATTTGTTTTACTTTAAAATTAAGGAAAAAACTTTAATGCAGCCACTAAAGAATTATGAGGTACATAATTATATGTAATTATCGCCAATTATTTAACAATAGCATCTATCACCTGTATGATTTTCAGATTTGAAGATTCACCTTTAAAAAGATAAAAATAATAGCCTTTCAAAAATTTATGAAGAAATTGCACGAACTTTCTCTTATGTGCGATCACACTGTGGTTTTTAACCATGTGCAGGTACCTACTCACACTTTAGACTGAAGAATTGTTAAAAAAAAGTCAATATAATTAGAAATACATTAATTAAACAATTTCTGAAATTGGTTTGACCAACGGGGTGTACACCATCCGAATTCTTACACAAATCTCAATTTATGTGAACATTTTTTTTAAATCGATGGACCGGTTTTTTGGACCTTTACTAATTAATTAAAAAATCATCTACTCATTTTCGAAATATCGAATTTTCAAAAAAATTATTTCGAAAATTTTTTTTTTTAATCCAAAATTTGTTTTTTTTTATAAATTTTGATACCCGATATTATTTAAACTTATCAGATGATCTTGGGTACAAAATTTCATTAAAATCGGTTTAACAGATAGTCGAAAGCCAAAAAATGGTTTTATGAGAGATACAATTTTTGATCGATAGATAAAATTTCTATTCCAACTATATGCTAGATCGTACTGATCTTTGTTTACTTAAAAAAAATAATTAAAATCGTAGGAGCCATTTTTAAGAAAAATAAGATTTTCCTAACCCGTTTTTAAACACTTGTGTATGGGAGGCGCTGTTATTTTTGATTATATGAATAATTTTTATTTAAAATCTGCTAGATAATGTTAAAATACTACTAAGTTTCAAGTTTAATTAAAATCGACCAAGTCAAGACCAAGTTTTCGAATTATTAAGTTCTCAAAAAACAATTTTAACTTTTTTTAAAAATTTTAAATTTTGGTACACAATAATTATAAATATTTTTTAAAGAAGATTTTCTATAAAAAAATTGGGTCAACATTAGTTTAGCCGTTTTGAAAATCAAAAAAATGGGCACGAGTACGATAACTATGGCGCCAAAAACTGATAATGGATTTTTGTAGAGGGGTAAAAAATAAGCATTTTTTACTATTGGAAGGGGGGGCCTATAGGGCCCCATTTAGGAGGCGCCATTAGTTATCGTACTCTCCCCAAAAAATGGTTCTATGGTAGTTACCATTTATAACCATTTATTAACATTTTTCCATTTTTTTTTAAATCGTAGCCTTTTGTAAAAAAATTGATGATTTTTTTTTTAATGTGGGGACGTTTTTGAGAAAAATAAGATTTTCATAATTTGTTAAAAAAAAATTCTACGGCAGGTACCGTTATGTTTGTTGGGGGTCGGTATACCCAAAAACCGCTAGGTACCAAGTTTAAAGAAAATCAACCCATCGGTTTAGGCTGCAGCTGATAGTAGAGGACGAAATAATGTAAAGTTTGATCAAAATCTCGAGTTAGATTTTTTTTAAGAATCCATAACTTGCCATATAATTTAGCACCTACCTACATACCTATATATCGCAAATATAAATCAAATCGAAAATTGCTGTTTTCCGCTGTCGGCGGAAAACTGACACACTTAGACGAATTGTTAGCCCATTGTGAATGAAATATGGGTAGGTACGTTTTCTTCAATTTTAACCCTGAGTAACGTTACCTATATCATTTTCAACCATGGAAATTGTGATATTCATGCATGTTTGAATTTCCCATATTAACAGTGAAAAACCGAAGAACAACTGAATATTAAACAATTAAATATTAAAGACATCTTATACAGGTAGTCCTTCAAAACAAAAGCATGTGTGAATGGGAATGTCATTTAACTCAGGAATCATAAGACCTTTTGAATTTAAATCAATTTTGACAAAATGTTCTATTACCTACTTTCATATTTAATATTTATTAAAATTCACATTCCTATTCCTACCTAAATAATAACATCATTCAACTCCAACCTATCATTTTAAGCAACCTATACATATCCATAACTGCATAATAAGTAAGATATACAAATATCTAACAATAACAATTACTGTTATTATAATTCAAGACCAATCGTTTCTCTGCAACCTTAAATTTTCTATATATAAATAATAATAATAATATTATAACTGTATTGTCAAACCTGCACTCTCTATAATATCTGGAACACTATACACAATAAATTCAGAAACCATTCAAATTTAATTAACCATTCATTGCAAACTCATTGTGTCGCTCTCAAAATGTCTGGAAACTTTGCTTAGTTAGGTATATCGTACACCTCCCCACCTGTAGGTACTGTAGATATGTATACCTAACCTACTCCTGTACAAGTAAGAAATGGAGCTATTGATTTATTCTTTTATCAAAACCCTCTGCACTTGAAATACATCCAGTTAGTTGTGTTTTTGATTTTGATTGGAATCAAATTAAAATTCATATTTTCCAAATTAATTTAATTGACAAATTGAATTTAAATTGGTAGGTCTTAGGTATGTACTTGATGTATCTTAGAGTAGCAATGCTATGGGTACATAAAATAATTTTCAAAGTTATTCGAAAATTTTGACGATTTATTGATTAGGTTAATTATGTAAATTTAGTAAGTGTTCCATTCAATTACAAAAGTGATTTTATTGAGGATACCTATATTTTTTAAAGTAAAATTAGCATGTTATTTTATACTTAAATCAGTTAAAATAATTGCAACTATACAGTGAAACCTGTTATTGCGGATAAGTCCCTTAAGCGGACAATTCCTTTGAGCGGACAAATTCCCACGACCATGGATCTTGGATTTAAACTCTCTACATTCTAAGTTCCCTTAGGCGGAAACTCCAACCAGGACGCGGAGAAGAATATCAGGATTCGGGAGCAGTTTCAAAAATTTAATTATCTTAGGCGGACAAAATTATTTGTAGTTTATAAATTTTAACCCTTATTTTCAGAAATACTTTTCATATCTTCTTTTGCATTAAGAACGTTCCCATTCGTTCACAACGGGCAATAGATGTAAACGGCAAAAATAAATCAACTTAGGCGTCAGTTATAGCGATCAGGAAAACGAAACAGGAAAAACTTTCAAATAGATTATTTACTAGGTTTTCATTCGATTTGAAACGCAAATGTTGTACTAATCGATGACAAATAACTCAATGAATTTTTTATGCAAATAAAATTTTCAACTCAACAATTATTTTATTGTTAAAAATGCATTAATGTGTTTTCCTGATGTAAATTCATTTTTCGTGTCAGGAAAACACATTAATGCATTTTTAACAATAAAATAATTGTTGAGTTGAAAATTTTATTTGCATAAAAAATTCATTGAGTTATTTGTCATCGATTAGTGCAACATTTGCGTTTCAAATCGAATGAAAACCTAGTAAATAATCTATTTGAAAGTTTTTCCTGTTTCGTTTTCCTGATCGCTATAACTGACGCCTAAGTAAAATAAAGAAAACAAGTAAATTGCAACAACGCACGTAGCTCTGAACTTGTGTGTGTTGCATGCCACCAAATGTCACTGTTTGTGATCAAATGCATAACGGATTTGATTTCTGCAGCTGTGGTCTGTTTTTGCATTTTATTTTGTTTCTTATTGTTTCTTGTATAAATGTTCTTTTTATTTTTTCCCTTGGACCGACAACTCCCTTTAGACGGACAAAAGTGTTGCGACACTTTTTCACACAGCTGTTGCATGGTGCATCTCCAGCTCCAGTTCCAGTTGCAGCATTCTATTGTGTTCAGGAGCTATAAGTACGATGTTAAAGCATTTTTAGTAGGTAGGTACCTACATATATGAAATATGATGCTAGGTTAAAAACAGGATTTTCTAAATTTTAAACGAGTTAGCATCGTTATAGGTATCTATTTAACATTTTATTAAAGTTAAAATCATAAAATGCTCATTTTAACTTTTTAGTATCATACAAATCATCCAAATGTCACTTTGACAATTATTAAAAATTTTAAAATCGAATGTTTGCTTACTTATTTGCACGAACTGTCACTTTTTAAGGCGTGTTCAGCTGAAGTTTATTAAGAAAATAGGTTTAATATGATACTAATGGAATAATGTTTAAAGATAAGAACTAGGCAATATCATTCTTTAATACCTTAACATCATGCTGTTTAAAATTTTGCGCAGGGATGGGCGAATGAACTACACTACATTTTCTACATCATTAACTACGCGTAGTTAATTGAATAAACTACACGTCATATTTACTACAATTTGTTACAATTTCATTAAATAACAGAACATTTCCACTCAAAATTCAAACTTCAAAGTAAAAGCATTTAGCATTTCAAACTACGTTTGCTACAATTTGTTTCACGAACTACTTTAACTACATAAACTACGTAGCAAGCAAATGTAGTAAATGTAGTTAATTCTAAAAATTGACAATTCGGCTAACCCTGCAACCCAACTAAACAACCCACGAATCCCACATTAAACAAAAGATAATTTACACATTTATTTTCAATCCATATATATCCCAAATTCGCCGTGTCTAAAAAGTGTGAGTGTATACCATCAACACCACACCACAACATATCATCCATCTCCTTCTCCAATATTCCTCCATTCAATAACAATTTTTTTTTCGCTGTAAATCCAGTTATCCAGTTATCAATTCAGTAGTTCAGTTGACAAGTTTGTGTTAAGTGAATTTTTTCCTCCGCGTCCGCGATCGTTTAATAGAAAAATATTTGTTTTCAACATTAATTTTTAATATTCGGGCGTAAAATTATGAAATAATTGTTTAATAATTTATAAAGATCATTTTTCAAAGAAA
This sequence comes from Epistrophe eligans, assembly GCA_951394125.1. Lineage (NCBI taxonomy): Eukaryota > Metazoa > Arthropoda > Insecta > Diptera > Syrphidae > Epistrophe > Epistrophe eligans. Next base: position 105,660,046 of record OX596028.1, on the reverse strand, counting down.
AAATTGTCAGTTTTCATTTTTTAAGTCTATTTTTTTTCACAAAAAAAAAATCGGATTTGATTGTGTTTTTATTTTCAATAATGGCGTCTTAAAGTTCGTGCCGTGTCCGTGTGTTCCGTTTCCGGATTGGTGCCAGCGGTTGGTTGTGTAATTCAATTTTTTTTTGTTTTCGTTTGGGCTTGAAAAATCTTGTTCAAATTCGAAATGTAAGTTTCAAAATTAATGTACGATCATATAGATTTAAATTTATTTTCTTGTTCATTGGTCCAAAGTGTTAAAAAATCTCCATTCAATGTTTAATACCCCTTTAAGAATAAAAAAAAAAACGATTTAAACGTGTATCCTTGGTGAATTGTAAAAGTGTTTACCCTCTTTTTTTTTTTTAATCAAAATCGTTTATTTTGACAGATTCTAATAATTTGAAGTCTGTGTAAAAGCATTAATTTAATTATGTGAAGAATAAAAAAGTTGTATCAACATTTTTAAAACTTGGTAAGTTATGTTCGCCTTTTTTTTGTAAATGTTAAAATTTTATATCAAAGCAATTTCTCTGTTTTTTGTTTTCATGTGTCTAATTACAGTATGGTTCACTTGGTTAGGCGCACTAATTTTTTTTGTTTTCATACACTACCTACTACTTTTACCTTTAGCGAAATAGGTAGGTAGGTATTATGTTTGAAGTAAAAAAAAAAGTATTTGATGCCAAAAAGGTAGTTTTCGGTTTCGACATACCGTCCGTCATCTATAGCTGTTAATATTAAGAATTATATTTTCTACGGATCTACGGATATAAAGATCATTTTTCAACACATGATACTACAATTTGAAATTCAGATAGAGAAAAGGTTCCCAAGTTGTTGTTTTGTTGTATGTATTACGCGAAGATTGAATTTTAAAGATTTTATATTGTACATTCATAAAATTGATGCTTGGCTGTTGTATTGGTAAAGCATTGTGCGGTAGATTTAAAATATAATTCTTAATATATGTAGGTAGAATAGGTACCTATATTTTAATTTTAAGCACGGGAAATTATGCTTAACGGTTTACCTATAAAAAAAAGGGGACGTATACATATTTTACCGATGTTCATTTTTGGTTCTTTATACCTAGGCATCCAAAATTGTTTTCCTTTAAAAAAAAAATTGATTTGTTTTGATGTCGATCTAATACTTATTTCTTTTTCTTTTAAGGAATTATGTATATTAAAACACGCGGTTAATTAACATAACCAGCGCAACGAGGGAATTAATGTACTAGGTCATTTGCTGTTTGACCGAAGTTTTTTTTTGAAATAATGTTGTGCAAACGGTAAGTGATTTTTATCTAATTTAAGTGTCAAAATGTTCAATATTTAATTAAAATTAGAAAAAATCAAATTTTTAAAATGAATAGATAGATACACAAAAAATGTATAAAAAAGATTGTTAACAATTTTGATCATCGACATGATGCGTCGTTATGAGTACAACTTGGTTTCACCTTAACTAGGGTTAGCTAGAATGACATACATACACTTATTTTGTTCCGTCAAAAGTTGAGCAGGCGAATTAAAAATTTTTGTCTTAGTAGGTGCATACTTGACACAAAAAATGAGAAATTTTGCTGAAAATTCCTGTTTATAATGGGTGATTTTTTAAGAGGTTTAGATCTTTTTTAAAAAAAAAACACAAAAAATTCGAAAAAATGAATGAAATATTTATTTGAATCGATAGTTTGAACCTTGCAATTTAATGTTTAAAGATAATTTCATGCAAATGTTGACCGCGGCTGCGTCTCAGGTAGCCCATCCGCTGAGTCCAATTTTGGCATACTCTTTCACACATATCGGCCGGTATCTCACGAATGAATGCATGGATGTTGGCTTCCAGTGCGTCAATCGAAGCGGGCTTGTCCCTATAGACATTAGCCTTGACATACCCCCACAAAAAATAATCTAATGGTGTCAAATCGCACGATCTAGGCGGCCAATTGACCGGCCCGAAACGTGAAATTAACTGTTCACCAAACTCGCCTCGCAATTGCGCCATTGTTTCGCGTGCTGTGTGGCATATGGCACCGTCTTGTTGAAACCACATATCATGCAAGTCAAGAACTTCCATTTCGGGCAAAAAAAAGTTTGTTATCATCGCTCGGTAGCGTTCACCATTGACAGTAACGCTGCGATTCGCATCATCTTTGAAGAAATATGGCCCAATAATGCCGCCGGCCCATAAACCGCACCAAACAGTGGCTTTTTCGGGATGCATTGGTAGCTGTTGCAATGCTTCTGGCTGATCTTCACTCCAAATGCGGCAATTTTGCTTATTTACGTACCCATTCAACCAAAAATGAGCCTCATCGCTGAACACAATTTTTCGATAAAAAAGCGGATCCTCGGCCAGCTTTCCAAGAGCCCATTCACCAAAAATTCGGCGTTGTGGTAGGTCGGCTGGCTTTAGTTCTTGCACCAGCTGTATCTTAAAAGGCTTTACGCCCAAATCCTTCCGCAAAATTTTCCACGTAGTGCTGTAACAAAGGCCTAACTGCTGGGAACGGCGCCGAATCGACATTTCGCGGTCTTCTGTCACACTAGCTGATACGGCCGCAATATTTTCTTCACTACGCACAGTACGTAAACGTGTTGGTGGTTTAATGTCCAACAAAGTAAATTTGGTGCGAAATTTGGTCACAATCTTCCGAATAGACTGCTCAGAAGGTCGAGAATGCCGACCATAAAATGGAAGCAGCGCGCGATGAACATTTCGAACCGAGCACGAATTTTGATAGTAAAATTCAATAATTTGCAAGCGTTGTTCATTTGTAAGACGATCCATGGTTAAATTGCAAACCAAACTGAAGCTGTTTGACAGTGACACAAGGTACTAAACACACGTCAGCTGTCAAAACCAGTGTTGCCAAAACCAAACCAGCTAAAAAATCACCCGTTATTTTTGAGGTTGCTGAGATTTCCGAGATCTCTGAAATATGAACTTAACTCGCCAAAATGTATCTCTATTAGGCGTCACAAAAACCAACGCTGTTACGTCACATTAATTGTGACGTATAGTAACCAATAGTTTAACCAATGTGTTTATTTTTCTTCTTCTGCTTTCTTGTTTACTTTTACCAAAATATAAAATCTGACCCATTGAATCATTTCTTTTTTATTCTTTGCAACAATTTTCAATAAAAACAACACCATCCTCCTGTATCTCGTGTGTTTGTATTTACACTTTACATTTTACATCATCGTCAAAAATTAAATTCGTGATGGATGTGGATTTAAAACATTAATCGAATCTCTGGGTGATGAATTTCACACAGCTGAATCAATTTCACAAAAGTTTATGAATTTATTATTATTGTTTACCTATCATAGCATACATACATACATACATATAGGTGTAAACAATTAAATTGCAACGTGCTTTTGTAATACCACAAAAATTAACATTCTCAACTACCTTTTGGAATCTATATACCAATAAAATATTTACACATATCACAGATACTTGTGTGTATGTAGGTACATACTAAATCAATAGGCTCATACGTATACCTGACCCACAGAAACATTAATGTTTTTATTCCAATTAATTTTGTCAACCTATAGGTAGATATTAAATACCACGAGGTAAAGCGATAAATAGAATAAAACCCTTTTTGGAAACTATGTAAATAATACAAAAGAACGTTTGAATTAGTTTTTATAAATTTGAGTTAAAAAATATTAATAATAAAGTTATCCTTCTATAGAAATGTATAAGTACTCGAATGATAGTATATTATTAGTTTTCAAAACTTATAAACAGCAATATTTATGGCAAATAAATAAATAAAAAAATTTGCTGTCGGCGTGACATTCCATTTTTGTTATGAAATGTTATGTGTGTTCTTTTCGTGGTTTCAAGTTGGTAGCGCTGGCATTTGACACCTGTCAAACTCAACTGTCATTTAAAGTGTCATAATATTCGTTGAAAGTGTGCCATTTTCGATAATGGATCGATAAATAATCTAAGAATGCCTTAAAATTATTAAAACTTACTACAAAAGTGGTAATTCAAACGTAGCCACTTTTCGCTCATTACGGGATGATTATGGTCGTCATAATCGACCGACTATATGCAAGCAATGGGTAAAATTGTGAAGAAATTTGAAGAGAGTGGAAGCGTAAGTGATGTCGTCAGGCCTGTGCATCATGGTAATGCACGCTCTGTTGAAAATATTGCCGATGCAAGTGCAAGTGTTGCTGATTATCTGAATTTATCGATTTCCCGGTTACAGTCAATTCGGAGCGATGAATGATAACCGATTTTTTTGGCCGGCGATTGAAGATCATGACTTGTACGATATGTGGTTCAAACAAGACGGGGCAACAAGCCACACAACACGACCAATTATGGCTTTATTGCGTAAGAAATTTCCTAGTCGCGTAATTTCACGTTTTGGCGACGTCAATCATGCGATTTGACACCGTTAGATTTATTTCTGTGGGGCTTCGCAAAAGACCGTGCATACGCGAATAATCCCCCAACTATAAACGCATTAAAAACCAACATTACTCAAGTTATGGCCGAGATACCGTCCCAAAATGTGCGAAAAAGTGGTTAAAAATTACCTTAAAAGAATCACATGCTGCGAATCTTCCCGAGGCAGGCGGCCATTTAAATGATATTGGTTTTCACACTTAATATGCCAAAGTTCAAACTTTATAATGAAATAAAATTTTCATCAAAAATGTAAAAGAAACCGAAAAATTAATGACCCTACATATATAACGTTCTATGGAACATTTATTCGTAGCTCAAACTAAATCGAGAGATCGAGTTGAGTTTGGGTTGAAATTTGGTTGACAATTTGAACTCGCCGCTTTCTGTGAAGTGAAACCAGCACTTGAGTATTTAATTTGAAATTTACACATCTTAACCGTGAGTCCCAGCACTCACACTTTTTCGTTTTGAGCATACCTTTCCTTCCTTCATTTATTACGTTTTTTAATGTCTTCCTAAAAGTGTCCATTTTATTCCTAGAAATTTATGGTCTTATTTATAACTTTAGACAACTGTCCAACTTTGGAAATTGTGTTCAAAAACCTTGTTTATTGTTGTCTTATAGATGCCTAACTTAGACACAAGAGTAGATTATCTTAACCGTGAATAATGTGATATTTATTTTTATTAAATAAAGCAATTTGAAAATAGTTAGACAGTGTCTAAGTAGACAAAAATCTAATAAATTTGTATGTTATTTTTTAATCGATTAGTAATTCTTAAGATCAACCAAGCAAGTCCCCATAATAAAAACAACAATTAAATTTCTTTGTCATTTTTGTGAGCTATTTAAGATTTCACGTTTTCTATTGATTCGATTCATAAAGGCATTACAAAAGGTTTCAAATCTCAAAATTAATAATTGTTTTCATAATATTCGTAGGTTTTTGGAAGCCTCACATTTTGTATAATATCCATTAATTCTTATTCAAAGGATTATAATTTTATATTGTTCGTTGAATAAGAAACATATTATATTTCTTCTTATTGGAGTAGGTTAGGTATGCTTTCAATTTTAATGACAATCAAATGAAATTTTAAGACACGAAGCAACTTCCTGCTTTTGCTTTGTCAGATTAAACATATGAACATTGTATTGGCATGCGATTATATGCTTTACCTTAAGCTCTAACCACAAATATTTAATTACAATTGATTTTTGTGGAGGTTAGGGTACTAGGAATTTGTGTTTATGTATGTTTTCTCAGAATCCGATGAGGGTAAGGTTGTATGATGATGGTATTTGTTAAGAGGAGTTTGCAATCGTCCCAACATCATTTAACCATCAAAAGTTTAGTGCCGAGGTGGTATTTTATTACTTTACAGTTCAGTTGCCTGTAATAATGACCAAACACACGAAACTTTTCATGCTAAGGATGTTGTTTTTTTCAAGTTGTTATGTTTTTTTTTTTTTTAATTTCTTTTTATTATGTTAACTCGTGTTCTATGTTCATGATTTTCAACTCATAAACCCTCTTTGAAAAGAAGGTACATATATATGTACCGTGGGAACTATAAGAAGCTCAATATGGGAATTTAATGTGAAAAGGAAATCAAAAGTTTCAAGAAACAAATATTTTAATTTAACAAAAAATTAAAACATCTTGTTAAAAGATTTAACCAGGTTAATGAACATTAGGGAGGGAAAACATAATATTTTTGGGTGTAGTTTCCTTTCTGAAGATGAAAATCCATTTTTTTTTCAAGAACCGGCTAAAATAATAAATTTAATACTTATAGATTTAATACTAAAAAAAATTCTGAAAAGTGATTAAGGGTCATTCATTTTTGGTTTCGAAAGTAAAGCTAAATAAAACACAGCGATACATTTTTGATGAAAATTTTATTTCATTATAAAGTTTGAACTTTTCCAGTAAGTGTGAAAAATAATATCATTCAAATGACCGCCTCGGGAAGATTCGCAGAGCATGCGATTCTTTTGAGGTAATTTTTAATCACTATTTTGCACATTTAGGTCGGTATCTTGGCCATAACTTGAGTAATATTAGTTTTAAATGCATCTAGAGTTCGGGGATTATTCGCGTAAACACGGTCTTTTGAATAGCCCTACAGAACAAAAATCTAACGGTGTCAAATCGTATGATCTTGGTGGTCAATTGATGTCGCCAAAACGTGAAATTACGCGACCAGGAAACTTCTCACGCAAAAAAGCCATAATTGGTCGTGTTGTGTGACTTGTTGCCCCGTCTTGATGGAACCACATATCGTCCAAGTCCTGATCTTCCATCGTTTGCCAACAAAAATCGTCTAATTGCAGCGAACGCCAGGAAATCGATAAATTCGGATCATAACCAACACTTGCACTTGCAGCAGCAGCATATTTTCGACTGAGCGTGCATTACGATGATGCACAAGCCTTACGAAATCAGTAACGCTTCCACTCTCTTTAAATTTCAATGTTGCCGTTTGCATATGAATCCATAGTAAAAAAAAAAAAAATAACGTCAGGCCTTTTCATTAAAGACTGATGCGACGCGACGACGACGGTTTGACAGAAATTGTTGTAAAAGTTCTCTCAAAGTAACGCGAAACATTAAGAACAATGACGAAACTTTGTCAAAATATATTTACATGTCGATAAATCAGGGTACCCACAATCGAATGTCATGTAAAATATATTGACAGCTTTAAGTTTCGTTGTAGTTTTGAATGATTCGTGTTTGTTTTGTTTTGTTTTTATTTTTTTTTGAGATAGCTATGTCAATAAAATGTATACAATGATTTTTAATGTTCACGAATTTTTATCTGTAATTTCCCATATAGGTAGACCATAGTAAAATAAATTATAAAAACATTAATAATAAGAAAACTTTTTTTCAACCCTTGTCCTATTTTATTTAACATTTTATTCCGACCAGATTTTGCGAATTATCTAAACATGCAAACTGGTGATTTGTTCGAGTTTATTTTTCGCGTTCTTATAAATATTATTATACCGTACAAATTGAAAACCTACCATAGAAAGGTTATATTTGAAGAAAAAAATAAAACAGGACTTATAGTCCTAAATATTTTCATCATTAAACTTGAATACAAAGTGAAGGGAAAGACCACACCAACATAAAAAAAAAAACAGAATTATGGTTGGTCGTCGGATTTATGCAGACGAAGCTTATTCTAGATAAAAATAAATAAAAATACTCAAAAAAAAAAAAAAAAAAGAGAGACGTAAGCTTCTTTACTTTATAGTTCATAGACGTCAAGGGGTATACATAGATGAAAATAGATAAAGACAAAAGTTTGAAATAAAAAAGGCAGCAAAAATTAAATCCTTTCGAATTGCTTATGGAGGCCCAAAGAAAGATTATGGATTTAGGCAAATAAAAGGTCAGAGATGAGTCAGCTAAGTTTTTTTTGTATGATGGCCTTTTTTCAAAAGTTCAATTCATTAGATATTTTTATTGAAATATGCCAAATGATAGGGTGTTGGATGTTGTAACCAGGAACCAGGCAGGTACTGATTGGGATTAAAATGGCAATTTTCAATGCGCGGTAACAGTAACCTCCTATAATGAAAATCACTCGTTACTATTCCTTACTTCCTAAACTTATAAGTGTGAGTTTTAAGAAAATTAGCAAACACCTTTAACAATCTGTTGGTATGATTCGTTATATGATTCATCACAAATCATTAACGAGTCCACCAGAATTATGGTTTATAAGTACATATATGTCAAATGAATTCAATAGAATGAAAGTACAGTGTCGCCAACTGCAGTCTGAATGAAAAAGACTCTGATATAAATATTTAAACCTAAATTTAGTAAGGATTTTTATAGAAAAAACCTTGGTCCTGAAAAAGCAATGTTAAGGGATGAACCTTTTAGGGGGGCTCAACGGCAGCTCTCATATCACAGTATTGTCACATAGTGGGTCAAAAACCCTATTTTTTCGTATGTGTTTAAATCTAGTAAATATAGATTTGAAGCTAGCTTTAGGCCTTCTGCACACACAAATCGTCTAGTCATAGAAGCGTACAAGATTCGCCATGCAGCGACGATTCCACTACTGCTATAGCTTTCTGCACATAAACCGTCACGTCATATAGATAAAAACTAAACATTTCCAATGAAACTGTACGCCTGGTGGCTGATAGGGCTGTATGTCCGTCGATTTGCAGCTTGTGTGATGCGAGGAAAAGGTGCAGCTTATACGCCTCGTGTGCGGTTTTCTATTGAAACACACGTGAGCTATATACAATTTACACACAAGCCGAAAATAATTGAAATACGCATGTCCGTCATGTTAGCATTACCACTTCAAAATTTTAAGATTCTAATAATTGGATTAATTGTCGTGAATTTGTCGTAAAAGAACAAAAATTGTAGCGCTTGTTTTTTTTTTTTTTTTAAATAACCCCTGGTAATGCAAACTTGAAGGTCAACTTAGCATTACCACCCCCCTAAAAAAATAAAAAAATAAATAAAAATGAGCACGTCATTAGTTGTCGTGAATTTGTCGTAAATTTGTTTTGAAAGAAAAACAATTTTAGGAATTTTTTGTTTGCTTTCAAAATTAATCTTTGAAATTGCATCTATGAATCCGGCATTACTATACAGCTTTGATTGGCTATATGTTTTTACTAAAAAGTTTTTTGAGGTGAAATTTGTTTAAACACAATTGTCGCTCGACGTCCTTAAATAACTTGTGTCAACAAATAATTTGTCGCGCCCTTTTTTGTCAAAAAAAATCACATTATTATGACAAAATACCCCAAAATTAATAATTCCAGTATTACCACCATTTTGATTAGCTGTATTTTTTTTTATCTGAGAGACTTTTTGAAAAAAAAAAATTCAATAATCAATGCGTTTCGCAACTAAACTCTTTAAAAAATATATGATTTCGAAAAATTTCAACCCTTCCAATTAAATTGTTACGCTACGCTTTTCTATAACCCAACTCCAATGCGAATACATAAAACGTCTTAAATTTTATGTAGGTAAACCCCAAACACACATATAAAAGAGTAAAATATTTAAATACGAAGTAAAACGGAACTTCCGTGAAGTCCAATTCCTTTCGATAAAATTTATAACTGCTGACAGTCAAAAAAGGTTTACGATTTGCAGACATTGGTCTTGGTCGCGTCCTGCAGCCTACATATATGCACACTACACAGTCGTAGTTCCGATATCCCTTAAGTGTTTTTTGTTCTTCCATACAAGCTCGTTAGTGTTTGTTTGGTTGTGTGTATTACTGTGTGTACCTACCTACATATTTATTTAATTTGCATAAACTGAACGAAGGATTTTCTTGCCCTATTATATGTCTTATTGTCGACAAATGGGGGTTAATTATGATCCAATTTGACACAAATTATGCGAGGGTGTCACATTTTACTATATGCATATACCAAGAGCCCCATGTAATAATTGTCATCCCAGTCCTTTATAGTATTCAGTTTAAGGGTTCTTCGATGTGCCGGTATACGTATACAGTACACTCATTTAATTTATATGCGTGCTGCGTCTGATGGTAGAACAAAAAAAAATAGTTTAAAATTTCATTGCATACTTTTACTTGAATTAAATACAAAATCTAAATTTATAAAAATTAATTGTTTCTTTATTCGTACGAGCATAACTCCGCGGAGCATTGTCTGATTGGTAGTTATTTTGTTGTAGGTATTCGTATTGAACCTGAGGGAAAGAATATTTCAAAAAGAAAAGTTACAAAATAGAAATTGCATACTTTCTGGGATGGAATTTTTTCTTTTGTAGAATTCTACCTAGCGAAGCTAGGTTAATGCTAGCCCCCGAAACCCTGGCCAAAGCTTAAATTACAACTAAAGAGGGATAGAAGTCCCCGGCCCTACAGTCAAAGCTAAGACATAAATAAAATTGGGATAGACACCCCGACCTTGGACGAAGCTGAGGAACAAATTAAATTCGGTCTGTATTTCGGGATTATACCGAAGCTAAGCTAATGGGGCGTGGTGTCGCGGCCATTGTGAAATTCATAATCTAGTGCACCATAACCTTAGCAGTACGTCTCTTTGTCTGTTCTTTTCCCGCCAATGGCACATATTCTATCATTTTATAATATTTTTGGGAAAAAGAATATGTGAACTGTAAAAATATGGAAAAACTCATTCAAAATTATGTGTATACTTGTCTTGTCTAGCGTATGCTTTGTCTATCCGATGGTTGTTGGAATTACTGCTGGTTAGTACGGAAAAATGTGCAATTTCCTTACAACATCTGAGTCTTAGATTATTTATTTAAAAATTCTCTTGAATGTGATTTGATATAAAATTCCAATTATTTCATTAGGCTAATCTGTTTGCATCTGTTATGACCTCTTTTATTCCTATACCCCACCGCGCCGCCGGTATAACCAATAATATTTCAAATTCTGCAGAATATAACGTCTGCCTATGGTTAGGATGAAAGGAAGTTACAGTATTGCCCTCCACATCCTCCTATTCCCGCTGCTATCAAAACGACCACCGCAGCCGCTTATTGGTTACTTATGCATCAGATCCTTATACGAAAACATTATCCTTATGTAAGTTTCAAGTATTTATGGCCTAAATATGTATATGTCTGTACTGTATGTATGTACCAGTACCTATGTATTTATTCTCAGATTAGAGGAATTATGCTAACATAGCGTCAGGATCCGGTCTCTTTAACTTATCAGGTTTAGGACGGGGCTGTACAAGTACATAGATATATACAGATGACCGTTCTGTTTTCCCAGATATATCTAGGTAGTCCTATGGCCCAACTGAATCTGCCACTCAATGTCCATTTACTAAATTATTATTCTCTGCGGTAATGCGACAAGGGGTCAGCGGGTGGCCGGCCGTCCAATCGATGCAATGATGACGATGACTCGACTCGACATGGATGAAGACTATTTTCCAACAAACCGTTTCAATTTGAATCCAGATCCAGAGAAAGTTCTAAAACAAAATTCAATTACAGGTAACAGTTACCAAGCAAGCATCAACATCAAGGGTTTGGGGTTGGGGTTGTTGCTGGGACTGGGGAAGCTGCCTCAATGAGGTACTTGAAATTTGTGAAAATTGAACATGAAGTTCACGAAGAGAATGAAAAGTAAAAGTCGTCTCTCCGTAAAACGACATTCATAATCGAAAATGGTATAATTATATGTTTCTGGTGGATTCGGAAGGTCTGTACTATATTTGTGTTGGTTGTGTAACGTAACGACCGACGTTATTGATCCGCATATGCGATTTGAGTTAAAGTTCATTAGATTGCAATTGCAATGGATAGTTGTATAGTATCTAAGTTAACTGTTACAAAAGTTCGAAATAATGTCAGAAAGTTATATTTTCGATTAATTCAATATTAAGGTATGGAAAGGAGGGCAAGGTAAACATACATAAGTACATATATGTAGGTATCATGATAATGTGTGTGTGTAAAATAGAACACATTTTAGTTATGTTAAGTACAATATTGAATTTAAAAATTAAGATTTGTATGAATTTCTGTGTTTAGTTAATTTACATATTTCAAGCGTATAATGGCGAATCTTAAATGAAGGGAATTAATTTCTAGTTTAGCATACAACATATAAAATACTTAACATACATAATTTCAAAATGTTGATTTATCTGGAATTATAACCAATTAAAATACGCTGGCTTCGATGTGTTCGATGTGTGAATTGAATTGAATTGAATTGAATTGAATTGAATTGAATTGAATTGAATTGAATTGAATTGAATTGAATTGAATTGAATTGAATTGAATTGAATTGAATTGAATTGAATTGAATTGAATTGAATTGAATTGAATTGAATTGAATTGAATTGAATTGAATTGAATTGAATTGAATTGAATTGAATTGAATTGAATTGAATTGAATTGAATTGAATTGAATTGAATTGAATTGAATTGAATTGAATTGAATTGAATTGAATTGAATTGAATTGAATTGAATTGAATTGAATTGAATTGAATTGAATTGAATTGAATTGAATTGAATTGAATTGAATTGAATTGAATTGAATTGAATTGAATTGAATTGAATTGAATTGAATTGAATTGAATTGAATTGAATTGAATTGAATTGAATTGAATTGAATTGAATTGAATTGAATTGAATTGAATTGAATTGAATTGAATTGAATTGAATTGAATTGAATTGAATTGAATTGAATTGAATTGAATTGAATTGAATTGAATTGAATTGAATTGAATTGAATTGAATTGAATTGAATTGAATTGAATTGAATTGAATTGAATTGAATTGAATTGAATTGAATTGAATTGAATTGAATTGAATTGAATTGAATTGAATTGAATTGAATTGAATTGAATTGAATTGAATTGAATTGAATTGAATTGAATTGAATTGAATTGAATTGAATTGAATTGAATTGAATTGAATTGAATTGAATTGAATTGAATTGAATTGAATTGAATTGAATTGAATTGAATTGAATTGAATTGAATTGAATTGAATTGAATTGAATTGAATTGAATTGAATTGAATTGAATTGAATTGAATTGAATTGAATTGAATTGAATTGAATTGAATTGAATTGAATTGAATTGAATTGAATTGAATTGAATTGAATTGAATTGAATTGAATTGAATTGAATTGAATTGAATTGAATTGAATTAAATTAAATTGAGTTCGAAAACTGCGTGGGCATAGAAAACAGTAGTTTTGATTTTAATTTTCTTGGAAAAAAATGTCGTTAATTTTCTCGATTTTTTGTTCAATTTTTTCGTAGGTCAAAAAATGTGAGCATTTTAACTTCAAAAAAAAAGTCAATAGGTATAAAGCGATATTTTGACCAGTCGACATTTTTTTGTCTATCATTAACCCTGATAAATCTTATCGAATTTTCACTCGAATAACCTTACATATGTATGTATGTATTTCCCAAGGCCCTAATTAAAGAACCTGACGAATATTAAAATGCAAAACAACTGAACCGGAATTTCTTAAAATAAAAATACTGCATTCATTTAATTTTAGTTTATTATACATATGTAGATATGTATTAAATTAAATATATATCCCTTACTTAAGATTGTTTTTCCTTAGAATTTAAATTTGTAGAATTTTCTGTTTTATTATGTATGAATTCCTTCCTGCTGTATTCTGTGTTTCTATACGCAAATTCAAGTTTAAAAAATAAAAATACAAAATGTGTACAACCACCTACCCACCCTAGTGAGTCCTGTATAAATGTGATTGATGCTGAAAATATTTTTTTTTTTTATTTTAACGTCGAATAGCTCTATCAGCCAAAATAAATACCTTTCTTTCTTTATAATATTATGTTTACACTCAGTGTTGCAAAGTAGAGAGGTAAAAATGTTGATAAGTATAGGTAGGTACTGACAAACTAATGTATCCTAAGTGAATTAAGTTGTTTCCACACAGTGACAGTGAATCCTACTTAGATATTCCAACAGGTCTACCACAGATTAGTCCTCAGAGATATCATCAGTTTTCGTTTCGTTTTGTTTTTGTTTTTTTTTTTTTTTTTGTGTTCACTTTTATTTCAACGGTATTCCTAAAGGTCCTTTGAAATATTTTTTTTTAAGGAAAATGGGATGAAGGAAATATTGCCAGGGAAATTATTTTTTTTTAGCAAGATTTTATATTAAAAAATAAAAAAATATAATAATGGCAATAGGAACATGTCAGACTTATACTTTTTCAAGCTCAAAATATTATGGCAAAATATTAGACTTTATTTTTCAGAAGCATATTCGTACATTTCGAATTTTTGAGTTTTTCAAATATGTACCTCATTATATGTAGATGTTTGTGTTTAATCGATTTAAATTAAATTTGTATGAAAGAGCTTCTAGGAATTTTTTAAATGATCTACCTCTTCAAAAATACTCATTTTTAATTTTCAAAAATTCAAAAAAAAAATATTTCTATAGGGGTGGCAACCATGGCAATTTACCGTTAGATAGCAATAAATATCAAAAATTTTAATTTGGAAAAATTTTCAAAATTATGTTTTCAAAAACGGGTTAGTAGATTACATTTTTTTTAAATTGATTTTTTAACTCCGCACCAATAAATACTGACAAATGGGTTACCAATTTTTTTTTTCTTAAAAAATGTAAACAATAGTTAATACATTATATTAAAAATATAATTTTTTTTTTTTTTAAATGGCAAATTCGTGGGAGCCTGTCTTGCATTCTACTTATTTTAGAGTTATGGCCTGGGACTGTATAAGACCGTTATCTCCAACGGGTAGAATTAGTAGGTATGATGTGTATTGTGGTTTCTGAGATACCTATACATTGGTGTTCAAAAATCGTGAAAATCGTAACTAACTGATTTACTGAGCACCAAAATTATGGAGCATTTCTTGAAACCATAGAAAATCTTGTAATTTGTATATTTGGGGTTTTTTATTTAAGAGGAGTACATCACTGATTGTCGTAGAATGATACAATTTGGTAAAGCTTTATAAATGTATAGTGCAATGAAAAATTAAATATTTCTGTTTTAATATTCACCAATCGAATGTAAAAATAAATGACATCACTCCAAAAACATATAAATGTTTTAAGGTTTGTTTCATAATCTCTGAGTAAAGCTAGCTAAGAAGCTAATTAGAATTTTTTTGACATAAAATGGTAGAAAAATCTATCAAGTAAAGTTCTGATTTGCTTACTCAGTGATCGTGAAATGAGCACTTAATCTTTTGTTTTGAGAAAAAATCTAAAAAATAAAACACGATAAATGTTTATGCCTTGAGTTATATTAATCTGATCGTCAAGTATAACGACTTTGGATGTAAGAAAAATGACAGAATTTTTTAACAAAATTTAGTGACAAAACTCCTGAAAAAAAATTTTAAAGACCAAAATTTGAAAAAAACAACTTTCAGACTTTTGATTCGATATCACGACGTCATATTAAGAAACGGATTTTTGTTTATAAAATGGAAGAATCCAATTCTTACAAAAAAAAAAAAAACTCCAGATTTTGATTTTAAATTCGTCATAACCATAATATTGAAATCGAAAAATTGGGTCTCTTAAGTCTGCTCGTCTATCTATCAGTCCGTTTGGGCTGCAGCCCATTAAAAAATTCATTAAAAACTGGTACCTAGCGTATTTGGGCATTAATCCAACCCTTTTACACACTTTTCTTTAGGACCAAAAATAACGGTACGGTAAAAACTTATATTTCTCAAAAAAAAATGAACATAGAACTTTTCAAGTAATTTTTGATACATATAGGCTACTTTTTAATTAAAAAAAAAAATCTGAAAAATTGTTATTAATATGGCACCTCGCATATAGAACAATTTATTTGATTTACGATTTTCTCAAAAACGGTTCGAATGACTTTGATCAATTTTTGTATAGATAATGATTTGAAAAGTTAAAAAAAGTATTATGTACTAAAATTTTGAAAAAAAAATATTTTGGTTTTTTGAAAAAGTTTCAATTTTTTTTTTGAAAACTCAATATTTAGAAAAAAAAACTTAATCTATTTTTATTAAATTTGGGTCCAAAATTGTTTTTAGACATTATCTACCATATTCTCATTTAAAATTACTTTTATAGTCGAAGTTAACGGTATCTCCTATAAAATTATTTAAAATCGTTAAGGAGAATTTTATTTTTCTTGAACGACTCTCAAGATATTGATCAAAATTTTTCTGTGGGCTTATATTAAAACGTGCTCTCATATAATTGGAAAATTTTCAAATTACGCTATTATTAACGGTAACTCTCATAGAACCATTTTTTTTATTTTAGCTGATTTTCAATAAATTTTCTATACAAGAGCTGCTAATAGGTTTAATAATACTGCAAAACAAAATTTAGAAAAAAAAACAAATTTTGGATTAAAAAAAAAACCAAATTATTTATTAAAACTCGATAATCCGAAAATGAGCAGATGAATTTTTTTTAAACGTAGTTTTTAACTCTGCATTAAAAGATACTAAAAAATACCGTACCAATTTTTTTTTTCTCTCCCTTAACCTGACAGTTCTCATAACCGGGAAAAATTGGGGGACCATGAGTATCCGCTTATAAGAGATTTCACTGTATACATAATGATTTTTTAAACTATTTTTCAGTTTAAACTTGAAGCTCAATGCATGTTTTTAATTTATACACTTTAATTTATTTTGTTTAAGAAAATTTTATTTCAAGCAACAATTCCAATACACCCTGAGAGGATTCTTTTTTTAAATTATAAATACGCCCTTCAGGTTTTTTTTAAATCTTCATAATTATATTAATTCAGTTTCTTTAAAACTTTAATTTCCCTAATAGTTTTTGGTCATTCAATCTATATAGTTTCTGTTAATTGTTTTACTTTGAGTGATAAATTTTATATTATAAATGCAAATGTTTCTGTGTGAATAAATGTGTTTTCACCATTAAAAATAAAGAGATTTTAAATCACTCTTTCATTCTTTCTACAACAATTAAATTATTATACTTAGAATGTAGTTATGTTGCTTAAACAATTTGCTCAAAACAGACATATTTATATGGTGGCCATTTAATTTCATTTAAAAAAAAATAACAAAAAACATAGTACCTCGAGACTGCTTGGTAGGATCACTCCTAATAATTAATTGCATTTACTTGTACCCACATAGTCCTTTGGGCCTAATCATTTTCAAGGTAAATATTTCTCAACAACAAACATGTATCTAATACTTCATTCATTATCGTCTTTAGGTATTCCAATTACATCGTTTCGTATATCCTGTGGATACCTCGTGTTAACAAAAAAAAAAAAAAAATGATTCCCTCACTTTTGGGAGCACAGATTGGTCATTTGTTAATTTCCCTTAGGAACATTAGGCGTGTGTATTTATATATCTGTGTGTTATATTACTTTTTCATCATTCACAGTTATTCGCATGAAAAGCCAAATAAATAGAAAAATAAAGATTCTCTTTCTGCTAAATTTGGTATGAATTTGTTGAGTGAAATGAAGCCTGCCTACATTGGTAGAAGAATTCTGAGAAATATTTGAAATTTTTTGTCGATTATTTTTTTTTTCTAATCATCTACTTACCCAATTTAAAGAAAAGGAAAGAAAAAAAAAACCTTAAAAGTAAACAAAGCGATGAAACACGACGACGAGACACCACCGTGAACATGAAAGCATCTTTCGCATTCGCATTAATCACCTAATGGAGTCGATATATAAACGACATTTCCTTATAGAATGTTTTTTTTTTTTTTGAAGGGCAGATCAAACCAAAGTAAGATTGAAAGCTAAGAGATTTTAAATTCTTTGTTATTGAAAGGTAAGATATTTATTTTGTGGTTGTATTTTTTGTGCAGGCGTTAACAGTGATGCGGAATTTATTGAAGTTGAAGATTATGAGTATTTACGAAATGTAATTTAATGAATTAATAATGTTTGAGTGTAGAATAAGATATAAGATTATGTATATATTTAATTAAAATGTTTAGAGGTTGTGGAGTTTCTTGATTTTTAACATGTGATTAAGGTGCATACAATTTAAAAAAAAGCCAGTTGTGAACTTATTAGAGGATAATCCACTAATTTATTAATTGACCTGAGCAAACCTGAGTCAAACTTGGGAAACCCAAAAAAAAAAAAGTGTTTTTCTGGGAAAAAAGTAATTTTTCATTTTTTTTTTAAATTCTCAAAAACTGAAATACATTTTAGCATTCGGTTTTCTGTTTTTTATTGAAAATTAATAAGAGCATTGAATTTTGAAAACAAAAATTATACTTAATTAGGTACATACAGTGGTGTCAAAAACATTCCGGATTTTTTTGGTAAACTGCATTGATTTTGGTTTGTGATATAAAAATGAAAAAATCAAATTTTTGTAATTTTTTCCCATTTTTATTGAACAATTTCATTATTTGAAACAAAAACCATGGAACTTTATCCATCAAAACAAAAAAAAAGTATTTTATTTTTTTGCAATTAACTTTTATTATTTATTTAATATTTTGTCCAGTAACCCCTGTTTTTTATCACAGCTCGGCATCGACGAGGCATTGACTGGATTAAATTCTCGAAAACAGAAGCAGGAACATTCTCCCATTCATTTTTCAAAGCTGCAAAAAGAGAAGTTGTTGACGTGTGCTTTTTTTTCCCAACCCGCCTTTTTAAAATGGCCCACAAGTTTTCTATCGGGTTTAAATCGGGTGATTGAGATGGCCATTCTAAGACACGAATATTTTTAGTTGCAAACCACTCTTTTAGCAGCTTTGAAGAATGTTTGGGGTCATTATCCTGCTGAAAAACCCAACGCAGAGGCATTTCTTCCTCTGCGTATGGAAGCATTGTTGACTCCAAAATGTCCCTATATTCGAAACGGTCCATATTTCCTGTGATTTGGTGTATAAGACCGCAGCCTGCTCCTGAAAAACAGCCCCAAACCATCACCGAGGATCCACCGTGCTTAACTGTAGGGAGTACATTTGCCGGCTTTAATCGCGTACCTTTTGAGCGCCTCACTGTCCTTGCACCATCGGAGTAAAATAAGTTGAATTTGCTTTAATCACTCCTCCATTTTTAGCAGTAAGAAGAGGTTTTTTTAGCTGGTCGAAATGCAAAAAGACCGAAATCTCTTAAACGCTTCCTGACCGTATACTTGGCCCTATGGGTAGATTAAGTTCATCACAAATTGTCTCTGAAGTCGCAAAAGGGTCTTTAAGCACGAAATTCTTTATGCGCCTATCAGTTTTAATTGTTGTTTTGCGAGGGCGTCTACCAAAATGATCTGCTTCTACTGATTTTCCACTTTTAAATTTTTTTAAGATGTCGCAAACCGTTGACGTTGGAATTTTTAAGATTTCAGCGATTACTTTTTGTTTTATACCGGCTTGGAACTTTTCTATTATTTCGTATCGAATCGCATTGCTATAACGTGTTTTAGCCATTTTATGCACTATATAATTTCAACTTACACAGCTCTCAACTTGCAAAAACGTTTTAATCTACGGCTTGAGACTCGAAAAAACCGTTACTTTAACATCGAGACTCGCAATCTTCCTGAAATCCGGTTAGTTTTGCACAGGCATGTTACTGAGTAACTTTATAAAATATTTTTTTTTATTGTTCTTGTCATCGTAGCATTAAATTTTTAAGGTTATTATTAACTTGTCTCATACTCTTTACAAATTATTAAAAAACTTATGGAAAGTTGTTAGTTTTCTACTTGGTATTAAGAAAATCATTACTATGGGAAAAAATCCGGAATATTTTTGGCAGCACTGTACATTAAAAAAAAAAAATTAGTTTAAAATTTATAAAAGAAAATTTTTTTTCAAAATTTCGAGTTTGAAAATTAATTTTTCTCAAAAATATTCACTAACACAACTTAATTTAAAATGAAAATTAAAGAAGAGATTTTTGGCTTTCTAAAAAGGTATAGCATGGCATTTTAAGTTTTACCGTTGTTTTTAAATAATTTGTTTTCTGTTTTAAGTCAATTTTTTTAGAAAATTGCTCCTCCCGCCTAAGTGGGTGGGGTGGACAATGGACCCCCCCTCCCTTAAATTTTGCTCTCTTGTCTTGACCCAACCCACCTTATACCAATTATCCTGTATAACGTTGGTCTTAGGTACTAAGGGTGTTGAAATTTGGTAAGGCGCACCTGGTTTGCTTAGCTTGGCAAATATATTACAAGTTTGAAGTTTCTTACTTAAATGGTACTGGTACTGTAAAAATAATAAATGCAAAAAACTTAGCTAGACTATACCTAGAAACTGAATGAACTCACCAAAATAAATTAATTTTAGAATTTATCTATGAAAATTTACCCCTTCCCTTCTCCTCTCTATAATATCCAATGGTTCTGGTACAATGGTCTTAAATTCAAATTTAGTTAAAAACCATATAAATATTCCTTTGCCATTAACTCCAGATATGCCTATAGAACTGTATACAGGGCGTCTCATAATCAATTGTCCAAACTGAAATTGGGTGATACGCCAAATTCCATGATCTCTCAGAATTTAGTAGCTTGTCCATACAGAACGATTTTACAAAAATTATTCAAAATGGCCGCCTCCTTTAAATTAAAAACTAGTCTTGAGTCATACTATTTTTTTTAGGATGCTCTTTTAAAAATATTGAAGTAAAAAATAGATTTGATAAAAATGTCATATATTTTTTTTATTAATTTTGCCCAAAATCATGCAAAAAATTTATTTCAATTTTTTATTGTGTGACCAAAAACCTGCTTCCAAGTTTTGGATCTTCGAAGTTTCATAAAAAACATTAGTTAATGTTTGATTCGGTATGGGCTGGACAAGTTAATAAATTTTAAGAGGTATTAACCTTACCTATCTCAGTTTCAGTTTGGACCTTTGATTATGGGACACCCTGTCTAAGTTATAATACTTGTGAACATATTTTTTTTTCATGTTTCAAAATAATCCGCTTTCATTTCCATATTTTTAGGTTATGAGGTTAAATTAAAAACCATAATTATAGCTCAAAAAGTCATAAGTAACTATAATAACAAAATATTTAAAGGACAAAAATCTCCAAGTCTTTATTAATCTTACATCTAAATTTTCCTTAATGAAAGAAATACTTCTTTTTATGGACAAAACAAACATATCACCTTTATAGGTATGTCATTAATGCCAATTAACTTCTTCTTAATCCAATTAAAATGTCCATTGTACAATTTTAAAGGAACCAGGAATTTTATAAAATGCTTTCCTTATACCTACCACCTTTAGTTTTGTGATATAGGGTAATTAAATTTACAACTTTGAAATAGATGGTAATTTTTGTATCCTAGGTCATAATTAACCCTCATTTGTCGTACAGCGACTATAAACCAACTGAGTAGCTTTTGAAATAAGAGAAAAATTCAATTGAAATAGGTTGGTACATAATAGCTAAGCTAGAGGGTTGTTTACGGCTTGGATCCACTGTGGCTAGCCGTAGACTTTTGAAACCTAAAGTTACCAGAAGTACTTTACTATAAAGTTGCGACTGTTGTAAAATGCCTTTAAGTCATAAATATTTCTACAGCTATAACTTACTGTCTGGATGTTGTACATTTTATGAGATATTTTTTGTTTGTTTTTTCATCTACGAATTGGGAAGCTGTGTTGTAGTACCAAATGTTTTTTTTTAAAGCATTGGTTTGAAAAAAAAAAAAAAAATAAAATACTGAAGTTCAAAGAGCGCGTGCACCTACAACAAAAATAGGGCCTAAGTCCTAGTATAGGTAGCTTAGCTATAGGTATAAGGTAAGCTTTTATTTGTTTGATATATTTAAATTTTTTTTATTTGGATTTGAAATAAAAATAAATTGAATTTATTTGTCCCATTTATTTGATCGAATTAATTTTTTGCTTCAGATATAGGTATGTATAAATTCCTATATTCAGTTTTCAAACATGAACCCATTTTCCATTTGAATTTGAAGCCTAACAGAATTTTTTTTTTTTTTTCAATTTACCAAACAAATTGAATTCTTTTCGATCTCGATGACAATGACTGGTGTGATGCGATTTTGTATAGTTTTTTTTTCAATACATTCATTATATACCTACATAACATACGTAGTTTTTTAGTATCAATCAAAAAATTATATCGAGAAGGATGTTATCGAAAAAAGCTTCCTACTCTGATTTAATTTGAAAGTAGACCTTGTAATTTTTCTTGGTATTTTTGTTAATTCACAAAATAATTGTTCTTAAACTAAATTTTTAACTAATCTTCTTCTTCAAAATTAATTTATTTTAAATAATTATCTTTTAATTTTTACTCCTTCGATAAATCTTTAATTAATTGTTAATTCTTGAACACACCACTAAGAATCTTGAACTCGTTCACTTAACTAAGATGACAGCCAACCGAAAGTCTCAAAGACTGCTTTTAGACGACTGCAATTTTTAACGGGGTTTCTCTTTTGAGTTTCTTACGGATTGCAGCATCCATTTAAACGTTGCAAATTTTAATAGCGGCAATTTTTGTTAAATGAGAAGGAAACATCTCTTCACACTCTTTACTCTGCTTATGTCTCAAACAATAAGAAAAAGCACAAAGAAGAAAGAGCGATAACTCTGCAATTATTTTAACCTCTGCAATTTTGTTTACCCCGGCCACCGCATACGTCCCTCGCCTACGTGCTAAAAATTGCAGGGGGTAATTGCAGCGTTTAAAAGCAGTCAAAGTGCTTTAGGAAATGGCTCATCAGGAACTCTGAATATCGAGACTCTATGGAACATCCATTGTTGTCAGTTAAAAGAATGTCAGAATGTCATCTTCAATATTCTTTTCGTGTTTTTTTCAATGAAATTCTATGACATGAAAAAGCGAGCACTGATGAAGTGTGTTTTTTGCAATTCTGTCCTTCTGTCTATCTGTCTGTTCGGCTGCAGCCTAAATGGGTGGGTTAATTTTCTTTAAACTTGGTAACTATTGTTTTTTGAGCATTTCCATTTTCTTTTTTTCCTTTTTTTTAAGACCAAAAATAACGGTACCTGCGTAGAATTTTTTTTTAGCAAAAAATGAAAATCTTATTTTTCTCAAAAACCTGCCCACAACTTTTAAAAAAATCAAAAAAAAAAAAAGTTAAATTTTTTTTTGAAAATTTAATAATTCGAAAACGACTCGGACGATTTTTATTAAACTTAGCACCCAGCAGTTTTTTGAGATTATCTAACAGATTTTAAATAAATTTTTTTCTTTTAACCAAAAATAACGGTACCTCCCATGTTTAAAAACCGGTATTGAAAATCTCATTTTTCTCAAAAACGGCTTCTACGATTTTGATTAAAATTTGTGTGTGAACTAATATCAGGACGATCTACCATATCATTGGGAAAAAAATTATCTTCGTTTAAAAATGGTACTTCTCATAGAACCATTTTTTGGGTTTTCGACAATCTCATCTGTTGAACCAATTTTAATGAAATTTTTTACACAAAAGCTACTAATAAGTTTGAATAATATTGCATATCAGAATTTTCAAAAACTTAAATCTTGGATTTTTACAAAAAATTTTCAAAATTTTCATTTGAAAATTCGATATTTCGATATTTTTTAAAACTGATTTTTTAACTCCGCATTAATAAGTACTTAAAATTGGTTTACCATGTTTTTTTTTTTGTTAAAAATATGTTTAAAATTTTTTACTTAAAAAAATATTTTTTTTTTTAAAAACCGCTGCAAAGATTTTAAAAATTTTTTTCTCATAAATTGATATTTGTATGAGAAATCACTTGGTGTACATTGCGTTGGTGTCAAATCAATTTCAGATATTTTTTTAATCAATTTATTTCTAATTTTATTGATTTTTTCACATTTTTTTAGTCTAAACTGTAAATTATATGCATATGTGCGAAGTGCAAGACAGCACGGTGCTATATTGTTCATATTTTTGTACCCACATAATACTTCCTTGGGCCTTAAAAACCTATTTTTGTGTTATGAGGCCTCATAAAATTTCTTTAATAATTAATAATACTTCCTTGTAGTTTGGCAAAGTTAGAGCAAAAGGAAAAGGTATACAAACAGTTATAAGTCGAAAACGAGAAAATTACCTCTTAAGTTTTTCGACTTGAAATGACCTCAGGAACTAATGAATTTCTTCTGTGCCGGTGATTTCGGGACACCCTTTATATAATTTTGGTACACAAGTATTTAAAAAACATGTGAAAAATGTGCCTAATGCCAAATAGTAAAATCTTTTTTGATACATAAATCATATTATTTAAATTATAAATTTTCAGAATTAAATTTGTTTAGAAAGTATAAGATATTTAAATGACAAATAAATAAATTAGTATAGAACTAGATATTGGGTAGGTACCTACTTACTTACGTCAAAATGGTTCAATAAAATTTTAATAAAATACTTTAACAATGGGGTGTAAATGTAAAAAAAAATATGTTTTCTTTGTCATTTATTTTATTTTTGCAATCAAACACCAACAGAAATTACACGAAATTATTGTGTTAATATTTATACACAAATCTGTGCTCAACACGCAATTAAGCACTTCAGCTAAGTTGTTTCTTCCGTGTCTAGAGTCAACTTAAATGAATCTCTCTTTTTTTTTTTATTGATGTTAGGGGACATAATTCAATATAGAAATTATGTTAATTTAAAAATAAACGGAAGCAGCCAAATGAGCAGTATTAAGAGTTTCTTTAGTTTCCAATAAATAAATCAGGCAAAGGAATTAAAAGAATATTATACCTATATACATCTATTTGTGTATATATATTGAAAATTCTAGTCATCTCACGTATTCAAAATATTGCCAAGGATACTCAAACCAAAAAAGACCTATAAGTCTCTATGCCAAAAAAAAAACAAAAACGGAGTATCTATACATTGAAAGCTCCTTTTCATCCTTGTCCATTATTTAAAGTTCGTCATTTGATATGCCACCATCCATGAAGATGAAATCATGATCCGTCGAATGAATGAATAAAAGCAGATACTGAAACTGCAATTACTTCCACTTCCCAACTCATTGTGTGCATTACAAGGACTCTATATATATAGAAAATGTTCAAAACGTGGTCGGCAAGCTAAAAATTTGTCCTCGCAATATTCACACTTTCCGTTTTGAATGTAAAAACATCCTCTGATTAGAATGTTCAACTGTATATATGTATGTATGTACCTAACTAATATAGGAAGTTTTATATAATAGAAGGAATCGAGGTTGGGGGTTATATAGAATTCGAGAACTTGGGAGGGGGGTGGAACGGAAAAGATACCTACTATAAATATTGTTGGCAGCTGAAGGACGAAGTTGTCCAATTATCGTACAATTTAATTGGCATTAACAAAACTAACTACTTGTGGAAGTATTCTCTTTTTTTTTTTTTTTTTTTTTTTTTTAATGCAGTTAACAATTTTCTCTTTTTCTTTCTGGAAGCGCATGTGTAATTAGGATGAATTTGTCGTTACAAGTTCGACCATCAGGGTAACAAATTTGAATATATCTGTGATAAAAACTAAATAGCTATACAGCTCTCTAAGCATCTCAACTAGAGTCAAGTTGAAGACACACTAACTATACAGATTACTATAGACTTTATTGGATACTGGCTGAATAGGTACAGTGGTGTAGGTGTAGCTGACGCTGAAAATTGACATAATTCACATTGTACCGCTGTATACCTACTATTTTCATACTTTTCAACATTTTTAAGCAAAACAATTGGTACGACATTTTTAAGGAATTAATAATGCAGAATTTAAAGATTAATCCTGAAAAAGATTAATTCTAAAAAAAAAAAAATCATTTCAAAATATCGACATTTTCAAAAAAAAAAAAATTATTTTAACAACCCAAAATTTGTTTTTTTTTTAATTTTATACGCAATATTATTCAAACTTATTAGAAGCTCTTGCATACAAAAATTCATTAAAATCGGTCCAGCAAATAATAAGATAGTCGAAAAGCAAAAACATTTTCTTTTGAGAGATACCATTTTAAATCAATAAATACATCTTTTTCATTAAAATTTCAATCAAAATCGTAGGAGCCGTTTTTGAGAAAAATTAGATTTTCCTTACCAGTTTTATAACATTTGTATGGGAGTTACCGTTAGTTTTGGCTAAAAGAATAATTTGTATTTAAAATCTGCTAGATAATGTAAGAAAACTGCTGGATGCCAAGTTTAATAAAAATCGAGTCGTTTTCGAATTATTAAGTTCTCAAAAAAAAAATGTTGTTTTTTTTTTAAATCCAAACAATTTTTCTTAAGTTTTGGTACGCAATACTTTTTAAACTTTTTGAAAATTTCTCTATAAAAATTGATCAAATTCAGTTGAACCATTTTTGAGAAAATCGAAAATAAAAAAAATGGTTCTATGGGAGGTATACTATTTATATCCATTTTTTGATTTTTTTTTTTAAACGGTTGTCTTTTTGAGAAAAATAACTACTGGATTTTTTTTATAAAGTTGTGGGCACGTTTTTGAGAAAAATAAGATTTTCATTTTTTGCTAAAAAAAATTGTTCGGCAGGTATCGTTATTTTTGGTCTTAAAAATAATAGAAAAAAAATGTGTGTGGAGAAAAAACGCTAGGCACCAATTTCAAAGAAAATCGACCCACCCGTTTAGGAGGCAGCCGAAAAGAAAGGACAAACAAGCAGAATTGCTTACGAATCCATAACTTGCCATAGTGTACCTATCTCTGTATATGGCAAGTAAAAATAGATCATACCAATAAATGATGATTTCTTGGCCTTTCTTCTTATTATATTATTATCTGAAAATTTTTGGAGATATTAACACCAATTCACGTGTTCTGACATTTTCCGATTTTTTCAATTTTATTGCTTTCCAAAATCATAGACCTTAAAAAGAGCCCTCTATATATGAAAAAATCAGTCATCCTATATTTTCATCCAAACTGTTTTTTGGTCTACCTTCTTTGCTCCATTTTTTGGTTATTTTTAGGAATCTTCTAAAGACAAACCTAAAAAGCTCTTCACAGAGATTTTATTTTGCGGGTATTTTTTTTTTAATTTAGCGTTTTTTTTTTTCTAATTGTAAAAAAATCATTTAATTGTTAGAATTTGTGTTTCGATTATAA
This sequence comes from Epistrophe eligans, assembly GCA_951394125.1. Classification (NCBI taxonomy): domain Eukaryota; kingdom Metazoa; phylum Arthropoda; class Insecta; order Diptera; family Syrphidae; genus Epistrophe; species Epistrophe eligans. Next base: position 105,632,973 of record OX596028.1, on the reverse strand, counting down.
AATTTAATCCTGAAGCATTTTCTGTCCTTTTCATAAACCCCATTAGCCTTTTTGTAAATTTCACGTTTTGATATTGTTATATTTTTATAAATAAGGAAACCACACCATGAATGTGTAGATGAGTTTTGTTTTATTTAAATTTTCTAAGACCAAGTAAATAACAATCTAAACTTTGTTTTCTAATTTCCGACACTGAATTCAATAAAGAACATATAGTACAGTAGGTATACGGGAATGTATGTTTGTAATTTATGTGTTGTTTTAATACAAAGATTGACGTAGGTATATAAAATACGTGTGCGGGTGTGTACAGCTGTCCATAACACGCAACATTTTCTTTAAAATATTATTCGGTACCTAGCACCACCATTATTGTTTATGTGATTTAAACAGACTGTCTGACTTGTTTAACGAGTATAATAAATGTATGAGTCTGATTAGTAATTAAAAAAACTGACAGCTTCTAATGAGGATGTAGGTAGTAAAAAGTTGAAGAAAAAATTTAAAAAAAAAAATAACTTCCCCCAACTAGAACGTGTCAGCAACTGACACCTATCAAAATGAACTTCTTTTAGTCAAGTGAGTTTTTATATTTTGGTAAATGTTAAGCAACAAAATAATTAATAATAGGTACAATTTAAAAGAGTTGAATTGCTTAAGGGAACTTAAAGGCAAACATTTAGTTAAAGTTACCAGAACATGATTTTGTATGAGAATCAGAAAAATATTTTTTTTTTTTAAATCAGAAAACCAATTTCTTTGATTTTTTTGTCACTTTAGAATAGGTACTTTAACAGCTCCTAAACACAAGACTAAGAGTTTTTACTTGCGATATATACAGAAACTATATGGCAAGTTATACATTCGTAAAAAAAAATCGAACTCTAGATTTTGATCAAAATTGACATTACGACGAAAGCGGAAGTCTAAAAAAAAGTGTGTTGTCTGTCTGTCCTTTCGGCTGTAGCCGAAATTTTTCTCAAAAACGGTTCAACTGATTTTGATCAATTTTTTTTTAAAGATAATGTTAACAATAATTTTAAAAATATTATGTACCATAATTTTGAATTTTTTTCTTTTAGATTTTTAAAAAAAAAATATCAACGTTTTTATTTGAGAACTTCATAATCCGAAAACGACTTGGTCGATTTTTATTAAACTTAGCACCCAGCAGTTTTTTGACATTATCTAGCAGATTTTAAATACCATTTTTTTCTTATAATCAAAAATAACGGTACCTCCCATACAAATTTTAAAAAACCGGTATTGAAAATCTCATTTTTCTCAAAAACGGCTTCTACGATTTTGATTAAAATTTTTGTGTGAACGAATATCAGAACGATCTGCCATATTATTGGGAAAAAAAATGTATCTATCGTTTAAAAATGGTACCTCTCATAGAACCATTTTTTGTTTTTTTCGACTCTCATTATCTGTCGAACCAATTTTAATGATTTGTTTTTATTCAAAAGCTACTAATAACTTTAAATAATATTGCATATCAAAATTTTCAAAAAATCTAATAAAAAATTTTGAAAATTATTTTTTGAAAATTCGATATTTCCAAAATATGTGGACGATTTTTTTTCAAAATTCATTTTTTACCTCCACATAAATAAGTACTAAAAATTGGCGTATCATTTTTTTTTTTTGCCTAAAAATATATTTAAAATTTTATATATAAAAAATTAATTTTTGAAAAGAAGCGCTCCAAAGATTTTTAAATTTATAAATTTAGATTTGTGTAAGAAATCACTTGGTGTACATTGCGTTGGTGTCAAATCGATTTCAGATATTTTTTAAATCAATTTGTTTCTAATTTTATTGATTTCTCAACATTTTTTCAGTCTAAACCGTAAATTCCATGCATATGTGCGAAGTGCAAGAAAGCACAGTGCTATATTGTTCATTTTTATTTACTTACATAATACTTCCTTAAATTAGGATATATTTTTGGCAGGTGGCATGAAATATAGGCTCCAATAATTAATAAATTTCTTTTTTCAGATGAAAAGTTTATGAAAATATTAAAACCACAGTGTGATCGGACATAAGAGCAATTTCGTGCGACCCAGTCGTGCATTTTATTTTTGTTAATTTTTGAAAACTTTCATAGATATTTATAAAAAAAAATTAAAATTAAAAGTGTCAGAAATATTTTAGTTGTATGCATTGAAAACGGAAATCGGAATTTGTTGTTTTAATTAATTTGTGATCGTCTGGTTCCGATACATAGAACTAATAGCTTCATTTCTTTACGATTTTTACATTTTTTAAATTTTTTATGACCCAAAATAGGTATCTTACTGCAATAAAATTTTTTTTTAGCAATTTATGAAAATCTTATTTTTCTCAAAAACGTGCCCACAGATTTTTAAACTACCTTTCAGTTTAAAAAAAAAATTACCAACAATGGTTATTAATGACACCTCTTATGAAACCATTTATTTAATTTCTGATTTTCTCGAAAACCGTTCAATGATTTTGACAATTTTTTTTTTTTTTTTAGAAAATGTTTTGAAAAGTTTTATTATTATTGATGGTGTACCTACCACTATTTTCCAAATTTTTGTATTTTTTTTTAGAATGTTTCATTTTTCTGGAAATACACACATAATACATACCTGCTTTAAAAACGACTCGGACGAGTTTTATTAAACTTTTTCTATTTTCTAACATTTTATATTACATTTAAAAAAAATTATTCATATAACAAAATCCAACGGTACCTTCTTCAAATGTGCCATAAAAATAGTTAAAGAAAATCTTATTATTCTCAAAAACTATTCCAACGATTTTTATTAAATTTTGTTATGGGGTCTATTATTAGTACGGTTCACTATATAAATGGAACAATTTCACATTAAGCCATTAATAAATGTTGCCTACTCTTATAGATCTCGATTTTCAAAAAATATCTCAATATCTGTTTAACGGATTTTAATGAAATTTTGTATGCAAGATCTTCTATAAATTTTAATAATACGCATAATCATTTTATTTAATCCAAAATGCTAGAAAATGTGATGCGTAGAACATTTTATTTTTGACTAAACCTATTTTTCCAACGCAACCAACCAAGCAAAGCAATAATACGTAGTTTTCTGCTATCAAAAAACAACTATACCTAGCATTTCACCATGCGGTGTGGTAAATTTTACTCACGACAGCAAACTCCATACTCACCTGTGCTGTGATTATATTTAACAAAATGGGCTTTCTGTATAATGTTCGAATTATGTATATAGCACCACCTACATCACCAAAAATAAAACAACAATTGTTTTGAATTGAAACAAAATCTGGATTCGAATTTCAGACTTTAGTTATTCGAATGATGTCATCGACGTTTGGTTGGTCTCTCAGTCTCAATTCAAGCACAACAAGTGGCAATAACAATATGAGTTGTATGCATGTATACCACCAACCAACAACCCTTAGCTTATATTTAGAATGAGTCTTTTGTGCGAGTTTTTAAAGCAAAATGTTTAAACACGCACACATATTTTGCTCTCACATCGTTCACATAGATCCGGATCCGGAGTTCCATTCACAAGAGCAAACATAAGGTTTGATTACTCCAAGCTCGGAGTTCTGACTCTATACCTACTCAGGATGTATAGTGCTTGTGCTTTAGGTACGTATACCTATAGGAATATAATAGAAACTTGTTTCGTGCTTTGAGGTTTTAAAATGAAAAGGACTGAGAAGTGGCATTTGCATTTGTTAATTATTGATAATCGTCGCCTTCCTGTTTAACTACTCGACATCGACATCGTCATCGTCCTCGTCGTCCTCGTCATTGTCGTCATCATAGCTCTTGTTAGACGGATTTTAATGTTAAAACAGATCTGGTGGTGTTTTTAGTCATTTATTTCATTTCATTGAAATGAGAATGAGAATAGGTTTATTTCTAGAGTGTGTGTGTGGGGAGTTTTAATGAAATTAGGAAACATTTGAATAAAGGTAAACACAATTAAGACATTTTGAATGAATGGTTAAGGAGTTGTTTTTATAGACCGCTGCTTAAAATTTTATTTGATACCTACTTATATTATACCTATACAATTAGAAAATGTGAGTTATTGTGACTTCTTGATACTTATTATTTTTTGTTGGGTCATAATACCTTTATCATTATTGACTTAGTTGAGGTTTATTCTAATAATAAATATTTTACGTGTTATTCAAAACGTTTAGACAAGACTCACGCAAAGGCATTTGTCAGGTGTTTGAAAAATCTTCAACAAAACCTTGGTTTTGGGGCTCATTTGAATTAGATTAATTTCAAGTTTAAAAAGAAATAAATAAGAATCATAATTTTGTTGGATAAAGTTCGACTAAATTTTAGGACAAAAATTTAGGAATTAAGGACAAACAAAAAGGATTTCTAGTGAGATCGCCGCGATATAACATACATTTTTGTGTGATTAATTTTCAAACACAAAATTTTGAAAAAAGTGAAAAAAAAATTAAACTAAATATTCAAAGAAAAAGTTTTAGCACCCGGTTTTATGTTTTTGACTAAAAATTAAATTGAATTCTGAAAACAAAAATAGTAGAACCTATTTAATTATGTAAAATTAAAAAAAAATATATATTTCGAATTTTTGTAGATATTAATTAATTTTGTTAATAATTTTTCAAAAACTGTGGATTAAAACAAATTTATTTAAATAGAAAATAAAAAAAGACATTTTTGACTTTCCATAAAGTTATATCATGGCATTTGAAGTGCTACCATTGTTTTTTTTTTCAAATATATTTCTATTAGTTTTAAGTCATTTTGTTAGAAAATTGTCCCTAACGGCTAAAAGGTGGGAAAATAGAGCCTCCCTCCTGTACGATTTTTTTCTTGTCTGAACTCAACTTGCACGCTCTACCTTTGTGTCACACCACGAATCACCCTGTATATTGTTCATAAATTCACCTAGTTCAGGAAAAAGCGTCAGGCAATAACGCCCAAGGAAATATTGTCCAAAATCGATTTGGAAATAACGCCCAAAAAAATGCTGCAAAAATTGTTGTTTTTTTCATTTTGGGTGTTATTTTGATGTTACAGCAAATTTGTATAACAGGCATTAACGTCTGAAATAAAAAGGTAAAATATTAAAATAGGAATTAAACCCCAAAATAGGAAAATCGCCCAAAAAACAAACGAAAAAGCACCCAAATAAAGGAAATATCGCACAAAATCGTATTCATTTTATTTTTTGCCGTGACATTGTGCACCGAATATTAAAATTCAAAATAATAATTGGAAATAAAAAAAATTAATAAGAATAAGGAAATAACACCCAAAATAATGAAAGTATCGCAATTGTCATTGAATTTTTTTTTGGCAATATTTCAATTTTGTGATTTGAATGGTATGGAGTTTTGGGCGTTAAGAATAACTTTTTTTGGGCTTTATTTCCATTTTGTTTTTTTACTTTTTGGCATTAGAAATTATTTTGGGAGCTACTTCCAAAAACGATTTGGATGTTATTGTCTTGGGAGTTATTGCCTAACGCCCGGAAAAAAGCTTTGTTAGAAAATTTTGTAAACACGCGTCTTTTATTTTCTTATCGGCTTTTCGAAATTATAAAATTTATTTATTTTTTCAGGTGATTTTTTTCTCCAGTGTTTATTCCTTATTTTTTTATTTGAAACGTTTTTATCTCGAGTTCTAGAATTTCCTTTTATATCAGTGGCTTTCTTGTATTTATAAAATTTATCGATTACAAAAAAGGCAATTCTCTTTCATTTTTGGTTTTGGTCTGTCTGTCTGTCCTTTCGGCTGTAGCCTAAACGGGCGGGTCGATTTTCTTTAAACTTGGTATCTAGCGTTTTTTGGACATTTCCCCACACATTTTTTTCATTTTATTTTAAGACCAAAAATAACGATACCTGCCGTACAATTTTTTTTAGCAAAAAATGAAAATCTTGTTTTTCTCAAAAAAGTGCCCGCAACTTAAGGTTGTAATTTTTTACAAAAAGGCTATCATTAAAAAAAAAATCTGAAAAATGGTTATAAATTGTAGGTACCTCCTATAGAACCATTTTTTTGATTTTCGATTTTCTCGAAAATGGTTTAACTAAATTTGATCAATTTTTTATAGAGAATTTTTCAAAAAGTTTAAAAAGTATTGCATACCAAAATTTTCAAAATATTTGTTTCGCTTTTTTTTTATTATTAAAAAATTTAAATTTTTTTTTTTTTTGAAAATTTAATAATTCGAAAATGGTAGATTTTTATTAAATTTGACATCCAGCAGTTTTTTGACATTATCTATCTAGCAGAATATAAGAAATTATTCTTTTAACCAAAAATAGCGGTACCTCCCATACAAATGTTATAAAACCGGTATGGAAAATCTCATATTTTTTTCAAAAACGAGTCCTACGATTTTGATTAAAATTTTAATGTGAGCTAATATCAGTACGATCTACTATATTATTGAAGAAAAAAAATATCTATCGATTAAAAATGGTATATCTCATAGAACCATTTTTTTGGTTTTCAACTATCTCATTATCTGTTGAACTGATTTTGATAAAAAAATTTACACAAGAGTTTCTAATAAGTTTGAATAATATTGCATATCAAAAATTTCAAAAAATCAAATTTTAGATTTAAAAAAAAATTAAAAATTATTTTTTTGAAAATTCGATATTTCGAAAATGGGTAGATGATTTTTTTCAAAATTTATTTTTATACTCCGCATTAATAAACACTAAAAAATGGCGTACCAAATTTTTTCTTAAAAATGTTTTTAAAATTTTTATATTTAAAAAATAAATGTTTAAAATTTTGTTCTCATAAATTGAGATTTGTGTACGAAATCAGATGATGTACATTGCGTTGGTGTCAAAACAGTTTCAGAAAATGTTTAATTAATTTATATCTTATTAGGTATATTGAAGTTTTCAGTCTAAAGTGAAAGTACCATGTATACCTACTTTAAAACCACAGTTTGATCGCACATAAGAGCAAGTTCGTGCGACCCAGTCGTGCATTTTATTTTTTAAGGTTTCAAAAATTGAAAAAATAATTTCGAAAGGGAAGTTTTGATTTTTAGAAGGGACAGTTGCGGACATTTTTTTTTTGAATAATAACTAGGGGTACCAATATACGTGCATACAAACCTACCAAAATATCAGGTAGTTGTATTTTTTAAGTTCCTTCTGTTTAATTAGGCTTATTTGTCGTCATTGTTAACTTGGATCAGATTTCATAAAAGACACAATGGGGGAGGGGGTGCCAGAAATATATTCTGAAGCGTGACAATTGGTTTGTGTTTATATCACTTTCGTGGTCAATTAAATATAATAATTCTGATGTGTGTGCAACAAGCCAACAGATTTTTTTTCAATGCCATTGTGAATGAATATAATATAGACTTGTATGACCTTTTTATTGTATGCCCCTTTAGCGCTAAAAATTATCTTTCATTTACGCCACCATAATTAATAAATTATTCAATGCTATCCTTGTATATGATTGGTATAGAGCAGGAATTAAATTGCCTACCAAAAAGGGGGATTACGTTATTCTTTCCACTGATTATATCTACCACCATCAAAACATAGATTCTGATAGGTTATATACCTACTTGAAAAACTACTCATCCAAATCGCTTACTATATTATATGTGAACTCTGATGTAATTGCCTACTCGTATAAAACTTTTCCAATATACATAGTGTGTGTCAGAGATGTAGATTTTTTTTTTTTTTTTTTTAATCCAATCAATGGAATAATATTTTTTTCTCACTTTCAAGAATTCTGACTTTTCAAATGCGCCATCATCATAATTCCATAGATTTGTGCTCTACGTGTGAGTATATATAAAAAAATATAATTTTATTGAAATTCATTGAACTGTTTTTGCATTTTGTTTTAGATATGTATATAGTGATTTTATAAAAATAAAATATATATAGGTTTTCTCAGAAAGTTATTGAATATAAAATATAAAGCGAAATAGCTGCTGTATTAAAATAAAAAAAATAATTCTGTATGATGGTCTTAGAGAGGCATTGAAAATCAGCACTTATAGAAAATTTTATAGATACAAAATCCATCACTAGTTTTTTTTTTTTTTTAATTATAAAAACAGAAGTACTTAATATGAACTTATTATATTCATAATAAATCAAATAATTGGTTATACAAATATTTATATAAAGAGAATAGCTGATGTAGACATTTTTATTACTTGAGATACATCATTTCCTTAATTAATCTGTAAATGTTTGTTTTTTTTTTTTTAATTTATTAAAGATTATTTGGATAAAATAAAACTTTTTCATTAAAGAACGTAGTGCTAATTAATGTGTGGCCATTGAGAGAAATTTTAATATGGGTTAAGGTAAAATTCATTTTCATCTTCATCAAGTTGATCATTCAAAAACTACTACCCGAAAACTTAGTTTTTCCACATTAAGGGCAGATTAAAACTATATGATTCAAAATAGCTTTTAACGGCTTTTAGTCCACAAAAATTTTGGCGTTTCGTCCCGGTGATCTCACTTGTTGTCATCAGTTGATTAGCGAGGACCGATTAAAACTATAGTTCTGATACTAATTCAGTTTTGAGCGGATGTTAACGATCCAAAATGCACAAATTTTACATCTAAATAATGAATGCAAATTTCTCATGCTCCACTAATTCTGTTAAATAAACAATTCCAAATAGGACGGTTTGGCAATATAAGAAAGCCAACTAGAATGGTGTCAAACAATTCTTTAAAAACTTTAACTGTGTCAATATGCTTCTTTAATAGGCACAATGATTTCATTGTTGATATGATAACAGGCATTATTTTCAATGTAATGGAAATTTTTCGTATATCTAGGTAGGTAGAAATTGCGGTTACGAGCAACCAGGAATTCAGTGACACAATTTGAGTTAGTGTACGCCACCGCCGCCGTCGTCGTTTTGATTGCTATATAAAGAACTTAAAAAGATGAGAGAGCTAAGCTTCCGATACTAGAAGACCAACCACATAGAGTAATACTAGAAAATTACGGCGAAGTCGGGAATACTGACAATGCTCATATTCAAAGAAATCTTATTACTTTAAACGAGCTATTCTTGCATATGGGATGGCTACAAAATCTCGCAAATCAAAATTTCGCATTCGAAATCTCGCAATACAAAATCTCGCAATTACAAAAACCCGTTTTTCATAATCTCGCAATTACAAAATCTAACTTTTTAAAATCTCGCAAAACTAAAATCTCGCAAAAAAAATATATGTATATATTATACGGGGTGATAAGGTAATAAAAAAAACCACATAGCTTGCAGGTTAAAGAGAGTTAAGAAAAAAATCGTATAGGAGGGGGTCCATTTCTCTCGATGCTTCCCCACTACAACCCTTCTGCTTGGGCAAACTATAGGATTTGGGGTAGGTGCGAGGTTGGGTATATGCAAAGTTTCTTTTGCATTTAAATTTGCGAGATTTTGATGTGCGAGTTTTCGATTTGCAGGATTTTGGTTGAAATTTGCGAGTTTTTTCGATGCGAGATTTCGTTTTTCTAAATTTTGAAAAAAGGGCGAGATTTCTATTTTTTAGAAACGACTCAAATGATTAAGATTAAATTTTCAGGGCCTATTTTTATGAATAAGAAAAAAATTAAAAAATTAATTTTGGTAAAATCCACCTACTGCCACGCCCATTTTTCTCAGTTTTTTTTTTGTTGGTTCCTCTGAAACGGCTCTAACGATTTTGATGAAATTCTATGTTATGATGACATAGTTTTTCTTTAAAAAATTATCCAAACAGGGCCCTATTTCATAAAAATTGATAGGTGACAATTCTACAAATTTGTCACACTTGTCTGACAAATCTGTATTTCATACAAAATTGACAGGTGACAATTTTGTCAAAAAAATACAATGACAAATTTCTTATGTCATTGTCATATACTGACACTTTTGTCGTGACAATTTTGTCACATAGAAGTTGGGTTTTAGCATCTAGAGAGTGATTTCTTTTTGTGGGATGCCGTAAATGTGCACCAATTCTCAATTCTCGATAAAGTATGTTTTGCGGCAGTTTTTTTTGACACGAAATTTTTCTTTAAATTGTAGGCCATTTAACGTTTCGAAATAATTATTTATTCTCTGTTTAAAATTCCGAGAGCACAGGCGACGTACAGTACATATTACACGGAGATCCAACTGAGAATCGTCATCACTAGATCAACTACTGTCGATTCACTGTCAACACTTGACCGTAACTGAGTTTCCTGTCGCAATTGTCAATTAAATACTGACAAATTTGTAAATTGTAATTTTTTTTTTCCATTTCATAAAAGAATTATCAGTACAAATTTGTGAGAAAATTCCTGACAATTGTGGAAAAATATTTGACAATTCATGACATGACAATTTCTTAATGAAACGAAAAGACCACAATTGTTGGATATTTTCCGACAATTCTACAAAATTGTCAAATTGTTTATAAAACAGATTTTGACAATTGTCAAGTTGTATATTAACAAATTGTAACCTATCACAATTGTCAATGTTTATGAAATCGGGCCCAGGTGTCACCGAGGCCGTAGTCCAGGCGAGTTTTACTTTTAAAAATGGTCTAGACAGATGTCATCCAGGTCCGTAGTCCAGGTTAGGAGCTCCTGGACTTCTTCAAACCTGGATGACATCTGTCTAGATAATTTTTAAAGTAAAATTATGTCATAATATTAAATTTCACGCTTATTTCAACAATAGGTTGAATGATTTGGGTTAAGTTTTGCATTTGGATAATATTCTACTTTCAAAGGTAATAAAAATAGGTATCATCCAGGCCCGTATCTAAGGGGGCGCTTAAGCAACACTCTTAATAATTTGGATGAAATTTTGTATGTAGATAATATTTTGCTATACAAGTTGATCTTGACAAAACAGTGGGTGTAACCCAGGGGGCGTCACAAAAGACGCAAACGGCTCTAATGATTTTGATAAAATTTTTAGATTTTGTTCTTATGGACGAGTAAAAAACCTTTTTATCTGGCAACTTTCATGGCCATCCGTCAAACGGCGCGGCGTAACAGCATTTTACTAAATTAAAAAAAAAAACTTGATTTTTTGAATCCATTTTATTTTTGGAACGTTTTTGTGCTGAATTTTTTATATTTGAATATTTGAATATCTTAAAGAATAATAAGAATGAAAAAAATTAAATTATTACTTAGCTTATATTGCACAGAACTATTAATATCTCTGAAACAAAATAGTAGTATTTGTGAAAATTATGTGGCACCCCCGAATTAACTTCTGCCAAACTCATTATTTCATGGAAAGTGTGAGTTGCGTTGTTTTGGCGGCACCAAAGTTTTTTATTTGAATAGTTTTTTTCTTTTTCCATCGCACCAAAGGCTACAAAGCTCACACGTCAACATATATATTCCATGTTTCAAATAAAAAAAATAGTCAATCATAATATAACCACCATATTCTTTTGCTATTTCTGTATATTTAATCAAAAGAACTAAAAAAAAAAAAAAATTCTAAGCAATTTCATTAAAGGATATCGTGTGGGTGATTGAATAATGGCAAACAACCTTTGACATGTGTACTGATTCCCATGAACGATTCCTCTATATATATGCCGTCACAGTCACTCAGACTTTTTTTTTTTTTTTTTTAGTTGAACCGAGGCTCATTCGCATTAAAAATGAAATCATTTTTATTCGATATCGACATGCCGTGCATGAAAATATCTCTAAAATGTTTGTGTAAGTGTATGGGTTCTGTGTTATTTGCGGCTAATATAATAAAGGAAAAAAATAGATACAACCAGTAATTTGAGTTAGAAGAAATCATTCTGATCACGTGAGGTATTTTGCGGTTCCAGAATAGTTAAACATTCAATAAACCTCATCAAACCATACCTACATATATTATATGTACATATGTATGTGTATTTCGTGGAGTAAAGAGATGAGTTCGAATGGAAGTTGATGTCCCATTGACAGGCATCCAAAATAATTAATTACATCTTCGCATGTTGATTAATTGTTCAGTATGATTCATTAATCCCCGATATTTCAATGCAAAAAAAAAAAAGTAGTTAGCTATGATGAAGCTTTAGGCATGAACGTATAATAAAATTCCCTCTTATGCAAAAAGTTTTCCATCTCTCCACTCTTTTGTTTTGATGGATTATATAGTCCTGGTAAAGTTTGTAATGCAATTATCAAGTGTCGGAAGTATCTCTCCTGAAGCTACAGCTACACATAGGTACAACTCTAGCATGTTCACTCTTTCTCTCCGAACAGTGTTGATGGCAGAATATAAAAACTTTGACTCAATTGCATTGTGCTCAAGGAATGAAATGATTTGTGTGAAAAGGTCTTAGCACGCAAATTGGTTTTTAGAGGAAGAGTGTTTATTGCAACACTCTGGCACAATCATTCTCAATAATCTTCAAATTTCCATCGTTTGAAATAGTTGGAAGGATTTAACGTATCCATATAAACTAGGTAGGATACTCTGACAGTATTTCGAAACTTCAAAAAGTGTACACTATAAAGCCGCATTCAATTGGAAAAGTTTTTTTTTATTTTTTTGTCCGTTATACACTTCAACTCTGTTCCAACAGAAACTGGTAACAGACACCAATTATCTATCAGAAACTAATTAACTGTTCAATTTACTTCTTAAGATGTAGAGTCGGACTTCTTGTAAACAGTTTTACTATGAATAGACTTTTTGAAAGTTTGGTATTCAAGATAAAGAAAGGAAATTGTTATTCAGCAATTTTAAATTTTAAATTCTTATCTGACAACTGTTCAAGGGGAATTGAGTTAAAGAGTTTGAAAGAAATAAAGAATCGGGAAGAAAAAAGGATAAACAAATCGTGAATTTTTTAAATATTTGTTTGTTATTAAAAAAAAAAAGTACAAAACTTTTATTATAGTTTTTAAAATATCATACCTTTGCTTACAAATTTTTACATTTTTAGAATGAAAAAAAAAAACAGGAGTTTGGGGTTGGCCGTATAAAAAAAGACTATAAGCAACGAACTAGGACCTTTTTGATTTAGAATCGAGTTGGAAGATATTATAAATAAATAAAACCTAATTTTAAATTTTAATTTTAAAATTTATTGTATTGTATTGTATTGTATTGTATTGTATTGTATTGTATTGTATTGTATTGTATTGTATTGTATTGTATTGTATTGATTCTCCTAAGGGTTACAAGTTTCTCACTTCCACCACATTCTCCTCTCCTCCCATTTCTCTCACCTTATTCCTTCTCGCTTCCTCTAGGGCCTTTATCCACTCTTCCTCCTTCCTCTTTCTCCCATTATTTTCCTCATTCTTTCTCCTATCGACTTTCCTTCATCCCCGCCTGACGTGCATCTTTCCATCATAATATGTTCCCACGTCTCTTGCTCACACTCACAAATTCTGCACATTCTCTCTTCATCTTATTTCTAATACCATCTTTCTCTCACCTCATTCCCTAGCCTGACCCTCGCTATTTTCCTTGTTATTTCTGCCTTCCATCCTGCGTTCAAATATTATGACCTAGTGGTCATCACCTCTTGCATCTAGATTCCTTTATTAGTCTTTCCTTCTCTTACTCTCTTCTGTCTCCCCTTTCCACTCTCTCGTATGCTGTCGTAGTGTCCTCTTTTCCCACCCTTCCCCTCGTCACTTTTCTCCATTGTTTCCTTAATCCTCTTTCTCGATCATCCCTCTCTCTCTCTTTTATCTCCTCTAAACATTCCATTGCTATTTCGCTTTCTTTTCCACTTGTTATTTTCTCTATAATTCCAAGCTCTTCTCGTTATCACCATGTATCCTTATTCCTTGTTTCTTGGTCCCTTATATATGCCTCCTGCCCTTCATTCTTCTTGAACATATACCCCAAGTATTTAAATTCTTTTACTTCTTCTATATTCTTCCTTTTGCTTCTCCAGTCTACTATTGTATTTCTTCCTCCTCCTTTCCTGAATCTCATCACTTAAGTGTTTCCCACGTTTACGTCCAGTCTTTTCCTTTCGAAATATATCTCCAGTCTTATCATGATTTGCATCTCTTCTTCATTTTTCGCCATTACCCTCCCCAACCCCCCTTGTTCAGTTCATCTACTATATCCGCCATCAATAAGTTAAAAAGTATTGGGCTCATCGGGAATTCCTTTCCCCTTCAAAATCTTTCCCCCCTCTCGCTTCCCGCTTTTAATTTTAAAATTTAATTTTAATTTTAAAACCCTAAGAGCAAAACGGAGGAATCGACGATGAATTGCTTCAATTCTTTTAATATGAATATTGTGATAAAGCGACTTACACTTAGCTAGCATATTCAAGTAAAGGTCTCACAAAGGTAAGATTGTATATAGAGATTTCGTAACGAAAGGGTCTGAAAACTCCTTCGACCATCGCTTGACGAAGCCAAGAGCAGAGTTATCCCTAGCCACGATGTTGTGATAGTGGAGTCTGAGCTCACCATCGCAAACTACTTTAAGATCACGAATTTTACTCGGGAAACTAGGCTATCATAAATAAAGTAGCCACGCGTGGTGGTGTAGGGAAACATTTGCGAGAATATGTGATTGCATGGCATTTACCAACAATAATTTCTAAATTGTTCTTTTGACACGAAACAGAAAAATTGAAAAAACCGTGCTGCAAAGGTAAAGCATTATCTAAACATTTTCATGTCATCCGCATACGTAGATATATAGTTCTGAAAGTTTAATCACAGATTCTACGTCATTGATTATCAGGATGAAAATAATAGGTGCCAAGTGACTGCCTTGCGGGATGCCCGATTTCGCAATAAAAGGTTCTGATATTGAAGATCTAAACAAGATCCGATATTTACGGTCTTATTAAGGTATGATTCCATCTACTGAATGAAACCGGAGGAAATCCAATAGCTCTAAATTTGAATGAGATAATTTTGTGTGAGATTTTATCAAAGGCCGTGGCTATAAAATCAACATCGTTTTTTTTTCTATTGAATTTAAAGTATAAGAAAGTAGTCGTAAATTTACTTTTAATAAGCCCGTGTTGTTTTGTGGAAAATGTCAAGACAATACTTTCGAAAAGTTTTAGAATGCATGACAATTTGACGACTGGCCCTGTGATGTGCTTTTTGCTCTCCAGCCGAGGTTTTGCTCGTCGGTCTTGTCGGGGTCGTTCTAAAGAAAACACGAAACTTCAGAGTAACAGGTCTTTAAAACCTTATTGCAAAATCTTTTTTTAAAACACTCTTAATCTTATAACAAATTATGATTTTATAATTCACGGGTATTCTGGTTCTGGAGGTCAAGCGTTTCTCTTGCTCTGTTCACTGGGGAATCCTGGAATCGTGTATTCGACTTCTGATGATCTGCGTTTCTTTCAAGTTTTCTTGTTTCACGCGCACTGCGTCTCTAGATCCCGGTGTTGGTATCCTTGTATCGCAGGTAGTAGGCCCCTGCTGGCACTCGACACAGCAGGCTTTCGCTCTGGTAGATCAGCAGGTACCCAAGTCCCTGGTGGCAATTATGACGGTTGTCTTCGAACTAGGACCCCTTACCGCTGGTGGGGGAAAGCCTTCGTAAGAAATAGCTCCACAATCTCGCCTACCTAAGTATCAACTTTCCATGAAACCCCTTACCACTGGTAGGGGGAAGCTTCATGAAAGCAGACAAAGCTAAATGACCGAACGGAAGTTCGGGCCATTAGAAAGTACCTATTCATTAAGATTTGTGTACTTTAAGTATTAATTTTAGTATAAAAAAAAAAAACTTTATTTTCTTAAAAAAGCAGAATATATCGAAATATTTTTCAATAAAATATGAAACCATTAAAAATTCAAATAAATACATTAATAGCCAAAAAGACAAAATAGCTAAAACAAAAAAAAAAAATAAATAAAGGTATTAATCACGAAAAAGTTCGTTTGCCCAACTATAATCTAGCTTTAGGAACGACTATAGGCACTTAACTGTTCCCAAAAGTATTTCTGTGTTCTCATGCGATTTCAATTGTGTTTTCGCTACTTCAAACTCCAATTGAAATCTCAAAAATTACCATGCGAATCTCTGCCATTAGGCACATTCCGTGACGATAATTTACCTTGCTTCCTGGACATAATACTTTGGTCTGCGGTGCCATAGGAATAGTAGTACCTACCTACATTACATATATCCAAAGTGTGGACACAGAATGATTGTTTCCCAGCCCTGAAATATTATACATACAATATAGACGAAACGATATTATACCCGAGGTCTATACTTTGTATACCTAACCTCGGATTGCATGCAAGTAAAACTTATAAGTAAGAAGCCTGATGGTCCCCGGTTAGGTATATGGTATAAGAATATTCAAAGAGGACGATAATTTGGCGAGGACTTGCCATATTCCTATATATCTACTACTATATGTATATTTACCTATACTTATTTAAATCATGCCAAATTGAATGGTGCAATGTACCTCAAGTCCTTGCGATAAGACGCTTATTACTCGTCTATCGAATCTGTCGATTTTGTCGAACGGAAATACACTGAAGAAAGACGCAAGCTAATGGTGTTTGCATTAGTGTTCTCCTCCGCCATTGAGTTGGTGCGTCATCACATCAAGTTGAATTTTCATTTCGTTGTGTTTTGATGTAATATAGAGTTGTGCACGGTGACGGTGGTCTAAGGTCTAATGGTCTCATATCAGGAAACTGTGTATGTAATTTGAAAGGGCTGCTAATAATCAGTTTGGCCTATTGCTGGCGTCTGAATGGCAAATTATTTTTGTTTGCTTAGTCAGCTATAGGGGTTGCGGATAAACGAAATTACCTTTGCCAAGTGGGTGGGTTGACTATAAAAGTTTTTTTTTAATGTTTTAGGGGACATTAAATGTTAAAAAACGGCTTATAACAAAGCAAATGATTAAACAAAAATAATAATACAAAACGCCAGAAAACAAAATTGAACTTTTTATTTTGCAGGTAGGTACATCATTTAAAAACCTCTGAAAATATCGTAATGATGGTATCTATAAAAATGTTGTTTTTCGAGTTAATAAAGCATGGCTAACTCACGATTTGTATTGTAGAATAAAGCAAGACCCCACCCCATTTTGTGAATATTACAAAACACAAATACAAAATTTCTTTGCTTAAATTCCAATGGATCAGTTATTTTTTTATATAATTTTAATTTCCTCCATTAAATTGGTCATAAAAGGTCATTTAGTTTCAATTATTGGTGACATATCCGTATACAGTGAACTCGGACACTGAATGACGGTACCCAGTAATTTGTTCGGTTTTGAGAAGTGTCCGGTTATGAGAAAACAAAAAAAATAAAATTGAGAACTTTTAAAAAAACGCACTTATCACTTCTCACATTCACATTCATAACTTCGCAATATGCATTCAGCCCTTCCCACTTTCCATTTTTCAGTTCACACTTCAAACTTCTCCCTTCGTATTTCGCAGTTCTTGCTTTGTATTTTGCACCTTTCCCTCTGCATTTCGCATTTCGCAATTTGCACTCTCCACTCCTTACTTCGCAATTCAAATTACGCACTTCGCACTTTGCATTCAACACTTTTATTTCCGCATCCCACACTTCGCACTCCACACTTCGCACTCCACACTTTTCACTCCACACTTCGCACTCCACACTTCGCACTCCACACTTCGCACTCCACACTTCGCACTACGCACTTCGCACTACACACCTCACACTTGTCACTCCGTATTCCTATAATTTTGCAATTCGCATTTCGAAATTAACATTCTGCATTTTCCAATTCCATTTCACATTTTTATATATTTCTTGGCATTCCACACTCTGCGTTTTGCATTTTGCATTCGGCAATCCACAAACCACACTCTATACTTCATACTCATAAATCCCTACTTCGCGTTCTGCACTTCGCATTCTGCACTTCGCATTCTGCACTTCGCATTCTGCACTTCGCATTCTGCACTTCTTCGCATTCTGCACTTCTTCGCATTCTGCACTTCTTCGCATTCTGCACTTTTTCGCATTCTGCACTTTGCATTCTGCACTTCGCATTCTGCACTTCGCATTGTGTACTTCGCTCTCTGCACTTCGCTTTCTGCACTTCGAATTCTGCACTTCGCATTCTGCACTTCGCATTCTGTACTTTGCATTCTGCACTTCAAATTCTTCACTTTGCATTCTGCACTTCGCATTCTGCACTTCGAATTCTGCACTTCGCATTCTGCACTTCGAATTCTGCACTTTGCATTCTGCACTTTGCATTCTGCACTTCGCATTCTGCACTTCGCATTCGGCACCTCGCATTTTGCATTTTGCGCTTTGCATTTTGCACTTCACACTTCGCACTCAACACTTCGAACTCCACACTTCGAACTAGACATTTCGCACTTATTACTCTTCACTTCGCACATATCACTACGTATTTCGCACTGAACTTTAAAAATATTATAATTTTTTCATTATAATGCAAAATCGTATAAATACATGACTTTCATTTTCCGTTTACCGCATTACCGCGGTAGTTTCCCTTCAAATTCATAAAAACAAAATATAAATTCATATAAAATAATACAAGAACTCTTTAATCAGCAATAACTTTCCGAAAGCAGAACAAATGTACCTGACATCTCAATAAAACTTAGAAAAGACAAAAAAAAGAAAAAAAAAAAAAAACACGTTAAAAAATCACATTTCATCTCCTTCATAAAATACATTTTCAAATTGAATAGGTATTCAAAAATGTTTATCATAAAAAAGGATAATAGTGTCATCCAATTTTCTTATATGTATCTACATACATCTACAACATGCCTGTGACCACATAAAATTAAATAATCTGTTTATTCCTTTCAACACACAAAAAAAAAAAAAAATATAAAGTGAAAGCAATCTTTTTCATATTTTCTTCACCATATATGTGTAATATTGTACGTGACCGTAATTGCAAAAGGGGCCAGTTTGATGATAATATCTTTTTGCTATTTAAATGAAAATATTCTTCTATCCGTTAGCATCGCATTGGATCGTTTAATTTAACGACTTTTCATTACACAAAGGAATGACAATAGGAATAGCTTTTAATAAAAGATTAGTTGTTCTCAATTCGCTATATAAATGTATATGAATTTGTTTAAGGGTGATTTTTTGAGGGTTATTTGTAATTTTGGTAGGGGAGGGGGGAATGAGAAGGGCTCATGTGCGTATAAGCTTTTATATAATTCGATCATTGTGTTTCATGAATGATAAACAGTGAGGTGAGCCTCTTAGCATCATAATATGTAGTGCGTGTTAGCATGGTTTTTGAAATAAATATAAAATAAACGACTTTTTCTCTCAAAAAAATAACGAAATTCGTATTTTTATATATTTTATATATTTATTAAACTATGTTGGTAGATTGGATTTCTCAAGGATAACGTTGACTATTTTAGATTATTTTAATGAATAATGAGAAACAAAAAAAATGCATATTCCATCAAAGAATTTCACGTAGGTATTTCAGTGCCTTAGTTACACAGCTCAATTTTCGTTTCTTCGAAATCTTAAATTTCCGAAAGTCCTTCAACGATTTCATTTAAAATTTTGACACAATGATGTAATCGAATACGCAAGTGTTTTTATACAGTTTTTTGAAAAACATAGTCATAGCTTAATATATTTCACTGTCTTTAAAAGTTTAAAATTTAAAAATCCTTTAAGATTTAGGGTCCTTTTCACAATGTCTGAATAAAGTTTTAATTAGTTATGCTACAATTAATTTATCCGAAATTTAAAACCTTCATTGAAAAAAACTTTGCGTTTCACAATGATATTCGTTCGTTATTCCAGTTTTCCAGACAAATTTAATTTGACTTAATGTCAAACACTAAAAAAAAAATTATTTATAATCATCAAATAATTAAATTTACATTGTCAGCCGTGTTATTGTAAGTTATTTCCGTCAAATTAGCATTACCACTTCAAAATTTTAAGATTCTAATAATTGGATTGATTGTCGTGATCGTGAATTTGTCATGAAATCTCTGGTAATGCTAACTTGACGATGAAGTTAGCATTACCACCGCACAACAAAATAAAAAAAAATAAAAACTAGTACGTTATTGATTGTCGTAAATTTGTCGTGAAAGAAATAAAATTGTAGTTTTTTTTTGCTTTCAAGAAATCTCTAAATTTGCATCTATAAATCCGGCATTACTATACAGCTTTGATTGGCTAGGTATTTATGTTTTTACTGCAAGATTTTTTGAGGTGGAATTTGTTCAAACAATTGTCGCTCGACGTCCTTAAATAAGTTGTGTATAATATGTGTGTCCTTAAATAATTTGTCGCATCCTTTTTCGTAAAAAAAAATCACCTAATTATGACAAAATTCCCCAAAAATCCTACAATTTTTTTTCTTTCACGACGAATTCACGACATTTAATGACATACTCCATTTTTTTAATTTTTTTTACTTGCAATATATGTGTACATGTACTATATGGCAAGTTATGCATTTTTAAAAAAAATCTTCAAACGATGATAGCGAAGTCGAAAAAGTGAGTCTTCCAAATCTCTGCGTCTGTCCTTTCAACTGTAGCCTAAACGGGTGGGTCGATTTTCTTTCAATTTGGTATACCTAGTGTTTTTTGGGCATTCCCCCACACGTTTTTTTCATTTTTTTAAGACCAAAAATAGCGGTACCTGCTCTACAATTTTTTTTTAGCAAAAAATAAAAATTTTATTTTTCTCAAATACGTGCCTTCAACTTTTTTTTATACATATTCAGTAATTATTTTTACAAAAAGGCTACCATTTTATAAAAAAAAATTTCCGAAAGATGGTTATAAATGGTTCTTCTCTTAGAACCTTTTTTGTTGGTTTTCGACTATCTCATTATCTGTTGAATTAATTTTAATGAAATTTTTTTTGGGCTTAAAAAAAAAAATTCAAAATTATTTTTTGAAAATTCGATGTTTCGAAAATTGGTGGATGATTTTTTTTTTCAAAATTACTTTTTAAACTCCGCGTTATTAACTACTAAAAAATGGCATACCAATTTTTTGTATGTTTTAAAAATTTTATATTTAAAAAATAGTTTATTAAACAACCACTCCAAAGATTTTTTAATTTTTTTTCTCATAAATTGAGATTTGTGTAAGAAATACTTGGTGTACATTGCGTTAGTGTCAAATCAATTTTTTTAATCAATTTTTTTTTTTTTTTATATTTTATCATTCTAAGCTGTTAATTCCATTTATATTTTTTTTAACAAATCGATATACATAGCTTTTGGTTATTTTTGAGAATTAGAGCCGAAAAACATTTTTGAACAATTTTTAGTGTTTTTTTTTTAAATCATATCAGTAATGAAATATGGCATTGTGTTTATAGAATAAAATATAAATAACTATTAATATCATTGTTTCGAGATATTCGAGCCGAATAACATTTTTCAACTTATTTTTTGTTAATTTGCTTTAGTAAAAAAACCGTTAATATTGATTTTTTTGGAAAACCCTTTCTATTATCTTTAAAATAAAATTTATTCCAAGTCGATATCTCTATTCGTTCTCGAGATACGGTGAACCAAAATATGTATCACAAACGTACGAACGTACGTACATAGGTATACACCCACGATGGATTCAAATTCTTGGGGCCTTGAAATGCAAAGATATGCCAAATTTTTGATTTGACAAATCGGACCAATTACAATAACTTCCAATGGGAAGTAAAAAATATTAAAATGTTC
Source organism: Epistrophe eligans (assembly GCA_951394125.1). Classification (NCBI taxonomy): domain Eukaryota; kingdom Metazoa; phylum Arthropoda; class Insecta; order Diptera; family Syrphidae; genus Epistrophe; species Epistrophe eligans. The sequence goes on along the minus strand of OX596028.1, from coordinate 105,611,271 downwards.
ACAATGGTAATACCTTTTCGGCTGTGGAATCTTAGCACCTCATATAATTATGGAATATTTGCAAAAAAAGTACACCATTTAATAGACCACCGAAATCGTGATAAAAGATCAACTTGTTTCAGTAATTGATCAGCCATGGGATTTTTAATTAATTTTCAAAATTTTTTCAAGGTCACAGTATAAGTGCTCATTTGTGAAATTTAAAAGAAACAAGTATGCAATTTAAAAGGTTCAGAAATTGGCCAAATTAAAAAAAAAAAAAAAATCAAAAAATATTTGATACACATTGGTACAATGAAACCTCCTTTTGGCGTACAGCGAATACCGCAACACTTTTGTTCGTCTAAGGGAGTTGTCCGTCCAAGGGAAAATATATAAAAAAAAACAGTTATACAAGAAATAATAAGAAACAAAATACCAAAATAGACCACAGCTGCAGAAATCAAATCCGTAATGCATTTGATCATAAACAGTGACATTTGTGTGGCATGCACCTAGGGTGACCAGATCTGTCCTCATTGAAAAGAGTACTTCCAAAAAAATCTCAAAGTAAAAAAAAAAATTTTTTTTATTTGAATTGAAGGTTTGAATGAAGTAACAACAATTTAGTGGGCTACCACCAAGATTTTATAGGCTGGAGTTATAGCTATTTCGAACAAAAAAGACTTCATAAATTAGTGTTATTTAATTAAAAAAATATTAAAAAAAACATCTATCAGCTATTAAGTAAAGTTAAAATAAATTTAACAAATGAAAATTTACTAACTAATAATAGTATTGTTTTTTTTTTCAAGTTCTATTCAAGTAAGTATAGGTATCATTTTAGCTTTTATTTTATTTACAATTGGACCTTATTTTTATTGAAAATTTGGGGCTCTTTAATTTTTAAATTTAAAAAATTGGTCGACTATCTATTTCCGTCTATTTTATCCCTTTTAAGACCATGTTCAACCAACATGCATTTTTGATTTAGGTTTTGTTTCGCAGAAAATTCTAAATTAAAAAATAACCTAAAAAAAAGAGGGCAAATCGTTTATTTTTCAAAAAGATACCGGACAAAAGTTTCTTAGGTTAAAAAAGAGTACTTGTCCTCTTAAAAGAGGACGTCTGGTCAGCCTACATGCACCACACATAAGTTCGGAGCCATACGTCGTGTTGCAATTTTATTGTTTTTTTTTTTTTTTTATTTTAGTAAGTTCATTTATTTTTATCGTTTACATCTATTGCCCGTTGTAGACCTGAACAAGTAGGAGCGTTTTTAATGTAAAAGAGGATATGGAAAAGTATTTCTGAAATGGTTAAAATTTACAAATTACAAACATTTTTATCCGCCTCAGAGAATTAAATTTTTGAAATTGCGCCTGATATTCTTGTCCACGTCCGGGTAAGGAAGTGTCAGCTTAAGGGATCATAGAATGTATGGAATTTAAATCCAGGATCCATGGTCTTGAGAATTTGTCAGCTCAAGGGGATTGTCCGCTCAAGGAAATTATTCGCTTAAGGGAGTTGTCCGCAATAAGATGTTTCACTGTACCACTGGTAAATCTATTTTTTTATTGAATTAGAAATTATTTTTCGGTTGCACTGGATAGTTTCCAAGTCTATTGTTTAAAAGGTAAATGCTATGGTGTATCCAAAGGCCCTTTCTATAAAGCCTATATTCATCGGAAACTTTTAACAAAGTACAGAGATTCATTCATTTTGTAGCCGCACTACACGAATGTAAACACTTTACATGAATCGATTTTTTTCTTTTTAACTTTAAAACCAGTGTTTAACTCTTCCTTTTATTTCCAAAGGGTCTCACTATATTTTTTATCACTTTATAGGTAAGGGTAGTCAAAACCCCTCTTTAGAGCACGCACATTTCATACGTAATTTTAGATAAGTTAAGTACTGAAACTTAATTTAATAGATACATAGTATAGACGTACCTTTATACATTCTACATACATATATTTAATTATGAAATTAATATGGATGATGATGCTTCAGAGATTTGGCTTTGAGCAATGTTATGCATAGATATAGTAACGATATACAATAACAACCATCACTTGAAGACATACCAAACACCATTAAACCTATATACACATACACACATTCAGAATATAGAATCCAGGAAGGATGTCTAGAGAACTGTAATTAGCCATGCATTGAGTGGTGATTTATATGAGGTGCGTTCCAATGTAAATTAGGGTCGAATCGGAATGGTGATGAAGTACATTAAATGCTTTGTGTCGTGCTCTACAGATGTTCAACAGAACCAATGATTGATGGTATATGAATTATACAAAATAATAATAATAAAAAAAAAATATATCTACATAATCATATAGCCCTGATGGTAATGGTGTATACATAGGTATCAGAATGGAGATGATTTGGAGAATATTTGCATAGTAATTTTAATGTACTTATACCATAAATCTATAATGCTGCTTAAATGGGGAAACGGATTTTGAATATTGTAAACCGGTGTGTCCTATATCATTGCCTCAATCAGAATTTCAATAATCGTCGTTATCAAATTTATAATAAGTTGGAATTAATTAGACATATTTAGGTCACACCGTTGGGCATATTAAGATTATCTTGCAATAAATTGATAAGATACAAAATATAGATTGGAAGACTGTCCTGTCAAGATGATAGAAGTCTTACTAATAATCAAAAACATACATATTTGTGACTTTAAGGAATGATTTCACTTTACATATTTTCAAATGATTTTGAGCATTTATGTATTTCGCTGTAGTAGCCCGTGGCGTAATGGTTAGTGCCTTGGACTGTTACGCCGAAGGTCTTGGGTTCGATTCCCAGCTTATGCCACCTAAAAATAGAAATGTTTTTCACGGGTAACTGTCTCTTGCGAGGAATTGACAAATCCCCCAAAAGTATCTCTTGTCTTAAAAAAGTGCTTCTCACCCTAGCCGTTCGGATTCGGCAGAAAATTGTAGGTCCCCTCTATTCCTGCCAATAAACACGGACACAGGAATGGTTGAGAGTTGTAAGTCACTAGGCCCTGATTCAACACGATTCATTTATTTATGTTTTTCGCTCCAACAACGCTAAGTATAGTAAAGTCGAATTCACACTTATCTCGTGTGATATGTGTTGTGGAGTCGTGTGTGGCTATCGCTTCAATGAATTTAATAAGTGTGGAACCATATTTGTTTCGTGTGATGTGTTGTGGTGTGTTGTGTCGTAATCAATGTTTTAACCGGAGCCACACCTGTCTCGTATTGTCGTGTATTGTGGAGTGATGTGTTGTGTCGCTGACTGTGCACAATAATCAGAATTTTGTCTTGAAAAGTTTAATTTTAAGTTATTCTCTTCCCCGGGCCGGCCCCAGCCAAACTTGCGCCCTGTGCAAGATTTGTAGAAAGCGCCCCTTTTTTATATTTTCAAACATACATATGTACATACGTAAATTTTTTTGGTTTTCAGTTTTGGAAAGATCTTAAAAAACTAAAAGACGTTTTATACACTGTGTAACAGCATAAGACTTTTCCACATTACCCAGGAGGTAGACTATCAATGCTTTTTTTTTAATCCTAATCCTCAGTAATAAACATTTATGTTTGCATATATGCATACCATAATATACCATAAACTAGAACGCAGCGAAGAAATGGGCAGAGGGGAAACGTTTAAACTTGGAAACTTACTTTTCTGGCCTTAGCTTTTGCAAAATTTTGGCTCTGTTTTTTGTTTTCGATTATACATAAATTCATCCCTCGTAGTTTTCATTTTATCACTCTATTAAAATTTCCATCTCCTGTGTAAACAGACACTTAACCCCCTTACACAGGTACAGTGTGCAATAAGAAAACCTGCACGCCCTGACCCATATGATTCTGTATAAATAAGTTTTTTTTTTTTTTTAATTAATTTTCCAATATTAGTTTCGATACTCAGTGTGTCACACATACATTTGTAGTAGTAGGCAGCACAGCTACCTACCTTGTCTCTTTTTCGGAGACATTTTTTTGCTGTTTTTTTTTTTCGTAGATGAGAAGTCACATACAGAGGTACGGTTAATTGTAGATATTAACGTCATTTTTTAATATTTATTTTTCCATTTTTAGTACTTTTTTCACGAAATTGCCCCTCCCGCCAAAACGGGGGGAGATAGACCCCCCTCCCATAGTAAAAAATGCTTGTATTAAAGTGTTCTACAAAAAACCGTTATCATTTCTTGGCGCCACAGTTATCATACTCTCCCCAAATATTGCATCTGAAATTACTCGCCTTTTTTAATAAAAAATATTTTTGCTGGACTTCAAATCTTCGTAGTTAGGTTAAATATTATCAGAATTCCATAAACAATATACCATTTCGTTCGTTAGAATATTGTCGAAATAAAAGTACTTAATACTTTTTTTCTTAAATGTAACGGTTTCCGAGAAAATCGCAAATAAAGTTGATCATGGCCAAATTTTCACTGGTTTTTCGCTTATAACTTCTAAGTTACTTGCTGAAAAAATAAATGTTGTATAGGGATTTGTAGATTATATAAATTGGAACAAAAAAGTTCTCGATACATTTTTCATAAAAAGTATTACAAACGGAGAAAAACGCAGAAAACCAAAAAAGTCTTATTTTCAAGATAACGGGACCCCCACAAAGCCGAATTTCCCGCAAACTCAGATTTATACTCAGAATCAACCCCCCCATAAAACTGCATTCAAACTTGGACCACTTCAAAACTTTTCTCAGATTATTCCCCATTGCCTGTACTAGGTGCATAATACAAAACCTGCACGTTCTAGCCCACATGATTCAGTATGAATAAGTATTTTTCTTTGTCTTTGTATTTTTCTTTCTCCATGTTAATTTTGGGACTCAGTGTGTATGAAATAAAACTTGCACATATGGGGTGGCATAAAACTTTTTTCTGTTGGGATTTTTTAATTTTTTTTTTGTCTTGTACGAACAGGGTGAAATATTTTTAAATAAGGCAGGTAGGATTGATTTGTCATGGGTCTAGTGGGATCTTTAATTTGACGATATCTTGAGTTAAATTCTCCTTGAATAAAACAATGAAAGTGATGTTAGTTAGTGTGCAAGAAATAACTTAGCACAGTTGTGATGGATGTTATTTTGGGATTGCTTGAAGAATGTTTGTGGTTAAAATGCAAATGGCAGTACATATTTGTTTGTGCAGTATCAGATTATATTTTCTTGCTCCTGGTAATGCGCCCCCAGAATTTTGCGCTCTGTGCATTTGCACATCTTGCACATATGGTTGGTCCGGCCCTGTCCCCGAACCCTTTTTTATTATTCCCACAGAAAAATATGTCTCCGACACGGCGGCAGCGTGGTATGGCGCAATCGGTAATAGATTGATTCCGACAGAACACAACACATCACACCACAATACACAACATGAAACAAATATTGCTCTACGCATATTAGACACACGATAGCAACACACGAGATAAGTGTGGCTTTACCGATTGCTCATCACCCTCATGATGCATTCCGTTCTGGCTCAGTAACCTTGAGAAGTTTCTTTTACCTCTTGCGAAAACTTCCTAACCGCGTTCTTGCTAAGACATCGCTCAGTGTGCTTTGTTATTCTTCTTATGTTCTTCTGCTTAAGAGCTCAAGAAAACCTCCGATCGTTATTATCTCTTGTTTTGCTCCACTTGGTTTTCGTGTAAAATTCAGAACGTCAAATGCAGCATCAGCCTTAGCATATCTGATTTCGCAATATTTGCTATTGGTTCCTAATACTTCATTCAGTTGACATAGAGGACTTCTCATTGATGTTACAAGGGCGACTGAAACTTTTAAAGCTTTGGTGATCTCTTGCAATTGAGCTGTTCGAATGCATTAGATCCCAGCATTTCGATTTCTCTGTGATCGAGATATCCGCAACCATATAACTTGGTAATGCAACATGCTAATGGTCTGAATCCGTGATGGTCCCTCGGAAGTTTCAGAAATCCGTTGTACTAGAGCACCTTTCGTCAATCATAATATGGTCAATCTATAGTTGACCGTTGATTAATCAGGACCAGAAGATATCCTCTATGCTCCCTTATGAATCTTACGATATGAGGATTAGGTACTTCAACTAGTCACCGAAATGTCTCTACCCGCAACTAAGTCTACCAGACTGAATTATTGGTAGGGGCAGTGATGTCGTACAGATTTAATTTTCCGATTGTACCACACCAAAGGTCTCTGAACTTTCTAGAATTGCATTAAAATCACCTAAGGACAATATTAATCCCATAGCTGATTCTATGGCTTGCCTCCAACAGTGTTGCCGATGTGGCACGATAGTGAATTTTGACATACCATAATTTCTTCGTGGCACAAAAAATTTAATATGACAAGCTTTACATGCTCCCATCATTTTTTTTTTAAATAAAGAGAATTTTGATGAAAATTCCTCCAATATTTCTGCCGTAAAAAGTTGCGGGAAATCTTATTTTTTTAAGTAACCCCAACCATACAACAATCAACTTGAAGGAATATAGAAACTTTACGGGTTCAGACAGTTTGACAGAATTGCAACGATTTCATCGTTTATGGTCATATAACTACTACAATTATGGACACAAACTGCATACAAATGTCGAAAAAAAATGGTTGTATAGTGTGTGCGTGTGTTTTACGTTCAATAATTGGGTCAACGTTCCCGCAACGCAAATCCCTACAACACGATTATATTTGTATAATTTATTTCCCCATTTAGTCTAACTTCGAAGAATGGTAAGCAATGCTTGACTTCAAATATATCGTTGTAGCCCATATAAGGTGTTCACCATCAAACAGTTAAGCTATTATGAAAAAGTAGACGCTACATTTCATCTGGGAAATTCTTCGGCTGCTGCTTGAATAAGTGGAAGAGTGCCTTAGTAAAATCGATCTTTATCCCCCCACCCTCAACCTCATTCTGCAGGAATTGAAACTCAATCTCCAGTTAAGATTCGAGACTCCTGGCCACGATTTTGACCCCTGGAAAGTTCGAGTAGGAGTTCATTGACAAAGAAAAAAACCGTCTATGTCTACCCTTTAAACATCATATTTTTAAACAAAAAAAAACATTAATTTCAAAAGTGAAAATTAGCCGGAACTATAACATACATATACGATTTCCACACTAAAAGCCGAAAGCTATTTTAAATTAAAATGGAAACCCTGTATATTTACCTACTTTCATATACATATGTCCTTCTGATGAAGTGAAGTGATGATGTACGAAATGTTCATGCTATCAACTCTGTAATTACCAGTAAGAGATGACCATGAACTAAATACCCACATGATGACCCATGTAAGTTGAAATTTCTTCATCAAACTTATTTTATTAATAACAACCTCTATCTCTCTCTCTTCAATGAAAATGTACCCCAAGGATAAACATCTGCATCCATTCCCATAAAAAAAATATATATTTTACCCAGGACACAATTTTCAGTATAAACGTTCCTCTGAAGCGAGATTGTATCTTATAATTATTATGACGTTACCTTAAAATCACTTCCACATAAAGCTTTAAAAAAAAAAACACTCAACTTTATATAAATTTTCACCAAATAAAACTAAATCTAACTCATCATCATCGTCCGGTCAATATTTTGATATCTGAAAAAAAAAAAAAAAAAATTGATTTCAATAAATGTGAATGTCCGTCCACTCCACATTTCCATATATACCAAGCACTTTTGATGGGGCCCAGAATCAAGAGTCCGCATAATACCACAATTGATTGTTAACAACCAAAAAGACATTAACCTACCTTTTTTTCGAAGAACCCCAGCACCAGGCCCAGCCCAGCCCATCAGAAGTAGCATCAAACCACAGTCAATAAAATCATAATCTTACCCTGGGGATTTAAAAAGGATTTGCAAGGATTTGCAAAAGGACTTTTTTTTTTTATTCTTTTTCTATAAAGTAGGTACGAAAAGGAAATATAAGTGAAGTGGTCTTCATGCTGGCTGGATGATAGTTGTTCATTTTATGGGATTGTCTTTATTGATTTTGTCATAAACGTTTTGCTTCTGAGAATTCGGATCTACGTACAATGTACAGTACATAGATATTTAAGTGAATAGGACTCTGACACCGGGACATTTGGCTGCTTGTTGTAGTGTCTCCTCTCGAAGGATTATATTATATATTTGGCTGTTTGTTTGTTCTTTTTAAGATATGTACAGGATCAAGGAGTTGTCATATCCAAGTTTGTAGGTAAATATTGATTTTTATTGTTAAACGGCTGGGGTGTTCTGATGGACAAAGATCATCATCATGTTTGTTTTTGTTTTTGAACTTGTCATTACTTTATTGAGAATAAATTTTCAAATTAATTAAGTCGAAAACGGGATTTTCGCTTTATTAATTACTTGCAAATCAATTAGGTACTCTTATGGGTCGCTGTACAATTTTTTCGCAAAGCGATAATTTATTAACGACTAAGACTCGATTTAAGGAAGACTCATGGTCAGTTAATATAAACCTCAATTGGTACGTCTCATTTTAAGTAAATAATGCGGAATTTAAATTTCAACATATCGCTCACCGCCTTCAATAATGGCACAACGCATTTTATTCAGTTTCGAGTTACAAGCGATTTAAAATCTGCCTTTTTTCAATTTGGATTTCTGTTCCTATAAATAATGCTATCCTGACACGAATTTGCCATTTTGATGTGAAAAGCATTACTTACTTATAACTTTTTTTCCGGGACTCAAAAGTGGGTGGCATCCGCCTTTTTTGGGAAAGTGTCATTTTTGCATTAAGCAATGTACATCGAAAGTCTTTAAGCGCGTAGTTGAGAAGAAGTATCAATGTGCCGATATTACAGAAATGTAAAGGGTTTTATTTTAATCATAATGGAGTCCACAGTTCAAATTTCAATTTTTTGGCCTTGTGCTTATTGCAGGCGGTGAGCGATATATTGACTTATCAAAAAAAAAAAAATTAAAAACCCAAAATTGTTTTTTTTGAAAATTTTAATATGCAATATTATTTCAATTTATAAGAAGCTCTCGTGTAATAAATTTCATTGAAATTGGTTCAGCAGATAATGAGAAAGTCGAAAACCAAAAAAAATGGTTCTATGAGGGGTACCTACCATTTTTAAAATATAGATAATTTTTTTTCTCCAATAAAATGGTATATCGTTCTTATATAAGCTCACACAAAAATTTTAACTAAAATCATAGAAGTCGTTTTTGATAAAAATGAGATTTTCAATATCGGTTTTTAGACATTTGTATGAGAGGTACCGTTATTTTTGGTTATAAGAAAAAATTATATTTAAAATCTACTAGATAATGTCAAAAAACTGCTGAGTGCTAAGTTTAATCAAAATCGACCAAGTCGTTTTCAAATTATTAAATTCTTAAAAAAAAATTTAAACTTTTTTTAAAAATTAAAAAAAAAAAAACTTTTTAAAATTTTGGTACACAATATTTTTAAAATTATTGTAAACATTCTCTTTAAAAAAAATTGATCAAAATCAGTTGAACCGTTTTTGAGAAAATCGAAAATAAAAAGTGGTTTTATAGGAGGCCCCATTTAAAACATTTTTTTTTTATAAAATGGTAGAATTTTTGTAAAAAAAATTACTGAATTTTTTTTCGGAAAAAAGTTGTGAGAACGTTTTTGACATAAATAAATAAGATTTTCATAATTTTTGGTAAAAAAATTTGTACGGCAGGTATCGTTATTTTTAGTCTTAAAAAAATGAAAAAAATGTGTGCGGGGAATGTCCAATAAAACCTAGCGTTTTTTTAAGTTTAAAGAAAATTAATCCACCCGTTTTGGCTACAGCTGAAAGGACATACAGACAGAATTGCGAGACCCACTTTTTTTCGACTTTGCTATCATCGTAATTTCAACTTTGATTAAAATCTCAAGTTCGATTTTTTTCAACCAATCCATAACTTCCCATATATCGCAAGTAAAAATCATAAATTGTTGTCTGGATGAAGGATGATAAATTTGTTAAGCCATAAATGTTTGTTGTAGTCAACATTAATGTGAGAAAAAAAAATCTTTTCAATTCTATATTATCTCAAAGAAAATCCTTTTAACCATAAAATGTAAATTACCAACAATTTCAATTACAAAAAAAAAAAGAAATTCTACCCTCTCTATAAAATCAAATGAAATCACACGGAACCAAAACGATTGTGTGCCAAATTTGTTGTTTTTACAACATTTTGTCTGGATTTTTATATTTTTTTTTTTTTTTAGCAAAGGAATGCGCTCTGCCGGTAGCCGCATTTTATTCCATTTCTATTGACTCGAATCCTTTTTGCCTTTTCACTCATCTTCACAGAAGCCTATTTATTAAAAGAACGTGATGGGCTTTAGAATAAAAATAATATAAAAAAAACTTTTTCAAAACACCGGAAAATGTTTCTTCTATTTGAAATAAAAAGATGTTATTTTTCGCATCATATAATATGAACAAAAGTGACTTTAAGGATGTGGGGAAAACAATTGACTCAACGCGGGCGCCTGTCGTGTATATTTTGTTATTTTGGTTTCCGTACGGACTTCTTTCTTTTTTCTAAGACAAACAGTTATTAATAAAAGGGTGCCACTCAATGGGTTGAGTGGTTACGGATGTATCACTGAAGACTTTAACAACTAAGACAATATTCTTGTTCACACCACCACCACTGCACCGCACCGCACCGTGAAAGTACTTCAATTAGAGAATTTTATTTTTTTTACTGCTCTTGTTTTTGTTTTGTGGTTTTTTTTTTTTTTTAAGTGAGATTATTGTCTTGTTTTATGGAATTATTGTTTTGTTGTATATTTTAATAGCTTTCTAGAAAATTAGTCAAGAATATTAATAAACATGAAACGCACACTTATTTTAATCATTAAATCGTTTCTCTCATTATTATCGTTCTCTTTCTTCTCCTGAAGGCTTACTTCACACGCGAATATCATTTCCAATCTCACCCTTCCCATCTATACGGATATATATCTAATCTGTCATCCCACAATGAACGAAAAAAAAAATCCATCAATTAATTAGATTGTAGTCCCCAAATAACACGTCTAATTGAAAATGTGTCGTGCTAGGTAGGAGGATGAAAGGAATTTATACGCGTATTATATGTGGACAAGGGACATATTGGTGATTAAAAGAAAAGATTTAAGGGTTGCTCGTCAATATCTTGCGTCAGTTCATTAAATTCTTTCATTCACATTAAACTTTTTTGTGTTGTTTGTTATCCTCTCTCTTGTGTGTCTATGTGTGTATGTTCTTTTTTTTGTTTTAATTCTCTTAAAGTAATTGTTTGCTACGGCGCGGCGACCCTTAAATTTGATATTGGAAGAGATTGGTTTCTTTTCTTCTAATAAACTAATAGATAAACATTGTCAATGATTTTTACCCCCAAAATAATAATACCTATCGGGATTTTGGCTTTGACTATACCTAACCTCGATGGACTTTTATTTTAACCTGATTTCGGAATAAAATATTACCAAACATAATTGGTGAGATTTTAATCTTTTTACTTCGTTAAAAAATCGAACTTGAGATTTTGATCAAAGTTGAAATTACGATGATAGTAAAGTCGAAAAAAGTGTGTCTCGCAATTCTGTCTGTATGTCCTTTCGGATTTAGCCTAAACGAATGGATCGATTTTCTTTAAACTTGGTACCTACCTAACGTTTTTTGAGCATTCCCCCACACGTTTTTCTTTCATTTTTTTTTAAGACCAAAAATAACGGTACCTGCCAAACAAATTTGTTTTACCAAATTATGAAAATCTTATTTTTCCACAACTTAAAAAAAAAAAATTCATTAATGTTTTTTTTACAAAAATGCTACCATTTTATTTAAAAAAATGGTTTTAAATGATACCTCCCATAGAACCATTTTTTTTATCTTCGATTTCCCAAAAACGGTTCAACTGTTTTTGATCCATTTTTTTGTAGAGTTTTTCACATTAATTTTTAAAATATTGTGTACCAAAATTTAAAAAAATTTTTTTTTTTTAATTTTTAAAAAAAGTTTCAAAATTTTTTTTTGAGAACTTAATAATTCGAAAACGACTTGGACGGTTTTTATTAAACTTAAGACCCAGCAGTTTTTTTGACATTATTTAGTAGATTTAAAATAATTTTTTTTCTTATAACCAAAAATAACGGTACCTCGGCATACAAATAACGGGTGATTTTTTAGCTGGTTTGGTTTTGGCAACACTGGTTTTGACAGCTGACGTGTGTTTAGTACCTTGTGTCACTGTCAAACAGCTTCAGTTTGGATTGCAATTTAACCATGGATCGTCTTACAAATGAACAACGCTTGCAAATTATTGAATTTTACTATCAAAATTCGTGCTCGGTTCGAAATGTTCATCGCGCGCTGCTTCCATTTTATGGTCGGCATTCTCGACCTTCTGAGCAGTCTATTCGGAAGATTGTGACCAAATTTCGCACCAAATTTACTTTGTTGGACATTAAACCACCAACACGTTTACGTACTGTGCGTAGTGAAGAAAATATTGCGGCCGTATCAGCTAGTGTGACAGAAGACCGCGAAATGTCGATTCGGCGCCGTTCCCAGCAGTTAGGCCTTTGTTACAGCACTACGTGGAAAATTTTGCGGAAGGATTTGGGCGTAAAGCCTTTTAAGATACAGCTGGTGCAAGAACTAAAGCCAGCCGACCTACCACAACGCCGAATTTTTGGGATCCGCTTTTATCGAAAAATTGTGTTCAGCGATGAGGCTCATTTTTGGTTGAATGGGTACGTAAATAAGCAAAATTGCCGCATTTGGAGTGAAGATCAGCCAGAAGCATTGCAACAGATACCAATGCATCCCGAAAAAGCCACTGTTTGGTGCGGTTTATGGGCCGGCGGCATTATTGAGCCATATTTCTTCAAAGATGATGCGAATCGCAGCGTTACTGTCAATGGTGAACGCTACCGAGCGATGATAACAAACTTTTTTTTGCCCGAAATGGAAGTTCTTGACTTGCATGATATGTGGTTTCAACAAGACGGTGCCACATGCCACACAGCACGCGAAACAATGGCGCAATTGCGAGGCGAGTTTGGTGAACAGTTAATTTCACGTTTCGGGCCGGTCAATTGGCCGCCTAGATCGTGCGATTTGACACCATTAGATTATTTTTTGTGGGGGTATGTCAAGGCTAATGTCTGTAGGGACAAGCCCGCTTCGATTGACGCACTGGAAGCCAACATCCATGCATTCATTCGTGAGATACCGGCCGATATGTGTGAAAGAGTATGCCTAAATTGGACTCAGCGGATGGGCTACCTGAGATGCAGCCGCGGTCAACATTTGCATGAAATTATCTTTAAACATTAAATTGCAAGGTTCAAACTATCGATTCAAATAAATATTTCATTCATTTTTTCGAATTTTTTGTGTTTTTTTTTTTTTAAAGTTCTAAACCTCTTAAAAAATCACCCATTACATATTTAAAAACTTGTATTGAAAATCTCATTTTTCAAAAACGGCTCCTACGGTTTTTATTAAAATTTTTGTATCAACTAATATCAGAACGATCTACCATATCATTCAAAAAAAAAAAAAAATATTTTCGTTTAAAAATGGTACCTCTCATAGAACCATTTTTTGCGTTTTCGACTATCTCCATTATATTTTGAACCAATATCAATGAAATTTTTGAATAATATTGCATATCAAAATTTTCAAAAAAAAAAATAAAATTTTGTATTTTTAAAGAAATTTCAAAATTATTTTTTGAAAATTCGATATTTCGAAAATGATTGGATGATTTTTTTCTTTCAAAGTTAATTTTTAAACTCTGCATAAATAAGTATCTACTAAAAATTTGCGTATCAATTTTTTCTTCTTCTTTTAAAAAGAGTCAGAAGTAATAGAAAAATTAATTCTCTTGTTTAAATGCAATATTGTTTGAATTAATTGCTAGTTTACATTGTTTATAAACAAATTAAGAACAAAAATTGAAGTATAGAAAAAAAAATTGACATTTGAAAATTTCCCTAAAAGAAAAAAAGTATTTTTTTTATCGTTCTTTACCTTTATAAGAAAACTTTGAACTTTCATTATCATTTGTATATGTATGTTTGGCCCAGTCACACATTTATCATACATATATGTAGTTAACATGTAAAATCATTCGTTATTGATTCATCATAACTGTCCACAGATGACTCAAATATATATAATATAATCATATAATTTAAACAGCTCGTTTATGTATTCAACAAATCAAATCAATCAGTATATCCTGTCAACGGTATTTATACCTGTAACTGATATATTCCTAATAATTATTATACAGAATATGCCAATAATATGCCCTTCGCGTAAATTTCACTGATGTGTATTTAATGTGATGCTGCAATGCAGTTAATGGCGTGCATAATCGACTTCATGATGTTCTATAATCATCGTTGTATATATTGTTTTGTATTTATAAATATGTGTATGGGTTTGTATATACATTATATCCTTGTTAGTTAATTTATCCCTAACGGGAACTAATCGGACTAACTATTATAATTTGATTTCAAAGGTCAATATAATTAGCTTATCTACCTTGTAGAGATTTCTCCCTGGATGATGATAATGATGGTCGAGTACCCATTATTGATTTCAGATTCAGGCATCAATTGAGTATATGTAATTGTATAAATTTAAACTTAGATTTATAATAATAACGATGGAAATGAAAAGGTTTCGATGATGCTTATCAATTCTTAGGAAATAAAAACACAAAAATTAAATTAAATCCCAATTAATTTTCCTTCCCTGGGAAAAACCAAAAATTGTCTTTAGAGTTCTTTTTTATTGAAAAAATGATGTTTAATTGAACTTGTATGTCAAGTGTTTTTTTTTTTTTCAAGGGAACTGACTCTTGCGAGGAATTGAGAAATTCTCCAAGAGTTTCTCTTGCCATGAATAAGTATCTTTCATCTTAGCCTTTTTTTTCATCACTGAATATTCATCACTCATAAATAATCACTCATCATCCATCATCAATAAGCTCTCATCATTCATTACCTTTTAATTATAGCTCTTCCCTCATTATTAACTACTCATTACTTTGTACCCATCACTCATTAATAATTACTCATCAATAATTGCTCATCAATAATCACTAGCCAATAATCATTCATCAATATTCACTCATCAGTAATCACTCATCAACAATCACTCATCACTCTGCACTCATAACTCTTCACACTTTAATCAACACTCTTCACTCATAATTCTTCACTCTTTAATCTTCACTTATCACTCACTATTGATTTCTCATTACTCATTATTATTACTCATTACCCATTACTCATTACTCATATTACTCATATTACTCATATTACTCATATTACTCATATTACTAATATTACTCATATCACTAATATTACTCATATTACTCATATTACTCATATTACTCATATTAATCATATTACTCATATTACTCATATTACTCATATTACTCATATCACTCATATCACTCATATTACTCATATCACTCATATTACTCATATCACTCATATTACTCATATCACTCATATTACTCATATCACTCATATTACTCAAAATTAAAATTATTGTTAGTAACAATTTTTCGTTAATGCGCCCTATTCTTAAAAAAAAAAATTGAGTAATTTTTCGAATCAATTTCAAATTAAAAAAAAAATCGTGAATTTTTTTAAACATTTTTATCTTTTGTTTGCCCTGTTTTGATGAAAAATTCATTAAACTCTATATTTTTTTATTATAACGATATATCTCCTTGGCTTGATCGATATTGTTTCAATTTAACATATTTTTATTTTTAATTTGTATCTTGTCAACCCATTCATCTTTCAATGATTATTTCATTGAAATCCACAACAATCATAGATTTTCTACATAATTTTATTTTCTATACAGACTTGCAATCAAATCATCTTCTATAAGAACTTAAAACAAGGTTGACAATAAAAGAGTAAAAAAAAATAAAATAAAAATATGAATATGAATTTAAAGTATCAATTAAAATTGCCTCATTGCACTCTAACGACTCAATTTGTAAACAAAATTTCCAAAGAAAAATCATATTCTTTGATTGGATTTTCTTTTTTTTTCGCTTAAGACCGTTCAACTTAACCACAAAAAACAACCACTACCATCACCACTATAAGTACCACCCACCCACAATCATACCGGGAAGATCCTTATAATCCTGAACAAATTGGAAACTTCTGTTAAGGAAATCTATCCATCATCGTGTTCTCATGGCACAATATTTATTGTCATACAATTGAATACTAATTTTGAATTTTGAATGCAATAGCAAATTGGAGAAAAGGAAAGCAATGGCAAATTGTCAGGTAATATCAAGTACATATAGGTATTGGTATGTTGGTATTGACAGGTTAGGTAGGTATGGTAAGTAGGTTTATATTCGGTTTAGGATTGTTTTGTTGAATATAAGGTTATTTTCTTATATAGGTATATACCGGCCATTAAGCATTCATATTGAGGTCAAAATTAAAATTCATTTAATTGAAGTATATGCCGAGAGAGGAGCCCACAGCGATCGTCACCTTAATTGGAATTGACTTATTCATGGGAATAGGATATGGGAGTTGAATAAATATGGTAATCATTTAAAGTTTTTGTCTTGAATTTATCTTGGTACTTATTTTTTTTTTTGAAAATTTATTTCACAAGAACAGATTTAAATTGATAATTTTAACAAAATAAACAAAAAATATATCAATTTTTTTTTTAAATACAATTCAAGTTATGAATAAAAAATTGAATAAAATTTTTAACAATTGGAAGCCTTACACACTCTTTCACGTTTGATTTTATCCAACAAGATGACGCGGCACGGTGGTTCTTAACAATTTGTGATATCACACCTCTTGTTTTTCTTAAGGGCTACGTAAAGTAGACCGTACAGTTGACACTCGCTTCATTCATTAGATAAAAGTCAAAATGTCAAACAAAATGTCTGCAATAATAGAATAATAAAAATTATTTTTTATATTTTTTTTTAAAGTTCCTCTAAATAAATCAACCATGAAGATATTTGTTTAAATTTTATAATTTTATTTATTTTATTTATTTTATTTATTTTATTTATTTTATTTATTTTATTTATTTTATTTATTTTATTTATTTTATTTATTTTATTTATTTTATTTATTTTATTTATTTTATTTATTTTATTTATTTTATTTATTTTATTTATTTTATTTATTTTATTTATTTTATTTATTTTATTTATTTTATTTATTTTATTTATTTTATTTTATTTTATTTTATTTTATTTTATTTTATTTTATTTTATTTTATTTTATTTTATTTTATTTTATTTTATTTTATTTTATTTTATTTTATTTTATTTTATTTTATTTTATTTTATTTTATTTTATTTTATTTTATTTTATTTTATTTTATTTTATTTTATTTTATTTTATTTTATTTTATTTTATTTTATTTTATTTTATTTTATTTTATTTTATTTTATTTTATTTTATTTTATTTTATTTTATTTTATTTTATTTTATTTTATTTTATTTTATTTTATTTTATTTTATTTTATTTTATTTTATTTTATTTTATTTTATTTTATTTTATTTTATTTTATTTTATTTTATTTTATTTTATTTTATTTTATTTTATTTTATTTTACTTTATTTTATTTTATTTTATTTTATTTTATTTTATTTTATTTTATTTTATTTTATTTTATTTTATTTTATTTTATTTTATTTTATTTTATTTTATTTTATTTTATTTTATTTTATTTTATTTTATTTTATTTTATTTTATTTTATTTTATTTTATTTTATTTACATATTTTATTTATTTTATTTATTTTATTTATTTTATTTATTTTATTTATTTTATTTATTTTATTTACTTTATTTATTTTATTTATTTTATTTATTTTATTTATTTTATTTATTTTATTTATTTTATTTATTTTATTTATTTTATTTATTTTATTTATTTTATTTATTTTATTTATTTTATTTATTTTATTTATTTTATTTATTTTATTTATTTTATTTATTTTATTTATTTTATTTATTTTATTTATTTTATTTATTTAATTTATTTTATTTATTTATTTTATTTATTTATTTTATTTTATCATAAGCCTCATAAATTACAAGCTCAACTGAGCACGATTTTTTAGCATGTCCTGTTTTATTATAACATCGAACCATCTCAAAAATGTTAACATAACATAATTCAACATTTCTGCAAACTCACCCTAACACAAGTTATACATAAATACTCTCCAAACACTCTCTTTAAAAGCTCTGCAAACAGCAAACTCACCCCAGAATTCCTAAAACCACATATACATTCCCCAACATTGTGTTGATTGGATATCCTTATAGATACACTGAAATAAAAATCCCTTCGGCTCCTTGTTGTATAATATTGTTTAACAGATTTTCGAAATCACAGCAAATGACTTGAAGCCATGGTGCGGTGTTAACAAACCGCGCTATCCGATTCAGTTCACCGACGATGGCTGTTGCGTTCGGTCGTGTTATTCCGTTAAATCTGTGAAGTTCATATTAATAAATCCGTTTAAACACGTTTGCTTTGTAAAATACTTTTCAATACAAAAATAAATTATTTTATCAACATAAAATTCTCGTTGAGTATAAACAAAAAAAAAATATTCCACATACGCCAGAGTGACCCTCGATATTATTTCATGTTACGTGCGTGGTTTCAAACTTGACAAAGAGAAAATTAAAAAAAAAAAAAAACAAAAGAAAAGAAAATAACGGTAAACGTAAATTGAATAAAGTGCTTGGTCAGACCTCTGAGTGGCTTGCTTAGAGTTTGCATATCTTAATTATTGATAAGGATCCTTTTCCTGTCTAACGTTGTTTAGTTAGTTTATTGAAAAGTGAATACCGGTTAAGCTTAGTCCTCGCTCTGCTCTACACACACACACACACACCATAATATCGTTAAACTTCACAAAAGTCGTCCTTTTGACCAAAAAGGAGTGCGGAATGTTTTGTTCGATTAAAAACAAGCTAACATCAGCAGCATAAGAAATAAGTGAAAAGAAAATCCAACGAAGAAAGTACGAATAAAAAAGAAAAAAAATAATAAGTGAAACAATAGAGTGTTAATCGAGTGAATAGAATCAAAAGAATCCATAAACACCTGCATTCTGACCTTAAAGGATATTTCTTTATTTTTTTTTAAGTTTTTTTTTTTTTTTGAAGAATACAAAAAAAATTGTTGTGGTTAGTCCTCCTTCGGTGGTCTATAGGTAGTTACTTGAAATTTTACATAGCTAGACGAGTACAAGGACTTTACAAAAAAAAAGGTTATTTGGCACGACAACGAACGGTGGCTGTGCGGTGCTAAATAGAGTGGGTCATTGAAATCGTACATTATACTCCTGTTTTGTTTTTTTTTTGTTTTTAGCATATCGTTGAAAATAGTTTGATGTGGTGGCTGGTATTTTGGAAAATATTCCTTGCCTGCAACAAAACAACACGAAAGGACACACAAAAATAATTATGATGATAATGTTATTCAAAAACAAATGACATTTGAATTTAGCACACACCACGATATGGCATGATGGAACTATTGCCATTATTGTTGTTGAATATATTTATATGTGTATATAATGCCTTTCGATATATAAATTTTATTTAATTTATTCCAATTTAAATTTTTTGTTTTTTATTTTTTTTTTTTCAAAATAGGTTTTGAATAATTTGTTGTTTTGATGGAAATTTTTAAATTAAATCAAATAACACACACCTTTTTTTTGGTTAGGTTTACATTTAATGTACAAAGAGTGTTATAATATTTTTTTTATTAACTAATTAGTGGTTTAAAAAATAAATAAATATATAATTACAATTATTTGGCCTCATTACTGAAAATATAATATATGACATATAATTTGAAAGTACATAATCTCAACCATAAAGTTCTTCATTGAAATTTATGCATATTGTCACTTGGTTAGTAAATTAATTGACATATGTACATATGTACCTTAAATTGGAGACTTAAATAGTTCGATCCTTTTATTTTACTCATAGGTATTGGTATCTTCGAATTGAATTTTTCTCAAGTTGTTGGCTGAGGATACATGTCTTACTTTCAGTTAAACAAATTTTATTTAAAATTCAAAACAAAATGCTTAAATAATTTCAATAATGCAGGTGTTTTTTTTTTCTTCTAAAGTGTATAGACACTTGAGTAATTTTTAACACAATGCAAAATGAGCGAACAAAGTTGATTACAAATATGTAGTTAATTTTTTATATCGATGAGGCTTACAGGCATTAATGTCAGTAAATGTTATGTACCTATGTATATAAGTTTGAACAGACTAGTATTAAAAAAAAAAATTGTTTCCTCGTGAAAATTTAAAAAAAATTGTTTTTGTTCGATTAATCCCTTAAATTTCATTTTATGACAAATTTCTGTAAAATTATTTGAGAAGAGCTTAAAAAACAAACTGACTAAGGGTCAGTTTGTATATAATGGGTTTAATCTGTACCATAATTTGCAAAAGTTCTTATTAAATGGCAATAATAAACAACGATTTGATGATTGGCGATTTTCATGATTAACAACTAAAATTTTAATGTTAACAAGCACATTCTATGATTTACCAATTTCAGTTATCTTTGATTAAAAAAATTAACAAACTGGTTTTAAGTGGATTTTCGTAGAACTTACACAGCAATTATATAGGCAATTATATGTTTTTTCAAGCATAAAAGGAATTTGACAAAATAAAAATGTCGATGAAAATTTGCAATGCTATCACAGAAAAAAAAATATCCTTGCTACCACAAAATTTTCTACTCAGCAAAGTGGAAAGCATGCAATACCAACAATAAAAACAATAATTAACATTATGTCATATTAAAATAAAAACAAATCACGTAGATGCAAAAAATTATTTCTCGAAATAACTGCAAAGCAAAAAAAATCTGAAATAAAAAATAAAAATTATTCCTTTTTCGTGACCTTTAATTCTTAATTCAATATATTTGAATCCTATTTCTGTGGGCTTCAGGTCTTTCTTTCTTTATCTATCTATCAAAAAGTAGATAAAGAAAGAAAGACCTGAAGCCCACAGAAATAGGATTCAAATATATTGAAATAAAAAATAAAAAAATATAAAATTTAATTTCAAGATACTGATCAGCCATTTTGTAATAGAACTAAAACTGTTCGGTTTTGTTGCTTAAAATTATTTTGAAGTTTCTATAAATAAACTGTTGATGATAACAAAATGATATTTTGCGACGGTAACAAATTTTTTATTCCGAAATAAAAGTTTAGCCAGAAAAATTCTCTGATGGGCTTAGCTTAACCTGAGGAAAAATTTTTGTCGTTACATTTAAAATATAAATTATTTAGGTCCATCAAATTGCTTTCGAACGAGAAGATTTGAAAAACAAAAAACCCAATTTGTTTGGACTAAGAGCCATTATACGCTTTTTTAAATCAATAATTCAGCAAAGTCCAGTTGAATAGAGCTTCATCTTCTAATTGGCAGATTTTTATTTCACTAATGTAAAGAATTTAATGTCCGTCAAGTTGGCATTAGCACTTCAAAATTTTAAGATGCAAATAATTGGATTAATTTCCCTGAAAGAAAAAATATGTCGCGCCTGTTTTTTTTTAAATAACCTCTGGTAATGCTAACTTGACGGTCAACTTAGCAAAAAAATAAAAAAATAAAAGCGGGTATGCCATCAGCTGTCGTGCATTTGCCGTGCATTTGTCGTGCATTTGTCGTGCATTTGTCGTGCATTTGTCGTGCATTTGTCGTGCATTTGTCGTAAATTTGTCGTGAAAGAAAAAAATTTTAGAAATTATGTTTTGCTTTCAAAAAATCTTTGAAATTGCATCTATGAATCCGGCATTACTATACCTACAGCTTTGATTGGCAGGTATATGTTTTTCCGACAAGATTTTTTGATGTGGAAATTGTTTAAACAATAATTGTCGCTCGAAGTCCTTAAATAAGTTGTGTCAACAAATAATTTTTCCCGCCCTTTTTCGTAAATAAAATCACCTGATTATGACAAATTTCCCCAAAAATTCTAAATTTTTTTCTTTTACGACAAATTCACGACGCAGGTAATGACATACTCATTTTTATTTTTTGAATTTTTTTGGGGGTGATAATGCTAAGTTGACTTTTAAGTTAGCATTACCAGGGATTATTTAAATAAAAAAAAAAAAACAAGAGCGACAAATTTGTTTTCTTTCACGATAAATTCACGACAGTTAATCCATTTATGAGAATCTTCAAATTTTGTGGTAATGCTAACTTGATGGACACAAGAATTTATAATATACAAAAATAAATAAACAAATTGCGTGGCGCGACAACTCCAGATAGAACCCGCGCCTAATAACTTACAACTCTCAACCATTTATGTGTGCGTGTTATTGGAAAGAATTTAGAGGACCCTAAAATTATCTGTCGAATCCAAACGGCTAAGGTGAGAAGCACTTTTCATAACAAAGATAATTTTTGGAAGATTTGTCAATTCTTCGCAAGAGGCAGTAGCCTTCAAAAACATTTTTGTTTTAGAGTTGCATAGGTTGGGAATCGAACCCAAGACACTTTCGGCGTAATAGTTCTATGCATTTCCATTATTCCATGGGCTGCTACAGGGTGGTGTATAGGGTATAGGTAGCGTTATGATTTACTTGATAAATAGAATTTTTCTTTTTAACTGGTAAAATAACCAGGTACTAGCTGATTTTGAGAAGCGAGGTAGTACCGAGTCCTAACTAATACGCGGTACCAAATTGATATGTTTACGCCTTAGAACTTGTGTGAGTACTATCTTCAGGACTAGTACCGGTAATAGCGTTACTGACTGTAAAGAGACCTTTCCATTCATGTACACCATTTTTTTTTAAAATCTCGTCGCCTTATTTTTTTCCATGAATTGAAAATCGAAAACTGCATAATTTTCTTATATGGAGAAATTGATTTCTTTCGATTTACGCCTGAGGATATAAAATTTTTGATTTTATGCCTAATAAATATAGAGATATACGAAGGTTATTTGATTTCCCAAACACAAATTTTCAAAAAAATTAGGTTGTTAATTTTTTTTTAATTATAAATAAATAGTAAATTCGAACGAAAAAAAAAATAATTAAATTCATAATTATGTGTACCTTGGTTCTAAAAACGGCCAATTT
The DNA here is from genome assembly GCA_951394125.1 of Epistrophe eligans. Taxonomy (NCBI): domain Eukaryota; kingdom Metazoa; phylum Arthropoda; class Insecta; order Diptera; family Syrphidae; genus Epistrophe; species Epistrophe eligans. Next base: position 105,588,077 of record OX596028.1, on the reverse strand, counting down.
TCAGTTTTTTTATATTTGAGAAATCTTACAACAAATCTTAAGTCTTACCCACATACATACCTCAATTTTACAGCAACTGATTTGGAAATTTGCAGTTAGGATCGATTAACATTAAAAGTTAGGATAGATTTAATCCATTTCGAATAAAATATCAATAACTTCCGGGAACTTTCGGTATTTTCGGAACAATGGGGTGCCAAAAAAGTTTTGCTACAAATTAACGATCCTCATTCCGATTATCTGGAACTGAGTATATGGGGATTACAAGATGTTCTTAAACTCAAACTGCAAAAATCATCTGTTCGAAAATAACCCCTGATTGTAATGCTAACTTGACATTGAAGTTAGCATTACCACCCCTCGGAATAAACTAAAAAAAGGATTATGTCATTAAATGTCGTGAATTATTCGTAAATTTATCGTGAAGAAAAAAAATTTTCGGAATTTTTTTTTTATTCCAAAAAATCGTTAAAATTCCATTGCATCAATAAATCCACCATTAACCACATCTTTGACTAACTAAATTTTTTTCGTTCCCTTTGTTATCAAAAAATTCACCAAAATATGACAAAATTCTTTAAAATTTAATTTTTCAATAAAAAGCTGTGTACCTAGTAGTACCGCCTACACAAAATTTTTTGACACGAAAATAATTTTTTTGAAACTAAAAAAAATTGTGTCAAACTATTATTATTATTATTATTATAAATTTATTTAATGTAATATAAAATTACAGCAAATAATAATTGTTTGAATAAATTCCACATTAAAAAATCTCTGAGATAAAAAAATACAGTAGTGGTAATGCTGGATTTATTAAAAAAATGTAATTTTGTTTTTTTTTTTTTTTAGTCATAATTAGGCGAGTTTTTTGAAAAAAAAAGGGCGCGAAAAATTATTTATGGACATCCAGCGATAATTGTTTAAATAAATTACACCTCAAAAAATCTTGTAGAAAAAACATATAGCGAATCAAAGCTGTACAGTAATACCGTATTCATAGATGTAATTTCAAAGGTTTTTTGGAAGCAAAGAAAATATTCCTACATTTTTTTTTCTGTCACGACAAATTTACGACAAATTCACGATCTAATGGCAAACTCGTTTTTATTTTTTTATTTGTTTGCGGGGTGGTAATGCTAAGTTGATCGTGAAGTTAGCATTCCCAGGGCTTATGTTTAAAAAAAACAAGCGCGCCAGATTTTTTTTCTTTCACGACAAATTCACGACAATTAATCCAATTATCAGAATCTTAAAATTTTGAAGTGGTATTGCTAACTTGACGGACATAATATTTAATTACAGTGTCGAGTTCGTTTTTCAATACAGCATAACTTGTAAGTTAAAACATTTTTATTGAAATTTAAAATGCAAATTTACATAAAGAAGCTCCAAAGCCATCAACAAATTATCGTATGAGTTGGCTCAGATTACAAAGTCCATATATATTATATAAAAAAAAAACCTAATATAGTTAGTTTCCTATGCATATTAGGGTGATCCAAAAAAAAACACCTTTCTCGAAATTCAATCGGGACCGGGCAAAATTATAAAGCTTAGGTTGAAACCAAACGATTAAGACTAATTATTATTATTATTATTATTATTATAATTTTATTATCAAGTAAATTAATTACAAATGACAATAGTATAGTATACAGCCTAGCTACCAGAGACTATCAGCTAGATACATAAAAAACTTAAAAGTAAAGAAAAATAATTGTAAAATATAAACAGTACATAAATTAATATTATTTGGATAACTTAAATTAAGTGTTCAATTTTTAATGATTTTAGTATCTTGAAAACGGTTTTTATATTTATTTCGGTTGGGTTTGTAAGCAAATCAGCCAGTGAGCATTTTTTTAGTAAGTTTGCTGTCTCGTTTATCTTCTGACATAACAGGAGGTGGTTAATAGTGAGTGTGGAGTTTGAATCGCAGAGATGGCAAGCTGGGGGTAAGGATTTCGTGAAGAGATGACTGTGTGTTAGGTTTGTGTGGCCCATGCGAAGGCGCAGAAAACATCTTAACATTGCTTTTGGACAATTTAACGGGTAGAGTACTGATTCTGCAAATGGGTTTATACTAGAGTAGTGATGAATATAATCTCTCCATTGGTCTATTTTTTTATTGTATGAGATTTTATGTATTAATGATTTTAAATCTTTGTTACTGTGAACGTAAAATGAAAGCAGTGGTTCATTAGCTGCTGTTTTAGCAGCCTCATCAGCTGCTTCGTTTCCAATGATTCCTACGTGGCCAGGTACCCACATTATTTTTAATTTAGATGAATTTTGTATCAAGGAATCTCGGATAAGGTCTACTAAGACTAAAAAATTCAAAATAAAGAGAAAACTGGTAACAACATAATTAATTTCGGACAGGGTGATTAACAAATTAAATCAAAGTAGTAGTAGTTTTTATAAATTAAAAAAAAAAATGTGATAACTCAAAAACCGTTAGGATTTTGTATTACAATACTAAAGGTTAAGAAATTCTTAAGAATATAATTTTTGAAAAATTCATTTTGACGCACCCTGTACAGTATGAGATGAGTTATTTCACATAAGGTTATAGTGTTTTTTTTGTTAAAATGTTGTTTAAACAAGTTTAAGCAAAAAGTTAAATAGTGTGATTGAAGTGATTGAAATGTAATTTCCGTGTAGTTAGACGTAATTTGAAATCAACACCAAGTCCCAGTAGTACCTATAGTAACTTTGTCGTCTCATAGGAGGAAGACCTTGCGTCAAATCCGGTAGTTCTGATTTTTTGCTGAGTTGTTTATGATGTTAGCTTAATAAAGAAACCAAGTTTTCCACCTCGAGCGCCGAACGCATCATGATCAAAAATCAAAAAAACCGCGAAATTTTCTCGTTTTTTATAGTTATTGGCGATTTTAACCCTAATGGACAAGTTTTCGATTTAAACTTTGCTAATGCGATTTCAAACTTACTAATTTTTCTTTAATTTAAGCTATGAGTCGTGTCTGTAGACCCAATAGTTTCCAAAATACAGCTTTACAAAAATTTGCAATAATTGCTTAATAACAAAAAGTAGCAAAAAAAACAGAATTAAATCAAATTTAGGGTCTTTGGCATAAGATGCATCAAACTTCTAAGGCTTGTAGACTGGGTTAAAAGAAGACAAAAATTGAATAAGACGGGGTGCCTATCTCCCCCCGTTTCTATGGTAGGGGCAATTTTATAAAAAAAAAAAAACTTGAAATATAAAAATCAACATACATAAGTAATGGCACAACCTACAAAAAAAATCCTATAGCTTTTCTTAAAGCCAGAAATCCATTTTTGTATTTTGTTTTTAAAATAAAGTTTTTTTAATCAATAATTTTGGAAAAATTAATTTTTTAACACAAAATAAAAAACAAACAAAAAAAAACAGGAATTTGTTTTTAAACTATTTTTTTTCCAAAATTTACGTTACTAAGCTATATTTTTGTGTTTAATATTCAATGCTCTTATCAATTTATAGTCAAACACCGAAAAGCAGATGCCTGTATGTCTTCTAGTTTTGAAAAAAACAAAAATACCAAAATCTACTTTGATATATACAGTCGAGTAGCCTTGCCGCCTTAAAGAGGACAGCCTTTCGTTAAATTCGGTAGTTCTGATTTTTTGCTGAGTTGTTTATTATGTTTGCCTAGTAAATTATCGAAGTTTTTGACCTCGAGCCCCAAACGCAACATTGTTAAAAATCGAAAAAAACGCGTTTTTTCAGTTATTGCCAACTTTAACCAAAACGACCAGTTTTCGATTATAAGGGTGGTTAATTTTAAGGGCCGATGTTGATTTTGAATAAAACACAAATTATTTAGGAAATTATAGTGATTTCTTTTTATTATGATAATATTGGTATGGTTCAATTATGTATGGAACAAAATATCGGACAAATGGCCGCCGCGACCTCGGCGGCACACCTCAATCCGATGGTCCAAATTTTCGATGACGCTGAGGTATAATTGAGGTTCTATGCCGTTAATGTGCCGAATCATCTCATCCTTCAGCTCTTGAATTGTTGCTAGCTTATCGACGTACACCTTTTCTTTCTAATAACCCCAAAAAAAGAAGTCCAACGGTGTCAAATCACATGATCTTGGCGGCCAATTGACATCACCACCACGTGAGATAACACGGCCATTGAATTTGTCGCTCAAAAGAGCCATTGTTTCGTTAGCTGTGTGGCAAGTGGCATCGTCCTGTTGAAACCACATATCGTTCACATCCATATCTTCCAATTCGGGCCATAAAAAGTTCGATATCATCTCACGATAGCGAACACCATTTACAGTAACTGCCTGACCGGCCTCATTTTGGAAAAAATACGGCCCGATGATGCCGCCAGCCCATAAACCGCACCAAACAGTCACTCTTTGTGGGTGCATTGGTTTTTCAACAATCACTCTTGGATTATCATTCGCCCAAATGCGGCAATTCTGCTTATTGACGAATTCACTGAGGTGAAAATGTGCCTCATCACTGAAGATGATTTTCTTCGAAAATTGATCATCCACTGTTGCCATTTCTTGCCACCATTCTGACCGTTGCTCGATTGTGTATCTATCCATGGTTCAAATTGAGTTTGTCTGAAATTGAGAAATGTCAAATGAAATGCAGAAAAAAACTTGACGTTTTGGTGTGGTTCACATTCAATATTGGACCTTAAAATTTAACCACCCATTATATTCATTCTACGATTTAAAATTGACGATAATTCCGAGATAGGTGTTTTTTTGAATCACCCTACTATGCACCTACATATGTACATTTAGCTAATGTTTTCATATTTTGTGTGTGTCATTCGATGTAAGATACTAAAAGTAAATTGCAGACAAATTTCGGAGTATGTATATTTATGTTTGTCCTTCTACAAGGATAATAAAAAAAGAAATTATATATATAATATCTACGATACGCTCTCTCATTCGGTTATCATTATGGAAGTTCAAAAAACTGTCTGACCGAGACCGAGAATAGGTATAAGGTTTTTTTTTTTTTTTTTTTTTTTAAAGGTTTTTCTCCTCTCACTCAAAGGGACCGCAATAGAGAAAGAAAATATCTGCACATAAAAAGCATGAAAATATTTTCACAACTCTTATCCTTCGTGTAACTTTTTAAAAAGAATCATCATCAACATTGCAAGCCCTGCCGCCGCCGGTAGAAAGCTGTGCATTTATACAAAAATATATAAATATATAGACCATTGGGGTGGATGATGAGATGGGAAAGTTAAAGAAAAAAAAAAAAGGGATAAAACGCTACATAGTAGTAAATGGATGCATTAATGGTGATTATTTGAACAGGAGATGTAGGTTTATTTACAAACAAGTCAATTAGGAAAATTAAAGGCAAAGTTGCAATTTATTAGGTGGACCCACTCACCACTCACCACTCACTAACTACACATTTACGAGTATAATGTTGGGTGGTTTTATTTTCGAAAGAATAAAATTATTACAGGAATTATACATATAATGCATTGAAGGATTAGAGACTCTCTGTGCTTTGATGTCTATGTAGATTGTAGGTATGTTTATCGCAAAACAAATTTTGTTTGTAAAATTACACATTAAATAATGTACTGGTTTAATGATTAATGAATATTTCAATATTGGTACTTGATTTTTTGTGTTAAGCTTGTGTAACTATATGTTTACCGATTTTAATATATTTTATTTTACTTAACGGTCATATTATTCACTTTTACTTTATTCATCCAGATTAAAACTTAAAATCTGGATATAAATTATACAAATTCAATGTAAAACCATCCGGATTTAAATTTTAATCTGGATTTATTGAGTGAATAATATGGCGGTAAGTCTTTACTTTCTTTAAAATTTTGAACGTTGTATTTTTCCATCTGGATAAAATTTTTTTTTGGTAGCATTTTATTCTCTTAAATTACTTACTGCCATATTATTCACTCGAAACATCCAGATTAAAACCCTAATCCGGATATATTTCCATTGAATTTGTATAATTTCCAAAAAAAAACAAATAACATAAACTGCCAATTTTCTTAAAAAAATTGATCTTTTGTCTAAAGAAGGTTATTATATACGCATTAAATTTGTAGCCACACTTCGTCATGTAAATACTTATTTGTCCTGTAGACCATTTTGGGGAAAAATTTATGAGTTTTGAATATGAATGCCATCTTATATTTTCTGACCACGCTCTTTCGAATACTGCAATGATACAAATGACAAATGACAGAAACAGGGATTTTATTTTCATTCATATGTGATTTTTGACTATTTTGACACTGCTGCAACCTGGAGCGGAAATTTTCAATGACGGCCTCACAAGTGTTTCGTGAAATATTTTGCATTTCCTCTTGAATATTTTCCTTTAATCCCTCAAGGGACATTGGGTTGCTGTTGAAAACTTTACTTTTAGGGTATCCCCAAAAAAAGAAGTCAATTGGGGATAAGTCCGGGCTACGAGGTGGCCAGTTAATGGCACCTCTTTTGCATATAACTTTTTGTCCAAAAATTTCGCGAACAGCACTTAATGAGTCGTTGGAAGTGTGGCATATGCTGAAACCAAGATCGTTGATTAAAACCATCGAAATCCTGTAGAGCTGGTGACAAAAAGTTCTGTAGCATGGCAATATACCGCTCTGTATTCACTTATAACAGCATTTCTTCGGCAATCTTCAAAAAAGTATGGACCAATAATGCCTCTTGTTGACAAAGCTGCCTATACAGTAACCTTTGGTGAATGCAGAAGTTTTTGATGCTTCAATTTAGTGTCACTCTAATACCTGCAATTTGGCCTATTCACATGCCCATTCAGATGGAAGTGTGCCTCGTCTGAGAAAAAAATGTTGGTAAAGCTGGTGACCCTCTCTAAAATTTCGTTTGCAAATTGGAGCCTGTGAGCGTGATCTTGAAGCTTTAATTCCTTTACCATTTGGATTTTGTACGGATATAAATGTAAATCTATGTGAAGATGAATCTAACAAAGATGTTCTGGGCACACCTAAGACGTTAGACCGCTTCCGAGTAGAGAGTTCAGGATTTTCACGAATAGACGCTCTTACACGCTCGACGTTTTCGGGATTTCTTGATGTTCTAGGTCGGCCGGATCATTGTTGATTCATTGTTGAACCTGTCTCCTCGAACTTCTATACCCATTTTCTAATCAATTGAATCGATGGAGCTTCATATTTACGCCGTATGTTGTAATGAGCGTAAAATTTTCGTTGCGCTAGATTAAAAGAATCGTTGTTGCGGTAGTACTCGCGTACACAGAACGCACGTTTGTATCCCTGAACGACGCCATGGTACTGAATTCCCATTGGAAGCTCTTGTGCTTCGTAACCCCTTCACCAACCCCGCCATCGCTGCTCGGCGCAGCTACTGGTTCATATTTAAACGGACTTTTGGTCCATCCTGTATTATGCTTTTGTGTCCTGTTTTACCTTAAAAAAATCTAAATCGAAATTTTGATCAAACGATGAATGCGAAGTCGATAAAAGTGGTTTCTTGGCTGCAGCTTAAACGGGTGGATCAATGTTTTTAAAACTTAGTACCTAGGGGTGGGCATTTTTTTCATTTTTCAAGACAAAAAATAACGGTACTTGCCATACAATTTTTTTTACCAAATTATGAAAACTTTATAGTTGTCAAAAACCCGCCCAAAACTTCCTTTTTTTTTAATTCATTCATTTTTTTTTTCAAAATGGTTACAATCATTTTTTGATTTTCTATTATCTCAAAAACGACTCAGCATATTTTGACAAATTTTTTTTATAGAAAATCTTTCAAAAATTTTTAAAAAGTAGTGTGAAAATTTCATTTTTTTGGATTTTTAAACAAAGTTTCAAATAATTTTTTTAAATCCTAATAATTCTAAAATGACTTGTTCGGTTTTTATCAAACTTCGCATTTAGCATTTTGTAACATTATTTAGCAATTTTGTTTTTTTTAAATTATTCTTTTGACCAAAAACAACGTAAACTCCCATAAAAGTATTAAAAAAACGGTAAGGAAAATCTCGTTTTTCTCAAAAACGACTTCTATTCGATTTCGATTAAAATTTGTATGAGATTTAATTTTAGTGCGATCTAACCATTTATTATTATAAAAACAAAATGAAATGTTTAAAAATTGTACCTCTCATAGAACCATTTTTTGGTTTCCGACTATCTCATTTTCTGTTTAATTGATTTTAATGAAATTTTTGTACACAAGATCTCCTGATAAATTGAAATATTATTATTGAAGGTTTTGAATGAAATAACAACACTTGGGTTAGTTACCACCAAGATTTTTATAGACTGGAGTTATAGCTACCTATTTCTTGACTGCCAGGCCGATCATCGGATTTCTTTAGTTTAGTTCTTTGATCGGCGGCGCGGCGGCGTGAAATAGCTATAACTAACATAACTATAAAAACATGGTGGGTAGCTGACCCATCAGGCTTGTAAAAGAATGCAATCTTTTTTGAATGCAATCTATAATGACTTCAATAATAAGATTGCATTCATTGATTTCACTTTGGGACTTCAGACTTCAAATTGTGCAATCACCATTCACTTGTAGCAAAAAGATTGCAATCATTTTTCCCCCCATTCATTTTACAGCAATCAATTGAATGCAATCTTTTGAAAATTCATGCATTCTTTGCATTCTTTTGCATTCTTTGCATTCTTTTGTATTCTTTGAATTCTTTTGTAATCTCCAAGTGTATTATCACAGGAAAACCCCTTAAAATTGTATTAAATATTAATATTGGCGTTAAGAGTTTTCGCCCAAAACCATCATAACGCCAAAATTAAAAGTGTCATAGCGCCCAAAACAACTTTATTAATAATTTGTTGTTGTACGATTACCGAGGGCTTGGGTGTTATGACATTTTTTTTTGGGTATTATGAAGTTCCAATTTAAAATCAGCGATTGATCTTTTTGCCCAATAACGACCAAACAATAAAAATGTCAAAGCGCCATGAAAAAGTCTTTCTCACCTTAGCCGTTCAGATTTGACAGAAAATTGTAGGCGGTCCCCTCTATTCCTGCCATGACGCGTACACAAGAGTGGTTGAGAGTATAATAAGTCACTAGGCTCTAGTTCTACAAGAGCAGTTGTGCCACCCGCTTTATTTATAAAATGGTGAATTACTTTATGGAAAAATTTTACTCTAACTTAAAAAAATAAACTAAATATTACGAAAAAAATTTTATTTTCGGATTAAGTCGTAAAATATCAACGGCAGACGATAAATTTGTATGACTAAAACTATCGACGATTAAATTTTGAAGAACCTTTTTAATTACTGTACCTTTTCAAATTACTGAATAGCCCTGTCATTTAACACATTTGACTTCGTAAAAATCGTCGAAAAGCTGGATTTTGGTTAATATCTTCCTCATAGTGTAAAAATTCTTTATCGATATGAGCACCGGTATAAAATTGACGGGGGGGTTAAAGCCCCCAAACTGGTTTTTCTTGCATATCTCCCTTATGGTCAGTTGTACAGAAATAATATTCAGAACTAATTTGTTGCTTGGAAAATTTCCTTAAAAAAATATGTTTATACTTTTCTTCAAAAAAATTACCATTTTCCAAATAATTCATTAAATAGTTTTTTAAACGAAATGTACCTACACTGAATTTTGATATTCTTGAAAACCTGCAAAAAGTTTTAATGAACATTAATTAAAGCTTTAAAATTACATCTTAAATATTGAATCCAACTATTACAAGATTTTAGTTAATTTGCTTTCATCAAACTCTTAGTCATATCCGTTTAAAAAAAAAAAAAACTTACATTGTTTTAAAAGTAAGGAAAGTATCAGCTAAATGAGTGTTAACCATGTTAAAATTGCTTAACAATAAAATAAAAAAAAAAAACAGGGAGGGAGCACAACAATAAATCTCTGAATTTAGAAGCATTCGCTAGAACCATAAAAACAAAAAGAATTAAAACCCTCGTCGTCCTACTAACTTGTGGTCTAGTTAAGTGTTGCGTGCTAAAGAATACTAAAGGCTTTTATAAATTAAATGAGAGCTAAACGATATATATTTTTTATAGAGTATGGTTTTGCTCTATTTTAAAATATATATAGGTATAGAATTCCCACTTGACCATAAGACAAAAAAAAAAAAAACATAACATAACATTTTGCAAACACCATCATGATACAACAAACCGTCCAGTTATTTTTGTGTCCTTGTTGATTACCTTTAAATTGCACCTTCCTACATACATACATGTATGGTATGTGTACTCTGTTTATCGATGTATGTGAAATTTCATGTAGCTACCGCAAAAGTAATATGAGAGAGCTGCTGCTTCTCAAAAAGCTTAAAACTTCAATAATTCAAAAGGAAATGAATATTAAAATAGAATTGTTTTGTAGATCCTGTTGCAGTTATACTTCCATTTATAGGAAAAGTGAGTTTTTTTTTTTTAAGGATGTATACAATTTCCTGCTGACATAGAATTAAATAATAAAAAAAAAATACATATGAACAAAGTGTACCTATTCGGTGGTGGATAGCGTGGCTTGAATGAGTGCATTCAGAAAATGTTTATTTTTAACAAGCTGGCGAACATGGTTAATATATTTAAAAACTACACAAGTGTGCATATCCAGTCTTGGTTACTGATAATATTCATAGTTTTGTGTCATAATAATAATTATTATTCAAAAATGGAAACAGCTGCTGAAGTTGTGGGTAAGTTTTATTTATTAAAAAAAAAAAAAACAATATAAAACTATATTCTAATTTCGTATTAGAAATAATTTTTTTTTTAAACTTCTTTTTAACTACGAACCAATTACGAATAATTGGAGGTAATATAGCAATTTTTTTCTTTCCAATTTATTTATTATAGATATTAATTTATTGACTTGTCCCCGTTTATTCTAGTCCACTTGCTTTTATGAAACTATTAAAACCTTGACTTGTTGCTACGATTGATTTCGGTCCCTTTATATGTGAAAACAGTCAAAATTAGATGCGTAACCTAATTTTGAAGAATGCTGAGTCCGATGTTCTTGCATTTTCTTATTGAATCAAAAACTAGATTTCGAGCAACAATAATAAAAATGTCATCCAAAACAGTGTTGGGACTTCTTAGAAGCCAAAGAGTGGTAGAAAGGTTGTCAAAAAAGTGGTAGAACTTAAAATCAATTTTTATGTAACAAATCGTATATTCAATAACTTTATTGAAAATAAATCAAATAAAATAAATAACATTTCAGTTCTTTATGTTTCAAATATCACATATATCTGGAAGCAAGTCATATATGTATGTATGTACTTAGACTCGTTCCGTTTAATTAATAATAAAATTAGTTGACTTCAAAAAATTACAATTAATAACAATAAAACAGTCAGAAAATTTAAATCTTGAAGCATATTTTACTAATGTTTCTGGAGGATTAAAATTTTGATCATTGAATAAAATTTGCCTTGCAGCTAAAATGTTGTGAACAGTTGTTGTTTCCAATTTATTTCTTTTTTCATTTTTTATATTTTTCAAATCGGAAAATTTACGTTCCGCAGCAGCAATGCTATGCGGTAAGCAACAAAGCTCCAACATATATGAAGAAATATTTTCAAACAATAATTTTTCCATACCATCTTTTAAATAAGCGCCATTGTGAAACAATGTCATCAGGTTTTAAGTTTTGGAGTAAGTGATTTTCTCCAATTAGTTTTCTCCACTCATTATTAATCAATTCTAGGTTCGTTATCGTTTTATTTGGTGAAAAGTGTTCGTCAGACCTAAAACTGATGGCATTGTTCCATCAATGACGTTTTTTGGATTTAAATATTTTAATAATTTTAATTTATCGTTTGAAAAGTCAAATCTTTCCCCAATTTGAAAACTTAATTCGACATAATAGCTGCACATCACTTTTCTTAATTCTATTAGTTTTTGTTCATCAATGTCATTTTCTAATGATTACCTTTCAAAGTGAAGGCCAAAATACATTTGAGAAAATGGTAAATAGTTTTCAGGGTTTTTTACATTTATGTTTATATTAATATTATCTGACTTTACAAAATTTTTCATTATATTTAGTTTTAACGTATTCATACTTTCGATCAAAAAGTGTATTTTTGTGTTCTCAGATTGAAATATTCTATTTAACTCATTTATAACTTTCAGATTTATTGACAAAAAATTCAAAAAAACTAAATTGTCTTTATTTTTAAAAAAATAAAAAATTTGTGAAGCCTTAGAAGTAGGTTCTTCAAATGAGTCCAGTATAAAAAAATCAAACAAGGGATTCCACTATTTCTTTTCTATTTAAGCCCATTTCCAATGAAAGCCAACGAGTTTGGCAAACGTTTAAAATTTGATGCTCATTAACCCTAAGTGCTTTTTGGAAAGTAATGAAATCTTTTTGTTATTTCGAGCTGTGGCAAAAATAGAAATATATACATATATCCCTTAATGATTTGTTTATTTCCCCAAGTACCTATACATTTAGCAGCATAAGCGGAGCACAAACTAAATTATGACAATGTACATCCAATCGTTAAAATATTAGGATTAATATTTTTTAAACGTGAGGCAACACCGCTTAATGAACCCGTCATAACAGCAGTATTGTCTGAAGCAAATCTAATCATGTTTTGAATTGGAATATTAAAAAGTTTTAAAGTTTCTACAATTTTATTGTAGATTGATTCAGCTGTTGAGTCTTCTAGCTCAAATAACCCAAAAAACTTATCTTTTACTGCTCCCGCAAAAAGTGGTAGATTTAGATTTTTAGGTGGTAGATTTTCATGAACTGCAAAAAGTGGTAGAAATACTACTTAAGTGGTAGAAGTCCTAACACTGATCCAAAACAACGAGTATGATCCGAGCACATAATATTTGATGAATCAGTTATTATTTTAAGCCAACAAAAATTTAATCTTGACCTAACCTTCCACATGAAATGACTTCTATTTATTTCTTACCATTTAGGTATCATTGAAATATTAAAAGTCATTTTATTTGGAAGGTTGACCTAAAATGATTTTTGGCTAAAAATTTGGTTGACATAGAAGAAAAGCCAGGCTGATGGCTTATTTTAGTGATTTCATTTTTTTTTTAAATTATTTTTTGCTCCCATCTCTGATTTTGTTTTTTATTTATCTTAAAATAAAAATAAATAATATAAAAAAAAATTTAATATAGACAAAATAAATATATTTACTTAAAATTAGAAAATATTAAAATAGTTCCTCTAAACATTCTCACTTTTTATTCATAATTTAATTTGAAACAAACTTAAATAGGATAAAATGCTATTTTCATCAAGGCTCACTCGTTCATTTAAATTATTTCCATAATTTGTATACAAATTGTTTATTTCTTCGAGAATATAAAACTAAATTTTTCAAAAAGGTTTTTTTTTTTTCCTCGTTTAGGCTTCAGGTTTTCTTTCTTGTTAATTATGTTTGGAAAGAGACGACGTTTTGTACGTGTTTACGTATGTACTTCCTCAGGTCTTTAATTTTTTTTTTTTTAAATCATATATGGCAAGTTATGCATTCGTAAAAAAAATTGAACTCGAGATTTTGATCAAAGTTGACATTACGATGATAGCGAAGTCGAAATAGGTGGGTCTCGTAATTCTGTCTGTCTGTCCTTTCGGCTGTAACCTAAACGGATATATCGATTTTCTTTAAACTTGGTACCTAGCGGTTTTTCGGCATTCCCCCCACACGTTTTTTTCATTTTGTAAGACCAAAAATAACTGTACCTGTCGTACAATTTTTTTTTTAGCACAAAATAAAAATCTTTTTTTTACTCAAAAACGTGCCCACAAATTTTATAAAAATGATTTTGATCAATTTTTTATACAGAGAATGTTTACAATAATTTTAAAAATATTGTTTACCAAAATTCTCAAAAACTTTTTTTTTGGTTTTAATTTTTATTTTCCCCTTCAACCTAAAGGGGTGGAAATATAAAGCGGCCCAATATCTTAAAATCATGTTCATATAATGTACAAATAATGCAAAAAAATTGATGCTTTTATCACAAAATGCACAATTTTTAACATAAGCCGGGCTACTATATAGAAAAGTAAAATCCCTATAGCTCTTCCGATTTGTTTATTTCGAAAACAGTTGTTTTTATGAAAAAAAGTATGTTAATGTTTTTTGTAGGAAATTTTTTAAGCTACAAAATTAGTCCTTGACATTTTAACCTAACTATTTGGGGGATATTCCTGAAAAACCATTTTGGCTGGCCTTCAACCCCCCGTAAAATCGTTAGCTGCGCTCATATCGATGGGGACTTTTTACAGTTTCTTAAGAACAGCATGAGGAAGCTATACCAAAATTTAGCTTTCCAGCGAATTTTTCACAATTCGAATATTTTTATGTCTAATATGACTAGACTAGGTCTTTTTGTTTAATTTTATTTTTTGCTTCAACTTGGAGTCTATAACCTAGACCAATTTTCTTCAGAGTCATATGCAATACGCATTATTAATTTATTAGTTATGTTATTAGTTATGATATTTTTAAAGTTCTTGCTATTTTTGTTTATAAATATTTTTGTGTAGCAATAAATAAAAGGAATAATTATTAAAATGTTTAATAAAATAACAATTAAATTCTATGAAAATTGTTTACTCTATAAATAAGTGATGGTTAAAAAATACTTAAAAATGTTTTAAAAAGACGCTTAATTTGCCAAATAAAAAAAAAAACGTTCAAATCAATCGAACAAATTTTTAGATAATATCGAGTTTCACAATCGAAGAATAAATAATTTAATTTATATTTTTAAATATGGCTCATAATAATTTGTCCAGTCAAATTTTATTGACGGGTTAAAAAAATTTGGATAATTAAAATTTAAATTTTCCACAACCGGGGGCACCATCATAAAATAAAAAAATTTATGTTATCATAAAACATGGTAATGGTTGACAGCTTGAGACACTAGGCTCTGATTCCCCTATCAAGCCACTAATCTTCTTCTATATATATATACAAATTAAAGTTTGGTTTTGTGTACGTTCGCTAACCAGTCAAACCGGTTGATCGATTTTCTTAACTTATTTTTTTAATTAAAGATGAATAAGGGTAGAAGGTTTAGGACAAAAAAAAAATATAAAAAAATAAAGAAAATCTGTTAAAAAATGAAATGAGATTTCAATTGTTCACATGGGTTACTGATTTGAACAATATTTAGTAATTTGCGCAATTCATAAATAATAGAGTTCGTGGTGCAGTGAAAAGATCTCCGCTTTATAAGAAAAATAAAAATGAATTTAAAATGAAATGAAATGAGATATCCGCTTTAGACGTGGGGGGTCTCCGGTTCGATCCCTGTCACCGGCAACATTTTTTTTTTAATTTTTAATAATTTTCTCTTTTTTTTCAACACATTCGCTGCAAAACAAAAATAAAGCAAAAATAAGCTAGTTTATCTGTAAACTGATGATACGTTAGTCAATAACTGTTCTATTGTGAGGTATTTAATTGTTTTTTTTTTTTTTTGTAAAATCTCTTTCAATAAAGAAGATAAAAATACTCTATATATTAATTTTTTTTTTTTTTAATTTTAATTTCAGCTGATCCCAAATTCAGTTCACCAATATCAAATGTGACGGCATCAGTAGGGCGAGAAGCTCTTCTTACTTGCGTTGTCCAGGATCTTGGTTCATACAAAGTAAGTACCTTTCTCTTTATATAAATAAAGGGTTTTCCATTAAGGGCGGGTCAATTTAAAATTAAATAAAACAAGTTGTATATGAGATATCAATAAGGTTTTATCTTTATTTGAGAGCCCTAATCAATGACATTATGTGTAAAAAACAACATCATTAAAATGGCCGCCTCCAGATAGATAGAACAGAGCGATTTATCCTATCTTAAAATACTCCAAATACTAAAGTTCCTCAAAGTGACTAATTTGGAGGAAGAGCTGTAAATGACCACTCTCACCTAGCTCTAAAAGGGCGGCAGAAAAGATCTCAAGGTCGCAGTGCAATTAATACCCCAAATATTCATTCATTCAAATGGCCGCCTCGGGAAGATTTGCAGCATGCGATTTTTTTGACGTAATTTTTAACCACTTTTTCGCGCACTTTAGGGCGGTATCTCGGCCATAACTTGAGTAATGTTGGTTTTCAATGCGTCTAGAGTTCGGAGATTAAAAATCTAACGGTGTCAAATCGCATGATCTTGGTGGCCAATTGACATCGCCAAAACGTGAAATTATGCGACCAGGAAACTTCTCACGCAATAAAGCCATAATTGACCCGTGTTGTGTGGCTTGTTGCCCCGTCTTGTTGGAACCACATATCGTCTAAGTCATGATCTTCGATCGCCGGCAAAAAAAAAAAACCGGTTAATTTCTGCGAACGCCGGTAAATCGATAAATTCAGATCATCAGTAACACTTGCACTTGCAGCATCAATATTTTCGACTGAGCGTTCATTACGATGATGCACAGGCCTTACGAAATCAGTAACGCCTCAACTCTCCTCAAATTTCTTCCACAATTTTACCGATTGCATGCGTAGTCGGTCGATTATGATGACCATAATCATCGCGTAATGCTCGAAAAGTGGCTACGTTTGAATCACTAGCTTTGTAGTAAGTTCTAATAATTTTAACGCGTTGTTCGATTATCAAGCGGTCCATTATCCGAAATGGCAAACATTCAACTAATATTATGACATCTGAGTTTGACAGGTGTCAAATGCCAGCACTATCAACTTGAAACCACCAAATGAATGACCCTATACAAAAAATTTAAGACTCTCTTAAATTAATTACAGGATAAGTTTTCATATTAAATTTCACCATCATTAAATTTAACTTCAAAAATTAGAATAATTATTCTTGAATGAGCTTGCAATAGAAAAGGTGTACATGTTCAAACTTTCCCCATCATATTAATTTTTAAAAATGTTCAAATTGAAAACAACAAATGAAGAACACTTAGGGAAAAGTAATTTTATAAATTCAAGACGTCATGTAGGTACTCTGCTTATACGAGTCGAGTAAGTCTTCACCCATCGGCGAACGAGACCTCTTTTATTTAAACGAGGTAATAATCACTTGCGTTGTTAAGTTATTGTTGTCATTAGTGACTGAACAATACCAGGTGAGCTGTGCTGCCCAGGCCATCGAATTCTCTCACGCACTACTTTTTAGTAATGCAAAAATAACCTTTCTCCCCATATCCATCTCCATCTATACGACTGCCCTAATTCTAAAGTAGGTGAAATGGCAAGAGAATCTAGCCATATGGCCACAGCTTAAGTATATACCTTATAGCAGTAATCACATCGAACCAAAGGCCAAAAGGAACGCACTTCTCTCTCTCTCGACCCGAAAATTGTTTGCATATCAATATTCGAATAGGGAAATGTCCTTATACAGCCATATAGTAGACTCAAAGGAGTGAAAGGATTTGTTTTATTTATTTTTTTTTTTTGGCAATTAACGAACGCATTAAGGGGATCCGGGCTTAATTGTTACTTGTAGTGAAATTACTTGTCATTTGATTTCTTGAGTAATTTCAAGTGGTTGAACCTGTTATTGTCGACATAATGACGGTTTAATTATTCTTTGTTTCAAGGACACGCCAGACGATAACAACGACCACTACCGCCGCACCGCGCCGCTCCGACAAGAATATATGGGGGTGAATATATTTATAAATATAACGCAAATGGGGGTGGTAGATATTTATTTGAAAGTATAAATTCGTTAACATTAGATGGCGATTTGATAATGTTATAAGTATGAGAGAGAAATATATTAATAGCATAAGTTTATAATGTAATTTACCCCCAGATATGGTTATAATAATTTTAATTTTTTTTTTTTTTGAGTGGAATTCGTGATGACAAAAATCATTATACCTTTTGGGTAAAACAAAAATGAACAAATTTCAATTAATATCTATGGCGTAGTGTTTTTTTTTTTTTTTTGGGGAATTTCCTCCCAATCTTTAAAGGATCCGATAGTTTTAAATGCCCTACAGGGAAAGGAATCTGTTTTACTCCGTATTAGCTTGTTTTAAACCAGAATTTAGGGAGGCTGAGACTAGTGACTAATAAGGACAGTTATAAAGGGTTTTCCAGTAGATACTGGTTGATTTTGACAGCTCGTGGCGGCCATATTGTTTCTTTTACTTTCTGTCAAAATATCGTCTTTTAATCAGTTACTAAAGACAAATCATCATGGCAAGTTACAGAGTCGGGCAATACGTGCAAATGATTAAACTTTATTATCAAAATGGGTGTTCTCTAGAAGCAACGCGATGCGCGCGTTGTGCCCTTTTTATGGGGCTCCCAATTCCAAGTCGACTATTCAACGTTTGGTGGCCAAATTCGAGTCCACCGGCTCAGTGAATAATGTACGTCAACGAAACGCAAGATCTGCCGAAAACATTGCCGCTGTTCGTGAAAGTGTGCAGCAGAATCCGAGGCAGTCAATTCCGCGTCGTCGCTCACAAGAACTTGGCCTGTCGCAGACCACGTCTTGATTTGGGCCTGCACCCATACAAAATCCAACTGACCCAAGATCTGAAACCAAACGACAATACGCAGCGTCGTGTGTTCGCTAATTGGGTTTTGGAGCAGTTGGAAGTTGATCCCAATTTTGGTCGAAAAATCGGTAGCCCATTTTTGAATGAATGGGTAAGTCCACAAACAAAATTGTCGATTTTGAGACGATACCAATCCAAATGAGATCGAAGAGCGTCCAATGCATTACGAAAAACTCACTGCTTGGTATGGATTTTGGGCTGGAGGCGTCTCATCGGTCCGTACTTCTTCGAAAATTATGCTGGCCATCAGGCCATCACCGCTCAACAGCGATCGCTATAGGTCGATGATCGCCAACTTCTTGTGGCCTGAATTGGATGATATGGACACCGAAGATATATTATGGTTTCAACAGGATGGCGCTACGTGCCACACAGCTCAAGACACAATCGATATTCTGTACGAGCGGTTTCATGGCATGGTTATCTCGCGCCGAGGCGACGTGAATTGGCCACCAAGATCGTGTGATCTGACCCCTTTGGACTTTTTCTTGTGGGGCTTTCTTAAATCGCAAACCACCACTGCGGCCCCCAAAGACAACATAATCGATGCCATCGGTCAAATTCAGCCTGATTTATGTGCCAAAGTTATCGAGAACTGGACCTTTCGAATCCGCGCCACTTTGAACAATGTTATCATAATTTCATATAATGTCATTGATAGGGCTCTCAAATAAATATAAAACCTTATTGATATATCTCATATACAACTTGTTTTATTCAATTTTAAAATCGACCCGCCCTTAATGGGAAACCCTTTAGAAATGCACAAAAGCAGCAATAACTTCAAGACCTTTGAAATCATAATAGGGTCATCGTTCTGCAGAACTCTTTTTAAATAGTTCATTTGTATTATTGTTATTTTTTTTTATTTGCTTATGACTTCCTCATTAGACCTTCCAACATTATGAATTTCTAATTGGTCCTACTTGAATAACTTTATTTATATACAACAATTCTAATTTCTAATACACCATTTCCGTATATGTATGTAGTTCGAAAAATCATGGCTGATTTATCGCCTATTATACAAAATTAATTACACTTCCCTTTATGAGACACACATTAAGTCACAAAAATATATACACACTAAAACACACACACTCACGCACACCCTTGTTTAGGCTTCACAATCACAAAACTTTGGCACTTAATTAAATCGAGCATTTAGTGGAAAAACTTTTCCCCTTAGCCAGCACAAATTTTGACCGTTATTTACGCATTCTGTTGTGGCTTCGAATTCGAACATTTGCTGGCAAGCGAGTGTGGTTTTCCAAAAGTTAAAATCTAATCGATAAAATTCACAAATTTAAATGAGAGTGAAAAATCTCCGCTGCCACAATCATTTTTTTTTTTTTTAATTTTTTTTTTTTGAAAACAAAACCTCAACATCATTTGCATTTTATTCTTCAAAAGGATTTTTTTATAGTATTGAATTAGAACTTATTGCCCGTCAACGATAGGTTAGCTAAGAGGCACGCAGCAGCAGAGCTGGCTGTTGAACATTTTTTTTTTTTTTTTATTTTACTACCCTCCTTGAATACGTGTATATAGAAATTGTTTTACCCCCCAGCAATTATGATAATAATAGCACATAAACTTTTATGGTTTGAGAAATTCACAGACTTCCTTTTCTCGTCTTCTTCTTCATCCTCTAATTTGGATTTTTCTTCATTTTAATTTTTTTTTTCTTGTTATTGTTCAATTACAGGTGGCCTGGTTGCGTGTCGATACTCAGACCATACTCACAATTCAAAATCATGTTATAACAAAGAACCAAAGGATAGGGATTACCTATTCGGAACACAAGACATGGCAGCTGAAGATAAAGGACATTAAGGAAACAGACAAAGGCTGGTATATGTGTCAGATCAATACAGACCCAATGAAGAGCCAAATGGGCTATCTCGATGTTGTAGGTAAGAAAACACATTTTTGATTGCATATATATGTATGTAATAATATTCTTGTTTTTAAAAATATCTGTTCGGGGAGTTGTAGTTGTTTTAAATTTTAATGGGAGTGCAATATTGCATTATAAAAATAATTTAATATTTTAAGAACCATTGTTGTCAGATGTAACACTGCAGTTAATTTTTAAAGAAAAGAAATCTTAAAAATTAAGAATAGAAACTTAAATTTTAAAAATTAATGCCATATAAAATCATAAAAAAATGTACAAACGATTGCGTTTTGTTCAAAAATTTTACAAATTAAAAAAAAAAAAAACTAAAAAAAAAGAAAAACGTGCACAAACGTTTCCAGATTTTTTTAAAATTAATACGTTTAAATTTTTGGGGGGCTAACTACGTGAATAAATTATTCTAAAACTTGTACAAACGATTGTAATAACCAGTCTTGCGCAATTTGAAAGTTGGGGGGGCGGCAACTACATGCAAGCCCATTCACCCCCCTTAGAAATATTTTATTTTTGAATTTTTTTTTTCTCGATTTGTATATTTAACTAGCAAAACCCCTTCGTAGGGCGTTAAAAAAAATATTTTTTTTTACTTGTTTCATAATTTTCCAATTAATCGAATTAATGCAATAATCCGTTTTTCCTAAGTGGTCAATTCATCATTTTTGACGGCGTAACATTTGCAGCTTTTGACGAATGTAGTGATAAAAAAAAACAGAAAATTATTAAAAATTAAAAAAAAAATGTTGCCGGTGACAGGAATCGAACCTGAGACCTCTCAGGTCTAAAGCGGAGATCTCATTTTCATTTTCATTTTCATTTTTTTTTTTTCATTTTTAATTCATTTTTATTTTTCCAAAGACTTACAACTAACTTAAAACTAGACAAAAATTCATAAAAACTAGCCTACTTAGCAATAACTTACAACTAACTTACTGGCCCCATAAATCGGAAATCTTTTCACTGCACCACGAACTCTATTATTTTTATATTGCGCAAATTACTAAATATTGTTCAAATTAGTGACCCATGTGACCAATTTAAATTTCATTTCTTTTTTTAACAGATTTTCTTTATTTTTTTATAATTTTTTTTCCTAAACCTTTTACCCTTATTCCTCTTTAATTTAAAAAAAAATTTAAGAAAATCTGTCAACCGGCTTGGCTGGTTAGCGAACGTACACAAAACCAAACTTTAATTTATATATATAGATATATTTAATTATTTTTCCAAAAAATAAGGAGAAGAACACAATTCAATTCAATTCAATTCAATTCTTTATTTGAGGCTTTTTGAACAAATGATTTTTTTTACAATAGTTAACTTAAAAATAGTATGTAGCCGACTTAAAGATATGCCTGGCAAAACAATTCAAGAGTTATTCTTTTTAATAACTTAAATATATTTATGGGGTACTTTTTATTTTGTATAGGGAAATTTATCTTGTATGCTTGTAGGCCAAAATGGCAAGCTAAATGCTATCAATTCAAAAAATTCAAAAATAATAATTTTTTTTTTCTTAAACAAAAGAAAATTCAAATATTGAAAAAGGAAAACAAAATATTTACATAATAAGAGTGCGATATGTTTTTAAAAGAACTTTTATCCTCTCAGGTTGAGGCGTGAGACTCTCTCATAAAAGGGAACAATTAAGCCCCTATTTAGGTAAATCGGGTACAATAGTTGACAAAGATCTTTCGTTAAGCATATTGAATGGAGATACATAATAATTATTTGATAAGTAATAATCTGCTGTGTTGGAATCAAACAATGACTTTATTATTGGATTCGGATGATGTTCAATACGCTGTATAGTTTATTCGTTGTGAGGTTTATTAAATATGTTAGAAGTGGCGTTACTTTACAAGATTCGTAAATTATTTTTTTCGAGAAGTATTTTTTGTTTTCCCTTCTAAATTTTCCGCAACAAAATCTTAAAATTTGTCTTTCAAATTTTTCTATCTCATTTGCTATTGTGGGAGAAATTGTAAACCATGAGCCAGAAGCCATATGCCAAAATTGGACGAATCAAAGTTTTATATAGCAGTATTTTTTTTGGTATTTTTTGACATTGCCCTAGAGTGCAAAACTGTTTTTAATGTAGCGGTTACAGCTTTAGCTTTAGATAGCGTTTTACGTGCATGCTTATTAAAAGCCTTCACAACAACATTTCCCGCTTAAATTTACCTTGCGATAGAAACATTTCGAATCCTGAAATCGATGGTTTTATTATCGAATTAAATTCAAAAATTAAAACTGCTATAGAATCCAATTCAGTCATGTGTGAACCTAAAAACCATAAATATAAAGACGTTTCTGATTTCACTATCAAACTTATAAAAACGACAAGCTCGTGGCTAAAACGGTTAAAAAGAATATTTCACAAGTATTTGAACAAAGTTAATTTTGAGTACCGCGAATTCTCATCCAGAATTGCATGTCTTACTAACCTTATTAATCAAAGAGTTAATATTGATCTCAACAACGCGTTTAAAAACAGGCTTCAAGAAATACGTCCTTCTCCATAAGCATTTAAAGAAATTGACAAAATTACTGGAAGAAAATTCTTCGGTACTGATATCTCAAAAGATGTTCTTACTCAAAATGGCCTTGATTTAGCTGACACTCATGCAAAAATGAATGCCTTCCAAAATTTCTTTTTAGTCCTATACACAGAAAAAACTCCAAATTTTGACAGTAACGTCACCTACGATGTTTGCTTCACGGTACAACAATTTTGTTCATCCGATCTCAGTACATCCATCGTCACCTTTTCAGCAGACAACCCCTCATATAATCCTGGCATCTCTCCGTTTACTACTTCACAGCAGGTCCAAATTTGCAGATCCAACCTAAAAAACAAAAAATCATCAGGAACTGACGGGATATCAAATTTAATCCTACAAAAATGCTGCAATTCTCTCGATACTCTTCTATCATCTTTATTCAATCACTGCATTAATAATGGCTATTTTCCCTCAGATTGGAAAATAGCAAAATTATTACCAATTGCAAAAAATAAATCCACTAAAGAAATTCAAAGTTTTAGACCTATATCATTGCTGTCAAACATTGTAAAACTTTTCGAAAAAATATTAGTAGAGCCCATAAACTTATTTTGCGATAGCATGAATATAATACCTAAAAATCAATTTGGATTTAGAAAAGAGCATTCTACTGAACACGCTACACTTCTTCTCTGCAACAAAATTGTTCATAACTTAAGATCTAAGAAATATACTATTTGTGTTAAAATAGACCTCGAGAAAGCATTTGATTCTCTCTGGCATAAGGGATTGCTATACAAATTAATAAAACTTAATTTCCCTAAGTGGATTATTCGAATTATATCAAATTTTCTGGAAAATTGATTTTCCTCAATTTTTATAAGATCTAAACAATCAGATTTGTTCGCAATATCATCGGGAATTCCAGAAGGCTCGATTTTAGGCCCAATTTTATTCATAATATATCTGTACGATTTTCCGTTTCAAGACTTTTTAGTCGACGATCCAGAAGCGATTCTTTTTGCAGATGATACTCTGATAACAGCTAGCGATGTGAGACCACAAAAAGCTTTATTGAAAATAGAACAAAAACTTCCCTTGTTAGTTGGATACTTTCAAAAATGGGGTTTGAAAATTAATTGTGAAAAGTGTAGTTTTACATGCTTTCGGAAATCAAGCGGGAAAGGCTATCGACTGGCTGTAAAGGAAAGCAAAACACTTTCATTATAATAATCAATAACAATTCCATTCCTCTGATTTCGGAAATGAGAAGAACATAATTATAAAATTCAAGTGACATCAACTCCAGAATAGGTACGGTTTACCTACCTAGGTATACGACAATTTTTTTGTTAGAGAAGAAGAGCTACGTTTTCTCAACATTTCAAGTTTTGAAAGGTAACATTGTGAAAATCTAAATAATTATCTAAATTTCCCATTCTTTCAATTTTCAAAATGCGCTTTGTAATCCAAAAAATTGTTTAAGAAGTAATTTGCAATGGTGGCCATTTTATATTAAAGTATTTTTTTTTCTGATAATTGCCATTTAATTAAAAAAAATAAAAAAAAATCTAAAAAAAATTCAAAAAATTAAAATATGAATTTTTAAATTAAAAAAAAATTACAAAATAAAAATATAAATTTTTAGGGATGGTTGAAAAAAAAGTTAAAGGGTAATAAAAGATGTTCAAAAAGAGACTTATGCAAAGTATATCGATTTTTTGCAGACTCACAGTTAAAAAAAAGGGTAACACAAAATAAAGGTAGTGATAAAAAGTTAATGGTGAGTCAAAAGCGTTCATTTAAATGGTCATCTTTAAAAATAAAAAAAAAAAATTCTTTTTACGGAATTCGGTCCCTGATTAGGACACATATTCTTCAGGAACTAAATTTTGTTTCTTGAAGGCTTATCTGGAGCGTTGTCGAACTTCAATATAAAAATAATTTCTTAATAAAATTCCAGTTTTTTTTTTCTCTCATTTATTTTTATCTATTACTTTTGAACTGATTTAAAATTCCACTGCATCTCATGTTCAAGTCTATTTATCGAATATAAATCAGCTAATTAATGATAGGTATGGTCCCTACTACGCCGTATGCATAATTTAACCTTCGATTATAATTCCAATGAAATTAATTAAATTCAATTCCTCATGTTTGTTTTCAGTCAAGCAATAATAAATCAACAGCAGCATCAAACTTACCAATAACTCTACATATAATTTATTTAATTATTTCTAGGTTCATAGTTATACCTGCTTTTTATTCTCAATTTTATTAAAACAAAATATTATTTTATTTTCCATTAAAATAACAAAATAAATTGTAACAATAATAAAAAGTAACTTATTCGCACCGATGACTCCACAATCTGAATCTGCAGTTCTGTTTGACATTTATTTATATTTATTTTAAATTTTAAGGTACCTATGTTTGTGGTAATAATTGTACCTTTTTCGAATATGAAACCTTCTTCTGAATCCTCATAATGAGAATATTAACTCTATGAAGCATTTAGTAAAATCGACATTGCGGAAATAGGAAACGGGAAGTGGTTCCCAAGCCAAAAAAAAAAAATATATAATGTCCACAAATTTACACTCGTTACTTTGGCACCACATAAAACTCTCTTCACCCATCACCCCCAGCAGCACCACTAGCAGCAGCAGCACAAAAAAGAACATCATCAAGAACAACACAACAAAACACAAGCAGCACAATTGCGGTTTTCAGTGCCTACCCAACCATTTTGCTTCCAACCAATTTTCGCTAGCCCTTTTCTTTGTGGACCGTGATTTTTTGCTGTTTTATTAGCCAACCTTGTGTATATATAGTTCGTCCGGACGAGCCACCCTTTTGCTGCACCCACCCCCATTCGGCACCACCCTCTGTGTCTAAAGGAGGTTAATCCAGTCATCGGTGGAAAATGCCCCGGCATTTTCGATTTTCGTATTGAATAGCCTGACCACTTAATGCTCTCAGTCACGAGATTGTTGAGAACACAAAGTACTTAATGTGAAAACAACAACTAACAGCGGCTTGGAAGTACAGCTGGGGCGGCATCGTTAGTATATACAGACCGGTTATATAGCCTCCATCATCAGAGCACCAGTGTAAAATACTGTTAGGTATGTCATGGATGGAACAAAAACAGACCCACGATGATGGTCAAAAGGGTACGTTTACAGACGCAAGCCGATTCTTAATGCGCACGCTTTCAACAACCATCAGGGCCGCATTTCAAAGTTAAGATATTTTTAGGTAAAATGCACATAAATAATAATCTAGAGTACTTTTAATCTTCTTATGAGGTAATTTGATTTCTGGCATGTCCGCAAAACATATCTTTAGACAATTTTTGAATTTTATTACTTGGGCACTTACTAATACTATGTTTTCCATTAGGGGCAAATGTGATATAATTTTGTAGAAAATTTCAAAATTTACATTTCATTTCAACCAAATTTCCACGAAATGAGATAGGAAATTACGTGAAAACCTTACGAACACACTCGAGAATAATTCATTTAAGAAGCTTTGAAAATCATTTGTTTGAAATTTAGCGAAACTACTGATGTCATGATTTTTCAGATCACTAGGATCATTGCAGTAGAATTCTCCGCCTACGTCTTTGAGATAGAGAAGGTGAGGAATCGATTCTTCCTCTTCTTTGTTCATACAACTTTTGCAGAAATCGTTAGAAAATACTCCAAAAACCAGCAACCAGTCTTTTCATAGCTTTTCCTCTTTAATCATTGTATATTCCAGCTGCTGTTGATTGTCCAGTCCAGAATGGCTTAAAGCTTTAACCAACAAGCTCTTCCAACCAGCTTGGTCTTTCTCTACCTAGGTGCATCGAGTTAAAAACGCCAAGTTAATTGAGGTTGAGGTCGTTCTCTTTTTGTGCGCGTCTTCTATGCTAAAGTCTTTTTCTTCTGCCTAGTCCATCAGGGGTAGGTTCGAAGCCTTGTATAAGGATGATGCGTCGCTATCCATAAGTTCCAAGTGTTCTAGCTATATGACCTGCTCCATCTTCAGTTTTTTGATCAGTTTGGCATCGAAACACATTTGTACAGAATTTCACCAAAGAATGTACTTCTGGAAGCAACAGAGAAAATTTTTCATCCACTCTTGGCAAAGGTTCATGCTTCAGCATCATACAGCAGAAAAGTATTGATAGTCTTGGAAGGTCTCATTGATTTTTTGATACAGATACTATTTCTCCACAAAAAAAAAGTCCAAAGTGGTCAAATCGCAGCTCCGAGGCGGCAAATTGACGTCGCCAAGATGACTGATAATACGATTTGGGTTTTGATTTTAGTGCGCAAAAGATCGATTGTAGCATGAGCTTTGTGGCAAGGCGCGCCATCCCCCATGAAATCAAATCCATGTCTTCAATTTCAAGGTCGGTTAAAATGGCTCTGTAACGCCAATCGACCACCAAAACGTTGTTTCCAGCCTCATTTTCGAAGAAAAATGGTCCAATGATGCCTTCAGTCCACAATCCGCACCAAACGTTCACTCTCTGTGGAAGTAGTGGCTTCTCGACAATAAATAAATGAAATTAATTGGTCGGCACCACAGCTCGTGTAGAACCAGGACCTAGTGCCTTACAAATCTCCACCATTCCTTTGTGTGTGTTTATTGGGAGGAATAGAGGGTACCTACTATTTTGTGCCGACTCCGAACGGCTAGGGTGAGAAGCACTTTTTCAAGACAAGAGATACTTTTGGGGGATTTGTTAATTCCTCGCAAGAGGCAGTAACTCGTGAAAAACATTTGTTTTTAGGTGGCATAGGCTGGGAATCGAACCCAAGACCTTCGAAATAACAGTTCTGGGGTTTTCCAAGCCCCAGATGCGGCAATTTTGTTTGCCAACGTAGCCGCCGAGATAAAAATGGGCCTCGTCAGAAAAGATGATTTTTCCCCCAAAATCGACAACACTCATTTTGGAAATAAGTTTTTAATATTACCCAACGTTGTTTAAGCGTAAAGCGACTCATTTCGTTCATCGGAGGTATAATACTGACTTTCTGTCAAGATTTCGCCCACATTAACAAACAAAATTGTCACATCTGAGGCTCGGAAAACCCGAACGTTATTGTAGTAGCCAGCGCCATAAGGGTTAGTGCGGAGGACTGTTATGTCAAAGGTCTTGGGTTCGATTTCCAGCCTATGCCATCTAAAAACAGAAATGTTTTTCACAAGTTACTGCCTCTTGTGAGGAATTGACAAATCGTCCAAGAGTATCTCTTGTCATGAAAAAGTGACTCTCACCCTAGCCCTTCGGATTCGGCAGAAAATTGTAGGTCCCTTCTATTCCTGCCAATAAACAGGCACACAGGAATGGTTAAGGAGAGTTTTAAGTCACTAGGTCCTGGTTCTACACGAGCTGTCCAATTTATTTAATTTATTTACTGTCGAGAAGCCAATGCAACCACAGAGAGTGACAGTTTGGTGCGGATTGTGGTGTGGTGGGAGCATTGGACCATTTTTCTTCTTTGAAAACGTTTCGGTCAACGGTGGGCGTTACAGAGCCATGTTAACCGACTTTGTTTTTTTTTTTTGTGCCATTGAAGACATGGATTTGGACGACCTCTGGGTCATGCAGGATGTCGTGTCATGCCACACAGCCCATACCACAATCGATCTTTTGCACACCAAATTCCCAAATCGTGTTATCATCTGTCTTGGTGATGTCAGTTGGCCGCCTCCGAGCTGCGATTTGACCCCTTTAGACTTTTTTTGTGATGGGTAACAGTGGAGGATCGATGTTTGCCAACAATCTGGAAACGATTCAAGCACTTAGGCCAATATCATCCAAGCAATCCGTGAGCAAACCATCGCCTTCCAGATTGTTCTGACTTAATTAGCACCTGAACTCCATCAAACCATACCTCTTATAGTCATTAGTATGGGCTTGCCTCCAATCGCAGAATTCCTGCGGCTCATGCGATACTCGCGTCCATTTTTCTCTTCAAATGAATATACTTGCAACAAATCTACTTACATACATAAGTACATACATACATACATACATAGAGATTTACTCTTCATGGTCCTTTACACAAAGGACTCTGGCTATAGCACCAAACAAACCATCATCCACTTATATACCAATGGACGAATAAGTTTTTGTATATTAAATTCACTCTCGTAGTTCTTGACGTTTGTGGCAGCAGGTCTGTTATATTATGATGATGGTTATCCGCGGTGCTGATGGTGTGTATATGTTTGCCACCAGGTACTTTAGTTGCTCACTCGCGTTTTTTTTTTTTTGAGTTTTCATTAAATTCAGATTTTTTTTTTTTTTTATTTTAACTCCTCTACATTATTTTTAGGAAGTTCAAGGTGTTTTTTTTTTTTTGTTAATCATTATACCCTACGCTATGATTGCATTGTTCCTGTTTGGAATTTTTTTTTTAAGTCTTATTTTGTTAATAGAGCATGATTCGTTGTTTGTTCAATTTTTTTTTTCTTCTTTCTGTCAGCCATTACAATTTGGGGAAGTAAATATAATCAGAAAAAGTTTTGGTTTTTATGGTGGTTATGATCACAATGAATACGTAAACGCCAAATTTGAAAGTGGTTTTTCAAAAAGGACTTGTATATTTGGTTAACAAATAAATATGTATGTACACAGGTACGTAGTGGAAAAACCTTGAAACTTTTGCAGTTATTGTTTGATTGAGAGATTATAAGGGTGTGCTGACTGCTGATGGAGGATTTCAAATTTTTGATTTTTTTTCTTTTCGTATAAACACTTTTTTCGGTTATAAGGATTAACAGTTAAAAAAAAATACGTGTACTGTCTAGAAGCAAAAAAAAAGGAAAACAAATTGCAGGAGTTTAAAGAGGTTTAAGAAATTCTTTCTGATGCTTATTATAGACAAGTCCTAAAAATATTGCGGAAGAATTTCCAACGAATTATTTAAATGAAAAAAAAAAATCCTCTTAAAGTTGTAAGGTTTACCTGTCATAATAATAATATTCAAAGAACTATGATGAAATCATAAACCTTTCGTTAGGAAAAAAACCAAAGTTGGTTAACCCTGGTTAGCAGCCCGTTGCGTAATGGTTAGTGCATATGACTGTCACGCCGCCGGAGGTTTTTGATTCGATTCCCACCTAAAAACATAAATGTTTTCACGGTTTACTGCCTCTTACGAGGAACTGACAAATCCTCCAAGAGTAGGTACCTACTACATATGTATGTATGTATACATACACATATGTATGTATATGGCAAGTTATGCATTCGTAAAAAAATTGAACTCGAAATTTTGATCAAAGTTGATATTACGATGATAGCGAAGTCGAAAAAAATGGGTCTCGCAATTCTGTCTGTTTGTCTGTCTGTCCTTTGGGCTGTAGCCTAAACGGGTAGATCGATTTTCTTTAAACTTGTTACCGAGCGTTTCCCCCACACGTTTTTTTCATTATTTGTTTAAGACCAAAAATAACGGTACCTGCCGTAGGTACAATTTTTCTTAGCAAAAAATAAAAATCTTATTTTTCTCAAAAACGTGCTCACAAGCCCACAACTTTTTTTTTATTAATTCAGTAATTTTTTTTACATAAATGCTACCATTTTATAAAACAAAAAAATTATAGAACCATTTTTTTATTTTCAATTTTCTCAAAAACTGAAAACTGATCAACTGGTTTTGATCTCTTTTTTTATAGAAAATGTTTACAATAATTTTAAAAATATTGTGTACCAAAATTTTGAAAAAAAAAAATCTTTGGATTTTTAAAAAAGTTCCAATTTTTTTTTATGAGAACTTAATATGTAATTCGAAAACGACTTAGTCGATTTTTATTAAAATTAGCACCCAGAAGTTTTTTTGACATTATCTAGAAGTTTTTAAATATTTTTTTCTTTTAACCAAAAATAACGGTTCCTCCCATACAATTGTTTAAAAACCTGTACTGAAAATCTCATTTTTCTCAAATACGGCTCCTACGATTTTGATTAAAATTTGTGTGTGAACTAATATTAGAACGATGAACCATATATTATTGTGAAAAAAAAATTATCTATCGTTGAAAAATGGTACCTCTCATGGTATCATTTTTTGGGTTTTTGACTATCTCATTATCTGTTGAACCAATTTTAATGAAATTTTTACAAAAAATCTTCTAATAATAAAAGCTACGAATAAGTTTGCATATCAAAATTTTCAAAAAATCAAATTTTTAATTTTTAAAAAAATTTTCTAAATTATTTTTTTTTAAATTCAATATTTCGATTTGTTTTTTTTAAACTAATTTTTAAACTCCGCATAAATAAGTACTAAAAATTGGCTTGCCAATCTTTTTCCGTAAAAATATATTCAAAATTTTAAATATAAAATTAAAAAAAAAAAAACCGCTCCAACGATTTTTAAAATTTTTTTCTCATAAATTAAAATTTGTATAAGAAATCACTTGGTGTACATTGCGTTGGTGTCAAATCAATTTCAAATATTTTTTAATCAATTTATTTCTACTTTTATAGATTGTTCTACATTTTTTCAGTCTAAACCGTAAATTCCTTGCATATGTGCAAAGGGCAAGATAGCGCGGTGCTATATTGTTTATATTTATGTACTCACATAATACTTCCTTGAACTAAGCTATATTTTTGGCAGGTGGCATAAAATATGGGCTCCAATAACTAATAAATTTCTTTTATCAGTTCGTTTAGCAAGTTGGTGCGACTCAGTTGTGCATTTTATTTTATTTTCTGAATCTGTGAAAATTTAATTGAATTTAATTGTTGTTCTTTTAAATTATTTTTAAAAATTAAAAATATAACAGCATTTTCAACAAAAATGTATTTGCTTATAAAATTTCTACGAATAATTTTTTTTTAAACTATAACTGAGCCACAAAATGTGCCCTTAACAATATAATATGCGCATCGCTCTAATAAAACTGGAATGACCTATTCCTATATAAAAAAAATTATATCACTCTTTATATCAGTTATATGTACATGATGAGGATGACAAAATAAAAATACCTCTCGTCGTTTTCTATTTTATAATAAAAGCAAAAAAAAAAAAAATAGAAAATAGTAAATATCTGCAAATAGAAGTCACCTCTATAACAAAGTACCGCATAATATGACAAAAAATAAAACCACCGGAACTAACCTCAAATGCAATAAAATTTCACGGCCAATGCACAATATCATCCAATATTCATCACTTGTCAACATGGTCAAATGACCATATTTTGGCTAAACCCTACCGACGACTCTTCCCCCCCCCCCCCCCCGCCATCTGAAGCCCTCCATATATAGATACCTTTCGGCAAAAGAGCGCGAGCCGGTAAAAATGTTTGCAGTTTAGTGCAGTGACTCATGGCAGCCACAAATCCTGCCGCAACTCCCAATGTGGTATACCGAGTTAGCGGCCCGTAAATAAAAAAAAAATAAAATAAAATACCAACAACAACAGCAACTCCAGCAAACCCTCGTCTGCAAACCTTTAACACTTTTAAATCCCTATAAAAAATTTACACCCCCGAACAGAACAACAACTACTCGTACTCTCATAGTCGATGCAAAAAAAAAAATAAACATTGAAAATAAAATAATTTGTTTGTGTTGCTTTCTCTTTTTTTTATTTTTTTGTCATCCTCTTTTTTCTATGTGGGATCCTCTTCCTGTCGAATTTCATGAAATCGCCTGGAATCGCCTGCACATCTACATTCTGCATATATCGTGATGTGATGGTGTTTTGTGTTCTTTTCGATGCTGCCCTGTTCCTGTTATTTGTACTTCTCTATGTGCACCATCACCATCGACTCTCCCTGCTGCTGCTGCTGCTGCTGCTGCTGCTCTGTGCTGTGCTGACGCTATTATCCTTTCATGACGGCGGGCGGCGGCTGCATCGACGAATGCTGGTTTTTTAAAAATTTCACTCTCTATCGTCCTTTTGATGATATGGAACTCGGGAACTTCATTCTATGTTTTGAAACGACGAACGACTACGATGATGATGATGATGATGATGATGATGGTTGGCGGCGGTGGCGTCTGGTGTAGTACCGCCGGATATCCTGGATTATCCCACAAGTACGGATATGGTTGTACGAGAGGGCAGTAACGTGACGCTTAAATGTGCTGCTACCGGATCACCAGAGCCAACTATTACGTGGAGACGTGAAAATGGAGTACCCATTGGATTGTCCAACGGTTCAGAGGGTAAGTTTTGTTTCTGTTGTAAAGGTAGGATAGGGTATACTAAATAAACTAAACAAAATACCAACAAAAATAGGTATATCCACAAAAATAAAAACGATCTAAATAAAGGGCAACAGCACATTGCCGTTTGTTGGTTGGTTTGTTGGTTGGTCTAAGGAAGGACAGAGAAAGGGTATATTTGATGTATTGAGTGTTGAACGATGACTATGTGTATGGACAACGTTTCAAAGATAGACCCTCAACTCAAATAGGCCACAATAGACTGAACAGTTTTTTGGTCAAAGACCTTTATGTTCTTTTAGAAATTAGGTACCTACCCAAAAAGGTTATTAGATTTGATGTGCAGCACAGCAGATAAGGAATAAGGCATTTTTATATAGAAAATAATATATTTAATATTTTTGAAGAAAAATTCTTTTAAGAAATGATCTTTTCTTACAGGAACAATTTAAGTAAAAGCTACATAGGTGTGCAACTTGCATACATATCTATAATTGAGAGACTTAATTTTAAATATTAAGTTTTAGAGTTTTTATAAAAGAACTACACAGGTTAGAAATTAAAATTTTTAGCTGGTTTGGTTTTGGCAACACTGGTTTTGACAGCTGACGTGTGTTTAGTACCTTGTGTCGCTGTCAAACAGCTTCAGTTTGGTTTGCAATTTAACCATGGATCGTCTTACAAATGAACAACGCTTGCAAATTATTGAATTTTACTATAAAAATTCGTGCTCGGTTCGAAATGTTCATCGCGCGCTGCTTCCATTTTATGGTCGGCATTCTCGACCTTCTGAGCAGTCTATTCGGAAGATTGTGACCAAATTTCGCACCAAATTTACTTTGTTGGACATTAAACCACCAACACGTTTACGTACTGTGCGTAGTGAAGAAAATATTGCGGCCGTATCAGCTAGTGTGACAGAAGACCGCGAAATGTCGATTCGGCGCCGTTCCCAGCAGTTAGGCCTTTGTTACAGCACTACGTGGAAAATTTTGCGGAAGGATTTGGGCGTAAAGCCTTTTAAGATACAGCTGGTGCAAGAACTAAAGCCAGCCGACCTACCACAACGCCGAATTTTTGGTGAATGGACTCTTGGAAAGCTGACCGAGGATCCGCTTTTTTATCGAAAAATTGTGTTCAGCGATGAGGCTCATTTTTGGTTGAATGGGTACGTAAATAAGCAAAATTGCCGCATTTGGAGTGAAGATCAGCCAGAAGCATTGCAACAGCTACCAATGCATCCCGAAAAAGCCACTGTTTGGTGCGGTTTATGGGCCGGCGGCATTATTGGGCCATATTTCTTCAAAGATGATGCGAATCGCAGCGTTACTGTCAATGGTGAACGCTACCGAGCGATGATAACAAACTTTTTTTTGCCCGAAATGGAAGTTCTTGACTTGCATGATATGTGGTTTCAACAAGACGGTGCCACATGCCACACAGCACGCGAAACAATGGCGCAATTGCGAGGCGAGTTTGGTGAACAGTTAATTTCACGTTTCGGGCCGGTCAATTGGCCGCCTAGATCGTGCGATTTGACACCATTAGATTATTTTTTGTGGGGGTATGTCAAGGCTAATGTCTATAGGGACAAGCCCGCTTCCAGTGCGCTTCGACGCACTGGAAGCCAACATCCATGCATTCATTCGTGAGATACCGGCCGATATGTGTGAAAGAGTATGCCAAAATTGGACTCAGCGGATGGGCTACCTGAGACGCAGCCGCGGTCAACATTTGCATGAAATTATCTTTAAACATTAAATTGCAAGGTTCAAACTATCGATTCAAATAAATATTTCATTCATTTTTTCGAATTTTTTGTTTTTTTTTTTTTTAAAGTTCTAAACCTCTTAAAAAATCACCCATTATATTGCTATTTTTTTTTTTTTTTTTTTTTAAGATTTAAGTACACTTCGTACATATTTGTATCAAAAAACACACAGGATTTCGTTTTTTTTTGTTCCTAAAAGTCTTAAGCATTAAGCTCCTGAATTACTTGGATGATATAAGCCTTAAGTGCTTGAATCGTTTCCGGATTGTTGGCATAAAATCGGTCCTTCAGGATTACCCACAAAAAAAAGTCCCAAGGGGTCAATTCGCAGCTCCGAGGCGGCCAATTGACATCGCCTAGACCACTGATAACACGATTTGGGAATTTGGTGCGCAAAAGATCGATTGTGGCATTGGCTGTGTGGCATGGAGCGCCATCCTGCATGATTCAGAGGTCGTCCAAATCCTGTCTTTAATTTTAGGAAAAAAAAAAAAAGTCGGTTAACATGGCTCTGTACGCCCACCGTTGACCGAAACGTTTTCGAAGAAGAAAAATGGTACAATGATGCCACCACTCCACAACTCCACAATCTGCACCAAACTGTCACCCTCTGTGGATGCATTGGCTTCTCGACAGTAAATAAATTGGTCGGCGCGACGACGACGGCTCGTACAGAACCAGGACCTAGTGACTTACAGCTCTCAACTATTCCTGTGTGCGTGTTTATTAGTAGGAATAGAGGGGACCTACAATTTTTTGCCGAATCCGAACGGCTAAGGTTAAAAGCACTTTTTCAAGACAAGAGATACTCTTGGGGGATTTGTCAATTCCTCGCAAGAGTCAGTAACTTGTGAAAAACATTTCTGTTTTTAGGTGGCATAGGCTGGGAATCGAACCCAAGACTTTCGACATAACAGTCCAACACACTAACCATTATGGCACGGGCTACTACAATAACGTGCGGGTTTTCCAAGTCCCATCAGATGCAGCATTTTTGTTTGTTAACGTAGCCGCAGAGATGTAAGTGTGCTTCTTTTAAAAAAACGCACTGTTTGGGCTACACAGTACTCACTTTGGAAATAAGTTTTCAATATTTCCCATCGTTGTTGGGACCCATTTCGTTCCGCGGAGGTATGATACTGACTTTCTGTCAAGATTTCGACCTAACCTATTATTTAAAAAGAAACCACTAGCCCACCCGTTATATAATATGTCCCCTAAAATTGTAGGAACTATATTTGCAGAGAGTTTGGTCAATTACAGAAAATAATCAGAAATCTAAAGTGTACATATTTGACATGCAATTCAATCGCGAAAGAAATTTCCCCGATTTTTTTTTTCATATTTTGAGAAATTTGCTATCGAGAATCATCTTCGAAATTAGGGAAAATATTCCTTTTAACAAAACAGTTTTCGTGAATAATTTTTTGTCAGCAAGCTTTTTCCCTACTACCGGTAAGTATTTGGGAAAAAAATATTTTGTGAAAAATTCGGGATGGAAAACATTTTAGCCTCAGTAAATTTTTTTCCAGAGAAAAAAAAAGTTCTCATTAAATTAAAGATAAGGCTGAATGTCTTTCTCGTACCCATACGGTTAGGTGGGTAATTTTCGAAAATTGCACCATCACGATATTTTGTACCGATTCTGGTTCGGTGAAAAAGTGAATCGAATAAATGGTTAACCACATTCGCTTATTTTGAGTTTCACCCGAAATTTCATGTTTGAAAAATTCCCCTTATTGTGAATATTCATTTCGGGGGAAATGTAATCCCATTGAGAGACTAATGTTTACTTATTTTTTGTAGGCGAACGAAATTTCGTTCGGGCGAAATTCTTAATATAGCTTTTAAAATTTAAGGCGAAAAAAAAATTCACTATGATATACAGGGTGTTCCGAAATTACGGCCACAGAAGAAAACCATTAGTTCCTGAGGTCATTTCAGGTCGAAAAACTTCGCTTCGTTTTCGACTTATAACGGTTTTTATGATTTTTATTTTTTTCCTTTGACTGGCTCTTACTTTGCCAAACTACAATCGATTTTTGATTTTTTCTAATTTAAAGAAGAGCATTTATTTGTATCTATGATACAACTTTTGTCTGTGTGGACATCGGTTTTCCCGCAATTTTCCATTTTAATTGGGAAGACAAGTTTACAAATTTATGAAATGTTAAACTAAAAAATTGAAATTTTGTCTAAGCTTTGTCATCTTTCCTTCCCTAGATCCGTGAATTCGATAATTTCATTCATGAATACTTTTGGCTTATGTCCTTTAAAAGTATCTTCCCAATTCCCAGAAAAAATGACTATTCAAACAAATTTTTTAAGAATATTTTTTTAAGGCTGAGGTTCAAGTTGGTAATATCGAAATGGTAGGAAAACATATTTTTAAGAACGCCCATCTATATTTACTTATACTTGAAAGTTTGTGTGTTACTTTTGAATGACTTCATACACCTATCTCATCATCCTTTTTTTGAATAAGGGTTGTAACTATTTCTATAACCCTCCTTCAAAAAATAAAGTTCTTTGATATGCCTCAACTACATGTAGGAGGATATATTATTAAAAAAACTTCGAATCCTTTTTAGTGATTATACCATTCACACTCACATTCACTTCGTAGACTATATAAGTAAGACTAACATAAAAAAAAAATAGAGCTATCGACCTCAAAAACAGGAAGTATCGGTCGTCGCAATAGCATAGCAACACGGCACTGCTGTGCTGGTATCGACATCAACGGCCATCGTCCTTTGAAGCAATTTAAAAATTCATTTAAAAAAAAATATTAAAAAACAAGACCACTTTGAATATATGCCATAAATAGGCCTTAATGTTAGACATTACGACGAATCGATTAAAAGATATTATTTATACTCGTACCTCTATACCAAGTTGTTATGAAAAAAAATGAAAAAATCGTTATGCGTCAGAAGCAGTAGTATAGGACTTTAAAACGAGGGAAGTTATGGGACTATAATATAGTTCTAAAAGTATAAAGAAAGGATAGAAATCCGCGGGTATTGAATATTTCCAATGTGCATTGTCCTCTAACGTTATTGTATACACCTACCTCTAGCAATTATGACCTTGTGTTTTTTTTTGGTGTATTGTATTTGCCTTATACTTATTTTATTCTTTTACAGTTTCCAGTATTGAAGGCCTTAACCTAGTTTTGCCGCATGTGAAGAGGCAACATATGGGTGCATATCTATGTATTGCATCGAATGGTGTTCCGCCATCAGTAAGCAAAAGAATAACCCTCATTGTGCATTGTAAGTGGTTCTCTATATATGTGTATGTATGTTTTGTTTCAATTCGATATCCTTGTAGGATTTTGATGATGATTTTTTTTATTTTTTATTTATAAAAAACATTTGAAACAACAATTTTTTTTTTTAAATTATTTTCACAGTTCCACCAATGATAACAGTACAAAATCAATTAATTGGAGCTGTTGAGGGAAAAGGTGTAACGCTAGAATGTCAATCAGAAGCTTTTCCAAAATCAATTAATTATTGGACAAGAGAACGAGGTGAAATTGTACCCCCAGGTAAGATATTAAAATTGTATATATATAAAAATTATAGCTAGACTTATAAAATTTACAAAAAAAAAATCCACCCATGAAAGTATGCAATTAGGATTTTTCACGATTTTTTTCTTTGCCTGTCGAAATTTCCAATTTTAGGTTTCGTATTCGCATTGTGTTTACCTGGTTTAGTATGAATCCGTCTCGGATTCGCATGGGTAGGAATAGCGTATAAAAGTTAAAAAAAAAGAAAAAAAAATCCAGTCCTGAAAGTATGCAATTTCGGGTTTTCGAGTTTATTTTACTTTTTCGTCGAAATTTTCGGCTCCACCTGCTTCAAAATTAGTCCCAGTTTGGCACGGGTAGAAATTTAAGTTACGTAGGTATTAAATTCACAAAAAAGATTACACCCTTGAAAGTATGCAATTTCGGGTTTTCACAATTTTCTTAATTTGTCAGTCGAAATTTTCAATTTCAGACTCCGTTGTCTGTTTACCTGGTTCAATATTAATCAGTTTCAGTTTTGCACGGGTAGAGAAAATCTAAGTTGCGTACAAAATTTACAAAAGAAAAAAATTACACCCCTGAAAGTAGGTATGCAATTTCGGGTTTTCACAATTTTCTTAATTTTTTGGTCGAAATTTTAAATTTCCGAGGTGTGTTTATCTGGTTCAATACGAATCAGTTTCAGCTTCGCACGGGTAGAAAAAATCTAAGTTGCGTATAAAATGTACATAAGAAAAAAATAACACCCCTGAAAGTAGGTATTCAATTTCGGGTTTTTATGATTATACAACTTTTCCAGTCCAAATATCCAATTTTAGGCTTCGTTGCGGCGTTTTTCTGGTTCAGTACGAATCTGACCCAGCTTCGCATGGGTTGTTCTCTAAGTTGCGTACAAAATTTACCCCTGAAATTCAATTTCGAGTTTTCACGATTTTTCAACTTTTTCGGTCGAAATTTCCAATTTTCGGCCCCGTAGTTTGTTTACCTAGTTCAATAAAAGTTTGTCCCGGCAATCTAAGTTGCGTACAAAATTTACAAAAACAAACCAGAAAAAATTCCACGCCTATAGGTATGAAATTTCGGATTTTCACGATTTTCTTACTTTTCCGGTCGAAATCTCCAATTTTCAGCTCAGTAATGTATTGACCTTGGTCCTCATGCCAATCGGATGATACAAGCGATTTCCAATGAAATAAAACTAATACCTGATACTCGCTTTGATAAGCCTCTAAAAAGCAGCATTAGAAGTATTCCGAAATATATCAATAGGCAAATTTCAAAAAACTTATCAAATGTTTTTTTTTTTATTTTCTACAGTAGTTGGTAGTTATAGGATTTGAATATCTTAACCTTTAAGAATTGTCTGTTAAAATATTAAATTACGGAATTTCTCCACCGATATTTTTCGATTTCGAGTGTTTTTTTTTTACTCTTTTTTAATATGTACTGTCTGCCGCAACTTTTTGTCTCGACAGGCTTTCAAATTCCAGTGTTAATGTTTTTTATTAATTTTCAAGTATAAATATTATGCTTGATTGGTTGCATTAATAATAATTTTTTAACTTTCTGACAGCAATTTAACAATTTGCCCTTTTAAAACCTGGCTTTTACAGTCGTTCTCAATTCTCTCCACTTCATGGATTTTTTGTTAGTCAATAAAAAAAATTCCATTTGCTATATTGTAAGTTTGTCTAGTTATATTCTGACACCCTCACATATACAAACTAGTCAATTTACATAACCCTCAACCCCACCCCTAACACACCAACAACCGGACGGATGCAACCAACTGTAGCGAAAATAATAAACCAGCCAAACTACCCGCCGCCGCCGCCAATGTCGATGCGGATGTGGGTTTGGGTAGAAGATGGCAAAGTGAAATTTTCGAACACATGTTGATATATGGGAAATATTATTATTTATTTCGCACGAACTCTCCTTCTCACCCTTCAACTAATCGCTATACTCTCTCCCCATACATTTGCCACCATAATATCATGGCCAACTCAAGGTTAGCTATATCATAATATAAATATAGTCTCTCCAAATGCAAATCGAACACCCTCCTCTATACTTATATGTATGTATGTATATAAGAAAATAACTTTACATAGATACGTGTGATTTATGCACGTGGTAAATTGTAGTCGAATTCCGACACTGACTGCTTGTGGTCCGTTTTGGTATAAATAATCAGCGCGCATCCATGAAGAAGCGACTTACCGCAGCACATCAGTGAATGGCGAGCGAAAAAAACCGGAAAAGCGAAACGAAGAATGTAAAACTGTTGAAGAGAAAGTTTTTTTTCTTTTTTTTACAAAAACTTGTCCGTGGCTGAAGGTGAATTTTTGGAAATCTGTTATTGGCGCAAAAGATGAATTTCACGTTTGAATTAAATTACTTGAGAAAAAATAAATTCACTTAAACTTCCGAAACCTTCTAACTTATTCTTAATGTCGATCGAATTGTTTTTTGTAACTGATATCTTTATCAAGTGTTATAATTTTTTATAAATAAAACAACAGTTAGTCAAACTGTAACTGAAGTATCGATATCGAATCATGGATTTTGATTTGTCCCACAATCTTTATTTCTGGGGCATGTGTGGTTACTTGATCTTAATGCAGCAGGACTGTGGGAATAATTTTAGTCATGTGATTTATGTGAATTTGACTTAATGACTCTGATATG
Source organism: Epistrophe eligans (assembly GCA_951394125.1). Taxonomy (NCBI): domain Eukaryota; kingdom Metazoa; phylum Arthropoda; class Insecta; order Diptera; family Syrphidae; genus Epistrophe; species Epistrophe eligans. The sequence continues at coordinate 105,546,901 of OX596028.1, read as the reverse complement.
ATTCATTCTTTGTTTGTAAAATGACACAACGCGCTGTGTTCTTTTTATTTGTTTGGGTTGTTAAAAAAAAAAATTGTTTGGATGGCGATATTTCCACAACCGAGACTCGTAAATGGTTGCGGTTTTCAGTGGTGAATTGGAACCCAACCCTTTCCGCCAATGTAAAATTTTTAGCACATCTGACTTTTGAAAATAGAATGGGCTACCTCTCCCTGCGTTTCCCCAAAAAGTGATTTTTTTCATAAATTTCATAATATACATAAAAATATAGATCAATATAGAACTGAAAGCCAAAGTCTTCTATATGGTCTTGTTCTTGAAATTTGGGGTATTTTTTATTTTGTTTTTCTTTTCGAAACGGTTCAAAAATTTCGGTTGAGTGAAAAAAGTAGTTTGTTAAAATTTCCGCTCTAAGAATTTAATTCTGTAAATATGGCCCAAAATTTATTTATTCATATTTTTTTTTAAGCTTTCTAGCGAATTTATAATATTTGTAACAGTTTACCGCCATTAAAAGTAGTGTGCATTAAAGCGCTTTACCTGACTTGATTACTTCAGGTGGCCGAGGTACTATGCTCACCGGTTGAGGGGCCTGGCCATGTAAAGTCACATAAATAGTATCTTTATAAAAAAAAATGTAGGTAGGTAGAAATGGCGTCGACGAGTGCCTAGCTCCGTGACCCAATTAGCGATTGATTGCGCCGTTTTGATACCATAACTCATTCGACCTGTATAAGAAAAAGAATTGTTGGAAACGACTTTGTGGAATCATCAATAAACTCCCACAACCACAGTATGCCGAGATAGGTATGTAAATTAATTTCCATTTCCGAGTGAATCTATATGACTTTTAAAAGAACATCGTCCACTTACTTGCAGTCGAAGTTTATCTTAGAGCCAATTCGTTATGTTGAGAAAAGAGACCAAATCCTTGATCTTTATTTCGGAGAGTTCGTTGAGGTTATGGAAGAATGGTTTACCAAATGACTGTAATTTAATTCTGGCCAAAGCGGGTCATTTGCAGAGGAAGTGAGCTACTGTTTCTTTTTCCTGCTGGTCCCCACAACTACGACAGTAAGTGTTGTGTTGTGAGGGATTCCCAGCTTTGCCGCATGCTCTCCTAATGCCCAGTGTCCAGAACAGGTTGCAACAATCCTGGCTATGTCTTGCCTGGGTCTGCAAATTAATTATTTTGGTCAGGATCTGTTATAGGTGGGCCAAATCTTTCTAGAAATAATGCAGTTTGTTTAACTGGCCAACCTATGGATTGATTCGTTAAGAAAAAGAATATATTGCCCTTCATAACCCCAAGAGGAATGTTGAATCTTTCCGAAAGTGAGCTATGAAGGGATGATCCTTGCCTGGCCAGTTCATCTGCGTACTCGTTTGCCTCAATGCCACAGTGACCCGGAACCCAGATAAGAGTCACCTTGAGGTTAACATTCAGACTTTTGAGCTCATCATCATGGCATTCCTTTAGTCACTTCCTTTTTTTTAAATAGTCTCAGAATTTATTTACAATTCAACAACACATATTTTGAGCTTGAATAGAAAGTGTAAAATTATTCACAAATGCGGAATTGAGTCCCAGTAGGTACCCTGTTTCATAAAAATTGACAAGTGCCACAGGTGATAATTTCTAAAGCAGTAAATTTATCTATAATTGTTAAATTTCTGACTCATAAATAATTTGACAATTTATTTAAATTATCGGAAAATATCCGATAGTTGTCAAGTTTTCGGATCATTCGAAACTTGTCATGATAATAATTCGTTAAAATTTCCCGAGAATTGTCATGAATTTTCTATCAATTTTTTGCTGATAATTTTGGTATAACAGAAAAAGAAATATAAAATTCCAGTTCAGGTTTCAAGCTCACTGAGATCGAACAGAACATGATTCCTCAGTGAAATTCTTCACTTTTGCTGTCAAAAAGCTGAGACTGATATTTTTTGAATTCAATTATTATTTTTGGTCGCAGTTGATCAATTTGTGAAAAAGAGATAAAAAGTGATATTAACTTCTAGCGGATAAATCTTGTTCAAGTTTCTCCTTCTCCTCACTGAAGCTGACACTTCTGTCTTTGTTCAGTGAGATATCAAAAACGTAAACTGGCTAAAAATATTTAGTTGACAATAATTGTGACAGGCAATTCAGTTTATATCAAGTGTTGGCAGTTGACAAGTTTACGAGTTAAAATCTTTTATAATATTTTTTTTTTTTTCAAATGAAAGTGATGCAATTCTCATGTGAAACTTCGTGTAAAGCGCATTTGTTTAAACAGAAAATAAATAACTTAATTTACCTTGCAACGACTTTAATATTTCAAATTTGAAAGTTGCCGTGTATTCCGTGCCAAATTTGTTAAAAATTTTCACAAAATTATCAAAATTTGGCAACAATTAAGCCGAATCTACACACAAATGTATATCGTGTGGTGTGTTGTGGAGTCGTGTGTGGCTATCGCTTCAATGTTTTTAATATGCGTAGAGCCATATTTGTCTCGTTTGATGTGTTGTGGTTTGGTGTGTTGTGTCGAAAACAATCTTTTACCGATTGCGCTACACCACGCTGTGTCGGAGACATATTTTTCAGTGGGAAAGATAAGAGAGTATTCGAGGAAGAGAATAAGTAAAAAATAAACTTTGCAAGACAAAATTCTGAATATTGTACACAGTCAGCGACACAACACATCACTCCGCAACACACCAGTAACCACAAGAGATAGGTGTGGCTCCGGCTTTAAATTATTAATGACAAAATTGTGAGGACAAATATGTCATCTGTCAATATTTTATAAACCGAAAATTTGTCATAAAAGTGCGACAAATTTGTACAATTGTAACCTTTAATTTTGTATGAAATAGGACTTAGGTATCCACGTAAATTGTCCTCATTTTACATATTTTTGTTGCATTCATGCGCACAGAATATTATAATGTTATAACGTCGAAGGCTTCAAATGCATTTGAAATTTTTGATCACCAACAAAAAAATCATTATTTTCATATTTTCGTCCGCTAACTTTATATAATTCGAATGCATAACTGCGAGATATCATATTTAACTAAATTATGGTCTGAGATAGCAAACGTCACTCAATCACAAATGGTTGGTTGCTCGTGGCCACAATTTCTATTTAATAGTTTAAATGCTGTTTGATGCTTTCCTGAATTTATTAGCGAATTTATTTTTTTTCGAATCACGAAAAAAATTTATTTAGTTATGAATTTTCAAATATAGATACATATTATTAAATTTGTATTTATACCCCTTCCGAAACACGGTTTACAAAATTTGGTACATCGTGGTCTACGAAAGAATGGAACCAAAGACTTGATAAACTAAAAAAAAACAATAAATCGTCATTCTTCCTAACCAACACCCCTAGAAATGCCAGTTCCGCATGGGTCCAATCGTTTTTTATGAAGTATTATTCCATCCCAGATGTGGAATGTCATCGACTTCTCCCCAAAAAATTCAAGGTGTCGATACCAATTAACTATGATTGGCTTTTCCACCGGCCTGGAAAAAAGATTATCATACAAAATATGAAGATATCAAAATGGATAGAAAACACATCCTACGATACATCTCGCTCCACTCAGAAGACTAAAACGCCCAGAAGACCTGCAACAACAAGCGCCTCACCAAGTTACACCCCAAAACCTAACCGCAACTGGACCTTCAAAATGGGTGTATTTCCCAATTTCTCTAATAGTATTTTTAAAAAACTTAATGTAAATGCCCCCGATTTTAAACCTCCCGCAACCTCCCTAAATGTTCCATCAACCTCTTACAGTGCTTCCGGCCCATCTAAAGAAACAAAACGAGTATCTTTTAAACACACTCCAACCCCATCACCACCTCCGTCTCGATCTCCCTCTCCAATTGTCCCCAATTTCGACTTAAGAACAGGGGCTAAATATCCTAATTTCATAAGCTCCCATATTTTGAACCCCACTCAGTCAACTACTCAACAAAATTCAGACAACTCTTTTGATCCTCTTTTACCACCAGTAGTCAAACTTACCCAGCAAACTGCAGATTCCACTGAATGTCGCTATGCTCTCTCTAGGCTTAGAGACAAGAAGATTTATGAGAATGTCCGTATTTTCCTAGCATTTCTGCACGACAAGTCAGATTCTGTTTGCTACGAAGGGAAAACCAGAACAAGCGTTTTGGTTTCCATCCAACAGGAAGGTCTGCCGTCTGAATTTTCTAAGCTTATGAAAATTTTTATCAAATATCATGACAGTTTTAACTTACCACCACAAAAAGTAAAGGATGATCTGGATACTTTCCGTCAATACTTACAGTCTAAACGAATATCCCACCTGCAACGCAACAGAAATGATCACAACCGTTTTTTTCGTTCCTAATCCAAACTCCGCTCAAACACGTAAACACCTCCCTCTAACTATTTATTATCAAAATGTAAGAGGTCTTCGATCTAAAACCAACTCAGTCTTAAGACAATCACACTCCCTCCCTTTTGATGTCTACGCTTTGACTGAAACTAACCTGACCCCCAGTATCAATAACCAAGAGTTGTTTCCCTCTTCTTTCAATGTCTATCGAGATGATGATCGGCCCACCGTTGGCTCTCCTTGCAGAGGAGTCCTTATCGCGATAAAAAATACATTGGACTCGTCCCTTTTTTCAATCTCAAGTACGTCTGAAGTTGATTTTGTTTCAGTTAAAATAAAACTTCTTAAAACGTCTGTTTATCTTATGTGTTTTTACATACTGCCTTCCCAACCTCTACAAACATATGAAATTGCTGTTCGCGCGATCGATCATTTAATAAATGATCGATGAAATTGTATTTTGTGGGGATTTCAACCTTCCACACCTTAAATGGACTGTGTCAGACCACGGATCAAACTACATTTGTAATCCCTCCTCGGCAAAAGAATGTCTTTTTGTCGATCATTTAACTGATTCAAGCCTCAGTCAAGTGAGTGGCGTTCTAAATAATATGAGCCGACAACTTGACCTTATTTTCTCAACCGACCCAGATAACTCATTAGTCACTCTCTGCCCCCAAATTCTTACAGCTATGGATAATTTTCACCCTCCCTTGTTACTAACGTTCTACCTCAACTCGTACCCAGAAGTTACACCCACTTCACATCCTATTTTGTATGATTTTCATAAAGCCCAATTCTCCCAAATTAACGATTATATAAACCGAGTTTCATTTGATTTTGAAAATATGTCTGTTGAAGAAGCCACTAACCTTTTTTACAATGAACTACACTACTCAATTTCGTTGCATGTCCCTTCCTACCGACGTAGAGTTTCTCCTTCATCACCGCCTTGGTATAATCGAAGACTTCGATCGCTGCGTAACCAAAGGAACAAACTGTGGGAAATTTTCCTATGCTCTCAATGCGCAACTGACTACTCTAAGTACCTTGGTGCTTATCTTCATTTCAACGAACTGTACAGTTTTCTCTACCAAGAATATTTACATAAAACTCAATCTAACCTTATTAACGATCCCAAATCCTTCTTTCAGTTCGTTAATCACAAAAGAAAGTCAGATGGGTATCCATCCTCTTTGTCCTTCAATAATGAAACTTCCAATGATAATCTAACTATAGCTAATTACTTTGCATCATTTTTTAAAGATTCATTCTCCAAGGATTCTTTTAAACCTGATTGGACCTATTTTGAGTATTTACCGAATTTTTCGCTGGGTCCATTCTTACCCGATTGCATTGCTCCATCGGCCATTGAAAACAAATTTTCTCAACTTAATGATGAGTTCACTCCTGGCCCTGATGGTCTTCCTGCCATTTTCCTAAAAAAATGTTCTTCTTCTCTTTCAACTCCTCTATCAAAGATTTTTCATTTATCCTTATCTCAAGGAACATTTCCTAAGATATGGAAAACATCTTTCATAACACCAATTCACAAGAAAGGGCCGAAAGGTGAGGTGAAAAACTATCGTCCAATTGCTAAACTTTCTCATATCCCAAAAATTTTTGAAAGCATTTTATATGAATTCCTCAGTTTTCGTTGCAGGTCCCTTATTACCCCAGCACAGCACGGTTTCTTAAAAAACAGATCTACCACCACAAACCTTGTAGAATTCGTTTCATTCACTCTAAGAGCCTTAGAAAACGGAAATGAAGTTGATATGATCTCCACTGACTTCAGCAAAGCGTTTGACAAAATTTCTCATAATCTTATAGTCTTTAAACTCTCCTCTTTAGGTTTTGAACCCCTTTTCCTGAAATGGATTACTTCTTACCTTGAGAATCGTGAATATTATGTCCGGTTTAGATCCGCATGTTCAAATCCTTTTTTAGCCACTTCTGGTGTCCCCCAAGGTAGTCATTTAGGCCCTCTCCTCTTTATCCTTACAATTAACGACATTGACATGGTCATTAAACACTGTCAAATATCTCTTTACGCTGACGATACGAAATTTTTCAAAATCATTGCAGCACATGAAGACATATCCCTCCTCCAAACAGATCTCGACAATTTCTCAACCTGGTGTACCAAAAATTGCTTAGAGCTCAACATTAGCAAGTGCCAGACAATGACCTTTTCACGTAAACGCATTAAAACAACTCCCCGTCTTTACTATCTTCATAATCACCCCATACAGATAGTAGAAAACATAAGGGATCTTGGTCTGTTATGTGACCGTGAACTTAAATTTCTACTTCATATTGATGAAATAATTCATAAGGCCAACTCAGCTTTGGGTTTCGTTAAAAGATGGTCTAAAGAATTTTCTAACCCTTACGTGACCCGATCGCTTTACATGACGTTTGTCCGACCTCTACTTGAATATACGTCTCAAGTTTGGTCTCCATATCAAGATATACATATATCAAGAATTGAAAACATCCAACGAAGATTTCTTCGTTTTGCACTTCAATACCTTCCCTGGGAAAATCCTTTGATCTTACCCCCTTATCGTGACCGCCTCCAACTGTTAAACCTCAACTCATTACAGGAACGTAGAGAAATTGCTGACATACTTTTCATACATCGGCTTGTCTCTGGTTCAGTTGACTGCTCCTCTCTCTATAACTCGATTTCTTTCAACACTAACACCCGTAATCTAAGAAACCCTCGCCTCTTCTATTTACCAAAACACCACACCTCCTATGGCCTTAATGAACCTCTGACCCGTATGCTTCGGTTGGTCACTTTGAATCCAAATTCATTTGATTTCAACATCAGCACCTACAACCTCAAAATCCTTTTGACCCATCCCCACTCATAGTTATAAGTTTAGATTTAAGTTAGTTTTTTAAGTTATACTTGTAGCTTGAATTAAGCGGAATAAATGGGGGTTAAGCCCCCACTAAAATTAAAATTAAAATATACGGCTGACTCAATAATACTGGTGAAATTCATGTCCTTTATTCACCACATAGCTGAATACCGGCATCATATTTTTTGTATTTATTTTTTTTAAAAGTTTGTTAAGTGGCCATGAGAATATCGGTGCTAGCTAGCATGGTGTTGGATAATACTCGGTTGGTTATATAATATAAGTAGTAAGGTACCCTACATTAAATAACGTATTTCCTCTTCTTCTTATTCAAGAACCCAAACACGAAACTGGCAATTTAAAAGGCAATTTAGAGTTTTTCTTTTTTTGAGAGGAGAAGACTGGTAAGGTTAGTATTATCCGGTGCATTGAATGCACATTAACGGAACAGAGTGTAGAGTAAGACTTCAATATATATAGCGTGTGCACGCTAGAAAACACCATAGCTGTACTTCTATTATTATGAGTAAGAAACTTATAGCTGTATAAGTGTATAACTGGCATATAGTTTATAACAGGTAAACTTAACCTAGCGGTATAATATTGAATGTGTGGTTAAATAACATTCAACAATCTTGGAAGGATGGATGGGGATATTTAACAGGAGACTGATATATTGGCGTGGTTTAGGGTCCTTAGTATTAATTATAATCTTTTGGAACGTTAATTGTCGTAGTTTCTACAGGGAATTAAAATGGATTTTTTTCTTAGTTCTTGTTTCAGATAAAATTGAAGGAATTCGAAATTCCTTCTTTTTATTGTAGATGTATTTTACTATACTTAGATTTTTTTTAATAGCGTAATCTTACGTCAATCTATGTATTCACTTTTTATTTTATTTTATTTTATTTTATTTTATTTTATTTTATTTTATTTTATTTTATTTTATTTTATTTTATTTTATTTTATTTTATTTTATTTTATTTTATTTTATTTTATTTTATTTTATTTTATTTTATTTTATTTTATTTTATTTTATTTTATTTTATTTTATTTTATTTTATTTTATTTTATTTTATTTTGTTTTGTTTTGTTTTTATTTTATTTTAATTTTTGTATATACGATTTATTTATAAAATTATTTTTGTATTTATTTAACCTATCATTAGTGACGAGTCAGGGGTTTTAAGGATTCCAGCTTACTTCTCCCAAAGAGTTTTTCATGTCAAGAGTTTTTCATGTAAAGAAAAGTGTGCTTTGTGCGTCTTTTGCACTCCTACCGACTAACAAAACGCCGTAGGAATGGTTAAAAGTTGCAAGTCACTAAGCCCTAGTTCTCCACGAGCTGTCAAATTACAAATTACAAATTACAAATTACAAATTACAAATTACAAATTACAAATTACAAATTACAAATTACAAATTACAAATTACAAATTACAAATTACAAATTACAAATTACAAATTACAAATTACAAATTACAAATTACAAATTACAAATTACAAATTACAAATTACAAATTACAAATTACAAATTACAAATTACAAATTACAAATTACAAATTACAAATAACAAATTACAAATTACAAATTACAAATTACAAATTACAAATTACAAATTACAAATTACAAATTACAAATTACAAATTACAAATTACAAATTACAAATTACAAATTACAAATTACAAATTACAAATTACAAATTACAAATTACAAATTACAAATTACAAATTACAAATTACAAATTACAAATTACAAATTACAAATTACAAATTACAAATTACAAATTACAAATTACAAATTACAAATTACAAATTACAAATTACAAATTACAAATTACAAATTACAAATTACAAATTACAAATTACAAATTACAAATTACAAATTACAAATTACAAATTACAAATTACAAATTACAAATTTCAAAATACAAAAGAAATAATTAAAAAAAAATTACGTATGCGCCCCATAAGACCTTGAAATTCAAATAAATTAGGATTAAAAGAGTCGATTTCTTTCATGCTACGTTATTTCTTAGTTTTCATAGAAACTCTCATTTATTTTTCTATAAATAGACTAGACATGCGTGAGCACAGAATTTTGAAATGCAAAATGTAATAAACCGATCCAAACAATTTTTCGTACCAACACCAACCCAGAATCGATATTATTAATTTTAAAATGCATTTCGTTAATCGTAATCCCATATACATTACTACACATGTATATGGGTAGCAATAAATATTTAAATTAAATTATAACCCTATACGAGTACGTAGTCTATTATCCATAGCAAATTTAAATAACCTACACGTGTGTAATGGCGGATATGTGTACCTTTTTATAATATACAAATACGTACTTGTTTTCACACTTTAATAACCAAATAAACATTAAAATAAGTGGTCCTCCCCTCCGTCCCTCCATCGAATGAATTTCCTTCTGGCTGACCAGTGCGACAGCTCTTTCGTTTCCCACATCATCATCATCATCAGAGCCAATATTCTCTCGATTTTACTTTTACCATCATCAGATGCAAAAACCTTCAACACAATTCCCTTTCAATTGAATGCCGAAACAACAGCGTCAGGCAAACAATAAACCGTTACCTCTTTGGTTGATGAAACAATATTTCCTATAATAAAATCAATCTCCTGTTTACGATACGCAAACAACAAGGGAAAATATATTTTCTTCTCACATCATGCCAATTTCAATGCAAAATAAAAATTAAAAAAAATGAAAAAAAAAATCTCCAGCCAGAGAATTCATCTCTATATACTTTTCCGGGCAATAACAAGGACACAAACAGGATATTCATTAGGGTTGCCTTAGTGTCGAGTTGAAAATTTTTTGACTCGAAATATTTTAAATATTTAATTACAATAGTTCGAATATTGAAATAAACAAAGCAAGCAAAAACACCTGGTACGCTACCAGGTGGAGGAGAGCAACTTATCCTCTCTGAGAATACCACAAATACTCAAATTCCTAAGAGAAATAGGTTTGGAGGAAGAGTTGTAAGATGAGTAACCTCGTCCAGCTCCATATGGGGCACAATAGATCTTAGGTCGCAGTGCAATTAACCCCCACAATATATTAATTCAAACAAAGCAAGTCGAAAAGAGAAAATGCCTCGAGATGGATTGAAAAAAAATATTGAGGATTTTTTTTTTTTTGTACAGAGCCTCTGAAAAATATTCCTTTATGTGTATTTATTTTGTGAATAATTCAAAAACAGAATATTTCCGTTTAATTTCTTTTTGAAGAGCAACTTAAAATTGTTACCCTTAAACTGCAGGAGCCTTGTTCCCTTTTTTGAAAACATCCCAAAAGGTAACCCTGACATACACCAGGCAACCGACAAAAAAAACATATTGTAATGCTGGTTTGTTTTATTATTTTTTTTGTATCCACATCCCCGGCTGCCGGAATTCGTTATGGCAAATTACTTCACACTCTCATTTGATCATCTCCGGACGAAAACAAAAAAAAAAAACCCGGCATGCCGTCGTCCTTATACAATTCAGTCGTCGTCGACAGCCACACCAAGCCAACTCCTCCAAGCTTTGATAGACACTCCACTCCATAGTCCTTTTATGGCTGTCGACCAACCCCACTTTACTGATTTTGAGCCGAAACCAATGAACATATCCATTCCATTCGCACCTTTTCATCCATGAAATGGAAACAATCTCAGAGATATATATTACTCAATTCACCCTCCCACGCATACACACCACATCACACCACACTCTATCCTTGTCATGCCAGCCATATACCATTGCCTTTTAGGTCGAAAGCAAATGTGAGCAACCGGTTAAGGGTTGAATTAAAATCACACGCTTGACTTATAGGGGTTGATTTAATACGATAACTGAATCATTGTTATCAAGTGATTTTATCTGCTCTTGTTGTTATTGTTGTTGTTAATATTATGTATTGTAGTTGTTGAAATATTATACAAACGATTATATTTTGTATTTAATAAAATTAAGGGAATTTACAGAGATTCTAAGAAATAATTTAATGAAGTGATCAATTTTACTTAAAAACTGCTTGGCATTTCAAGGAATTTCTTTTTAAACCACATTTTTTTTGCATTTCGATTCCGGATTTATCAGTTCACCAAATACTGGGTGTAACCCCTTTTAACTAACCTTCTAACTTCAATGTGAAGTTAGCAGTACATGGTGTTTTATTTGCACGAACCATTAATTTTGTGCAGAAAAAACCATCTTTTGATAAAACTCTCCATTAATATTTTTCCGGAGTCGTTTCGTTTACGTTTTAGCTGTCGATTTGAAGACCACAGAAAATTTTCGTTTCGCTTCAGCTGCGTTCTAGGCTTAATTTGTAATTGTGCACGTTTTTCTCAACTTTTATACTGCCTTTAAAAAAAGGGTTAAAAGATTTAGAAGTGTAGAATTTAACAAGCCGTGTCAAACTGTGCTGGGTTCCTGGACATAGCAATATAGAAGGAAATGACATAGCAGATGCACTGGCAAAAAAAGGGTCAATGTCAAATAGGAACAGTAGTAGTCAAATGGATATTGGACCAGATGTCCCGATTGGCGTGATCAAAAGGAACATAAACCTAATAACGAAATAGCAAATCAATAACTCCTGGATATCAAGAAACGATTGCGTCATCGCCTAGAATTAATGAAAAAAAAAATCGATACCTATATTTTATCACTGAGTAAAAAGAAAATTAGAACCCTGAAAGAGGTGTACTAACGGGACAATATGCCACTAGATTGGGTATTTACGCACCCGATTTCTGTAGGAGCTATCAAGATGTTGAAGAAATAAAAACCATTAAACACTTGCTCTGCGACTTTCCAAACCTCCAAACAAATCGCCTCCGCTACCTTGGAAATAGATTTGTGGGAGAACTGGACGATCTAGCGCAGGTCTCAATGGCAAACATGAGGAAATTTATAGAAAGCACAGGTTGGTTCGTAAATGAACCAGCCTATGTCAACCATTAGTTTAGGAGTTATCTCTGTTACAGGGGATCACAATGGACCAATAGTCTTCCGTGTAAGCAGCATCCCCAGAGCTGGGCACGCCCCTCCTTATCTAACCTAACAAGCTAAAATATGTATGCCTTGAAATTTCTCTAAAAATAAACAAAATGTGTGAGTAACGGATATCACGGTTTAGATGTGTAAACATAAAGGTTCTGCCGGGTTTCAGATTTCGATATAAATATCGTACCTTGTACGTGTGACACCTAATATATTGCACGTAAAACGTAACACAAAAAACCCGACAAATATGTTTACACACCAAAAATTGTTCACGATATTTACCGATAGCTGGATTTCTATCCGCTTTTACCCCAGGAAAACAAAAGTCCTTGTCCAAATTTAAGGGTTGTTTTTTTCGAAATGCTTTCCACATAAAAATAAACTCTCCAAATACCAAAATTCAGCTCCGTAGAAATTTTTGCGAAAAATATTCTTGGACTACAAAATGGTTTTTAAAAATGATCGTGCTTTAAAATTATGCTGTACATTAATTTTGGTAAAGAGTTCGAAACTTTTGCTAGAATTTGTCTGCCGTTGAGGGGTAGGGGTAGGGGTAGTTATAAGTTCTTATATCCGGATTAATTGAATGTAATCAACGTTACTGGCCACTAGCTGCATCTCCATCACAAGTAAGCTCTTTTTTTTTGTAAAATTTCCAATGAAGTGAAGTTGTGAAATTTAAAATTTTAAATGAGGATTAAAATGCTTTGAACGGCAATCAGTCATAAATTGAAAATTTAGACTGCATAATAAATTGAACAAACATACGTTACGTATATGTAATAACATTAATAATCTGTTGAACTTTAAATCAACTAAATGAGCCATCTTCTTAGAAGTGAACAATATAATCATAGGTCTCTTATAATAATAATCTTTTTTTTTTCGTGAAACCTTGCAAATTAATAAACTTTGCCATATGCTTATGTGATTAGTAAGTAAATTCGTAATTAAAACTAACTTTGTCTACATATTTAACATTTTTCCAATTTCAAACCTCGACGACAACAGTGGTGGTGGTGGTGGTGATGGTGGCGACGAAGCATTACCATAGTATCACTGCTGTACATTTATTTTAGAGGTTATCCTCGTGAGATTCAAAATTCCTCTTAAAAATGTATAAAGAGAAAACTTTAGTATGTTATACCATTTTCATCCCGGTAAAGTTAATAGTTTTTCATATTTGTTTTTTTTTTTTTTTGTAGTATACCTTACCTACATGTCCTTATGAACTCCTTTGTTATAACAGAAGCATATGAGTAAGTATATATTAGTACCGTTGTGTATACTGTCCATTCGCACTGTCTCACTGCCAAAGCAAATTATAGTTGTTGGGCAATTAGCATATAGCTGAATTCGTGATAGTAATGGAATATACACACATAATGCTTCTTTTTATAGAAAAAAACAAAAAAGTGAATATGAGGCGCTTGAATTCACTGAGGACACAAAAAAAAATTATAAAAAACTTTTTGTTCTTCTCTCTTTTGTGTACATATTTGCATTTATGCAATTTTTTGCTTTTGGGTTGATTCTGATTATATTACCATATCACACTTCAAGGTGGTGATGACGTTGACATTTAAATGTAATTATTTATGGAACTAGTACAAGTCAGAAATCTTATTCTTTTTTTTTTTGTTTACACTTTTACTAACACTAGTGTTATGTAGTCATGTTTTAATTATTATTTAATTTATTTTATTTCATTTTCAGGTGGAAAATTTCAATCAAATTCAACAGAAATGGGTGATTACAAAGTTTCAATGAAATTACAAATTTATCCACTAACGCAATCAGAATTTGGATCATATCGATGTGTTGCGAAGAATTCACTTGGTGATACCGATGGAACTATTAAGTTATATCGTAAGTAGCTATTTATTAAAATTTAAACAAATATAATGTACATATGTACGTGATTTATACTTCTGATATAACTAAAATGAAGCTGTGTTAAAGTCAATGGCGCAAAATTTTAAACAACATATTGTTAAGGGCTTAGCATATTACTAGTTAGCAATTTGCTAAACATTTTGTAATTTATTATCTTTTCGGAACTTTAATCCTTTTTTTTTTCGTTTTACTAACTAGTAAAATACTAATTCCCTTTTAATAAAAACGTAAGACGTAAACTTTATAAAGTGTGTGAGCAACGAAGCAATTTATTTTGAAATGTTTATTGTTTGTGGATTGGACCATTCCATGTAATTGTAACATCAGCCTGATGAACATTTCTCCCAAAAAAGTGTAGTGTAACTAAAACTTGTAATTCTGGTGAAATCGAAGGTTTGTTAATCGGTCTTGTATGTTTAGGTTTTCAACCAAGAACCGAACTGTAGTCTTATCAAACCTATACCTAGAGTAAAATTCCCCATCGTCCAGCTCTTCAAAAGGATTTGCTCAGGACTTAAAACATCGCACTTTTCTGCACATAGCTGAGTCTTCGAACATATCGAAAACTTCGTCCTCCGAAAACATTTTATTTTATTTTATTTACTTTGAAAAACAATTAGCATACGAATCATAAAAAAAAAAATAAAATTTAATTCTTTGCCAAATTTTTTTTTCGAGGACAATGACAGATTTCAAATGGATTTAGCAAGTTACTAAAAGTTAAATTAGCCATTTTGTGATTTTAACTTTAGTAAAATGTTAAGAGATAGTAAGTTGCTAAAATCGTTTAAAATTAGCAAAATCTTCTTTTTAACTTAGTAACTTACTAAAATGGCTTTAACATTTTACTAAATCGTTTAAAATTTTGCGCCAATGAATTTCGATAATATCTAGGTATTATTTTCCCAAGATAGCAAAAGGTATCATAATCTTTTCATGCAAAAAGCAAACTATTTTTTAAACCATGACTGAAATTCAACGACTACCCAGAAAAAAAAAGAGTATTTTTTTCAGAGGAAAAATTTTTAGGTATGAGGAATGGAAGGGTAGTGGGATTCAATTTTTTGTAAACATATCTAAAGCTATCAGTTTTTTTTTTTAAATTATCAATATTACATTTTTTTTCGTAGGAGTAATTTATTTTGGAAAAATTTTAACAAAAATATAAATTTTGAATCCTTAAAATCTAAATCTCTGGTTATAAATGTATGAAAAAATTTAGCTTTTTTTCAGAATTTTTTTTTTCAAAGTGAAAGTCCAATTTTTCTGGACATAAAGAGAGTGGCAGGTTTTCCATTTGGTATCAATGAAATTTTTATTGAATATTAACATTTTCATACCACCTGCTGAACTTTTTGTTATGAGCAACTGCTATAAGCACGTGCTCCGTTTTATTCATGACACCCATAGGCTCACTCGATATGTATTTACGAAAGAAAAGATATTTTTTTTTAATAATTGAAAAAGCTGAGGTCATAGGACCATAATGAACTTAAATACATATATGATATAAGGCAAGATTACTTACGTTAACTTGGGCGCCGAGAAATTATAACGGTTTGTTGTAGAACAGTTCAATACAACCATTTTTAACTTAACTACTTAAGGGGGGTCTATCTCTTCCCCGGAGAGGCAATTTCATAGAAAAAGTACTAAAAATGGAAAATTACAAATTAAAAAACAACGGTAATACTTACAATTAAGTAATATATCTTTTTTAAAGCTCTGTTCTATTAGCTAATTTTTAAATCAAGTGAAATCTGTGTTTTAAACTCAAAATTTGGGAAAAAAAACATACAAAAAGTGTGAGTGCCGGGACTCACAGTTGAGATGTGTAAACATCAAATTATGCTTATAAAATCAGCAGAATCACAGAACGCGACGAGTTCAGACTGTCAACCAAATTTCAACCTAAACTCAACTCGATCTTTCGATTTAGTTTGAAGTATGAACAACGTAATGTGTCACATAAATTTTCACGTTTTTAGTTTACCATCAAAATGTTTACACATCAAAAAGTTTAAAGTGTAATTTTTCAAAACTGTTAAATTATATATTATTTTTTCCAAAATTAATTTCTCTAATTAATTCTTAAACAAAAACTGAAAACTAGATGATTTTATGTTTTATAGTTTTTGATTAAATTGAAAATTACAAAAACTACTTTTTTATGCGATATTTGTTTTTCTGCTTGCTTACGCATTACGGCGTATAAACAGTGAGGTACATTATGTATTGGGGTAGATCCGAGACTAGGTGTATGCAAAGTTTCTTTTGCCTGGATTTAAAGAAACCATTAATCCTCAAAATAAAAAAATACCCAAAGAACACAAATATCATAAAAATAGCTTTAGTAATTTTCAATTTTCTCAAAAACTAGAGAACATAAAATCGTTGGTTTTTTTTGCGTTTGATTCAGAATCGATGAAGCAATGACCACAAAAAGCCAATTAGCACTTCATTTCACAATTTGAAAAAAAAAATTGTCTAAACTTCAAAATTTTGAGTTTGCATGTTTGCATGCGAATTTTTCAAAAACTATTGACATAAATAATTTAATTTATATTTAGGATTAAAAGAAACGATTTCTGGTTTTCAAAACCAGTATAGTACTTCATTTTAAGTGTTGCCGTTGTTTTTTTTTTTTTAGTAATTTTCTGTTTATTTTAAGTTATTTTTTGTCTACTTAAATTGCCCTTACCTCCTAAACGGGGCGAGATAGTCCCCCCTCCCATAGCAAAAAATGCTTGTTTTTGACCCCTCTACAAAAACCCGTTATCAATTTTTGACGCTTAAAATATCGTACTCTCCCCTGACGTAAACATTTAAACTTTAATCAACACAGTGTCCCTTACTTCCCAACAAGAGAATTTTGAAAAAAACAACGGGGTTATGAAAGTAAATGATGTTTCGACCTTTATGAATATGGGTCGGGGACTTTTCAGTCAATTTCCCTCAAAACAAGTCAATAAATCTCATTTTTCTAGTCTGTTTCAAGCTAAAGTGTTTGTATTTTGTGAAGCCTCACAACATCTTCCCACTTCTGAGCTATTGTCAATAGGAGTATCTACTGCTATCTTTGTAGATCGGCCCGGTGGCCATTAAAGCCACTCCTTCAATCGTCAGAAAGTCAAAAGTGGATGGTGTAGCCAGTTCAGGTTATTCAACGCAACAAACTCAGGGACCCATGTGTTGTTGTTATTGGTCGTAGGACACCTTGATATATTACGGAAACCAAATGGCAGATAAACTGGTCAAAAACAATTCATCGATTCAATTTAAAGACAGCGAAATTGATGTGTAAGGCTCAATTTCTCAAGCGTGAGTTCTGTGTATACACAAAAATCTGTGTGTACACATCAAATTTTGCCATTCCGCAAGACTGATGACTGCAGTTCGAATTTTTAGACAGATATCGTGTACACAGATAGGGAAATTTATTTACTCTTATTTTCAATATGAATATAAATGGTCTTATTTATAAATGTTGTCTAACTTTAGACAACTGTCCAACTTTGGAAAATGTGTTCAAAAACCTTATTTATTGTTGTCTTATAGCTGCCTTAGACACAAGAGTAGATTGTCTTAACCGTGAATAATTTGATATTTATTTTTATCAAACAAAGCATATATCCACCAATTTGAAAATAGTTAGACAGTGTCTTCTAAGTAGACAAGAATCTAATAAATACGACTGAACGTGTATACGGAAAATTACTAACACTTTCTGAATTGGAGTTCTAGTGACTGATGCGACTAAAGCAAGAAAAGAGTAAAATTTACCAGAGATTTCTCAAATCTGCTCCTTACAGATTATAACACATGACCTTTGTCAAGTTTCAAGGAATCTATATATAATAGGTGGACCTTTCTAAGAAAAAAAAAATAGCCTATACTTACCTCAAACTAAACAGACTTCAACTATCCTTCGTGGTTGGAATTTTAAAGACTGACAACTTAATGAGAAGTCAATGGCATTATCACATCTGATCTTAACCTATGCACTATGCGGATGGTGGCAAAATGAAGAGGTGAAAGAGGGCTCATTTCACTTTATTTTTGGAGGCCCTAGCCCAGCCTGTACTCCAGATTAAGAAACAAGATCCCTTTTTTCGCAGAACTCACATGAAAATGAATATAAATCTGACGTTATGCGCCTCCTTGTATAAAATTCCCTAAAAGCAAAATTCTTAAACTAAGTTCTACATCAATAAAAAAAAAAACAAAATTAATTTTAGAAATTAATTTTATTTAATATCCTTAGCTCTGTTCATTTCCATAAAGACTTAGAAATTATTTAAATCATTGGTATACAAAATATAAAATATATTTTCTCTCTGTTTTTTTGTTTTTTTTTAATTTTTCTTTCTCGACTTTCAATAATTCCATTTCCCCTTCCATAGGAATACCTCCAAATGCAGTCAACTACTTAGATAACTTTGAAGGAAGACATAAAGGTGAGTTAAGCATTAAGATTTACAATTATTATGATGATGGGAAACCAAACCAATTGTCGCATATAAATCCCAAAGCCGGGACCGAAGTAAATTTAAAAATAATAAAAAAATTCTTTTTCTTTTTTTTTTTACCTTTGCGCCCACAAAATTTTAATCCTCTATTCCTATTTCCCACAAAATAAAAAAATAAAAAAAAAAACAATAAAAACTAGGTAGAATAATTTATTCAAATCCTTAACTGTGTCGTACCTACCTACCTATATCTGGGCTTTGGTCATTCTGGTTAAAGAAATGATGATGGTTGGTTGACACTCGCATATATATAAACATAGATGTGAATGGCAGCTATGCGATTTGCATTACTCACTCATCTTTCACAGTGGATTTTATAATTCAAATCCAAATTCATTTTCTCATTCTCACTTTTGAACTGTTTTCTTTTTCCATCCTTCATTTTTAGGTAAGAAACGAATAAAAAGCTCAGAATTGTATCATCAGGCAAAGAGCGTGGACACAGGTGATGATCCAGAGAATCCAGTTAAAAGGAAAGGTATGTAAAGTAGTAAGCGTAGAATAAATATAACTACCAAAGCTCTAGCTAAGTTGAAAAAAAAATTGAAAAAAAGAATGCAAAGAAGAATGGTTTCAGGAAGATAAAGGACAATATACTCTGAATCGTACACTAACCTAGGCCAAGAAAGTGTATGTACTACTACCACCCACCAAAGTTTTTTTTTTTGCCTTGTTTGTATTCAATTGACATTTTATATCTGAGTAATGAAGTTCCAATAAACCTCAAAAATGATCTAATGGTTTGTCAATAAAGGTACCTACCTACTATAAAAGAGACTGAAGAAAAAAAAAAAGGCGATATTTATGTAGGATAGTCAGGAAATAAAGATGGAATTGACATAAAAGGGGCGTTAAGGTTTATTGAACATTTAGAAAAAAAATAAATTTGGGACATACAGAACTTCTCTTAAAAGAATTTGATGAGGTTTTGATGATACCTAAAGTTATTCAGTTGTAATATTATACCTATTCGTGTAATGAGTCATGCTTAAAGAAATTGATCGAAGATGAATGACTGAAAAAAATGTAAGGGATGACAAATTAACAGATATTGAAATTTAAACATCAGATTTGAAAAGACAAAAATAGCACACTTGAATTCTTTTAATGAATGAAAAGTTTATTTCACAGCATTTTTTGTAAGACGGGTTATTCATTTCGTGGTTTCAAATTGGTAGCTCGGGCATTTGACAATGTCAAACTCAGCTTAACAACGGAATATTGTCTGTCTTTGCCGTTTAGCAGTCAAGAAAAGTGTTCGCTTGCAAATCCTCAACACCACGTGTGTGTATATAATTTCCAAAATTATTCTCATTTTCGACCCTTAAAGCTTCTATTCTGGCCATATATCATAGCTTATAGATCATTCCACCCTTGGTAGAACTTTTGAAAATTATACCCCTGCCACAACTACCCTAAAAGACACGCCCGCCAGCTTCTTTTGCCCTTTCTTAGAAGTCGGTGTTCTTATTCCTTAATAGTGCTCTCCGGGAAGTTCTCCCTCAGTAGTTCTGATCCAAGGTGATTTGACTTGTAGACCTGGTTCTTGAATAGATGCGTTATCCAGCACTCCTTATCGAACTTGATTTTTCGGTTGCGGTCACTCAAGCGTGTGGAAGGACCGGCTACTATAAAAACCAAAAAATTTTAATTTTGTAATTTTTTACCGATTCTTTTAGAATATGTACCTCTATTATTTTTTGTATTATTTGTTAGTTTTTAATGCGTCTAGAGTTTGAGTATTATTCGCATAAACACGGTCTTTTGCGTAGTCCCTAAGAAAAAAATCTAACGGTGTCAAATCGCATAATCTTGGTGGCCAATTGACGACGCCAAAACGTAAAATTACTCAACCAGGAAATTTCTTAAGCAATAAAGCCATAATTGGCCGTGTTATGATTTGCTGTGAACACTGGGAAATCCATAAATTCGGATTATCAGCAACACTTGCACTTGCAGTGGCAATATTTTCGACTGAGCGTGCATTACGATGATGCAAAGGTCTTATGACATCAGTAACGCTTCCACTCTCTCATAATTTTACCAATTGCTTGCGTAGCCGGTCGATTATGACGACCATAATCATCGCGTAATGCGCGAAGAGTGACTACGTTTGAATCACCACTTCTGTAGTAAGTTTTAATAATTTTAACGCGTTGTTCGATTATCGGAAATGGGAAACATTCAACTAATATTATGACACATTAAATGACAGCTGAGTTTGACAGGTGTCGAATTCCAGCGCTACCAACTTGAAACCACGAATAGAATGACCCGTTAGATTTATAGATCTTGTGATTAATAGGTTAGTAACTTAAGAGCTTTGCTGTTATAAATACCTACATAGGAGGGAAATAACTCTACCTTTAAAATATTTGGTTCAAAAAATATTATTTTTCAATATTTTGCACCAACATCTTACCAGTCACTCAAATACATAAACTAACTTTATATTAATATTCACAGATGTTATCCTTGGAGATAATGATGATGCTGTACATGACGCCTCATCAGCACTTTCAATGCACAAGCAGCAAATATTTTATCAATTTAGTGAGCAACTGATATTGATACTTATGTCAACAGCATCATTCATCATACTTTGACAGCTCACGATTGCTTCGTCAATGATATAAATATTTCCACATTCATATATGTATAAGAAGCTATCCTTAGAACATGGGAAACTTAAAAAAAAAATAAAAACTAAAAAAACAGAATCAACCAAAAAGCATAATCAACACAAAAATCCAGACAGCAAAGGAATTCGTGTAAATCAATGTCAATTCAAACGTTAATAGCTGATGTGGCAACGAGAGTGTGCTCTGATGTTGAAGCAACAAATCAGGATTTAAAAACTCAAGCCAATGCAAAAGGATGTGCTGAAGAATATTGTGCCCTGTGCTCTTTCGTTAAAAATAAAATTAAAAAAAAAAAAAAAACAACAAATCTCGCATGAAATGATATGCCCCATCAAAGGCAATAAATTAATTCAGGATTATCTATACATACACACATTTATATACCTACATATATAAAAAAAATACATAGCATATACTTTATATAGATTGTTGACTGACCAAAACCCACAAAACCATAAGCCACAAAATTAATAACAAAAAAAAAAATAATAATCTGTAAATACACACTGCGGTATACTGTCATTTTGTAGTAAAAGTGTTTAAAAAAAAAGGACATATATATAAATAATAAAAAAAAATAATGAACACGCTTAAAAGGAGAAAGAGAAACGCTAAAAATTATATACCGGACAAGAAGGAAGTCAAGGTCTTTTCAAATATTATTTAAATTTAAGACTTTAGCACCAAGTTATTATTTTAAATTAATTGCAAATTATAATTTTTTAAAGTTGTTGATTTAAGATTTAATTTTAATTTAAAATTTATTTATTTTCAGTTGAAATTGCTTAAAGTAATGACATAGAATCTAATCTAATAAAAGACTGTAAAATATTAATACAAAAACAACCAAAATATACAAAAAAAAAAAAAACAAAACAAACAATGATCAAATTAAGTATGAATATAAAATAAATTTATATATTTATAGGAAAATATTATAGAGCTACATAATTATATACATAAAATATAAAAAATAAAATTAAAATTGAAATACAAAATTTAAAAAAGAAAAACAAAAATATGCATGCGAGTTGTTATGTAAGATAACTGTAGAAATTGAAATAAAAAAGCTAGATTTAAGAACAGTTGAAAAAACATTAAACTTGAAACATATCAATATAATAAAAAAAAAATAAAATTATAAACATGTTATCCATTAAAAAAAAATATGCAGAGCTAAAAAAAATATACATAAACAATTTAATAAATTATATGCAAAAAGATTATTATAAATAAAAATATTAAAGTATGTATACAATAAAATGCAAGAAATGTGTGGTTTAAGTTTTATTATTGTTTTCATGAAAGAAGGTGAGCATAGGTAGGCTAAAACACGTTGGATCGAAATGTTTCCAGAACTATACCTCGCGTTCAGCTTGCAGGTGAAGATAGACAACTAACAATACATCCCCAATCAAGCCACGAAATTTATTAATACACGGACAACAAGGCCACGTCTACAATTAAGCCATGCCCACTGTTAAAATTGAGTGTCCATAAAAGTGCTACTAGCCTTATATTTGGCCGCCTTGTTGGCATCCAATTTTGACTTATTTTAGTCCACACCTGTTTTTAAACCACGCTTATTAATAGGATGCGCTAATTTGCCTGACCACGCCCCCTTTTTAGACCTCACCATTTTTAGGCCATACCCATTTTTGGTCACTATATTTTAGCCCAAAAAATTTAAAGCCACCTCTTTTTTTGGC
Source organism: Epistrophe eligans (assembly GCA_951394125.1). Taxonomy (NCBI): domain Eukaryota; kingdom Metazoa; phylum Arthropoda; class Insecta; order Diptera; family Syrphidae; genus Epistrophe; species Epistrophe eligans. The sequence goes on along the minus strand of OX596028.1, from coordinate 105,523,845 downwards.
CACACCCATTTTTGGTCACAATTTTTTAGGCCACGCCTCTTTTTTGCCAAACACCTTTTTTAGACCATGCCAATTTTTGCCACACCTTTCTTGCTTCACCCCTGTATCTAAATTACAGCTAGGATATCGTTATATTGCTCAGAAATGTAAATTCTGTTGTTTTCATTTTCAAGATAAAATTTTAAGAAATATTAGAAAATTACCGATTCGGGTGCACAAAATGCGCTATAAGTCGGAAAATAATGGTCCGATATTTAAAATTGAGGTGTCTATAGAAAGGAAAACTTGCCATCAATCTGATCATTATTAAAATTTAACGGTATCGATACGATTTAAGTGACTAAAAAGCTTCGATAGATAAAAAAGCACTATTTTTGGAAAATTCTGAATTGGGCTTCTATTTTCCAACCGATTTTCAAAATTTTCATATCATTATAATTTTGACCAACTAGCGGTCATTTCTGTATATAAAACATTTTCCTACGCTTACCACAAGCTTCAATATAGCGTTTTAAACATTCTTCAACTCAAAAATCCAGTCTATTGCTCGTTCAAATTTACTGGTCGAAAAATGTATGAAAAAAACGTGCGAAATAACGGTTGGATATTAAAGATTGAGGTGTCTATAAAAAGAGCAACTTATCACGGATATAAAACTTACAAAAAATCGCAGGTGTCGATGCAAATTTAATGCCTAAGAGGCTTCGATAGATAAAAATACAAAATCACGTTGTTTTTTTTAAAACATTGTTAATTCTATTTTTATTTTGCCAACGATTTTACTTTAAACAGTTTTTTAAGTGGAAAAAATATTAAGCAATTTAAGAGAATAAATTGGGCTTCTATAAAAAGGAACAAAAAATGCTACTCAATAACGTATTTTTTTTAATAAAATGATATCCAAGTGGAAAAACACTGTTTTAAGTCGTAATAAATCGTGCTTGGACATGAATTGCAGGAAAACCCTTGTCCGCACAGCAAAAAGTTGTAGGCCAGGTTTGTAGGGTTGGAAATTTGTGTTCAAATAAAAAAATAATTTTACGAATTTGTCGTAGTTTGGCAAAGATACGGCAATCTAAAAAAAATGCACCTAAAAATCATAAATACCGTTATAACTCGAAAACGAAGCGCAAACGGTAAAATTGCCTATTAAGTTTTTCGACCTAAAATGACCTCAGGAATGCATGGTTTCCTTCAACGGTGCCTCCGAGACACCTTGCATTTAAGCCAATCACAAAAACCACTAAGTATTTTTCTTCAAGGAAAATGAAAAAATAATGAAAAATTAGCGATTCGGGTGCACAAAATGCGCTATAAGTCGGAAAATAATGGTCCGATATTTAAAATTGAGGTGTCTATAGAAAGGAAAACTTGCCAGCAATCTGATCATTATTAAAATTTAACGGTATCGATACGATTTAAGTGACTAAAAAGCTTCGATAGATAAAAAAGCACTATTTTTGGAAAATTCTGAATTGGGCTTCTATTTTCCAACCGATTTTCAAAATTTTCATATCATTATAATTCTGACCAACTTGCGGTCATTTCTGTATATAAAACATTTTCCTACGCTTACCACAAGCTTCAATATAGCGTTTTAAACATTCTTCAACTCAAAAATCCAGTCTATTGCTCGTTCAAATTTACTGGTCGTAAAATGTATGAAAAAAACGTGCAAAATAATGGTTGGATATTAAAGATTGAGGTGTCTATAAAAAGAGCAACTTATCACGGATATAAAACTTACAAAAAATCGCAGGTGTCGATGCAAATTTAATGCCCAAGAGGCTCTGATAGATAAAAATACAAAATCACGTTGTTTTTTTTTTTAAAACATTGTTAATTCTATTTTTATTTTGCCAACGATTTTACTTTAAACAGTTTTTTAAGTGGAAAAAATATTAAGCAATTTAAGAGAATAAATTGGGCTTCAATAAAAAGGAACAAAAAATGCTACTCAATAACGTATTTTTTTTAATAAAATGATATCCAAGTGGAAAAACACTGTTTTAAGTCGTAATAAATCGTGTTTGGACATGAATTGCAGGAAAACCCTTGTCCGCACAGCAAAAAGTTGTAGGCCAGGTTTGTAGGGTTGGAAATTTGTGTTCAAATAAAAAAATAATTTTACGAATTTGTCGTAGTTTGGCAAAGATACGGCAATCTAAAAAAAATGCACCTAAAAATCATAAATACCGTTATAACTCGAAAACGAAGCGCAAACGGTAAAATTGCCTATTAAGTTTTTCGACCTAAAATGACCTCAGGAATGCATGGTTTCCTTCAACGGTGCCTCCGAGACACCTTGCATTTAGGCCAATCACAAAAACCACTAAGTATTTTTCTTCAAGGAAAATGAAAAAATAATGAAAAATTAGCGATTCGGGTGCACAAAATGCGCTATAAGTCGGAAAATAATGGTCCGATATTTAAAATTGAGGTGTCTATAGAAAGGAAAACTTGCCAGCAATCTGATCATTATTAAAATTTAACGGTATCGATACGATTTAAGTGACTAAAAAGCTTCGATAGATAAAAAAGCACTATTTTTGGAAAATTCTGAATTGGGCTTCTATTTTCCAACCGATTTTCAAAATTTTCATATCATTATAATTCTGACCAACTTGCGGTCATTTCTGTATATAAAACATTTTCCTACGCTTATCACAAGCTTCAATATAGCGTTTTAAACATTCTTCAACTCAAAAATCCAGTCTATTGCTCGTTCAAATTTACTGGTCGTAAAATGTATGAAAAAAACGTGCAAAATAACGGTTGGATATTAAAGATTGAGGTGTCTATAAAAAGAGCAACTTATCACGGATATAAAACTTACAAAAAATCGCAGGTGTCGATGCAAATTTAATGCCCAAGAGGCTTCGATAGATAAAAATACAAAATCACGTTGTTTTTTTTTTTAAAACATTGTTAATTCTATTTTTATTTTGCCAACGATTTTACTTTAAACAGTTTTTTAAGTGGAAAAAATATTAAGCAATTTAAGAGAATAAATTGGGCTTCAATAAAAAGGAACAAAAAATGCTACTCAATAACGTATTTTTTTTAATAAAATGATATCCAAGTGGAAAAACACTGTTTTAAGTCGTAATAAATCGTGTTTGGACATGAATTGCAGGAAAACCCTTGTCCGCACAGCAAAAAGTTGTAGGCCAGGTTTGTAGGGTTGGAAATTTGTGTTCAAATAAAAAAATAATTTTACGAATTTGTCGTAGTTTGGCAAAGATACGGCAATCTAAAAAAAATGCACCTAAAAATCATAAATACCGTTATAACTCGAAAACGAAGCGCAAACGGTAAAATTGCCTATTAAGTTTTTCGACCTAAAATGACCTCAGGAATGCATGGTTTCCTTCAACGGTGCCTCCGAGACACCTTGCATTTAGGCCAATCACAAAAACCACTAAGTATTTTTCTTCAAGGAAAATGAAAAAATAATGAAAAATTAGCGATTCGGGTGCACAAAATGCGCTATAAGTCGGAAAATAATGGTCCGATATTTAAAATTGAGGTGTCTATAGAAAGGAAAACTTGCCAGCAATCTGATCATTATTAAAATTTAACGGTATCGATACGATTTAAGTGACTAAAAAGCTTCGATAGATAAAAAAGCACTATTTTTGGAAAATTCTGAATTGGGCTTCTATTTTCCAACCGATTTTCAAAATTTTCATATCATTATAATTCTGACCAACTTGCGGTCATTTCTGTATATAAAACATTTTCCTACGCTTATCACAAGCTTCAATATAGCGTTTTAAACATTCTTCAACTCAAAAATCCAGTCTATTGCTCGTTCAAATTTACTGGTCGTAAAATGTATGAAAAAAACGTGCAAAATAACGGTTGGATATTAAAGATTGAGGTGTCTATAAAAAGAGCAACTTATCACGGATATAAAACTTACAAAAAATCGCAGGTGTCGATGCAAATTTAATGCCCAAGAGGCTTCGATAGATAAAAATACAAAATCACGTTGTTTTTTTTTTTAAAACATTGTTAATTCTATTTTTATTTTGCCAACGATTTTACTTTAAACAGTTTTTTAAGTGGAAAAAATATTAAGCAATTTAAGAGAATAAATTGGGCTTCAATAAAAAGGAACAAAAAATGCTACTCAATAACGTATTTTTTTTAATAAAATGATATCCAAGTGGAAAAACACTGTTTTAAGTCGTAATAAATCGTGTTTGGACATGAATTGCAGGAAAACCCTTGTCCGCACAGCAAAAAGTTGTAGGCCAGGTTTGTAGGGTTGGAAATTTGTGTTCAAATAAAAAAATAATTTTACGAATTTGTCGTAGTTTGGCAAAGATACGGCAATCTAAAAAAAATGCACCTTAAAATCATAAATACCGTTATAACTCGAAAACGAAGCGCAAACGGTAAAATTGCCTATTAAGTTTTTCGACCTAAAATGACCTCAGGAATGCATGGTTTCCTTCAACGGTGCCTCCGAGACACCTCGCATTTAGGCCAATCACAAAAACCACTAAGTATTTTTCTTCAAGGAAAATGAAAAAATAATGAAAAATTAGCGATTCGGGTGCACAAAATGCGCTATAAGTCGGAAAATAATGGTCCGATATTTAAAATTGAGGTGTCTATAGAAAGGAAAACTTGCCAGCAATCTGATCATTATTAAAATTTAACGGTATCAATACGATTTAAGTGACTAAAAAGCTTCGATAGATAAAAAAGCACTATTTTTGGAAAATTCTGAATTGGGCTTCTATTTTCCAACCGATTTTCAAAATTTTTATATCATTATAATTCTGACCAACTAGCGGTCATTTCTGTATATAAAACATTTTCCTACGCTTACCACAAGCTTCAATATAGCGTTTTAAACATTCTTCAACTCAAAAATCCAGTCTATTGCTCGTTCAAATTTACTGGTCGTAAAATGTATGAAAAAAACGTGCAAAATAATGGTTGGATATTAAAGATTGAGGTGTCTATAAAAAGAGCAACTTATCACGGATATAAAACTTACAAAAAATCGCAGGTGTCGATGCAAATTTAATGCCCAAGAGGCTTCGATAGATAAAAATACAAAATCACGTTGTTTTTTTTTTAAAACATTGTTAATTCTATTTTTATTTTGCCAACGATTTTACTTTAAACAGTTTTTTAAGTGGAAAAAATATTAAGCAATTTAAGAGAATAAATTGGGCTTCTATAAAAAGGAACAAAAAATGCTACTCAATAACGTATTTTTTTTAATAAAATGATATCCAAGTGGAAAAACACTGTTTTAAGTCGTAATAAATCGTGCTTGGACATGAATTGCAGGAAAACCCTTGTCCGCACAGCAAAAAGTTGTAGGCCAGGTTTGTAGGGTTGGAAATTTGTGTTCAAATAAAAAAATAATTTTACGAATTTGTCGTAGTTTGGCAAAGATACGGCAATCTAAAAAAAATGCACCTAAAAATCATAAATACCGTTATAACTCGAAAACGAAGCGCAAACGGTAAAATTGCCTATTAAGTTTTTCGACCTAAAATGACCTCAGGAATGCATGGTTTCCTTCAACGGTGCCTCCGAGACACCTCGCATTTAGGCCAATCACAAAAACCACTAAGTATTTTTCTTCAAGGAAAATGAAAAAATAATGAAAAATTAGCGATTCGGGTGCACAAAATGCGCTATAAGTCGGAAAATAATGGTCCGATATTTAAAATTGAGGTGTCTATAGAAAGGAAAACTTGCCAGCAATCTGATCATTATTAAAATTTAACGGTATCAATACGATTTAAGTGACTAAAAAGCTTCGATAGATAAAAAAGCACTATTTTTGGAAAATTCTGAATTGGGCTTCTATTTTCCAACCGATTTTCAAAATTTTTATATCATTATAATTCTGACCAACTAGCGGTCATTTCTGTATATAAAACATTTTCCTACGCTTACCACAAGCTTCAATATAGCGTTTTAAACATTCTTCAACTCAAAAATCCAGTCTATTGCTCGTTCAAATTTACTGGTCGTAAAATGTATGAAAAAAACGTGCAAAATAATGGTTGGATATTAAAGATTGAGGTGTCTATAAAAAGAGCAACTTATCACGGATATAAAACTTACAAAAAATCGCAGGTGTCGATGCAAATTTAATGCCCAAGAGGCTTCGATAGATAAAAATACAAAATCACGTTGTTTTTTTTTTTAAAACATTGTTAATTCTATTTTTATTTTGCCAACGATTTTACTTTAAACAGTTTTTTAAAAAATGCTACTCAATAACGTATTTTTTTTAATAAAATGATATCCAAGTGGAAAAACACTGTTTTAAGTCGTAATAAATCGTGTTTGGACATGAATTGCAGGAAAACCCTTGTCCGCACAGCAAAAAGTTGTAGGCCAGGTTTGTAGGGTTGGAAATTTGTGTTCAAATAAAAAAATAATTTTACGAATTTGTCGTAGTTTGGCAAAGATACGGCAATCTAAAAAAAATGCACCTAAAAATCATAAATACCGTTATAACTCGAAAACGAAGCGCAAACGGTAAAATTGCCTATTAAGTTTTTCGACCTAAAATGACCTCAGGAATGCATGGTTTCCTTCAACGGTGCCTCCGAGACACCTCGCATTTAGGCCAATCACAAAAACCACTAAGTATTTTTCTTCAAGGAAAATGAAAAAATAATGAAAAATTAGCGATTCGGGTGCACAAAATGCGCTATAAGTCGGAAAATAATGGTCCGATATTTAAAATTGAGGTGTCTATAGAAAGGAAAACTTGCCAGCAATCTGATCATTATTAAAATTTAACGGTATCAATACGATTTAAGTGACTAAAAAGCTTCGATAGATAAAAAAGCACTATTTTTGGAAAATTCTGAATTGGGCTTCTATTTTCCAACCGATTTTCAAAATTTTTATATCATTATAATTCTGACCAACTAGCGGTCATTTCTGTATATAAAACATTTTCCTACGCTTACCACAAGCTTCAATATAGCGTTTTAAACATTCTTCAACTCAAAAATCCAGTCTATTGCTCGTTCAAATTTACTGGTCGTAAAATGTATGAAAAAAACGTGCAAAATAATGGTTGGATATTAAAGATTGAGGTGTCTATAAAAAGAGCAACTTATCACGGATATAAAACTTACAAAAAATCGCAGGTGTCGATGCAAATTTAATGCCCAAGAGGCTTCGATAGATAAAAATACAAAATCACGTTGTTTTTTTTTTAAAACATTGTTAATTCTATTTTTATTTTGCCAACGATTTTACTTTAAACAGTTTTTTAAGTGGAAAAAATATTAAGCAATTTAAGAGAATAAATTGGGCTTCTATAAAAAGGAACAAAAAATGCTACTCAATAACGTATTTTTTTTAATAAAATGATATCCAAGTGGAAAAACACTGTTTTAAGTCGTAATAAATCGTGCTTGGACATGAATTGCAGGAAAACCCTTGTCCGCACAGCAAAAAGTTGTAGGCCAGGTTTGTAGGGTTGGAAATTTGTGTTCAAATAAAAAAATAATTTTACGAATTTGTCGTAGTTTGGCAAAGATACGGCAATCTAAAAAAAATGCACCTAAAAATCATAAATACCGTTATAACTCGAAAACGAAGCGCAAACGGTAAAATTGCCTATTAAGTTTTTCGACCTAAAATGACCTCAGGAATGCATGGTTTCCTTCAACGGTGCCTCCGAGACACCTCGCATTTAGGCCAATCACAAAAACCACTAAGTATTTTTCTTCAAGGAAAATGAAAAAATAATGAAAAATTAGCGATTCGGGTGCACAAAATGCGCTATAAGTCGGAAAATAATGGTCCGATATTTAAAATTGAGGTGTCTATAGAAAGGAAAACTTGCCAGCAATCTGATCATTATTAAAATTTAACGGTATCAATACGATTTAAGTGACTAAAAAGCTTCGATAGATAAAAAAGCACTATTTTTGGAAAATTCTGAATTGGGCTTCTATTTTCCAACCGATTTTCAAAATTTTTATATCATTATAATTCTGACCAACTAGCGGTCATTTCTGTATATAAAACATTTTCCTACGCTTACCACAAGCTTCAATATAGCGTTTTAAACATTCTTCAACTCAAAAATCCAGTCTATTGCTCGTTCAAATTTACTGGTCGTAAAATGTATGAAAAAAACGTGCAAAATAATGGTTGGATATTAAAGATTGAGGTGTCTATAAAAAGAGCAACTTATCACGGATATAAAACTTACAAAAAATCGCAGGTGTCGATGCAAATTTAATGCCCAAGAGGCTTCGATAGATAAAAATACAAAATCACGTTGTTTTTTTTTTAAAACATTGTTAATTCTATTTTTATTTTGCCAACGATTTTACTTTAAACAGTTTTTTAAGTGGAAAAAATATTAAGCAATTTAAGAGAATAAATTGGGCTTCTATAAAAAGGAACAAAAAATGCTACTCAATAACGTATTTTTTTTAATAAAATGATATCCAAGTGGAAAAACACTGTTTTAAGTCGTAATAAATCGTGCTTGGACATGAATTGCAGGAAAACCCTTGTCCGCACAGCAAAAAGTTGTAGGCCAGGTTTGTAGGGTTGGAAATTTGTGTTCAAATAAAAAAATAATTTTACGAATTTGTCGTAGTTTGGCAAAGATACGGCAATCTAAAAAAAATGCACCTAAAAATCATAAATACCGTTATAACTCGAAAACGAAGCGCAAACGGTAAAATTGCCTATTAAGTTTTTCGACCTAAAATGACCTCAGGAATGCATGGTTTCCTTCAACGGTGCCTCCGAGACACCTCGCATTTAGGCCAATCACAAAAACCACTAAGTATTTTTCTTCAAGGAAAATGAAAAAATAATGAAAAATTAGCGATTCGGGTGCACAAAATGCGCTATAAGTCGGAAAATAATGGTCCGATATTTAAAATTGAGGTGTCTATAGAAAGGAAAACTTGCCAGCAATCTGATCATTATTAAAATTTAACGGTATCAATACGATTTAAGTGACTAAAAAGCTTCGATAGATAAAAAAGCACTATTTTTGGAAAATTCTGAATTGGGCTTCTATTTTCCAACCGATTTTCAAAATTTTTATATCATTATAATTCTGACCAACTAGCGGTCATTTCTGTATATAAAACATTTTCCTACGCTTACCACAAGCTTCAATATAGCGTTTTAAACATTCTTCAACTCAAAAATCCAGTCTATTGCTCGTTCAAATTTACTGGTCGTAAAATGTATGAAAAAAACGTGCAAAATAATGGTTGGATATTAAAGATTGAGGTGTCTATAAAAAGAGCAACTTATCACGGATATAAAACTTACAAAAAATCGCAGGTGTCGATGCAAATTTAATGCCCAAGAGGCTTCGATAGATAAAAATACAAAATCACGTTGTTTTTTTTTTTAAAACATTGTTAATTCTATTTTTATTTTGCCAACGATTTTACTTTAAACAGTTTTTTAAAAAATGCTACTCAATAACGTATTTTTTTTAATAAAATGATATCCAAGTGGAAAAACACTGTTTTAAGTCGTAATAAATCGTGTTTGGACATGAATTGCAGGAAAACCCTTGTCCGCACAGCAAAAAGTTGTAGGCCAGGTTTGTAGGGTTGGAAATTTGTGTTCAAATAAAAAAATAATTTTACGAATTTGTCGTAGTTTGGCAAAGATACGGCAATCTAAAAAAAATGCATCTAAAAATCATAAATACCGTTATAACTCGAAAACGAAGCGCAAACGGTAAAATTGCCTATTAAGTTTTTCGACCTAAAATGACCTCAGGAATGCATGGTTTCCTTCAACGGTGCCTCCGAGACACCTTGCATTTAGGCCAATCACAAAAACCACTAAGTATTTTTCTTCAAGGAAAATGAAAAAATAATGAAAAATTAGCGATTCGGGTGCACAAAATGCGCTATAAGTCGGAAAATAATGGTCCGATATTTAAAATTGAGGTGTCTATAGAAAGGAAAACTTGCCAGCAATCTGATCATTATTAAAATTTAACGGTATCGATACGATTTAAGTGACTAAAAAGCTTCGATAGATAAAAAAGCACTATTTTTGGAAAATTCTGAATTGGGCTTCTATTTTCCAACCGATTTTCAAAATTTTCATATCATTATAATTCTGACCAACTTGCGGTCATTTCTGTATATAAAACATTTTCCTACGCTTACCACAAGCTTCAATATAGCGTTTTAAACATTCTTCAACTCAAAAATCCAGTCTATTGCTCGTTCAAATTTACTGGTCGTAAAATGTATGAAAAAAACGTGCAAAATAACGGTTGGATATTAAAGATTGAGGTGTCTATAAAAAGAGCAACTTATCACGGATATAAAACTTACAAAAAATCGCAGGTGTCGATGCAAATTTAATGCCCAAGAGGCTTCGATAGATAAAAATACAAAATCACGTTGTTTTTTTTTTTAAAACATTGTTAATTCTATTTTTATTTTGCCAACGATTTTACTTTAAACAGTTTTTTAAGTGGAAAAAATATTAAGCAATTTAAGAGAATAAATTGGGCTTCAATAAAAAGGAACAAAAAATGCTACTCAATAACGTATTTTTTTTTAATAAAATGATATCCAAGTGGAAAAACACTGTTTTAAGTCGTAATAAATCGTGTTTGGACATGAATTGCAGGAAAACCCTTGTCCGCACAGCAAAAAGTTGTAGGCCAGGTTTGTAGGGTTGGAAATTTGTGTTCAAATAAAAAAATAATTTTACGAATTTGTCGTAGTTTGGCAAAGATACGGCAATCTAAAAAAAATGCACCTAAAAATCATAAATACCGTTATAACTCGAAAACGAAGCGCAAACGGTAAAATTGCCTATTAAGTTTTTCGACCTAAAATGACCTCAGGAATGCATGGTTTCCTTCAACGGTGCCTCCGAGACACCTTGCATTTAGGCCAATCACAAAAACCACCAAGTATTTTTCTTCAAGGAAAATGAAAAAATAATGAAAAATTAGCGATTCGGGTGCACAAAATGCGCTATAAGTCGGAAAATAATGGTCCGATATTTAAAATTGAGGTGTCTATAGAAAGGAAAACTTGCCAGCAATCTGATCATTATTAAAATTTAACGGTATCGATACGATTTAAGTGACTAAAAAGCTTCGATAGATAAAAAAGCACTATTTTTGGAAAATTCTGAATTGGGCTTCTATTTTCCAACCGATTTTCAAAATTTTTATATCATTATAATTCTGACCAACTAGCGGTCATTTCTGTATATAAAACATTTTCCTACGCTTACCACAAGCTTCAATATAGCGTTTTAAACATTCTTCAACTCAAAAATCCAGTCTATTGCTCGTTCAAATTTACTGGTCGTAAAATGTATGAAAAAAACGTGCAAAATAACGGTTGGATATTAAAGATTGAGGTGTCTATAAAAAGAGCAACTTATCACGGATATAAAACTTACAAAAAATCGCAGGTGTCGATGCAAATTTAATGCCCAAGAGGCTTCGATAGATAAAAATACAAAATCACGTTGTTTTTTTTTAAAACATTGTTAATTCTATTTTTATTTTGCCAACGATTTTACTTTAAACAGTTTTTTAAGTGGAAAAAATATTAAGCAATTTAAGAGAATAAATTGGGCTTCAATAAAAAGGAACAAAAAATGCTACTCAATAACGTATTTTTTTTAATAAAATGATATCCAAGTGGAAAAACACTGTTTTAAGTCGTAATAAATCGTGTTTGGACATGAATTGCAGGAAAACCCTTGTCCGCACAGCAAAAAGTTGTAGGCCAGGTTTGTAGGGTTGGAAATTTGTGTTCAAATAAAAAAATAATTTTACGAATTTGTCGTAGTTTGGCAAAGATACGGCAATCTAAAAAAAATGCACCTAAAAATCATAAATACCGTTATAACTCGAAAACGAAGCGCAAACGGTAAAATTGCCTATTAAGTTTTTCGACCTAAAATGACCTCAGGAATGCATGGTTTCCTTCAACGGTGCCTCCGAGACACCTTGCATTTAGGCCAATCACAAAAACCACTAAGTATTTTTCTTCAAGGAAAATGAAAAAATAATGAAAAATTAGCGATTCGGGTGCACAAAATGCGCTATAAGTCGGAAAATAATGGTCCGATATTTAAAATTGAGGTGTCTATAGAAAGGAAAACTTGCCAGCAATCTGATCATTATTAAAATTTAACGGTATCGATACGATTTGAGTGACTAAAAAGCTTCGATAGATAAAAAAGCACTATTTTTGGAAAATTCTGAATTGGGCTTCTATTTTCCAACCGATTTTCAAAATTTTTATATCATTATAATTCTGACCAACTAGCGGTCATTTCTGTATATAAAACATTTTCCTACGCTTACCACAAGCTTCAATATAGCGTTTTAAACATTCTTCAACTCAAAAATCCAGTCTATTGCTCGTTCAAATTTACTGGTCGTAAAATGTATGAAAAAAACGTGCAAAATAACGGTTGGATATTAAAGATTGAGGTGTCTATAAAAAGAGCAACTTATCACGGATATAAAACTTACAAAAAATCGCAGGTGTCGATGCAAATTTAATGCCCAAGAGGCTTCGATAGATAAAAATACAAAATCACGTTGTTTTTTTTTAAAACATTGTTAATTCTATTTTTATTTTGCCAACGATTTTACTTTAAACAGTTTTTTAAGTGGAAAAAATATTAAGCAATTTAAGAGAATAAATTGGGCTTCAATAAAAAGGAACAAAAAATGCTACTCAATAACGTATTTTTTTTAATAAAATGATATCCAAGTGGAAAAACACTGTTTTAAGTCGTAATAAATCGTGTTTGGACATGAATTGCAGGAAAACCCTTGTCCGCACAGCAAAAAGTTGTAGGCCAGGTTGGTAGGGTTGGAAATTGTTGTTCAAATAAAAAAATAATTTTACGAATTTGTCGTAGTTTGGCAAAGATACGGCAATCTAAAAAAAATGCACCTAAAAATCATAAATACCGTTATAACTCGAAAACGAAGCGCAAACGGTAAAATTGCCTATTAAGTTTTTCGACCTAAAATGACCTCAGGAATGCATGGTTTCCTTCAACGGTGCCTCCGAGACACCTTGCATTTAGGCCAATCACAAAAACCACTAAGTATTTTTCTTCAAGGAAAATGAAAAAATAATGAAAAATTAGCGATTCGGGTGCACAAAATGCGCTATAAGTCGGAAAATAATGGTCCGATATTTAAAATTGAGGTGTCTATAGAAAGGAAAACTTGCCAGCAATCTGATCATTATTAAAATTTAACGGTATCGATACGATTTAAGTGACTAAAAAGCTTCGATAGATAAAAAAGCACTATTTTTGGAAAATTCTGAATTGGGCTTCTATTTTCCAACCGATTTTCAAAATTTTTATATCATTATAATTCTGACCAACTAGCGGTCATTTCTGTATATAAAACATTTTCCTACGCTTACCACAAGCTTCAATATAGCGTTTTAAACATTCTTCAACTCAAAAATCCAGTCTATTGCTCGTTCAAATTTACTGGTCGTAAAATGTATGAAAAAAACGTGCAAAATAATGGTTGGATATTAAAGATTGAGGTGTCTATAAAAAGAGCAACTTATCACGGATATAAAACTTACAAAAAATCGCAGGTGTCGATGCAAATTTAATGCCCAAGAGGCTTCGATAGATAAAAATACAAAATCACGTTGTTTTTTTTTTAAAACATTGTTAATTCTATTTTTATTTTGCCAACGATTTTACTTTAAACAGTTTTTTAAGTGGAAAAAATATTAAGCAATTTAAGAGAATAAATTGGGCTTCAATAAAAAGGAACAAAAAATGCTACTCAATAACGTATTTTTTTTAATAAAATGATATCCAAGTGGAAAAACACTGTTTTAAGTCGTAATAAATCGTGTTTGGACATGAATTGCAGGAAAACCCTTGTCCGCACAGCAAAAAGTTGTAGGCCAGGTTTGTAGGGTTGGAAATTTGTGTTCAAATAAAAAAATAATTTTACGAATTTGTCGTAGTTTGGCAAAGATACGGCAATCTAAAAAAAATGCACCTAAAAATCATAAATACCGTTATAACTCGAAAACGAAGCGCAAACGGTAAAATTGCCTATTAAGTTTTTCGACCTAAAATGACCTCAGGAATGCATGGTTTCCTTCAACGGTGCCTCCGAGACACCTTGCATTTAGGCCAATCACAAAAACCACTAAGTATTTTTCTTCAAGGAAAATGAAAAAATAATGAAAAATTAGCGATTCGGGTGCACAAAATGCGCTATAAGTCGGAAAATAATGGTCCGATATTTAAAATTGAGGTGTCTATAGAAAGGAAAACTTGCCAGCAATCTGATCATTATTAAAATTTAACGGTATCGATACGATTTAAGTGACTAAAAAGCTTCGATAGATAAAAAAGCACTATTTTTGGAAAATTCTGAATTGGGCTTCTATTTTCCAACCGATTTTCAAAATTTTTATATCATTATAATTCTGACCAACTAGCGGTCATTTCTGTATATAAAACATTTTCCTACGCTTACCACAAGCTTCAATATAGCGTTTTAAACATTCTTCAACTCAAAAATCCAGTCTATTGCTCGTTCAAATTTACTGGTCGTAAAATGTATGAAAAAAACGTGCAAAATAATGGTTGGATATTAAAGATTGAGGTGTCTATAAAAAGAGCAACTTATCACGGATATAAAACTTACAAAAAATCGCAGGTGTCGATGCAAATTTAATGCCCAAGAGGCTTCGATAGATAAAAATACAAAATCACGTTGTTTTTTTTTTAAAACATTGTTAATTCTATTTTTATTTTGCCAACGATTTTACTTTAAACAGTTTTTTAAGTGGAAAAAATATTAAGCAATTTAAGAGAATAAATTGGGCTTCAATAAAAAGGAACAAAAAATGCTACTCAATAACGTATTTTTTTTAATAAAATGATATCCAAGTGGAAAAACACTGTTTTAAGTCGTAATAAATCGTGTTTGGACATGAATTGCAGGAAAACCCTTGTCCGCACAGCAAAAAGTTGTAGGCCAGGTTTGTAGGGTTGGAAATTGTTGTTCAAATAAAAAAATAATTTTACGAATTTGTCGTAGTTTGGCAAAGATACGGCAATCTAAAAAAAATGCACCTAAAAATCATAAATACCGTTATAACTCGAAAACGAAGCGCAAACGGTAAAATTGCCTATTAAGTTTTTCGACCTAAAATGACCTCAGGAATGCATGGTTTCCTTCAACGGTGCCTCCGAGACACCTTGCATTTAGGCCAATCACAAAAACCACTAAGTATTTTTCTTCAAGGAAAATGAAAAAATAATGAAAAATTAGCGATTCGGGTGCACAAAATGCGCTATAAGTCGGAAAATAATGGTCCGATATTTAAAATTGAGGTGTCTATAGAAAGGAAAACTTGCCAGCAATCTGATCATTATTAAAATTTAACGGTATCGATACGATTTAAGTGACTAAAAAGCTTCGATAGATAAAAAAGCACTATTTTTGGAAAATTCTGAATTGGGCTTCTATTTTCCAACCGATTTTCAAAATTTTTATATCATTATAATTCTGACCAACTAGCGGTCATTTCTGTATATAAAACATTTTCCTACGCTTACCACAAGCTTCAATATAGCGTTTTAAACATTCTTCAACTCAAAAATCCAGTCTATTGCTCGTTCAAATTTACTGGTCGTAAAATGTATGAAAAAAACGTGCAAAATAACGGTTGGATATTAAAGATTGAGGTGTCTATAAAAAGAGCAACTTATCACGGATATAAAACTTACAAAAAATCGCAGGTGTCGATGCAAATTTAATGCCCAAGAGGCTTCGATAGATAAAAATACAAAATCACGTTGTTTTTTTTTTAAACATTGTTAATTCTATTTTTATTTTGCCAACGATTTTACTTTAAACAGTTTTTTAAGTGGAAAAAATATTAAGCAATTTAAGAGAATAAATTGGGCTTCAATAAAAAGGAACAAAAAATGCTACTCAATAACGTATTTTTTTTAATAAAATGATATCCAAGTGGAAAAACACTGTTTTAAGTCGTAATAAATCGTGTTTGGACATGAATTGCAGGAAAACCCTTGTCCGCACAGCAAAAAGTTGTAGGCCAGGTTTGTAGGGTTGGAAATTTGTGTTCAAATAAAAAAATAATTTTACGAATTTGTCGTAGTTTGGCAAAGATACGGCAATCTAAAAAAAATGCACCTAAAAATCATAAATACCGTTATAACTCGAAAACGAAGCGCAAACGGTAAAATTGCCTATTAAGTTTTTCGACCTAAAATGACCTCAGGAATGCATGGTTTCCTTCAACGGTGCCTCCGAGACACCTCGCATTTAGGCCAATCACAAAAACCACTAAGTATTTTTCTTCAAGGAAAATGAAAAAATAATGAAAAATTAGCGATTCGGGTGCACAAAATGCGCTATAAGTCGGAAAATAATGGTCCGATATTTAAAATTGAGGTGTCTATAGAAAGGAAAACTTGCCAGCAATCTGATCATTATTAAAATTTAACGGTATCAATACGATTTAAGTGACTAAAAAGCTTCGATAGATAAAAAAGCACTATTTTTGGAAAATTCTGAATTGGGCTTCTATTTTCCAACCGATTTTCAAAATTTTTATATCATTATAATTCTGACCAACTAGCGGTCATTTCTGTATATAAAACATTTTCCTACGCTTACCACAAGCTTCAATATAGCGTTTTAAACATTCTTCAACTCAAAAATCCAGTCTATTGCTCGTTCAAATTTACTGGTCGTAAAATGTATGAAAAAAACGTGCAAAATAATGGTTGGATATTAAAGATTGAGGTGTCTATAAAAAGAGCAACTTATCACGGATATAAAACTTACAAAAAATCGCAGGTGTCGATGCAAATTTAATGCCCAAGAGGCTTCGATAGATAAAAATACAAAATCACGTTGTTTTTTTTTTAAAACATTGTTAATTCTATTTTTATTTTGCCAACGATTTTACTTTAAACAGTTTTTTAAGTGGAAAAAATATTAAGCAATTTAAGAGAATAAATTGGGCTTCAATAAAAAGGAACAAAAAATGCTACTCAATAACGTATTTTTTTTAATAAAATGATATCCAAGTGGAAAAACACTGTTTTAAGTCGTAATAAATCGTGTTTGGACATGAATTGCAGGAAAACCCTTGTCCGCACAGCAAAAAGTTGTAGGCCAGGTTTGTAGGGTTGGAAATTTGTGTTCAAATAAAAAAATAATTTTACGAATTTGTCGTAGTTTGGCAAAGATACGGCAATCTAAAAAAAATGCACCTAAAAATCATAAATACCGTTATAACTCGAAAACGAAGCGCAAACGGTAAAATTGCCTATTAAGTTTTTCGACCTAAAATGACCTCAGGAATGCATGGTTTCCTTCAACGGTGCCTCCGAGACACCTCGCATTTAGGCCAATCACAAAAACCACTAAGTATTTTTCTTCAAGGAAAATGAAAAAATAATGAAAAATTAGCGATTCGGGTGCACAAAATGCGCTATAAGTCGGAAAATAATGGTCCGATATTTAAAATTGAGGTGTCTATAGAAAGGAAAACTTGCCAGCAATCTGATCATTATTAAAATTTAACGGTATCAATACGATTTAAGTGACTAAAAAGCTTCGATAGATAAAAAAGCACTATTTTTGGAAAATTCTGAATTGGGCTTCTATTTTCCAACCGATTTTCAAAATTTTTATATCATTATAATTCTGACCAACTAGCGGTCATTTCTGTATATAAAACATTTTCCTACGCTTACCACAAGCTTCAATATAGCGTTTTAAACATTCTTCAACTCAAAAATCCAGTCTATTGCTCGTTCAAATTTACTGGTCGTAAAATGTATGAAAAAAACGTGCAAAATAATGGTTGGATATTAAAGATTGAGGTGTCTATAAAAAGAGCAACTTATCACGGATATAAAACTTACAAAAAATCGCAGGTGTCGATGCAAATTTAATGCCCAAGAGGCTTCGATAGATAAAAATACAAAATCACGTTGTTTTTTTTTAAAACATTGTTAATTCTATTTTTATTTTGCCAACGATTTTACTTTAAACAGTTTTTTAAGTGGAAAAAATATTAAGCAATTTAAGAGAATAAATTGGGCTTCAATAAAAAGGAACAAAAAATGCTACTCAATAACGTATTTTTTTTAATAAAATGATATCCAAGTGGAAAAACACTGTTTTAAGTCGTAATAAATCGTGTTTGGACATGAATTGCAGGAAAACCCTTGTCCGCACAGCAAAAAGTTGTAGGCCAGGTTTGTAGGGTTGGAAATTTGTGTTCAAATAAAAAAATAATTTTACGAATTTGTCGTAGTTTGGCAAAGATACGGCAATCTAAAAAAAATTCACCTAAAAATCATAAATACCGTTATAACTCGAAAACGAAGCGCAAACGGTAAAATTGCCTATTAAGTTTTTCGACCTAAAATGACCTCAGGAATGCATGGTTTCCTTCAACGGTGCCTCCGAGACACCTCGCATTTAGGCCAATCACAAAAACCACTAAGTATTTTTCTTCAAGGAAAATGAAAAAATAATGAAAAATTAGCGATTCGGGTGCACAAAATGCGCTATAAGTCGGAAAATAATGGTCCGATATTTAAAATTGAGGTGTCTATAGAAAGGAAAACTTGCCAGCAATCTGATCATTATTAAAATTTAACGGTATCAATACGATTTAAGTGACTAAAAAGCTTCGATAGATAAAAAAGCACTATTTTTGGAAAATTCTGAATTGGGCTTCTATTTTCCAACCGATTTTCAAAATTTTTATATCATTATAATTCTGACCAACTAGCGGTCATTTCTGTATATAAAACATTTTCCTACGCTTACCACAAGCTTCAATATAGCGTTTTAAACATTCTTCAACTCAAAAATCCAGTCTATTGCTCGTTCAAATTTACTGGTCGTAAAATGTATGAAAAAAACGTGCAAAATAATGGTTGGATATTAAAGATTGAGGTGTCTATAAAAAGAGCAACTTATCACGGATATAAAACTTACAAAAAATCGCAGGTGTCGATGCAAATTTAATGCCCAAGAGGCTTCGATAGATAAAAATACAAAATCACGTTGTTTTTTTTTTAAAACATTGTTAATTCTATTTTTATTTTGCCAACGATTTTACTTTAAACAGTTTTTTAAGTGGAAAAAATATTAAGCAATTTAAGAGAATAAATTGGGCTTCAATAAAAAGGAACAAAAAATGCTACTCAATAACGTATTTTTTTTAATAAAATGATATCCAAGTGGAAAAACACTGTTTTAAGTCGTAATAAATCGTGTTTGGACATGAATTGCAGGAAAACCCTTGTCCGCACAGCAAAAAGTTGTAGGCCAGGTTTGTAGGGTTGGAAATTTGTGTTCAAATAAAAAAATAATTTTACGAATTTGTCGTAGTTTGGCAAAGATACGGCAATCTAAAAAAAATTCACCTAAAAATCATAAATACCGTTATAACTCGAAAACGAAGCGCAAACGGTAAAATTGCCTATTAAGTTTTTCGACCTAAAATGACCTCAGGAATGCATGGTTTCCTTCAACGGTGCCTCCGAGACACCTTGCATTTAGGCCAATCACAAAAACCACTAAGTATTTTTCTTCAAGGAAAATGAAAAAATAATGAAAAATTAGCGATTCGGGTGCACAAAATGCGCTATAAGTCGGAAAATAATGGTCCGATATTTAAAATTGAGGTGTCTATAGAAAGGAAAACTTGCCAGCAATCTGATCATAATTAAAATTTAACGGTATCAATACGATTTAAGTGACTAAAAAGCTTCGATAGATAAAAAAGCACTATTTTTGGAAAATTCTGAATTGGGCTTCTATTTTCCAACCGATTTTCAAAATTTTTATATCATTATAATTCTGACCAACTAGCGGTCATTTCTGTATATAAAACATTTTCCTACGCTTACCACAAGCTTCAATATAGCGTTTTAAACATTCTTCAACTCAAAAATCCAGTCTATTGCTCGTTCAAATTTACTGGTCGTAAAATGTATGAAAAAAACGTGCAAAATAATGGTTGGATATTAAAGATTGAGGTGTCTATAAAAAGAGCAACTTATCACGGATATAAAACTTACAAAAAATCGCAGGTGTCGATGCAAATTTAATGCCCAAGAGGCTTCGATAGATAAAAATACAAAATCACGTTGTTTTTTTTTAAAACATTGTTAATTCTATTTTTATTTTGCCAACGATTTTACTTTAAACAGTTTTTTAAGTGGAAAAAATATTAAGCAATTTAAGAGAATAAATTGGGCTTCAATAAAAAGGAACAAAAAATGCTACTCAATAACGTATTTTTTTAATAAAATGATATCCAAGTGGAAAAACACTGTTTTAAGTCGTAATAAATCGTGCTTGGACATGAATTGCAGGAAAACCCTTGTCCGCACAGCAAAAAGTTGTAGGCCAGGTTTGTAGGGTTGGAAATTTGTGTTCAAATAAAAAAATAATTTTACGAATTTGTCGTAGTTTGGCAAAGATACGGCAATCTAAAAAAAATGCACCAAAAAATCATAAATACCGTTATAACTCGAAAACGAAGCGCAAACGGTAAAATTGCCTATTAAGTTTTTCGACCTAAAATGACCTCAGGAATGCATGATTTCCGTCAAAGGTGCCTCCGAGACACCTTGCATTTAGGCCAATCACAAAAACCACTAAGTATTTTTCTTCAAGGAAAATGAAAAAATAATTGAAAATTAGCGATTCGGGTGCACAAAATGCGCTATAAGTCGGAAAATAATGGTCCGATATTTAAAATTGAGATGTTTATAGAAAGGAAAACTTGCCAGCAATCTGATCATTATTAAAATTTAACGGTGTCGATACGATTTAAGTGACTAAAAAGCTTCGATAGATAAAAAAGCACTATTTTTGGAAAATTCTGAATTGGGCTTCTATTTTCCAACCGATTTTCAAAATTTTCATATCATTATAATTTTGACCAACTAGCGGTCATTTCTGTATATAAAACATTTTCCTACGCTTACCACAAGCTTCAATATAGCGTTTTAAACATTCTTCAACTCAAAAATCCAGTCTATTGCTCGTTCAAATTTACTGGTCGAAAAATGTATGAAAAAAACGTGCGAAATAACGGTTGGATATTAAAGATTGAGGTGTCTATAAAAAGAGCAACTTATCACGGATATAAAACTTACAAAAAATCGCAGGTGTCGATGCAAATTTAATGCCTAAGAGGCTTCGATAGATAAAAATACAAAATCACGTTGTTTTTTTTAAAACATTGTTAATTCTATTTTTATTTTGCCAACGATTTTACTTTAAACAGTTTTTTAAGTGGAAAAAATATTAAGCAATTTAAGAGAATAAATTGGGCTTCTATAAAAAGGAACAAAAAATGCTACTCAATAACGTATTTTTTTTAATAAAATGATATCCAAGTGGAAAAACACTGTTTTAAGTCGTAATAAATCGTGCTTGGACATGAATTGCAGGAAAACCCTTGTCCGCACAGCAAAAAGTTGTAGGCCAGGTTTGTAGGGTTGGAAATTTGTGTTCAAATAAAAAAATAATTTTACGAATTTGTCGTAGTTTGGCAAAGATACGGCAATCTAAAAAAAATGCACCAAAAAATCATAAATACCGTTATAACTCGAAAACGAAGCGCAAACGGTAAAATTGCCTATTAAGTTTTTCGACTTAAAATGACCTCAGGAATGCATGGTTTTCTTCAACGGTGCCTCTGAGTAACCATGCATTTAAGCCAATCACAAAAACCACTAAGTCTTTTTCTTCAAGGAAAATGAAAAAATAATTGAAAATTAGCGATTCGGGTGCACAAAATGCGCTATAAGTCGGAAAATAATGGTCCGATATTTAAAATTGAGATGTTTATAGAAAGGAAAACTTGCCAGCAATCTGATCATTATTAAAATTTAACGGTGTCGATACGATTTAAGTGACTAAAAAGCTTCGATAGATAAAAAAGCACTATTTTTGGAAAATTCTGAATTGGGCTTCTATTTTCCAACCGATTTTCAAAATTTTCATATCATTATAATTTTGACCAACTAGCGGTCATTTCTTTATATAAAACATTTTCCTACGCTTACCACAAGCTTCAATATAGCGTTTTAAACATTCTTCAACTCAAAAATCCAGTCTATTGGTCGTTTAAATTCGTTGTTTGGAAAAATTTGAAAAAAGTATCAAAAGCTGTCCAATATTTTCAGGAATTCGAGCTTGATCTTCAAAAATGAGATTTCAACTGAAATATAATAGTTAGAAAAAAGACTTTTTTACAAACGGTTTTTTGAACAAACCTACAAGTTCTAACGATTTTTTGAATTTGATGTAAAAAATACCCTATACAATTATACATATATCGGTGGGTTTTTGAAAGCTGATCTGCTTATTTATACTACCTTTGCTACAAACAAAATATTAGGCCCTTCTGTTGTCGTTTTAGAAGACGTCCCTTTTAGCCCACGCCTCTTTTATGCCTTCGTTTTTAGAACACACCCCTAAATTATACAAAATTCTGTAAAATCACTTTAGGTGAAAACATTTCGAAAACCAAACATTGCAAAAGCTTTTGAGTAACAGGTGAATCAGTGAAGCTTCAAACGGGTATTTGAAGTTCTTGGAAAAATTGTGTTATTTTTCCGTTTTATGTTGTTCTTTTATATTTTTGGGTTCTATTAATCCAATAAGTTAATTTAATTTAAACTTAAAGGTATGTTTTGACTTATGTGTGCCATAATATCTAAACATATAAGTCAAAACTTACCTTGACATAACTTACATCTTTGTATATAAGTTAAAATTTTTATATACAAAGGGTGTGGTGAGCTTCTCATCGTTTTATCGAAGTCCAAAACCATACGTGGTAACAAAGAAACCACCACACCAATTTATTTGAGCTTTAAAGAGCTTTTTCGCTAAAGATACCATGTCTCTTCGTTAAGTTTAAGGACTTTTTTCATAACTGTAGGTTAGGTAATGTATATATTTTTTTAATTTGTATTATAACTTTTGAAAATTCAAGTTCCACTTTTCATTTATACGATTAACATGGTTTGGGGATTTTTGAAGAAAAAATTATCAAAATGTTTAGGTACATTTTATAGATAAAGTGCTTCTGATTGAACTAAAAGTTCTTCATTCTTCAAAATATGTACAAAATATATGTATATTTAGGCAGTGTTAAAATTACAAAAAAAAAGAAGTTCACTCGGATAAGCTTTTTGCAAATATGTTCATTTCTAGTTAAGCTCTAATTGGTATAAAAATGTGAATTGAAAAAGCTACAAACATATACATATGTACATATGTATGTAGAAACATATTATGAATGAACACTTGAACACTTTCATAGCCAAATTACTTAATGTGTCTTTTATTCTTTTGTAAATAGCTTTAAAACAGTTTAACTGGTTAATTGGAGTGCTGTCTACTAAAGAATACTTCGCAATACTAAGCAGTACAGTAACTATTAAGTATTTACCTTCCTACGTCAGAGCCAATAGTTCCAATTTTTTGATGAGTCCTTATGATATTAGCTAAATAAATAACTAATGCAAGTTTTTGACTTCAAGCGTCGAACGCAACTTTGTCAAAACTTCAAAAAACCGCGTCATTTCGGTAAAACTTAGAATTTGTCATCAACATTTTTAGAAGTTTGAAATGTTTTGATTTCATAATTCATTCCGGACTATTGTCAACGTTTTTCTTGGACAACAGTTTATTTTCCTACCTTGGAGAATCCGCTTTGAAGGTCCCAAGGTTTAAAACTCACTTTTGACACCAGAAACATCACCCCTCTTTCTATAGTTGAAGAGCTCTATGAATAGAATCAGTGGCCTCATTGTTCTAAAGCTTTTTTTTTACAGATAAGCCTATACCGCTCGCCTATTCTGTATGTTGGAACTGGTTCTTTATTAATTGGAGGTGGATCCTCTTCTTTTCCTTCCCGCTTTATTTGATTTCCATATACAGGTCCACCAATAATTTTGCTTCAGTGACTAAGATAAATCGGTTGTTTTAAAGAACTTGGACGTTCTGGGCCTAAAACCAGCAGCTTATAGTTCCTTGTCTTTTTTTATAAAACCACTGAGCTACTCATCGAGTTAATTTTTTATCCTGAGATCCTTAGCCTTGGAAACCTAGTCCTATACTTATCACCGTATCATGAGCTGCTGCAAAGTTGAATTGCAACCATATTTTGTATAATCCACCCCTAATTCACTTGACGACTACGACGAAACGACAGACCAGAGAGAATACATATTATAAACAAAGTCTGCAACAACAAAATTACCAACTTTTGAAGTGATAAAGTTTGCGCAAAAAAAAAAAAAAAAACAGTTGAAAAAAAATAAACGATAATATTTTTACAAACTAACTGAAAACTATGAACAACGTCGTTTTTTGGTGAGTCCCTTCATAGCCAGACCTTCCGTCGTCGTCGTCGTCATCGTCATAGTGTTGCTAGTATTTTACCGCATGAAATTATATTTCTACAAAACCAACATCCCTAGGTATACCTATAGCATTATTTGAAAGGTAACTCACAGCGAGACGCATCATAATAGACTCACTAAACCGTATAAAGTCATTGGCCAACACTGATGCTGAATACTTTTGGCGTACCTGTGTATATTTTCCACAGCTTCTCCTGGGTTACAAGTGGGAAAATGTTTGCGGTCTAACAAAAAAAAAAAAAAAAAAAAAAATATTCCCAGTCATTTTGTTGACTCCTTTAATTCTATTTTTTGTTTTTTTTTTATTCCTTTAAATTAATATTTTTTTTTCTTTCTGGGCACTTGTCAAACTATGTTTACTCCACATTCTCATTGCTTTAAATTTTATGGCAAAATAAACAACAAAAACTCGTCTATGATGGTAGGTAAAGTTCCCGGCATTGAGATGAAGTTGTGCATTTTTTTTTTCATAATTTTTGTTTTAATTTTTTTTTTTTTTTTGTTACGCAGTTGGTATATGAGTGTGTGTGTGTATATAAACTCACTTTCGTGCATAATAAACCTAATTAAATTGTAAGGTAAACAATTTTATGGTATTCAGACTTTGAAAGGTACGTGTGTGGTGATGCTATATAGAGCTGCACATTTGCCAAGTTAAGTGAATTTTCCCTGCTTAAGCATGGGGCAAGGTGGAATTCGGGTATCATTAAATGCAATTTGAAAATGAAAATAATGGCCTTAAAAAAGCATACGCAGAGAAATCAGAATTTTTTTTTCTCTAAAAAAATTATAAATCGATTAAAACTAAAAATTTTCTTAAAAAAAAAAACGTTATTTCTTATTTTTTATTTATCAAAGCTTCTTAGGCATTAAATTTGCATCGACACCTGTGATTTTTTGTATGTTTTATATCCTCGATAAGTTTCCCTTTTTATAGACACCTCAATCTTAAATATCCAACCATTATTTCGCACATCTTTTTCATAATCTTTGCATCAGTAAATTTGAACAACCTAATGTAAACATGCCTATGTGGTAGACTAAGGGCCATTTTCACGGTGCACACTTACCAGAATAAGTTCCACTTAAGATTTGCATTTTAGCACTTTCAGCCCAGTTTTGAAGTCTGAGTAAGTGACACATAAGTTGCCAATACGGGAGACTTAAGTGTAACTTATTGATGTCAGTTTGTACTGTGAAATTGTTCTTAATTCTTTCACATTGGCCACTCACTACAACTGTGAAACTGGGCCTATAACTTTCCCTATAGATTTAGGTACCTTAAATTTCTTTGATGGAAGTACGTTCCATACTCAGAGTGCGAATTCAATAACCCACCTAAATATCTTGTCAATCAAACAAGAAACTACTTTTGGTACAGTTGTTAAGTTGTTAAGATCACGCCGCCGCCGCCGCCGCCGCCGAAAATCACGGTTCAAATGAAAATTATTTTATTTGAGTGTTTTTCACAGGCAGTATATCTATTGCGAGGAAGTGACAAATACCTCAAGGCTGTTTGTTGTCAGTCATGACAAAGTGCAGCTCTCATCTTACATTTCAAATTCAGCAGAAAATTGTAGGTCCCACAATGCCTGCCAACTAACAACACTGGAACTGAAAATCATACTATTCAAACATTTCCCTCTTGGGAAAGTAGGAACTGGTTGTTAAATTTGCACTTGAATGTAGAACCAAACCTGCTTTTTATTTGCTGTCGGATTTTGGAATTTGGATAGCCAATTTCACCGCTCCGCGCGGATTTTTTCCTCTCTATTTATTTACACCTAATAATCATGCCAACCAATTTTAGTGTGAGCCTGCAAATGTCACATGCATGACCGCATCTAAATTCTGTTCCTGGAAAAATCCTATACGATTAAAAAAAAAAATTCAAACTTTATCCGCATAAGAGTTCAGCTTCCACAGAAAATTGTGTTTATGAGTTGGCAAACAAAAACACCGATAGGTTTTCTAAACGACCAGTTGCTGTGAAATTAAAATAGTTTAAAATTTGAGGTAAAATAGTTTGCTCGTGAAAGTTTTACCCTAAACCCAGTTCATGTACATATGTATCAATGACCTAGGTATTTGCTGGTTAGCTGGTATAGGTACTCTGTTTTCGATTATTTGTTATTTATATAGTTTGGTAATATAGAAATTTGATTTCTCTTTTTTCTTTTGTGATATCCTTTGATCAATTCAATAGGTTTGTTAAATAAAGTGTAAAACCATAGAAAATAATAATTATAAATATTTATTTGAGTGCATGGGGTTTTTGGGGAGTTAAATTTGAGAATTCATTTTTCACGCAGAGTAAATATATTTTTCAAAGTAAAACTCTCAATATATTTTAATATAAATAACATAAATTATTCTGAAATATAAAAAAAATTTTGCTAAAAATTTAATATGATCATATAGGTAGGTACATACTACTACATATCAACTAAATTGCTTTGACGAGTTCTATACAAAAAAAAGGTAGGTGCAATTTTTGAAATATACTAACAGAGAGGAGGGACAAGTCATTAAATTTAAATTACTTTCAGTTCTTTATTCTTAATTAATATTAAATAATAATATATAATAAGGTACAACGAAGATTATTAATTAGAAAAAGATTAAGTCAGAAGTATTTTTTGTTAATTTTTAATATTGTTTTCAAATTTTCTATGATGAATTTCAATGAAAGCTATAACAGGAACCAAAGAATATAAATAAGAAGCAGTTGCAGTAGAATCAGTAATAGAATTGGCAGTAGAAAAAGTACAAGGACCGCTTCTTTTTGACCAAGACATTTTTGGTTAGGCGTATGGTGTGGATTCCAATGTGCTTCTATATTCAAATCGATTTTACTTTAAATGTTTTTTTTAGTAAAACAAATAGCAAGCAATTAAAGAGAATAAATTGGGCTTCAATAAAAAGGAAGAAAAAATTATACTCAATAACGTATTTTTTTGAATAAAATGATATCCGAGTTGAAAAACACTGCTTTAAATCGTAATAAATCGTGTTTGGACATGAATTTCAGGAAAACCCTTGTCCGCATAGAAAAAAGTTGTAGGCCAGGTTTGTAGGGTTGGAAATTTGTGTTCAAATGCAACAATAATTTTAAGAATCAGTCGTAGTTTGGCAAAGATACGGCAATCTAAAAAAAAGGCGCCCAAAAATCATAAATACCGTTATAACTCGAAAACGAAGCGCAAACGGTAAAATTGCCTATTAAGTTTTTCGACTTAAAATGACCTCAGGAATGCATGGTTTTCTTCAACGGTGCCTCTGAGTAACCATGCATTTAAGCCAATCACAAAAACCACTAAGTCTTTTTCTTCAAGGAAAATGAAAAAATAATTGAAAATTATCGATTCGGGTGCACAAAATGCGCTATAAGTCGGAAAATAATGGTCCGATATTTAAAATTGAGGTCTCTATAAAAAGGAAAACCTGCCACCAATCTAAACATTATTAAAATTTAACGGTATCGATACAGTTTTAGTGACTTAAAAGCTTCGACAGATAAAAAAGCACTATTTTTGGAAAATTTTAAACTTGGCTTCTATTTTCCAACCGATTTTAAAAATTTTCATATCATTATAATTCTGACCAATTAACGGTCATTTCTGTATATAAAACATTTTCCTACGCTTACCACAAGCTTTATTATAGCGTTTTAAATATTCTTCAACTTAAAAATCCAGTCTATTGCTCGTTAAAATTTACTGGTCGCAAAATGTATGAAGAAGACGTTCGAAATAACGGTTGGACATAAAAGATTGAGGTGTCTATAAAAAGAGCAACTTATCACGGATATAAAACATGCAAAATATCACAGGTGCCGATGCAATTTTAATGCCCAAGAGGCTTCGATAGATAAAAATATAAAATCACGTTGTTTTTTTTTTGAACATTGTTAATTCTATTTCTATTTTGCAATCGATTTAACTTTAAACATATTTTTTAGTGGAACGAATATTTAGTAATTTAAGAGAATAAATTGGGCTTTAATAAAAAGGAAGAAAAAATGATACTCAATAACGTATTTTTTTGAATAAAATGATATCCGAGTTGAAAAACACTGCTTTAAATCGTAATAAATCGTGTTTGGACATGAATTTCAGGAAAACCCTTGTCCGCATAGGAAAAAGTTGTAGGGCAGGTTTGTAGGGTTGGAAATTTGTGTTCAAATGCAAAAATAATTTTAAGAATCAGTCGTAGTTTGGCAAAGATACGGCAATCTAAAAAAAAGGCGCCCAAAAATCATAAATACCGTTATAACTCGAAAACGAAGCGCAAACGGTAAAATTGCCTATTAAGTTTTTCGACTTAAAATGACCTCAGGAATGCATGGTTTTCTTCAACGGTGCCTCTGAGTAACCATGCATTTAAGCCAATCACAAAAACCACTAAGTCTTTTTCTTCAAGGAAAATGAAAAAATAATTGAAAATTATCGATTCGGGTGCACAAAATGCGCTATAAGTCGGAAAATAATGGTCCGATATTTAAAATTGAGGTCTCTATAAAAAGGAAAACCTGCCACCAATCTAAACATTATTAAAATTTAACGGTATCGATACAGTTTTAGTGACTTAAAAGCTTCGACAGATAAAAAAGCACTATTTTTGAAAAATTTTAAACTTGGCTTCTATTTTCCAACCGATTTTAAAAATTTTCATATCATTATAATTCTGACCAATTAACGGTCATTTCTGTATATAAAACATTTTCCTACGCTTACCACAAGCTTTATTATAGCGTTTTAAATATTCTTCAACTTAAAAATCCAGTCTATTGCTCGTTAAAATTTACTGGTCGCAAAATGTATGAAGAAGACGTTCGAAATAACGGTTGGACATAAAAGATTGAGGTGTCTATAAAAAGAGCAACTTATCACGGATATAAAACATGCAAAATATCACAGGTGCCGATGCAATTTTAATGCCCAAGAGGCTTCGATAGATAAAAATATAAAATCACGTTGTTTTTTTTTGAACATTGTTAATTCTATTTCTATTTTGCAATCGATTTAACTTTAAACATATTTTTTAGTGGAACGAATATTTAGTAATTTAAGAGAATAAATTGGGCTTTAATAAAAAGGAAGAAAAAATGATACTCAATAACGTATTTTTTTGAATAAAATGATATCCGAGTTGAAAAACACTGCTTTAAATCGTAATAAATCGTGTTTGGACATGAATTTCAGGAAAACCCTTGTCCGCATAGGAAAAAGTTGTAGGGCAGGTTTGTAGGGTTAGAAATTTGTGTTCAAATGCAAAAATAATTTTAAGAATCAGTCGTAGTTTGGCAAAGATACGGCAATCTAAAAAAAAGGCGCCCAAAAATCATAAATACCGTTATAACTCGAAAACGAAGCGCAAACGGTAAAATTGCCTATTAAGTTTTTCGACTTAAAATGACCTCAGGAATGCATGGTTTTCTTCAACGGTGCCTCTGAGTAACCATGCATTTAAGCCAATCACAAAAACCACTAAGTCTTTTTCTTCAAGGAAAATGAAAAAATAATTGAAAATTATCGATTCGGGTGCACAAAATGCGCTATAAGTCGGAAAATAATGGTCCGATATTTAAAATTGAGGTCTCTATAAAAAGGAAAACCTGCCACCAATCTAAACATTATTAAAATTTAACGGTATCGATACAGTTTTAGTGACTTAAAAGCTTCGACAGATAAAAAAGCACTATTTTTGGAAAATTGTAAACTTGGCTTCTATTTTCCAACCGATTTTCAAAATGTTCATATCATTATAATTCTGACCAATTAACGGTCATTTCTGTATATAAAACATTTTCCTACGCTTACCACAAGCTTTAATATAGCGTTTTAAATATTCTTCAACTTAAAAATCCAGTCTATTGCTCGTTAAAATTTACTGGTCGCAAAATGTATGAAGAAGACGTTCGAAATAACGGTTGGACATAAAAGATTGAGGTGTCTATAAAAAGAGCAACTTATCACGGATATAAAACATGCAAAATATCACAGGTGCCGATGCAATTTTAATGCCCAAGAGGCTTCGATAGATAAAAATATAAAATCACGTTGTTTTTTTTTGAACATTGTTAATTCTATTTCTATTTTGCAATCGATTTAACTTTAAACATATTTTTTAGTGGAACGAATATTTAGTAATTTAAGAGAATAAATTGGGCTTTAATAAAAAGGAAGAAAAAATGATACTCAATAACGTATTTTTTTGAATAAAATGATATCCGAGTTGAAAAACACTGCTTTAAATCGTAATAAATCGTGTTTGGACATGAATTTCAGGAAAACCCTTGTCC
The DNA here is from genome assembly GCA_951394125.1 of Epistrophe eligans. Taxonomy (NCBI): domain Eukaryota; kingdom Metazoa; phylum Arthropoda; class Insecta; order Diptera; family Syrphidae; genus Epistrophe; species Epistrophe eligans. Next base: position 105,493,040 of record OX596028.1, on the reverse strand, counting down.
GCATAGGAAAAAGTTGTAGGGCAGGTTTGTAGGGTTAGAAATTTGTGTTCAAATGCAAAAATAATTTTAAGAATCAGTCGTAGTTTGGCAAAGATACGGCAATCTAAAAAAAAGGCGCCCAAAAATCATAAATACCGTTATAACTCGAAAACGAAGCGCAAACGGTAAAATTGCCTATTAAGTTTTTCGACTTAAAATGACCTCAGGAATGCATGGTTTTCTTCAACGGTGCCTCTGAGTAACCATGCATTTAAGCCAATCACAAAAACCACTAAGTCTTTTTCTTCAAGGAAAATGAAAAAATAATTGAAAATTATCGATTCGGGTGCACAAAATGCGCTATAAGTCGGAAAATAATGGTCCGATATTTAAAATTGAGGTCTCTATAAAAAGGAAAACCTGCCACCAATCTAAACATTATTAAAATTTAACGGTATCGATACAGTTTTAGTGACTTAAAAGCTTCGACAGATAAAAAAGCACTATTTTTGGAAAATTGTAAACTTGGCTTCTATTTTCCAACCGATTTTCAAAATGTTCATATCATTATAATTCTGACCAATTAACGGTCATTTCTGTATATAAAACATTTTCCTACGCTTACCACAAGCTTTAATATAGCGTTTTAAATATTCTTCAACTTAAAAATCCAGTCTATTGCTCGTTAAAATTTACTGGTCGCAAAATGTATGAAGAAGACGTTCGAAATAACGGTTGGACATAAAAGATTGAGGTGTCTATAAAAAGAGCAACTTATCACGGATATAAAACATGCAAAATATCACAGGTGCCGATGCAATTTTAATGCCCAAGAGGCTTCGATAGATAAAAATATAAAATCACGTTGTTTTTTTTTGAACATTGTTAATTCTATTTCTATTTTGCAATCGATTTAACTTTAAACATATTTTTTAGTGGAACGAATATTTAGTAATTTAAGAGAATAAATTGGGCTTTAATAAAAAGGAAGAAAAAATGATACTCAATAACGTATTTTTTTGAATAAAATGATATCCGAGTTGAAAAACACTGCTTTAAATCGTAATAAATCGTGTTTGGACATGAATTTCAGGAAAACCCTTGTCCGCATAGGAAAAAGTTGTAGGGCAGGTTTGTAGGGTTAGAAATTTGTGTTCAAATGCAAAAATAATTTTAAGAATCAGTCGTAGTTTGGCAAAGATACGGCAATCTAAAAAAAAGGCGCCCAAAAATCATAAATACCGTTATAACTCGAAAACGAAGCGCAAACGGTAAAATTGCCTATTAAGTTTTTCGACTTAAAATGACCTCAGGAATGCATGGTTTTCTTCAACGGTGCCTCTGAGTAACCATGCATTTAAGCCAATCACAAAAACCACTAAGTCTTTTTCTTCAAGGAAAATGAAAAAATAATTGAAAATTATCGATTCGGGTGCACAAAATGCGCTATAAGTCGGAAAATAATGGTCCGATATTTAAAATTGAGGTCTCTATAAAAAGGAAAACCTGCCACCAATCTAAACATTATTAAAATTTAACGGTATCGATACAGTTTTAGTGACTTAAAAGCTTCGACAGATAAAAAAGCACTATTTTTGGAAAATTGTAAACTTGGCTTCTATTTTCCAACCGATTTTCAAAATGTTCATATCATTATAATTCTGACCAATTAACGGTCATTTCTGTATATAAAACATTTTCCTACGCTTACCACAAGCTTTAATATAGCGTTTTAAATATTCTTCAACTTAAAAATCCAGTCTATTGCTCGTTAAAATTTACTGGTCGCAAAATGTATGAAGAAGACGTTCGAAATAACGGTTGGACATAAAAGATTGAGGTGTCTATAAAAAGAGCAACTTATCACGGATATAAAACATGCAAAATATCACAGGTGCCGATGCAATTTTAATGCCCAAGAGGCTTCGATAGATAAAAATATAAAATCACGTTGTTTTTTTTTGAACATTGTTAATTCTATTTCTATTTTGCAATCGATTTAACTTTAAACATATTTTTTAGTGGAACGAATATTTAGTAATTTAAGAGAATAAATTGGGCTTTAATAAAAAGGAAGAAAAAATGATACTCAATAACGTATTTTTTTGAATAAAATGATATCCGAGTTGAAAAACACTGCTTTAAATCGTAATAAATCGTGTTTGGACATGAATTTCAGGAAAACCCTTGTCCGCATAGGAAAAAGTTGTAGGGCAGGTTTGTAGGGTTAGAAATTTGTGTTCAAATGCAAAAATAATTTTAAGAATCAGTCGTAGTTTGGCAAAGATACGGCAATCTAAAAAAAAGGCGCCCAAAAATCATAAATACCGTTATAACTCGAAAACGAAGCGCAAACGGTAAAATTGCCTATTAAGTTTTTCGACTTAAAATGACCTCAGGAATGCATGGTTTTCTTCAACGGTGCCTCTGAGTAACCATGCATTTAAGCCAATCACAAAAACCACTAAGTCTTTTTCTTCAAGGAAAATGAAAAAATAATTGAAAATTATCGATTCGGGTGCACAAAATGCGCTATAAGTCGGAAAATAATGGTCCGATATTTAAAATTGAGGTCTCTATAAAAAGGAAAACCTGCCACCAATCTAAACATTATTAAAATTTAACGGTATCGATACAGTTTTAGTGACTTAAAAGCTTCGACAGATAAAAAAGCACTATTTTTGGAAAATTGTAAACTTGGCTTCTATTTTCCAACCGATTTTCAAAATGTTCATATCATTATAATTCTGACCAATTAACGGTCATTTCTGTATATAAAACATTTTCCTACGCTTACCACAAGCTTTAATATAGCGTTTTAAATATTCTTCAACTTAAAAATCCAGTCTATTGCTCGTTAAAATTTACTGGTCGCAAAATGTATGAAGAAGACGTTCGAAATAACGGTTGGACATAAAAGATTGAGGTGTCTATAAAAAGAGCAACTTATCACGGATATAAAACATGCAAAATATCACAGGTGCCGATGCAATTTTAATGCCCAAGAGGCTTCGATAGATAAAAATATAAAATCACGTTGTTTTTTTTTGAACATTGTTAATTCTATTTCTATTTTGCAATCGATTTAACTTTAAACATATTTTTTAGTGGAACGAATATTTAGTAATTTAAGAGAATAAATTGGGCTTTAATAAAAAGGAAGAAAAAATGATACTCAATAACGTATTTTTTTGAATAAAATGATATCCGAGTTGAAAAACACTGCTTTAAATCGTAATAAATCGTGTTTGGACATGAATTTCAGGAAAACCCTTGTCCGCATAGGAAAAAGTTGTAGGGCAGGTTTGTAGGGTTAGAAATTTGTGTTCAAATGCAAAAATAATTTTAAGAATCAGTCGTAGTTTGGCAAAGATACGGCAATCTAAAAAAAAGGCGCCCAAAAATCATAAATACCGTTATAACTCGAAAACGAAGCGCAAACGGTAAAATTGCCTATTAAGTTTTTCGACTTAAAATGACCTCAGGAATGCATGGTTTTCTTCAACGGTGCCTCTGAGTAACCATGCATTTAAGCCAATCACAAAAACCACTAAGTCTTTTTCTTCAAGGAAAATGAAAAAATAATTGAAAATTATCGATTCGGGTGCACAAAATGCGCTATAAGTCGGAAAATAATGGTCCGATATTTAAAATTGAGGTCTCTATAAAAAGGAAAACCTGCCACCAATCTAAACATTATTAAAATTTAACGGTATCGATACAGTTTTAGTGACTTAAAAGCTTCGACAGATAAAAAAGCACTATTTTTGGAAAATTGTAAACTTGGCTTCTATTTTCCAACCGATTTTCAAAATGTTCATATCATTATAATTCTGACCAATTAACGGTCATTTCTGTATATAAAACATTTTCCTACGCTTACCACAAGCTTTAATATAGCGTTTTAAATATTCTTCAACTTAAAAATCCAGTCTATTGCTCGTTAAAATTTACTGGTCGCAAAATGTATGAAGAAGACGTTCGAAATAACGGTTGGACATAAAAGATTGAGGTGTCTATAAAAAGAGCAACTTATCACGGATATAAAACATGCAAAATATCACAGGTGCCGATGCAATTTTAATGCCCAAGAGGCTTCGATAGATAAAAATATAAAATCACGTTGTTTTTTTTTGAACATTGTTAATTCTATTTCTATTTTGCAATCGATTTAACTTTAAACATATTTTTTAGTGGAACGAATATTTAGTAATTTAAGAGAATAAATTGGGCTTTAATAAAAAGGAAGAAAAAATGATACTCAATAACGTATTTTTTTGAATAAAATGATATCCGAGTTGAAAAACACTGCTTTAAATCGTAATAAATCGTGTTTGGACATGAATTTCAGGAAAACCCTTGTCCGCATAGGAAAAAGTTGTAGGGCAGGTTTGTAGGGTTAGAAATTTGTGTTCAAATGCAAAAATAATTTTAAGAATCAGTCGTAGTTTGGCAAAGATACGGCAATCTAAAAAAAAGGCGCCCAAAAATCATAAATACCGTTATAACTCGAAAACGAAGCGCAAACGGTAAAATTGCCTATTAAGTTTTTCGACTTAAAATGACCTCAGGAATGCATGGTTTTCTTCAACGGTGCCTCTGAGTAACCATGCATTTAAGCCAATCACAAAAACCACTAAGTCTTTTTCTTCAAGGAAAATGAAAAAATAATTGAAAATTATCGATTCGGGTGCACAAAATGCGCTATAAGTCGGAAAATAATGGTCCGATATTTAAAATTGAGGTCTCTATAAAAAGGAAAACCTGCCACCAATCTAAACATTATTAAAATTTAACGGTATCGATACAGTTTTAGTGACTTAAAAGCTTCGACAGATAAAAAAGCACTATTTTTGGAAAATTGTAAACTTGGCTTCTATTTTCCAACCGATTTTCAAAATGTTCATATCATTATAATTCTGACCAATTAACGGTCATTTCTGTATATAAAACATTTTCCTACGCTTACCACAAGCTTTAATATAGCGTTTTAAATATTCTTCAACTTAAAAATCCAGTCTATTGCTCGTTAAAATTTACTGGTCGCAAAATGTATGAAGAAGACGTTCGAAATAACGGTTGGACATAAAAGATTGAGGTGTCTATAAAAAGAGCAACTTATCACGGATATAAAACATGCAAAATATCACAGGTGCCGATGCAATTTTAATGCCCAAGAGGCTTCGATAGATAAAAATATAAAATCACGTTGTTTTTTTTTGAACATTGTTAATTCTATTTCTATTTTGCAATCGATTTAACTTTAAACATATTTTTTAGTGGAACGAATATTTAGTAATTTAAGAGAATAAATTGGGCTTTAATAAAAAGGAAGAAAAAATGATACTCAATAACGTATTTTTTTGAATAAAATGATATCCGAGTTGAAAAACACTGCTTTAAATCGTAATAAATCGTGTTTGGACATGAATTTCAGGAAAACCCTTGTCCGCATAGGAAAAAGTTGTAGGGCAGGTTTGTAGGGTTAGAAATTTGTGTTCAAATGCAAAAATAATTTTAAGAATCAGTCGTAGTTTGGCAAAGATACGGCAATCTAAAAAAAAGGCGCCCAAAAATCATAAATACCGTTATAACTCGAAAACGAAGCGCAAACGGTAAAATTGCCTATTAAGTTTTTCGACTTAAAATGACCTCAGGAATGCATGGTTTTCTTCAACGGTGCCTCTGAGTAACCATGCATTTAAGCCAATCACAAAAACCACTAAGTCTTTTTCTTCAAGGAAAATGAAAAAATAATTGAAAATTATCGATTCGGGTGCACAAAATGCGCTATAAGTCGGAAAATAATGGTCCGATATTTAAAATTGAGGTCTCTATAAAAAGGAAAACCTGCCACCAATCTAAACATTATTAAAATTTAACGGTATCGATACAGTTTTAGTGACTTAAAAGCTTCGACAGATAAAAAAGCACTATTTTTGGAAAATTGTAAACTTGGCTTCTATTTTCCAACCGATTTTCAAAATGTTCATATCATTATAATTCTGACCAATTAACGGTCATTTCTGTATATAAAACATTTTCCTACGCTTACCACAAGCTTTAATATAGCGTTTTAAATATTCTTCAACTTAAAAATCCAGTCTATTGCTCGTTAAAATTTACTGGTCGCAAAATGTATGAAGAAGACGTTCGAAATAACGGTTGGACATAAAAGATTGAGGTGTCTATAAAAAGAGCAACTTATCACGGATATAAAACATGCAAAATATCACAGGTGCCGATGCAATTTTAATGCCCAAGAGGCTTCGATAGATAAAAATATAAAATCACGTTGTTTTTTTTTGAACATTGTTAATTCTATTTCTATTTTGCAATCGATTTAACTTTAAACATATTTTTTAGTGGAACGAATATTTAGTAATTTAAGAGAATAAATTGGGCTTTAATAAAAAGGAAGAAAAAATGATACTCAATAACGTATTTTTTTGAATAAAATGATATCCGAGTTGAAAAACACTGCTTTAAATCGTAATAAATCGTGTTTGGACATGAATTTCAGGAAAACCCTTGTCCGCATAGGAAAAAGTTGTAGGGCAGGTTTGTAGGGTTAGAAATTTGTGTTCAAATGCAAAAATAATTTTAAGAATCAGTCGTAGTTTGGCAAAGATACGGCAATCTAAAAAAAAGGCGCCCAAAAATCATAAATACCGTTATAACTCGAAAACGAAGCGCAAACGGTAAAATTGCCTATTAAGTTTTTCGACTTAAAATGACCTCAGGAATGCATGGTTTTCTTCAACGGTGCCTCTGAGTAACCATGCATTTAAGCCAATCACAAAAACCACTAAGTCTTTTTCTTCAAGGAAAATGAAAAAATAATTGAAAATTATCGATTCGGGTGCACAAAATGCGCTATAAGTCGGAAAATAATGGTCCGATATTTAAAATTGAGGTCTCTATAAAAAGGAAAACCTGCCACCAATCTAAACATTATTAAAATTTAACGGTATCGATACAGTTTTAGTGACTTAAAAGCTTCGACAGATAAAAAAGCACTATTTTTGGAAAATTGTAAACTTGGCTTCTATTTTCCAACCGATTTTCAAAATGTTCATATCATTATAATTCTGACCAATTAACGGTCATTTCTGTATATAAAACATTTTCCTACGCTTACCACAAGCTTTAATATAGCGTTTTAAATATTCTTCAACTTAAAAATCCAGTCTATTGCTCGTTAAAATTTACTGGTCGCAAAATGTATGAAGAAGACGTTCGAAATAACGGTTGGACATAAAAGATTGAGGTGTCTATAAAAAGAGCAACTTATCACGGATATAAAACATGCAAAATATCACAGGTGCCGATGCAATTTTAATGCCCAAGAGGCTTCGATAGATAAAAATATAAAATCACGTTGTTTTTTTTTTGAACATTGTTAATTCTATTTCTATTTTGCAATCGATTTAACTTTAAACATATTTTTTAGTGGAACGAATATTTAGTAATTTAAGAGAATAAATTGGGCTTTAATAAAAAGGAAGAAAAAATGATACTCAATAACGTATTTTTTTGAATAAAATGATATCCGAGTTGAAAAACACTGCTTTAAATCGTAATAAATCGTGTTTGGACATGAATTTCAGGAAAACCCTTGTCCGCATAGGAAAAAGTTGTAGGGCAGGTTTGTAGGGTTAGAAATTTGTGTTCAAATGCAAAAATAATTTTAAGAATCAGTCGTAGTTTGGCAAAGATACGGCAATCTAAAAAAAAGGCGCCCAAAAATCATAAATACCGTTATAACTCGAAAACGAAGCGCAAACGGTAAAATTGCCTATTAAGTTTTTCGACTTAAAATGACCTCAGGAATGCATGGTTTTCTTCAACGGTGCCTCTGAGTAACCATGCATTTAAGCCAATCACAAAAACCACTGTCTTTTTCTTCAAGGAAAATGAAAAAATAATTGAAAATTATCGATTCGGGTGCACAAAATGCGCTATAAGTCGGAAAATAATGGTCCGATATTTAAAATTGAGGTCTCTATAAAAAGGAAAACCTGCCACCAATCTAAACATTATTAAAATTTAACGGTATCGATACAGTTTTAGTGACTTAAAAGCTTCGACAGATAAAAAAGCACTATTTTTGAAAAATTTTAAACTTGGCTTCTATTTTCCAACCGATTTTAAAAATTTTCATATCATTATAATTCTGACCAATTAACGGTCATTTCTGTATATAAAACATTTTCCTACGCTTACCACAAGCTTTATTATAGCGTTTTAAATATTCTTCAACTTAAAAATCCAGTCTATTGCTCGTTAAAATTTACTGGTCGCAAAATGTATGAAGAAGACGTTCGAAATAACGGTTGGACATAAAAGATTGAGGTGTCTATAAAAAGAGCAACTTATCACGGATATAAAACATGCAAAATATCACAGGTGCCGATGCAATTTTAATGCCCAAGAGGCTTCGATAGATAAAAATATAAAATCACGTTGTTTTTTTTTGAACATTGTTAATTCTATTTCTATTTTGCAATCGATTTAACTTTAAACATATTTTTTAGTGGAACGAATATTTAGTAATTTAAGAGAATAAATTGGGCTTTAATAAAAAGGAAGAAAAAATGATACTCAATAACGTATTTTTTTGAATAAAATGATATCCGAGTTGAAAAACACTGCTTTAAATCGTAATAAATCGTGTTTGGACATGAATTTCAGGAAAACCCTTGTCCGCATAGGAAAAAGTTGTAGGGCAGGTTTGTAGGGTTAGAAATTTGTGTTCAAATGCAAAAATAATTTTAAGAATCAGTCGTAGTTTGGCAAAGATACGGCAATCTAAAAAAAAGGCGCCCAAAAATCATAAATACCGTTATAACTCGAAAACGAAGCGCAAACGGTAAAATTGCCTATTAAGTTTTTCGACTTAAAATGACCTCAGGAATGCATGGTTTTCTTCAACGGTGCCTCTGAGTAACCATGCATTTAAGCCAATCACAAAAACCACTAAGTCTTTTTCTTCAAGGAAAATGAAAAAATAATTGAAAATTATCGATTCGGGTGCACAAAATGCGCTATAAGTCGGAAAATAATGGTCCGATATTTAAAATTGAGGTCTCTATAAAAAGGAAAACCTGCCACCAATCTAAACATTATTAAAATTTAACGGTATCGATACAGTTTTAGTGACTTAAAAGCTTCGACAGATAAAAAAGCACTATTTTTGGAAAATTGTAAACTTGGCTTCTATTTTCCAACCGATTTTCAAAATGTTCATATCATTATAATTCTGACCAATTAACGGTCATTTCTGTATATAAAACATTTTCCTACGCTTACCACAAGCTTTAATATAGCGTTTTAAATATTCTTCAACTTAAAAATCCAGTCTATTGCTCGTTAAAATTTACTGGTCGCAAAATGTATGAAGAAGACGTTCGAAATAACGGTTGGACATAAAAGATTGAGGTGTCTATAAAAAGAGCAACTTATCACGGATATAAAACATGCAAAATATCACAGGTGCCGATGCAATTTTAATGCCCAAGAGGCTTCGATAGATAAAAATATAAAATCACGTTGTTTTTTTTTGAACATTGTTAATTCTATTTCTATTTTGCAATCGATTTAACTTTAAACATATTTTTTAGTGGAACGAATATTTAGTAATTTAAGAGAATAAATTGGGCTTTAATAAAAAGGAAGAAAAAATGATACTCAATAACGTATTTTTTTGAATAAAATGATATCCGAGTTGAAAAACACTGCTTTAAATCGTAATAAATCGTGTTTGGACATGAATTTCAGGAAAACCCTTGTCCGCATAGGAAAAAGTTGTAGGGCAGGTTTGTAGGGTTAGAAATTTGTGTTCAAATGCAAAAATAATTTTAAGAATCAGTCGTAGTTTGGCAAAGATACGGCAATCTAAAAAAAAGGCGCCCAAAAATCATAAATACCGTTATAACTCGAAAACGAAGCGCAAACGGTAAAATTGCCTATTAAGTTTTTCGACTTAAAATGACCTCAGGAATGCATGGTTTTCTTCAACGGTGCCTCTGAGTAACCATGCATTTAAGCCAATCACAAAAACCACTAAGTCTTTTTCTTCAAGGAAAATGAAAAAATAATTGAAAATTATCGATTCGGGTGCACAAAATGCGCTATAAGTCGGAAAATAATGGTCCGATATTTAAAATTGAGGTCTCTATAAAAAGGAAAACCTGCCACCAATCTAAACATTATTAAAATTTAACGGTATCGATACAGTTTTAGTGACTTAAAAGCTTCGACAGATAAAAAAGCACTATTTTTGGAAAATTGTAAACTTGGCTTCTATTTTCCAACCGATTTTCAAAATGTTCATATTATTATAATTCTGACCAATTAACGGTCATTTCTGTATATAAAACATTTTCCTACGCTTACCACAAGCTTTAATATAGCGTTTTAAATATTCTTCAACTTAAAAATCCAGTCTATTGCTCGTTAAAATTTACTGGTCGCAAAATGTATGAAGAAGACGTTCGAAATAACGGTTGGACATAAAAGATTGAGGTGTCTATAAAAAGAGCAACTTATCACGGATATAAAACATGCAAAATATCACAGGTGCCGATGCAATTTTAATGCCCAAGAGGCTTCGATAGATAAAAATATAAAATCACGTTGTTTTTTTTTGAACATTGTTAATTCTATTTCTATTTTGCAATCGATTTAACTTTAAACATATTTTTTAGTGGAACGAATATTTAGTAATTTAAGAGAATAAATTGGGCTTTAATAAAAAGGAAGAAAAAATGATACTCAATAACGTATTTTTTTGAATAAAATGATATCCGAGTTGAAAAACACTGCTTTAAATCGTAATAAATCGTGTTTGGACATGAATTTCAGGAAAACCCTTGTCCGCATAGGAAAAAGTTGTAGGGCAGGTTTGTAGGGTTGGAAATTTGTGTTCAAATGCAAAAATAATTTTAAGAATCAGTCGTAGTTTGGCAAAGATACGGCAATCTAAAAAAAAGGCGCCCAAAAATCATAAATACCGTTATAACTCGAAAACGAAGCGCAAACGGTAAAATTGCCTATTAAGTTTTTCGACTTAAAATGACCTCAGGAATGCATGGTTTTCTTCAACGGTGCCTCTGAGTAACCATGCATTTAAGCCAATCACAAAAACCACTAAGTCTTTTTCTTCAAGGAAAATGAAAAAATAATTGAAAATTATCGATTCGGGTGCACAAAATGCGCTATAAGTCGGAAAATAATGGTCCGATATTTAAAATTGAGGTCTCTATAAAAAGGAAAACCTGCCACCAATCTAAACATTATTAAAATTTAACGGTATCGATACAGTTTTAGTGACTTAAAAGCTTCGACAGATAAAAAAGCACTATTTTTGGAAAATTTTAAACTTGGCTTCTATTTTCCAACCGATTTTAAAAATTTTCATATCATTATAATTCTGACCAATTAACGGTCATTTCTGTATATAAAACATTTTCCTACGCTTACCACAAGCTTTATTATAGCGTTTTAAATATTCTTCAACTTAAAAATCCAGTCTATTGCTCGTTAAAATTTACTGGTCGCAAAATGTATGAAGAAGACGTTCGAAATAACGGTTGGACATAAAAGATTGAGGTGTCTATAAAAAGAGCAACTTATCACGGATATAAAACATGCAAAATATCACAGGTGCCGATGCAATTTTAATGCCCAAGAGGCTTCGATAGATAAAAATATAAAATCACGTTGTTTTTTTTTTGAACATTGTTAATTCTATTTCTATTTTGCAATCGATTTAACTTTAAACATATTTTTTAGTGGAACGAATATTTAGTAATTTAAGAGAATAAATTGGGCTTTAATAAAAAGGAAGAAAAAATGATACTCAATAACGTATTTTTTTGAATAAAATGATATCCGAGTTGAAAAACACTGCTTTAAATCGTAATAAATCGTGTTTGGACATGAATTTCAGGAAAACCCTTGTCCGCATAGGAAAAAGTTGTAGGGCAGGTTTGTAGGGTTAGAAATTTGTGTTCAAATGCAAAAATAATTTTAAGAATCAGTCGTAGTTTGGCAAAGATACGGCAATCTAAAAAAAAGGCGCCCAAAAATCATAAATACCGTTATAACTCGAAAACGAAGCGCAAACGGTAAAATTGCCTATTAAGTTTTTCGACTTAAAATGACCTCAGGAATGCATGGTTTTCTTCAACGGTGCCTCTGAGTAACCATGCATTTAAGCCAATCACAAAAACCACTAAGTCTTTTTCTTCAAGGAAAATGAAAAAATAATTGAAAATTATCGATTCGGGTGCACAAAATGCGCTATAAGTCGGAAAATAATGGTCCGATATTTAAAATTGAGGTCTCTATAAAAAGGAAAACCTGCCACCAATCTAAACATTATTAAAATTTAACGTTATCGATACAGTTTTAGTGACTTAAAAGCTTCGACAGATAAAAAAGCACTATTTTTGGAAAATTGTAAACTTGGCTTCTATTTTCCAACCGATTTTCAAAATGTTCATATCATTATAATTCTGACCAATTAACGGTCATTTCTGTATATAAAACATTTTCCTACGCTTACCACAAGCTTTAATATAGCGTTTTAAATATTCTTCAACTTAAAAATCCAGTCTATTGCTCGTTAAAATTTACTGGTCGCAAAATGTATGAAGAAGACGTTCGAAATAACGGTTGGACATAAAAGATTGAGGTGTCTATAAAAAGAGCAACTTATCACGGATATAAAACATGCAAAATATCACAGGTGCCGATGCAATTTTAATGCCCAAGAGGCTTCGATAGATAAAAATATAAAATCACGTTGTTTTTTTTTGAACATTGTTAATTCTATTTCTATTTTGCAATCGATTTAACTTTAAACATATTTTTTAGTGGAACGAATATTTAGTAATTTAAGAGAATAAATTGGGCTTTAATAAAAAGGAAGAAAAAATGATACTCAATAACGTATTTTTTTGAATAAAATGATATCCGAGTTGAAAAACACTGCTTTAAATCGTAATAAATCGTGTTTGGACATGAATTTCAGGAAAACCCTTGTCCGCATAGGAAAAAGTTGTAGGGCAGGTTTGTAGGGTTGGAAATTTGTGTTCAAATGCAAAAATAATTTTAAGAATCAGTCGTAGTTTGGCAAAGATACGGCAATCTAAAAAAAAGGCGCCCAAAAATCATAAATACCGTTATAACTCGAAAACGAAGCGCAAACGGTAAAATTGCCTATTAAGTTTTTCGACTTAAAATGACCTCAGGAATGCATGGTTTTCTTCAACGGTGCCTCTGAGTAACCATGCATTTAAGCCAATCACAAAAACCACTAAGTCTTTTTCTTCAAGGAAAATGAAAAAATAATTGAAAATTATCGATTCGGGTGCACAAAATGCGCTATAAGTCGGAAAATAATGGTCCGATATTTAAAATTGAGGTCTCTATAAAAAGGAAAACCTGCCACCAATCTAAACATTATTAAAATTTAACGGTATCGATACAGTTTTAGTGACTTAAAAGCTTCGACAGATAAAAAAGCACTATTTTTGGAAAATTTTAAACTTGGCTTCTATTTTCCAACCGATTTTAAAAATTTTCATATCATTATAATTCTGACCAATTAACGGTCATTTCTGTATATAAAACATTTTCCTACGCTTACCACAAGCTTTATTATAGCGTTTTAAATATTCTTCAACTTAAAAATCCAGTCTATTGCTCGTTAAAATTTACTGGTCGCAAAATGTATGAAGAAGACGTTCGAAATAACGGTTGGACATAAAAGATTGAGGTGTCTATAAAAAGAGCAACTTATCACGGATATAAAACATGCAAAATATCACAGGTGCCGATGCAATTTTAATGCCCAAGAGGCTTCGATAGATAAAAATATAAAATCACGTTGTTTTTTTTTGAACATTGTTAATTCTATTTCTATTTTGCAATCGATTTAACTTTAAACATATTTTTTAGTGGAACGAATATTTAGTAATTTAAGAGAATAAATTGGGCTTTAATAAAAAGGAAGAAAAAATGATACTCAATAACGTATTTTTTTGAATAAAATGATATCCGAGTTGAAAAACACTGCTTTAAATCGTAATAAATCGTGTTTGGACATGAATTTCAGGAAAACCCTTGTCCGCATAGGAAAAAGTTGTAGGGCAGGTTTGTAGGGTTAGAAATTTGTGTTCAAATGCAAAAATAATTTTAAGAATCAGTCGTAGTTTGGCAAAGATACGGCAATCTAAAAAAAAGGCGCCCAAAAATCATAAATACCGTTATAACTCGAAAACGAAGCGCAAACGGTAAAATTGCCTATTAAGTTTTTCGACTTAAAATGACCTCAGGAATGCATGGTTTTCTTCAACGGTGCCTCTGAGTAACCATGCATTTAAGCCAATCACAAAAACCACTAAGTCTTTTTCTTCAAGGAAAATGAAAAAATAATTGAAAATTATCGATTCGGGTGCACAAAATGCGCTATAAGTCGGAAAATAATGGTCCGATATTTAAAATTGAGGTCTCTATAAAAAGGAAAACCTGCCACCAATCTAAACATTATTAAAATTTAACGGTATCGATACAGTTTTAGTGACTTAAAAGCTTCGACAGATAAAAAAGCACTATTTTTGGAAAATTTTAAACTTGGCTTCTATTTTCCAACCGATTTTAAAAATTTTCATATCATTATAATTCTGACCAATTAACGGTCATTTCTGTATATAAAACATTTTCCTACGCTTACCACAAGCTTTATTATAGCGTTTTAAATATTCTTCAACTTAAAAATCCAGTCTATTGCTCGTTAAAATTTACTGGTCGCAAAATGTATGAAGAAGACGTTCGAAATAACGGTTGGACATAAAAGATTGAGGTGTCTATAAAAAGAGCAACTTATCACGGATATAAAACATGCAAAATATCACAGGTGCCGATGCAATTTTAATGCCCAAGAGGCTTCGATAGATAAAAATATAAAATCACGTTGTTTTTTTTTGAACATTGTTAATTCTATTTCTATTTTGCAATCGATTTAACTTTAAACATATTTTTTAGTGGAACGAATATTTAGTAATTTAAGAGAATAAATTGGGCTTTAATAAAAAGGAAGAAAAAATGATACTCAATAACGTATTTTTTTGAATAAAATGATATCCGAGTTGAAAAACACTGCTTTAAATCGTAATAAATCGTGTTTGGACATGAATTTCAGGAAAACCCTTGTCCGCATAGGAAAAAGTTGTAGGGCAGGTTTGTAGGGTTGGAAATTTGTGTTCAAATGCAAAAATAATTTTAAGAATCAGTCGTAGTTTGGCAAAGATACGGCAATCTAAAAAAAAGGCGCCCAAAAATCATAAATACCGTTATAACTCGAAAACGAAGCGCAAACGGTAAAATTGCCTATTAAGTTTTTCGACTTAAAATGACCTCAGGAATGCATGGTTTTCTTCAACGGTGCCTCTGAGTAACCATGCATTTAAGCCAATCACAAAAACCACTAAGTCTTTTTCTTCAAGGAAAATGAAAAAATAATTGAAAATTATCGATTCGGGTGCACAAAATGCGCTATAAGTCGGAAAATAATGGTCCGATATTTAAAATTGAGGTCTCTATAAAAAGGAAAACCTGCCACCAATCTAAACATTATTAAAATTTAACGGTATCGATACAGTTTTAGTGACTTAAAAGCTTCGACAGATAAAAAAGCACTATTTTTGGAAAATTTTAAACTTGACTTCTATTTTCCAACCGATTTTCAAAATTTTCATATCATTATAATTCTGACCAATTAACGGTCATTTCTGTATATAAAACATTTTCCTACGCTTACCACAAGCTTTAATATAGCGTTTTAAATATTCTTCAACTTAAAAATCCAGTCTATTGCTCGTTAAAATTTACTGGTCGCAAAATGTATGAAGAAGATGTTCGAAATAACGGTTGGACATAAAAGATTGAGGTGTCTATAAAAAGAGCAACTTATCACGGATATAAAACATGCAAAATATCACAGGTGCCGATGCAATTTTAATGCCCAAGAGGCTTCGATAGATAAAAATATAAAATCACGTTGTTTTTTTTTTGAACATTGTTAATTCTATTTCTATTTTGCAATCGATTTAACTTTAAACATATTTTTTAGTGGAACGAATATTTAGTAATTTAAGAGAATAAATTGGGCTTTAATAAAAAGGAAGAAAAAATGATACTCAATAACGTATTTTTTTGAATAAAATGATATCCGAGTTGAAAAACACTGCTTTAAATCGTAATAAATCGTGTTTGGACATGAATTTCAGGAAAACCCTTGTCCGCATAGGAAAAAGTTGTAGGCCAGGTTTGTAGGGTTGGAAATTTGTGTTCAAATGCAAAAATAATTTTAAGAATCAGTCGTAGTTTGGCAAAGATACGGCAATCTAAAAAAAAGGCGCCCACAAATCATAAATACCGTTATAACTCGAAAACGAAGCGCAAACGGTAAAATTGCCTATTAAGTTTTTCGACTTAAAATGACCTCAGGAATGCATGGTTTTCTTCAACGGTGCCTCTGAGTAACCATGCATTTAAGCCAATCACAAAAACCACTAAGTCTTTTTCTTCAAGGAAAATGAAAAAATAATTGAAAATTATCGATTCGGGTGCACAAAATGCGCTATAAGTCGGAAAATAATGGTCCGATATTTAAAATTGAGGTCTCTATAAAAAGGAAAACCTGCCACCAATCTAAACATTATTAAAATTTAACGGTATCGATACAGTTTTAGTGACTTAAAAGCTTCGACAGATAAAAAAGCACTATTTTTGGAAAATTTTAAACTTGGCTTCTATTTTCCAACCGATTTTCAAAATTTTCATATCATTATAATTCTGACCAATTAACGGTCATTTCTGTATATAAAACATTTTCCTACGCTTACCACAAGCTTCAATATGGCGTTTTAAACATTCTTCAACTCAAAAATCCAGTCTATTGCTCGTTAAAATTTCTTGTTTGAAAAGTTTTTGAAAAAATGTCCGAAAATTGCTCAAAACTGCAACAAATCGTATAGGATCTTCGAAATAGAGGTTTTATTTAATATTAGTATAACCGTAAGTAAACAGAGCCCTCCTCATAAGCTTTTTTTGACCAAACCTATGTACACTTTGATGCACCTTATGTAAACATCCTATACCTATATCTATGTACCTAGGCCACACCCATGTTTAGCAATCTCTTTTTTGGCCAGCCCCCATATTTTAAGACCACGCCCCTTTTAGGCCTCACCTCTTTCTGACCACGTTAATTTTAATCCATGTTTGTTTGTGGCCACGCCTTTTGTACCAAAATCATTCAAGCCATACCCTTTTTTTTGGAGCATTCACTTTATAAGCCACACCCTTTATCAGCCAAATCGTTTTCAGACCACACCCCTTTTGGGTAACGCCCATTTTATTAGGTAAACACTTCAGTATTAATGCGTTTTTTTGAAAATTGGTTTGGATCCTTCGTGTTCTGATGTCCATACCAATCAACTGAAATTTAAAGTCATCATTTTTCTTTGAAATTTAGTTTTATTTTTAATTTTTACAATTTTTGTTTGTTATTAATAATATTTATCATGATTTTCACAAATTACAACTTTATTTTTGTATATTTTACATGCCATTTCGTTTTACACATTAATTGCATTTTATAATATTATTCTCTAATTTATTGAATTTTTGTTTTCATCATTAAATTTATATCAATTGTCTTACCTGTATATATAAATTGAATAGTTTGTGTTTCTTTTGTTACAGTTTACAACAGAATTAATGGTATAATTTTTTGTATATGTATATCTTATTGGTTAATTTTTTTTTCTTCCTCTATCTCGCTCAACGGGATACGCTTAACAAGCTCATATTTGTTGAAATAAAAAAAATACAATTAATTTAACACTTGCCTCAAATATTCTTTTAAAATTATTTTATGTAATTGCTTCTTTTTTTTTTATTAATTTTACAAATTTACTGATTAAAAAAATATATTTTTTTAACTAAGGAAGAACAAAGGAACTAATTTATAATGTAAATATTTTTTTTTTGTTTTTCGTTAAGCATACATAATGATATATTTATTTATTTATTTATTTATATATATTTATATAATTTGCAGTCTTATTATTTAATTTAAAAAATAGTTTGTGTGTTTTCTAAAATTTATATAATTTATCTTTTATTTATTTAATATCGTGATAGTTTTCTGTTTTTAAATGGTTTTAGGTATTTTACAATAATTTTGTGTGCTACTTTTTTTTTATTTTATCAAATGTTTTATTTTTTATTTTTATAAATAAAACTTTGTTTTTTGTTCAAATAACTTTCTTTTTTTTTTTTAATTTAACCATTTTTACAAAATGTATTGCGAATTATATTTCTTACAGGTTTTTAGTTTTGAGAATAAATTGTATTAATTGCTACACATGGAATTTTATGGTTAATGTAACATAAACTAATGATAGGGTAAGGTACATATTAATGGATGTTCCTATTGAACATTTTGTGCTTGAGGATATTACTGATGAACTATCATCTGTCAGAGAATCAGCATCGTGTTTAGATGAGGGCTTTGAGCCATCACTACGGTAATTGTTGTGATGATCAGGACCTGTGAATGGAACAAAAACAATATTCGTCAGTTAAATTAAAGATAAACACACTTAGGACTATAATTGACCAATAATATTACTCTACAATATAATTAGGGTGACACAGGGTAAATAGACAAACACGCAATGAAGCACTTGTCACATGAATTTGACATTCATTTTACCTCCCCCTATACCTATACATACATATATAATCTCCTGGTAATGTTTCTGTCAAATTTTGTTTGGTGACACACACACAACGATATGAGCATAACACAAAATCACTGTTAGACACATCATATTGTGTTTCTCCATAATATATTGGCTGGATGCGTGTCTTCCCAATTTTGGTTAATACTCCCCGAATTGAAATTGCATTCAAGGATCACATCCCATCACACAATTACGATTATTATGTTCTATTGAATATTGAAGAGGGATTAGCTTAGTCCTATATCCTAAGTCCTATGTTGTACATATTGTGAATGAAACAAGAGCGGGGTATCTAATTAGTGGTAGTAGGTATTTGTATGTTGAACCAAATATCTACATCTGTTTGAATAGAGATCTGAGACTATCTCTCTATCCCTTTCACTCTCTCTTTGTGTGTCGTGTCCTAATGGTTTATTTGGGTTATAAGCACGTTAAAATTGATTCAACATCAATCTATAATTATATACTCGTATATGCGAAATATAATTAAACTTCCCTTTGTTTGAAATTTTAATGAGAATTAAGTTTAGCATAAGACAGCATTCAAATGGATGAGGAATATTTCAATTACGTTTGTCAAAAAGTATCGTTTATGAAACACAAGCTCTTTACATATCAGTTAATGGATTTTGTGGACATATTCATAATATACTTATAAAAATAATTTTTTTGTTTAATATTTAATACGAAAAAATAATAATACAAATGATGATGATTTAAAAGAAACTAGTTGTGAGATAAAAACTGTAATAATAAATATTATTAAAGTAAATAAATAGGGATTTTATTTTTTTTTAAATTACATCATCCATATGAGATCCTTGACTATTTTGGCAATGCTGCAACCTGGAGCGGAAATTTTCAATGACGGCCTCACAAGTGTTTCGTGAAATGTTTTGCATTTCCTCTTGAATATTTTCCTTTAATTCCTCAAGAGACATTTGGTTGCCGTTGAAAACTTTACTTTTAAGGTATCCCCAATCGTAAAACAATCGAAATCCTGTAGCGCATTAGTGTCACTCTAATACCTGCAATGCAAATTTGCCTATTCATATGCCCATTTAGATGGAAGTGTGCCTCGTCTGGAAAAAAAATGATGGTAAAGCTGGTCTACCTATCTAACATTTCGTTTGCAAATTGGAGCCTGTGAGGATGATCTTGAAGCTTTAATTCCTTTACCATTTGGATTTTGTGCAAATATAAATGTAAATCTTTGTGAAGAATACGAAACAAAGAAGATCCACAGGAATGATCTTATTAGACATCGAAAAAGCATTTGATTCTGTCTGGCACGATGGCATGATATATAAATTGTTATCACTGAATTTTCGGTCGTATCTGTGTAAAATTGTACAAAGTTTCTTGTCAGGTAGATGTTTTAAAGTTCATGTTAATTAAAGTTCATGTTAATAGTGGTGTCTCTGAATTGATATGTTTAAGTTATGGTGTACCTCAAGGTTCAGTCCTTGGGCCAATTTTATATAACTTATACACATCTGACTTTCCTAAAATAATAAATTGTGAAGCAGCAATTTTTGCTGACGACACAGCCATACTCTCATCGCATGAGTTTGGTCTTAACATTGAGACGAACCTAAACAATGCGATTAGAATATTGGAACAATATTATAACCAATGGAAAATTAAATTAAATGCTGATAAGATGCAAGCCATCTTTTTCACGCGAAAAAGAAAAGCTTGTTATCTACCAAGCAACCAATTACAAATCCTTGGAAAAGTTGTTTCTTGGGAACGTCAAGTTAAATATCTCGGCATTCACCTTGACGCCAAATTAACTTTCAACCACCATATAACCCAAACAATAAAAAAAGTTAACATAGCTATAAAAATGCTATTCCCTTTCATTAATAGAAAGTCTTTACTGTCAAACGAAAATAAAATAATAATTCTCAAAGTTATTTTTCAAGCAATTCTTTTGTATGGTTGTCCCGTTTGGAAAAATGTAGCTAAATGTCATATGCAAAAGTTGCAGATATCTCAAAATAAAATCTTAAAAATGATGCTTGACCTTCCTTGGCATCACTCTACTTCCGATCTCCATGAAAGAGCGAATGTTGAATTGATTTCGCAGAGAATTCAAAAATTAACAATTTCATTTTTCAATCGGTTAGATCTTGCTGAAAATGTTCTCATAAGCCAACTTAATAATAACTAATTGTTGTATACCTAATTGTTCAGGATAAACAACCTGTGATCACATTTTCGTTTTTTTTGTTTAATTGTATTTAATATTAATATTAACTTATTTATTTATTTGTTTACTTATTTACTTAGTTATTTATTATTAATTTATTTATTTATTTATTTATTTACTTATCTATTTATCTATTTATTTATTTATTTATTTATTTATTTATTTAATTATTTATTTATTTATTTATTTATTTATTTGTCTATTTATTTATTAAATTGTTTATCAATTTATTTATGTATTTTTGTTTTTATATTATTTTTGTTTGTTAGATTATTTTTCTTTTCTTTCTAAATTGTCTTAAATATATATTTATTGCTGTTAATTTAATTTTATATTTTTGTTATCTAAATGTTAATTTATTTAAATTAATTCTAAATTTATTAATTCTCTCTTCAATGTCAATTTATAGTATAAAATCTATTTTTTTTTTCTCTCTAGTCATTAGTTTTAATTTATCTTAAGTAATTTAAATCTTGTAATTTTTTTTTTTTTTTTCTAATGGAGGTTTTTTCGTGTTTCCTCCAAATTTATTGTTAAAATAAAAAAATGTCCTTAAAAAAGCCCTTAAAAAATAATATTCTAGTTGAAAGATATACATATTGTATCGAATCTCTTAAATGTAAAATGTGCGGTAACAATCCATTGTAATACTTATAACGAAATAAAAATCTATCTATCTATCTAAAGATGTGTTGGGCACACCTAAGGATCAGGATTTTCATAGTTGTCTCGTCGAACTTCTGTACCCATTTTCAATTGATTGAATCATTTTTACGCTTTATGTTGTAATGAGAGCAAAATTTTTGTTACGCTAGAGTTAAAGAATCGTTGTTGCAGTAGTAGGTATTCGCGTACACTGAACACACGTTCCTTATCGCTGAACGACACCACTATGGGACTAGATTCCTAGCCTTTTCCATAAAAAAACTAAAAGTATTTCACAGGTAACTGCCTCTTGCGAGGAATTGAGCTGTAGTTTTACGTGAACACCTGCCTCATTCCACGGCGGCGCACAGTGGGACAAAAATGCCTTTTGCTTCTCATAAATGGTTTTTCCGAAAGTACTTTTCCAGCCTGGATTTCTACGAAATATTTTTAAGAAAATGTCAAATTTTGTTAAACAACAAAAATTTTTTAATTTTATATATTGGCACGATTTGTTATATGGCCACCTAAAGTGCACGCAAGGCTTAATCTTAATAAATTTCGAAATTGAGGCCGATTATAATTGTTTTTTTTTTTTAACTTCTTCTTGAATTAGACCTCTAAGTATTATATATCGTTGGAAAGGTAATATTGTAAGGCTTCTAAAAAAATAAAAATTAAATGTTAAAAAAGTTGTTTTATTTACTAAATTTAATAATTTTTGTCAACATATTTTGTTTACCTGTTTCCTATATTCGATTAAGGTTTTGAATAGTTGCGCTGTCTTGAGCTGTTTTCTTTTATATTGCATTTTGTTCCTTTGCATATTGGTACTTGGCAGCAGAAAAAAAAATCTTGCCCCTTTTTGCCCCTTTTTGAGGTGCATGGTAAAAAAAATTCAAATAGCTTTACATTGTTTTTTTTTTCTTATAAGCTTTGTTTCTACAGCCGCAATTGATATTGCCGTTATAATCCGCATGTTTCTCAAATAAATATTTCTTAAGAAGCCAGTTGCGTAGGTGATGAAAGGGGGGGCCTTGCTTCCTTTTCTACCACATCGTATGTAATGATGCGTTTATTGGGGTTTTTATTGTAAATTTCACACTACATACATTTATTTAATTTTTCTGTAGATCTGGTTTACATTGTATTATTCAAATTCCTATTTTTTTTTAATTTTGAAATTTTATTTTTGTTAAAAAAAAGTGTTTTGTTAAGTCAAGTTCTTAATTTTGTGAAAAGTGCGAACAAAATTAAAATATGAGCGAATTTAAAATTTCAAAATTAATGTTGAGTGATTTTTTTATAAGCAATGGGACCGATAGATCAGAACTAATCAGCTATTTAGAAAACAACTTCCAGTTAACAGGTATGATATCTAATTGCATAGGTAACCTGGGAAATAAAATTTGCAGTGAAAGAAATGATAGAGAAAAAGAAATTATGAAGAAATAACAAAAAAATATGTTTTTCAACAGGATCCAAACTTGAAATTAAATATATAAGTTGAAAAATTAAAAAAAAATTTAGAACAAGATATTTACAGAATTTTTGAACATTTAATTAATGCAAAAATCTCGAATTTCTTAACTAGGGTAAAATTTTAGTACTAAAAACTTATTATTTAAAGAAAAAGAGGTTTAAATGATTAAATATCAGAGATGATATATTTCAAATTTGACTTAATTATTCCAAGAAACAAAAAAGTTACAGATTTTTGAGACGCGTAAGCCCATTTGGGCCCACTGTGCGGCGCACACTGGGGCCCATCATATGGAGAGCATGCTCAAAATGCAAAATTGAGATTAACAGTTTTTTTTTTAACTATTGTCTAGGTTCAAAGTTGACATAATTCTCTATCAATATGTAAATCTTTGAAGCTCATAGAGGTTGAAGCTTGATAAAGAATAAGCGATAAAGTTTGCGGTTTCTGTAAAAAGTATAGTCTGTTGCACATTTGCCGTTCATTTGAAAATCGGAAAAAAATAATTCGCATTAAAATAAACCAAGTAAAAAATATGTCGGCATTAAATCAAGGTCAGTGAATAAGAAAAACCTGTTTTTATAAAAATTTTACAAAAAATTCTTGTTTAAATTTTAAAAAAGTTCAAAATTGTGCTCTAAAAAGTTCAAAACCTTTTTTCTCAAATTTGCGCGAGAGGCTTTTAAAACCGATGACATACTTTAATACTAGAAATACTCCTGTTTTAGAATCAGAAGTGAAAGCCTCCCGCGCAATTTGAATTTTTTTAATAAAGTCTATCACAAGGTATGGTCTGAAATTTGAAAAAAATATCTTTTTTTTCAGATTATTATTCAGAAATTGTTAAAAAAAAAAAAATTTAATGGATATATTTATAAATAGTAAGGAAACAAATTTTGAGCAAAAATTCAAAAAAATTGTAAATTTTGTTACCCAAAAAAACGGCTTGTCCTGCTGAAAATAGGGTCCACATTAAAAAAGACTTACGAAACTTTAAGACTCAATTGCGAAGTAAGTGGTTAATGTATTATAAGCACAATGACCGATTTAAAAATATAATCACCCCTGTTCTGATTTCCGTACCGAATCAAATCCGTAAACGGAATTGATTTCCGCACGGATTTAAAAAAGGTGTTCTTAATTTCACTTTCACGTTAGGCTGTTTAAATCTATGACTATACCAGACCATAAGTCATCATCTAAACTCCTATTTGGAGTTTTTACAAATCCTTTTGAAAGGTGTGGATATTTCACCATGTATTTTATAAAGGCTTCAAACTGTGGACTTGTAGTGTGCTTACCCCTTTTTTTGTGTACATACCCGTTAGTTTTATACAAAAAATTACAAAATAATATACTTACATTTAAAAATTTAGTGAATTCAATTCGGGCAGGAAAAATCGAATGAATTTCAAATGTCAAGTATTTCTAATCCGATCGAAAATCACAGAACACTCAATCCACAAGTATTGAAAGCGAAAAGTATTTCAGAACACCTACAGTCTTATTTATTAAATTGTTGTCTACTTAGACACTGTCTAAATTTTTTTCAAATTGATGGAAATATGTTTTATTTAATACAAATAAATATAACATTATTCACGCTTAAGACAATCTACTCTTGTATTTCAGTTAGGCAGCTATAACACAACAATAAACAAGGTTTTTGAACACATTTTTCAAATTTGGACAGTTGTCTAAAGTTAGACAACGTTTATAAATAAGGCCACTAGAGTTTGAAAACGAAAGGATTTAAAAACGAATAGCAATTCAGAACAGGGGTGAATGATTTTGTTTTATACCATGTAAATATTTGTAAAATACTCATACATGTAGGTACATAATTTTTGAACTGAATTAGTTAAAAAAAATGAATTAAAAATAATTTTTGTTTATAAATGAATTGTTATTCCTTTTTTATTAATTATACAACCTAAAAACCCGTTTTTGAAACAAATAGTGGAAGTTAAGAGTTTTGAGCACGCTCTCCATACAACCGGCCCCAGTGTGCGGCGGTGGCCTACCGACATCGGGGTCAATTCGAGCGTTGACCACTGCACCGCCCCGGGATGAACTCTGTCCACCCGATTGCAATTCAGTAGCATGTGCGGCACGCCACACCCCTTGCTAACTCCTAAGAGATCTTGTGTACCATATGCTGTAGCAATTAACGTAAACCACAGCCCCGTGAAACTCCCACTTTGGGGGCCTTTTATCTCCCACGGTACTCACTTTTAAAAATTGGGTAAGTTCTTTGGCATGTCATCCAGGAAAGGCTCCTGGATATACACATGCCTTAGCTTTGTGTATAAGGTAAGGAACGTGTATCCTTACTTTAGTAAATACATATAAGGTTATACTTTTGGGCGCATATGGTTATATGGATTTATTCAAAGCCAAGCTTGTTCCGTTCGCCAGCTAGGTGTTCGTTAGTAGAAGGGTTTCGTGTTAAACCCACTACAACTATACCCTATCTGTTTCCAATAGCCGATCCACCACGAGGAGGTACAACTAAGCACTTCCATTTCTCCGCTTCACAAACCCTCAAAGAAAAGTGCCCTGAGGCTAATCAAGAGGGTAATTTCCGCATATGGATAAATAGTCCGACTCCACCTCTTGCGAGGAGTGGACAAATCCTCGAACTCGAAGAAATACTGTCTCAAATGGTCGGTTCGGATTTGGCAGAAAATTGTAGGTACCATCCATTCCTGCCAATGACGCGCACACAGGAATGGTTGAGAGTTGTACATCACTCCGGTCCTAAACGAGCTGCCGTGCCACATAATTTATTTTCATTTACTTTATAAATGTTATTTAATAAATAAATGTTAATTAATAAATTCATAAAACAACCTCTCTCTAATACATATTACCATATGAAATTTATAAAAGTTAAACGGAGAAAAGGGTCATAGAATATCAAAATAAGTAACACGTGCTCATATAAGGTATAACTTTATTGCCCCCAAGTAGGTATATACATTACAATAATTCTAATGGTTTTAATCCAATAAAATACAAGCAATTTAAAAATTCCCATTTCGTTAAATTTCACTATGAATTATGTTTTTTTTTTTTATTTTTTTTTTTTTGTTCACATTGAAGTATTTTTTTTTTTCATTCTTTATAATAATGTACCTTTCCCACAGTAAAATTGGATTGAGTTCGTATCTTGACTTAATAAAGAAAAAAAAATACCACAGAAAGCTGTTGGCATTAAAATGTTCTTTTTAAAATATCTCCTGAACAAACAATTTAATCTACTTTCAAGAAAAAAAGAAAAAAAAAAAAAAACTGTCACTTCCCACAAAAAAGGACAAATATATTGCTTACCCTTTCTAAATTCCAGACTACGATACATATTTATATCCCCAAGGGGTTAAGGCATAGAAAATAAAAAAAAAAAACTTCCTTGCCTTAAACGCGAAGAAAAAGGAAAAAGAAAACGAAAAAAAAAAAATTGAAATCCATGGCCATATCAAGATGCGTGCACAACTCAACCATCTTTCTTAATGCCCATTTGCTATTATGACCCGAACTTGAAACGAATTATATTTAGGTGTGGGAAAGGTTTCAAGAAAAAAAAAAAAAAACCAAAGACCGGCGAAGGATGTCGGAGGTCAAAGGAAAAAAAGAAAAAAAAAAAGCCAGGAGCAAGCAATCATATACGAACGAATAAAAGGGAAAAATTCATTTTGTTTCCTAACAAGATGTGCGATAATAATAAAATAAATGGCACATTTTTCTGAGGCGTGAAAATATGATTTCCACACACAGTAACATAATTTTCCAATTCTACTACACCTTATACATGGTGGCGTCTTTGACTCCCAAAAAAAAAAAAAATAAAAAAATAGAAAAAGGATACGAAAAAATAAAACTTAAATGTCACAATCCAAATGCCCTGGTGCTTGCTTTGCTGGTTATGGGGGTGGTTCAATCGTATATGTCAAACATATAACAGTTTTACTGTGTGCTTTCATATAATACGAAGGGACCCACTTTCTTTTTTTTTTTTTTTTTTTTTTGACGATACAGCGGACACAGTTTATGTGCTTAGTCCTCAAAGACCAAAAACTCTTGTCCCAAACTCCCATCTTCAAAAGCCAGTGCACCACTAGAACCATTAACCTGGGGCACTTTTTGGATATACCTATACCAGTATATAGCTGGCTGATGCTGCTGGTTACTGGTGGTGTAAAAAGGGTGCGGATCGAAATGTATTTTATGGCAGTCGATTCGTTTCGTTTCTTATGACTGACGATTTCATCGACAGGAAAAGGCGATGACAGCATTTTTCTGTCATTTGCTTTTTTTTTTTTGCTTTTGCACGATACGGCAGCGGCGACTGGAATGGGCGATTGAGTGAGTGTCTTCTTTTTACTTGAGATATAGATTTTCTTATATAAAGGTAAGTTAGTGATTCGTAAAAAAATCGTGTTATAGATCAAAGATCAAATAGAAGGGGTTTAATGAGGATTTGTTAATACTTTGTTAGTTCTCCTAGGTTCCCAGGACCTCATGCTGTACAAATTTCTTTTGAACAAATTTAACAAATTTAATTTAACAGCATCATCCCAAAAGCAGCTTTCGTTCGTCCGAGTTTTCTGTTTGGATTAAATTCGGATGTCATTGTTTATTGAACAGTTTTGTTTCACTTTGATATTGCTGCTTGGATAATATCGTTTGAAATCACAAAAAAAAACAGAAGCGGTGATAAAATACAACCCTGCTGATCTCCGTTCTGGACTACAAAAGCTTCTGAATAAATTAAATTGGGTGGCTCAACAGCTCGTGAAGAACCACGACACAGTGACTTACAACTCTCAACCATTCCTGCGTGCGTGATATTGGCAGGAGTAAAAGAGACCTACAATTTTCTATCGAATACGAACGGCTAAAGTGAGAAGCACTTTCTAAGGACAATAGAAAAAACATCCAATTCCTCACATAGGCTAAGAATCGAACCCAAACTTCTGACACAAATTACATAATCTTGCCGCAAATTCTCAAAAAGGATTTATTATATTCAGCAACAGCAAGTTCATGAGACACGTTGTTATTCTTTATTATTTTGTTTTTATCCATTCTCAGTAAAATATGGATGGAGTGTTCTCTATAAGAATGTTTCTTTTGGCAGTTTTGTATTTTTTTTTTTTCTTTTCTTTATCCAAAGTACATCGTACTTTGCTGGTAGAATTGTATATGACTGTAATATTATTGGCAACTTCGATACTTTCTACCATATTTATCACCAATTTTGAGATTATAAGAACTCCCTTAGGAGTATTCTTCTTATATTTAGAGCTAACAAAATATTTTCAACGTTGCTTGCGTTGGCTGGGAGCTGGGACAAATTGACATGAAAGTCAAATTGAAACTCAAGAAGGTAAAAATAATATTAAGGAAAAAAGATGACAAACCTAAATTGTATTCAAGTTTATAGAAAACATCAGACTAGTGTTGGTTTAACATAAAATAATTAACTAATTCAATTCATATAATAATCAATATTTTGTCAAAATGTATTTTATCATTTTATCGTAAAAGAAAAAGGATGAACACAATAATTATCATTTGATAGAAATGTGAACAGCAAGAATTCTAAAAGTCAATATTCAACACGAATGTTTGTCCATCTTTAAATCACAGTAGCTACATCGGATTGAGGTCGAAATTCTGTAAGGTCAAAGTTCAGTTTTTTAAATATTTTGTATTGTATTTTAAAATACCGTAATTCAACATTCTGGTTTCTAGAAATTCTGTATGAGAAAAACTCTGTTCCAGTGTAAAATTTTGTGTTCCAAAATGCCGCTTAATATCAAAACCAATTAAAAATAAAATGCAAACTAGGTCGCACGAACTTGCTCTTATGTACGATCATACTGCTGTACAATGTTTTTTAGCAATTAATTAAAATCCTATTTTTCCCGAAAACGTGCCCACAACTTAAAAAAACAGAAATTTGTTATAAATGTTCGACCAATGGAACAATAAACGATTCAACTTATTTTGATCAATTTTTTTATACCAGGATGTTTCAAAGTTATAATTTATACAAAAATACAATTTTTTTCTTTGATTTAAAAAAAAAATTCAAGTTGTAAAACACTTTCTGCCAAGCTTTCACACCATCATATTTTTAATATTGAAGGTTTGAATGAAAAAACAACACTTGGGTGAGCTACCACCAAGATTTTTATAGGCTGGGGCTGGATTTATACTAATTCATTCATTGTTCAATTTTATTTGAAAAACATTTATGCCCTTCATTTGGGACTCGAACTTGGACCAAGCTCCCTTCGAGCCTTCGCATTGCCCTATCGAGGGCACGTGATCAAGTCCATCCCAATTTAGGTTTTATTATTTGACAATTGCATTTAAAACCAGTAGTTTTACTAGCTACACACAAGTTTCAAAATTTTTTGTTTGAGAACTTAATAGTTCGAAAACGACTTGATGTATTTTTATTTATCTTGGTATCCAACTTATTTAAAAAAAAAATATATGTATATTCTTATAACTAAAAATAACGGTACCTTCCATACAAATGTTAAAAAAACCCGTTAAAGAAAATGTCAATTTTATCAAAAAGTACTCCTATGACTTTGATTAAATTTTTCATATGTGAGCTATTTTTTACCTCCACGGAACGAAATAAGTCGCTTTATGCTTGAACAACGTTGGAAAATATTAAAAACTTATTTGCAAAGTGAATTCTGGCCGAAATGAAGTACCCACCGCGCCTGCTGTACGCAAGTTTGCGCAAAAAGTTCGTGAGACTGGTATGCTAGTGGACAACACTCATGCTCCCCGTCGTCGTCGTACGGTGCGCACATCAGACAAGAATGTTGCTGCCGTAGTCGAGAATGTGAGACTTCGAAAACGAGGCTGGGAACAACGTTTCGGTCAACAGTGGGCGTTACAGCGCCAAGTTAACCGACTTTTTTTTAGTGAAATTAGAGACATCGATTTGGACGACCTCTGGTTCATGCAGGATGGCGCGCCATGCCACACAGCCCATGCCACAATCGATCTTTTGCGCACCAAGTTCCCAAATCTAGTTATCAGTCGTCTTGGCGATGTCAATTGCCCACCTCGGAGCTTCGATTTGACCCCTTTGGACTTTTTCTTTTATGGGAAACCGTGAACAGCCGATATAATCCCAACAATCCGGAAACGATTAAGGCACCTAAAGCCAATATCATCCAAGCAATCCGTGAGCTACAACCCGAAACCATCAAAAAGGTCTTGGAAAAATATAGTGACAGAATGCGCT
Organism: Epistrophe eligans; assembly: GCA_951394125.1. Taxonomy (NCBI): domain Eukaryota; kingdom Metazoa; phylum Arthropoda; class Insecta; order Diptera; family Syrphidae; genus Epistrophe; species Epistrophe eligans. The sequence goes on along the minus strand of OX596028.1, from coordinate 105,462,615 downwards.
ACTGCGAAGCCAGCCGAGGAAGCCACTTGAAAGACGTTATGTATGTTCCATAATTAATGAAAATGTTTGATCTTACTAATAAAGCCATAATAAAATTAATAATTTTTAAATGCAATATTGAATAAATTGTTTAAAAGCACCCAATTGCAAAATTGTAATAAAATTGGTCAAGTCATTAAAAAGATATTCAACAATGGCTAAAAAATAAGGTATAATTTACTCAAAAAAAACGTCAAAATTCTATTTACGAAATGGGCATTTTTGAGTAAAAAATTAAAATTTCCTACAATCACTTTGTTCATTAAAGGAATTAAATTAAATCAAAATCGTTAGACCTGTTTTCGAGAAAATTGAGGAAACCAAAATCGTTTTATCGTCGTTTGAGATGAACTAAAACAAACCCATCGACCGACCGACGGTTTGACGAAATCCACTTTTTCGGACTTCTCCTTCCTTCTCCTAGAAATCGTTTTTTTTTTTTTTTTAAACGAAACCAATACTTGACCTATAAAGCAACTAAAAAGGATTAACAAAATCTCAAATGAAATAAAATATTTATAATACCTACATTATATGTGTATGTACCTCTATGTATATTTTATTGTGTACACGTTCATTACACGTTTCATATTCCATATTGCAATTTGATTTTAATTTATTCAGATCAATTTGAATTTACAAACGACTTTCTGTCTCGTTCTTGGGTTGAATTTCAGAAAAGTACATGCAATTCACTCGACATGCCATGTAACTATATAATAACTGCCTTATAGTGGAAGACCTATATATTTTGACGTATCCCCCCAATGTATGCTTATGCAATTGAAGTCAATCAATCAATTTGAATTGAATCCTTGTGCCGAATGAAATAATGTTTCAGTAGAGAGATTTATTTTAAATAAAATATAATAATATTATACAATATCTTCCCCCGAAGGAATGTATAAGGATTAAGGATATTATTGTTTAATTTTGATCGATTTACATACATCAAAAGCTCATGATTTTATAAATCTTATGAAATAAATCAAATTAATTATAAAATTTAATCAAGATTTATTAAAGACTTTGAATTGAGAAGTAGATAGGTACCGTCAAAGGGCAAAAATGTCCTCTTCCATATTTAAACAAATTTTCAGCCAAACTGAAAAGACTTTATTTCAAGTTAATATCCTATGAATTAAGTCTTTTTTGAACAACATAGTCACATACACTCATAGGCACAATTATCCGCCAACCTGCATTTTTCGTCACCCTGACTCTTTAAGTTCACTATAACTTATCTGCTGATTTGTTTTTTGTTAATTCTATTTCTATTTTGCAATCGATTTTACTTTAAACTTTTTTTTTTTAGTAGAACAAATATTAAGTAAAATCAGAGAATAAATTGGGCTTTAATAAAAAGGAAGGTAAAATAACGTATTTTTTTTAATAAAATGATATCCAAGTTAAAAAACACTGCTTTAAATCGTAATAAATCGTGTTTGGACATGAATTTCAGGAAAACCCTTGTCCGCATAGGAAAAAGTTGTAGGCCAGGTTTGTAGGGTTGGAAATTTGTGTTCAAATGCAAAAATAATTTTAAGAATCAGTCATAGTTTGTCAAAGATACGGCAATCTAAAAAAAAGGCGCCCAAAAATCATAAATACCGTTATAACTCGAAAACGAAGCGCAAACGGTAAAATTGCCTATTAAGTTTTTCGACTTAAAATGACTTCAGGAATGCATGGTTTTCTTCAACGGTGCCTCTGAGCAACCATGCATTTAAGCCAATCACAAAAACCACTAAGTCTTTTTCTTCAAGGAAAATGAAAAAATAATTGAAAATTATCGATTCGGGCGCACAAAATGCGCTATAAGTCGGAAAATAATGGTCCGATATTTAAAATTGAGGTCTCTATAAAAAGGAAAACCTGCCACCAATCTAAACATTATTAATTAATTAATTTAACGGTATCGATACAGTTTTAGTGACTTAAAAGCTTCGACAGATAAAAAAGCACTATTTTTGGAAAATTGTAAACTTGGCTTCTATTTTCCAACCGATTTTCAAAATTTTCATATCATTATAATTCTGACCAACTAACGGTCATTTCTGTATATAAAACATTTTCCTACGCTTACCACAAGCTTTAATATAGCGTTTTAAATATTCTTCAACTTAAAAATCCAGTCTTGCTCGTTAAAATTTACTGGTCGCAAAATGTATGAAGAAGACGTTCGAAATAACGGTTGGACATAAAAGATTGAGGTGTCTATAAAAAGAGCAACTTATCACGGATATAAAACTTACAAAAAATTACAGGTGTCGATGAGGGTCTGATATACGTGGAAAACATTTTGCAAGACCATGCGATGCATTTCGCACCATTTATGGGTGACAACTTTCGGTTAATGCCATGACAATTCACGCTTCCATACCGCAAATTCTGTAACTAACTACCTAAATGAACCCGGGATTCCAGGTTTGCAATGGCCATCTCGGAGTCCAGATCTCAATCCTATCGAGCATATTTGGGACAACCTCAAAAGACGTGTCCCAGCGAGAACACATGCCCTTACCACTCTAGGAGAGCTTAAGACAGCTGCAGTAGATGAGTGGCACTATATCCCTCAATCGGATATTCAGGACCAGATTGACGGATTGTCAAACTGGATCGACGAAGTAATTAGAGCCCGCGTTTTTTATTCAAAAACTTGTTTTTTGTGTTAATTCTTTAATAAACGTGTTTTTTTCTCAGAATTGTTGTTTTTTTTTGTTTTCTCAAAGTTTGCTTTAAACATTACTTACACTCAATGTGGTCTCAACTTGACGGTTTCTTTAAATTTACAGAAATACGAAGTGGTCGGTTAAATGTGCCTTTGATTATAGGTAAGGTAGTAATTAAAAGTGAGCCCTCAAAAAAAGAACCAAAGAATGATTTTTGATTTCTGACATAAATATGTAATTAAATCGTATATTTTTTATATCAAGAATTGTCTGAACTTATAAACAAAGGTCAAAGCAATAAAATAACGAACTATAAAGGACTTTTCATTTTGTCAAGTGAAAATTATTGAGATTGAGCTTAAGAAATTCCCATTAAACCTCATATTAAAAAAAAAATTTGATTTACACATTTTTCTTCAATACGACGACGCGACGATACGATATGACTTTTTGACTTCATAGTTTTAAACAAACAGAAAATCTTAGTCCTTTTTGCAAACCCTCTGAACGGCTAAGTGCTAAATTTTTTGAAAGAGGTTCAATCATATAAAAAAAAGAAGCCAAAGAACTCTATGTTTTCTCAAGGATTAGTATTTTTTCTTCAACTCGCTTCTTATACCTTTTTTTTTGTGGTATCAGCTCTTTTCTAGAACCTGTGTAGACCTAGGTATAGTAAAGGTAGGTGTGTATATGTTTTTAAGTAGAAGAAAAGAAAAATCATCGTTTGCACTTGTGTCGCCACGCCACCATCATGCGGCATTCGAATTAAATTTATTTTGATGCTGCTTTGTGTACCCACAATTAAAATTTAAAAAAAGCGAAAAAAGGAAGCGTAAAGAAAAACACCATTAAAATGCACTTCCGCTGTTATGCATATATAAGCGAGTCGTCATCGTCATCATTTTTCGTTGTGACTTTGCTTTCTAATGGCAGCATCAGTTGTAGTTTGTAGTTTATGGTATGGTACCTGGTACCTACCTATAGCTTCGAGTAAAGCCTTTGAACGTTCGATAATTGTGCATATCTATGTATTTGTGTGTACAAAACCAAAATACACACAAACTTGTGATTTTTTTTTCTATATTTATGTAGTTATTTCCAGCAAAAGCGTAATTATTTTTTTTATTATTATTATTTTCCTATATTTGTTTTTTTTTCTTTTGAATTTTAAAGGCATATGAACTAAGAATCTAGAGAAACTTTTATAAACCTCTTAACCCATCTATTGAAGAGTTCGACCTCATCAAATAAACGCCAAAGAAAAAATTTAGAACCATGTGTATAAAGAAGTTTCCGGAGCGCACCTCTAAGATGCACGGAAAATAAAAACACACCGCAAAATGTGCAACAAATGGAGTTCTCATACTAGCATCCCATCTGGCAAATATGTAGAAAGAGTGAAAGGTAAACATCACTGTTTCAACATAAAAATGTAGAAATATCGCAGAAAAAAAAAAACATTGGTGTTTGAAATATAAAGTTTCATGGATGCGGTTAGTTTGTATAGAGTGCTCTTTTTAACGTCACATTTAACACAACACTCATCCCATACAGCTCTCAGATAAAAGCAGGTGGAAAAAACCTTGATTTTACCAGGAATATTGCATTATACATATTTTACTTGAGAAATTAAAGTTGCATCTGTGTATGTGTATTTTAAATCAAAGATATGCAAAAATACGCACAAATAAGATGTCTCAAGAACCTATAGGACAAAAATCTATACCTACAGAGAGCGTATCTTTTAAAAAAAAATAATTACATATAATTATACGAACGCAAAATTTTGAAAAAAAAAATTAACCCGATTTGACATTTTCGAACTACTGTTCGTTGATTGCAAATGCGTGAAAAAATGCGTCTGCCCTTGGACTTTCATGATGCCTGATTCACAATGCTACGAGAAAGCGAGATGCCTGATTCACAATGCAATGAGACAACGAGACGTTGACGTGAAGAGATCTCTTTGCAGATGTTCTCTCTTAATCACGAATTTAAAACATTTGCAGATGTTCTCTCTTAATCTCGAATTTAAAACAACGTAATAATACAATTCAATCATTTCTCGTCTACACGTCACGTGATAAGTTCGAAAAATTAAAAAAAAAACGCGACGTTACGACGAGAATTGCTTTATTAATTTCATTGTTTAAAGTTCGTCATTAAGAGAGGAAAATAGTGAAGAGATCTCGTCACGTCGACGACGTCTCGCTGTCTCGTCGCATTGTGAATCAGGCATGATTGTTCATTGAGGGGCATTCTTCACGATGAACTTAAATACCATGCGTGTAAGTTGAAATTTGTACAAGAACTCTCCGAAAGCGACTTAAAATTTTCGGAGGAACGCATATGAGGTGCGAGTGGTCAGTCTACTCATTAGATTTGGCCCATAGCGAATGTTTTTTTTGAAATCTCGCGTTTATGTCAAACGTCCAAGAACCCTACAAGACTTTAGAATAAAATCAGGGTAGAAACTTGGCAACATACCTCGTTGCTAGCTGGTATGAAAAACGGCAGGGTTTTTAGTAATCGACTAAAAATAGAATTAAGTCTTCACTAAAAAAAAATCATTTGTAATATCAATAAACAACGTTTATTGACGTTTTTTCATTGTTTCAATAAACTTTTTATTGATTTTACGAACATTTTCTACATAATTTCTACTCAATAAACGAATTTTTGGCTCAGTTAAACTCCGTTTATTGAAAATTATAATTTAAAAATTAATAAACAGTTGCTTGTATTAATAACTTGTTTTTTGACACAATTAACTCATGCAGTGCGCCAAACTATAAAACTACCTTTTACTTTAATAAATGTGCAACTGTCGACTTGGACGAAACGCATTTTGAAGTTGAGGTCATTTGAATTGATTTTAAAAGTTCAAGTGACCTCAGCTATTTTTTGGGATAATAAATAGAAAAAGCGAGTAAAGTAAAGGGAAGGTGGAATGCAAATTGAAACAAATTTTTCAAATTTAATAAATTATATCATATTGGTTCAACAAATAAATTATCTTGAATCAACTGAATAATTTATTGGCACAACAAACGAAATTGGTCAATTCAATAAACTGTTTATTGTTCTAACAACTTCGTTCCTTCAAACAACAAAAAAGTACATTGCTGCAGCAAACTAATTTTGTAAAAGATAATTAAATTAATAAACAGAATCAATAATTTTTTTGCTTGTAACAATAAATTTTTATTTAGCCAGTTTATTGGACGAAAATTGATACAAAAATTCACTGTCCCAATGAACTTTTTTATTGTATTTACTTACATTTTTGGTTCAGTGATAGTACGTTGCTGATGTGAAAAAAAAAATCCAATTCAAAAATAACAACGAAATAATGAATGAAAAATTTCCTTCTGCTGACTTTCTATGATTTGTATGCATTTTACTTGCTCCATTGGGTAATGGTATTGGTTTCGTGTTAAAATACAAATTTCTAGGTTGTAATCAAAAATTAACACTATACGATTATGAAGAATTCCGAAAAAGTGGGTTTCGTCAAACCGTCCCGTTCGTCGGTCTGTAGTCTATTGTAATTTGAGCAAGACACTCAACGGTTGCACCGATTTGTTTCAAATTTGGTAGAGAGGATTTTTATAAATAAAATTTCCCTAAAAAGACTAAATTCGAATTTTTATTTTTTTTTTAATTTTCTCGGAAACTGCTCTAACGATTTTGATAAAACTTCGTTCCTGTAATGACTAAAGTGATTGTAGAAAAAACTACATTTCAATTTTTTACCTAGAACTTCCTATTTCAGAAATAGGTTTTTGCGTTTTTTTGAGTAAATTGCCTTATTTTTAAAAAGTTATTCCTACAAAGCTTTTCAATGGCCTGACAATTTTTTTGAATAATTTTTCAATCGAATGCTTCCACATATGTTTAACACTATTGTATTTAAAAATTTTGAAAATTATTTTTTTTAACAAAAATTTTGGTCAATTATAGCTCTCATTGAACATTTTAATTTCTTGAGACACTTTAAAGGCAAAATAACTGATTATTTTGATGCCAATATAAAGCTGATGACTCATTTATTATTTCTAGTCAAAACAAAATATTTCATTTTGGCCCAACCTTCCACGTAAAATGACTTCTAAGTTTTCAATCATCAATGGTAAGGTAGTTCAATTATTGAAATAATAAAATTCATTTCTGTCAAAGGTTGGACTAAAATTAAAAAAAATTCTGGCAAGAATTAATATTTGAGTCATCAGCTTTATATTGGCATCAAAATAATCACTAATTTTGGTTTTTAAGTGCCTCAAAACTTAAAAACAAAAATTCCTATGATGGTTTTTTATTGAAAGCTATAACTGGCCCCTTAGGTAGCTTCCGCACAAAGAAATATTTTTTTTTTAATAACGAGTTTCCAAAAAAAAAAACATTTTCAAATATTCAAATGTAAAAAAAAAAATAGGTTTCGGGAGGAAAACCACTTCTCCAACACGATTTTATGATGAAACCCTAAATATACCGGCAAAACTTTTAATTTTACAGTAAAAGTTCGAAATATATACATATTTTTATAATATTCATTCTGGACTTTTAGCACCAAGCACTTTGGTCATCTGTCTACCTACCTTCCTACTGTCTACCAGAATAAAACTGTTGTTTATGTTGACACCTGCTTGGCGACTGAACACAAGGGAAAAACGGATTTTAAAAAGCAAGTCTTAAGGAACTTAAAGAGAATGTTAAAATTCTAGGAACCCTCGAAGTGTGCCACACATACTGTTGACAAAAGTCCGGAATAAATTATGAAAACAAACAATTTCAGATTTTTACCAATATTTCTAACAATTCCAAGTTTTTCTTGTAAATTTTAAAATATCCACATTTCCGAATATTAAAACCGGCTAAGTCATTAAAAGTAGTCATCGCGTAATGGTTAGTGCGTTGGACTGTTACACCGAAGGTCTTGTGTTCGATTCGCAGCCTATGCCACCTAAAAAACAAACAGAAATTTTTATCACGGGTTACTGCCTCTTGCGAGGAATTGACAAATCCTCCAAGAGTATCTCTTGTCATGAAATAGTGCTTCTCACCCTAGCCGTTCGGAATCGGCAGAAAATTGTAGGTCCCCTCTATTCCTGCCACTAACACGCACACAGAAATGGTTGAGAGTTGTAAATCACTAGACCCTGGTTCTACACGAGCTGCCGCGCTGACCAATTTTTTTTTTTTTTTTTAAATCATTAAAAAGAAGACGTCCAGAAATTGGAGCGGGTCCTCCTAAGTTACGACCAACGACTTAGAATTTCGAATTAAAATAGCTTTAACGGCCTTTAGTTCACAAAAATTTGGCGTTTCGTCCCGGCAATCTCACTTGAACTCATCATTTGACTAGTGAGAGCCTTGTCAATACGCAATTTTTGTTAGAACTTAGACCTAGAATTTCATTGATAAATTTTTAATAAATTCCAAACGTGTCTCGTTCATGAAATTCACCATAGAAATAAAAATATAAACCCTGACTGACGTTTTTACATTGACAAATCATAAAAAAAAAGGTTATAGGTTTGTATTTATTAAAATTCAAATTATTATGTCCTTATTGAAAAATGCTTTTTAAAGCAGGACTGTACCTTTAAGCTAAAGTCATGAAAAGTAATGCAAAAGTTCCCACTTTGTGAAAAATTGTATTGCACGATTTTAGGACTTTTTGACGACACAAGAGTTCTTGTTCAATGAAGTATGTATGAATTACATTTTTTATCAACATTTTAGTTGATTTTTTGAATTAAATAACAACTAAGCATTTTTATTTGCTTATCAAAAATCACTGAAATGAGCGTTGACAGCTCAAAAATAGAGCGAAATTTAAAATGAAACCATCTTGTTGGTTGGCCTTAAAATTAATTCAATACAAAGAAGTGAGAAAAAAACATTTGCAAAATGTCATAATATTTTATAATAGGTACTACTTATACATAAATGTATTTATATAGCGGCCAAGTCTTACGATATCTTAAAAAAAATAATATTTTAAGAAAATAAATTGTAGGTACTCACTTTGGTCCCGATTTATTTGGTCTGGAGAATTCCATAAACTTGATGTAGCTCCAACATAAACATTATTCAATGATGATGGAGATAAGTCTGCTTTTGACTTTGTCCGATGAACTTTGTTATAACGTTGATCTAAAATTAATAAACAAAAAAAAAAACATTTTTATTAAATTTCACCAAAAACCTCAATCCAATTATAATAATAAAAGAAATATTAACAATTATTTCAATTGATCACAAGCCAATGATTATAAAGAAAAACATTTTTCAAAAGAAAGTCCACATGAAACAAATAAAATATAATAATTATTACATATGTATGTATCTTGACAAAAAAAATATATTCTTTTAAAATATTTGAAGTCATAGAAAAAAGGGATTAGGGTTTGAGAATTAGCTTAGCTTGTTTTTGCTCAGAATATTTTTTTTTTTTTATTTCCAAAATGTCAACCCACCTTTGTTGTATTTGAGTATAACCATTGGCATTGTGTTCAGGGGAACAGTTGGTGCAACGGTAGTAATAGTTGTCGTCTGGGGAATATCTGGAAAAATAAATTTTTTTTCGTTGTGAAAAAAAAAAAGTTTTTTTTTAAATATTTTGTTTGTATCTGTCTCTTTAATATATTTTTTTTTTTTTTAAATATGAATGAGCTGAGTTGAGTTCATTTGATTTACTGAGCGGAAAGAATTTCGTGACACAGTTACTTATTTTTTGTTAAGGATCTATGTAGGTAGGTACCTTTATCAAGAGATGGTGGCACTGTTGATCATTTACAGTTCAAGTGTCATTAACATACATTCGAAATGACGATGACATACATAAGTGGTGTTGTGTCGATTACTCTCAACTTGTAGATGGATTTTATTGGGAAAACATTTTTTTTTTATTTATTTTGAGTTCTGAATGAATTTGGTTGACTGAGTTGAGATGTACATATGTATATCTACATACATATGGAGGTATTATGGATGACATAAGTAGAGAGATGAAGAACACTGAATGAAAAGGTGTCATTGATGATGAAAAGGTACATTGAATACTACAGTGGTGGAATGTGTATGTTAAATAATATATAAAAAAAAACACGAGAGGACTGATGGTATTTTATTTAAATCAGCAAAAGTGGCATGATTGTATGTGATTTTATTTTAATGAAGCTATTTTTTTTTTCTGAACGTTTTGAGAAAATTAAATTCATCAGATTAAAAGGCTTCTTTGTTAGTTGAAAACAGCAGCGTGTGTGTATAAAAAAGAAACGTGAATAAAAAATAAATTAAAAGTGTTCAATTAAATAATGCTCAGTCTTCGATTAAGGTGATTTTATTCTTTAAGCCATATTGAAGTTGGACAAATAAAAAATTAAGAAATTATGCCAAAATTGATTTAAAATTACTTTCAGATTTCAATTTATATGGTGACGCAAAAGTTGTAACCCTATATATTGAAAGATGGTATAATTTTTGCAAATTATTCTACAAAAAAATCTAAATGATTATTCCGCGTTCTTTTGGAATAAATGTATAGTGATTCATGTCTTGAGGTTTATTTTGTATCATGTTTACTTCAGAAATGTCAAAGTAGAATTAACATTTGCCACGAGGCTTATAACTTAAGTTCTATAATGATTTGATCTTTATATAAATTCCACACTGAAGAATTTATATGAAATTTTATTAATTTTTTAATTAAATTGTGTAGGTAGGGGGGAAAGCGGGAGACTTGATCATACGGGAGACTTGAGCCACTCTCAATCAAGATTCAATAAAAAAATGTTTCTGATTTTTTTATAAATTTGAAAGAAGTCTGTGAAAAATTTGGTTTCGAACCCCAGAACATTTATAACTGCGACGAAACTGGATGCACAACTGTCCAAAAATGTCCAAAGGTTCTGGCAGCAAAAAAAATCATCAGGTTGGACAGACAACCTCTGTAGAGAGGGGAACAATTGTTACCGTGTGTTTCGCAATCAATGCAATCGAAAATAGTATTCCCTCATTCTTCGTTTTTCCCAGAGTTAAGTTCAATGAAGGTTTTGTTTCAAATGGACCTGAAAGATCTGGGGGGGGGATGCCTACCCAAGCGGGTGGATGACGTCGAATGGATTCCTCCTCGAATGGATTCCGACTAGGCGGGAGACTTGAGCCAAAAATCTGTTCCTAATCATTTAGCATTTGGAAAAAATCAGTCCCGTGTATATAAAGTTTGTGAGATTATTCTTAAAATAGATAAATGTATCTTTAAAAAGAAGTATCCAACATGTGGCTTAGATGAGTAGAAAAGTTTTTATAAACGATTTAACAAAAAGTGGCTCAAGTCTCCCGCCTTCCCCCTACTAGGCTTTAAATGGTAAAAATATTGTGCAGTCTCAAAAAGTCTCAAAGAATCTAAACCAATAAAAAAATATTTTTTTTTTAATCTTTTCTAACACGGTTTTGTTTAAAGTATACCTACATTCCTTTATATCTCTGTGGTGAGGACATCAAACCTCATTCCTTTATTTGCAATTATCCAATGTGTCGCTTTAACATAAATTCCAAAAATTGAAAACATACCATAATAACGAAATAACAATAACTCCACCCTCATGTTGTAACCGCAAAATGCCACAACAAATTCTTTTCAATGTCACTACACAATTTAAGCTATTCACATAATAATAAAAAAAAATAAATTCTTTTTACATATTTACAAAAATATGTGTGTACAAAAACATTCAAACAGAATTATTTCATTCTTTGATTTAAAAAAAAAAAAAAAGTAAAAAATCAAAATCACTTACGATATAATTTAATAGCTCCATCTGTATCCCCAAGTGAATTTTTAGCCACACATCGATAAGAACCAAAGTCCTTAATGTCAACATCATTCACCGTCAATCGCATTGTTATTTTGTATCCATTCTCTAGGACTTCTTGCACAAAGTGGTCACCTAAAAAAAAAACAAAATCAGAAAAAAAACAAGTTAAAATAAGAACACAAAAAAAAAAAAAAAACGAAGAGAAATAAAATTCAAATGTCAAATTTCAGCAAACATCAAATAGCAAAAGAGTAAAAAGATTATTTCCAATTCAGTCCAATTGAATAGTGTTCAGAATTACTATCTACCTATGTATGTATGTGTATACTGAAGCATGATGCCCAATTCGGGAATCCCATTCTCCAAACAACTTCACATCAATATTGAATTGACCGGATGAGAGCAGCCTTTGCTTAACCAAAGTCACTCTTAAATTGATTTGCATTCACTATCACTTTCTCTCTACATATATAGATATACATAGGTTGATATATAAGTAAGTAGCCGAAAGCCCTCCACTACCAAAGTTGGATACGACAAATGGAAATCTGAACAAAAATACCATATATGTATGTCAATGTGTAGTATGTAGGAGGACGGGGAAACGTTTTACTCCTTCATATCATTCCCATGGTTTATTCATGAATCATCCGCTTCAGAGGTGAGAGTGTCAGAGATGGCATCTGGATGGATATATTTTTTTTTTCTGTTAACCTTAATAACCACAAGGTGAATTTTGACAGTTAGGTAAAAAGCGATACATAATAATTATTTTAAAAGTGTTATTTTAATATCTGCTGCTGAGCACCAAGGGGTAGGTATTGATTATAATTTGAAGAGAAGTCAAAAACAGGATGTTTTGCATAAGATGAGACAAAAAATAGGGCGTGTAGGCTTTTGATAAAATTGAAAATACCAAATCTACTTATAACTAGTTTCTTAGTGAAATATAGGATCTTTAAAGAAACTAAACGGAATGAAGTCAAATCGGTTTAAATGTAAAAAAAAAAAAATACCAAAAAACCCAAACTCAACTAACACGTCCACTTTTCTAGTAAATAAGGCTCTCGGTAATGGCTCTAATGATTTGGATGAAAATAACAAGCAGCGTTCTGATGAAAGAGAAAAAAATTAATAAAACAGTTTTAGGAAAATCTGCCTACTTCCACGCCCACTTTTATTGTTTCTTGATTTTTGAGAATGGCTCTTTTTGGATGAAATTAATAGGGAGTGCTTTGATGAAGGAGAAAAAAAATTCATAAAATATTTTTGGGAAAATTCGCCTACTTCCACGTTCACTTTTATTGTTTCTCGATTTTTGAGAATGGCTCTATTTGGTTTAAATTAGCAGGCAGTGTTTCTATGAATGAGAAAAAAATTCATAAAATAATTTTGGGAAAATCCGCCTACTTCCACGCCCACTTTTACTGTTTCTTGGTTCTTGAGAATGGCTCTATTTGGTTGAAATTAACAGGCAGTGTTCCTATAAATGAGACGAAAATTCAGAAAATAGTTTTGTAAAATCCGCCCACTTCCACGCCCACTTTTTTTGTTTCTTGATTTTTGAGAATGATTCTATTTGAATGCAAATAGCATGGAGTGTTCTTATGAACGAGACAAAAATTCAGAAAATAGTTTTGGAAAATTTGCCCATTGCCACGCCCACTATTGTTTCCTGGTTTTCAAGAAAGGATCTACCGATTTTGATGAAATCTTCAGGGTTTATTGTGATAAACGAGAAAAAAAATTAGAAAATGATTTAATTGCAATTTGCACACTGCCAACCCCAATTTTTTTTATTTCTTGGTTATCATAAACGGCTTTAACGATCTTAAATTAAATGAGTGAAAATTGTTCTGATGAATGAAAAAATTTAATTCAGAAAATAATTTTTGGATATAAGCGTTCACTTCTTATACGCCTACTTTTATATTGTTTCTTGGTTTTCAAGAACCGCTCTAATGATGTTAAAGGAAATATTTCCATACATATTGAGATTAATGTGGAGACATTACCTTGACATATGTATGACCATATTAGGAGTTACATTATGTAATGCCAATACCTTTAAGAAGCGTTTTTGTAAAATATGAAAAAAAAACAGTAAAGTTAGTTCGTGAGATAGGGGACGGTACGTGGAGATACATGTAAAAATACCTCCATATATGTTGAGATACATAGTTACATATTACATATGTGCAGATAGATGTGAGGATACACTCACACATGTGGATATCTCTCTGTTAAGTTTACGGTGGAGTGACGCGGGACAACAGTAGGTACTTTGGGTGGCATGCTTCTCGGATTCAAGGGATTTTAACTCCGTTCTCTGTACCACATATTCCATTGCTCCGCTTAGGGTATTTACGTACATTGAACAGTAACCAGGCAGGCTCCTATGTCAAGTCAACAGTGTGAAGGGGATATACCATGGAATGACCCCAAATTATGTCAAATTGTTGGCCAAAATGTTGTATTTTTATCAAGTTTTATTTTTTTTGTCAGATTTTTCAAAAGCACTCCTAAAATAAATTGTCTACTCTTAGACCATTTTAAGGAAAAAGTTAATCCTTTGACAAAAAAAAAATCGTTTTCGAAAAGAATTTAACTGAAATTAAACCTGTTTCTTTAAAAAAACTTTATTTCTGGATTTTATTTAACAACCACTATTATTGAAGAAATTCTCCTATAGCATGATCAGATCATCCTTAACCAACCCTCAGGCTTTTAACTGAATCCTACCTCTATACAATTCTACATCTAATTACACGACGACGACTACGACGACTGATGGCAATAAAGGATTTATCCGGATTGAAAACAAACATAAAATAAATGTGAAGAGAAGAGAAGAAAATAACAACGACTTTTTACATACATATGTAGGAGTAGAGTACTAACCTGGTACAATTATAGTGTCATTCTTCATCCAGTAGTTAATGGATTTTGGGTATGCTTCCGACTGACATTCCAATGTGATATTCTGACCAATGGCAGCTCCAACTAATTGATTTTGAATCCAGATCATTGGTGGAACTAAAAAAATACCCATAAGATGAATGTTGTTGTTGTTGTTGATAAGAAAAGAGAAGAAAAAAAAAATGTATAGATACACATATTAAGTCAATTGGAATTTAAAATATACTCTGCATGGGATTAGGTCGGTCTTTGGGATGATTTTGGGCTCTTAAGATAGGAAGTAATCTAAAAGTCACTTATTATATAGGAATTGAAATGCATATACATAGATATGGATGAGAGATGCAAGAGTTAGATACTTTATATGGATGGATATACATACATAAATGAGAGTGTGGAGAGAAGCAAAATGATGCACTTGAGGCGACAATATAAAATGAAATCCCTTTAAGTTTGTGTATATCTGAGGTGGACAGCATTGGAATGGTTTAATCTCGAGGTATCCTTTGAGAATCTAGTTTCTTTTGAATATGTATACCAACTAGGTATACACACACAGACACATACAAAGCTTGATGTTAAAAGTGCCTTTCTCATATAGAAACAAACCATCATCATCTCGATCTTCATATATATACATTTTCATATAGCTACGGGTTATTTGAACCAATCTTCACCCCTCCCCACCCTTTTATTCTACTTTATTATTGGTCCACAGATCAGAAAAGCTACACACATAATCCATGTTATGTGGATGCGTAACCTACGGGGTGTTCTTTTTTTTTTTTTTTTTAATGGGATTTCGGGATGGGATGTAAATCTAGTTTGATAGCAGTGAGGTATAAGGTACATGATAAAAGAAGGACATTTTTTAATTAAAAAAAAACTTACAGTGAACAATTAGCATTACCCTCTTGCTGACAGTCGGTGGTATACCATTGGATGCTATGCATAGATATGCACCCATATTGAGTCGATTTACTTTTGGAATTGTTAAATATGATCCGTTATAGCTGATAACTGTAATTGTATTGAAATAAACTTTAAAAAAAAATATTAAAATAAGAAAAATATTATTCAAATATTTATATTACATATACATATGTTACCTACAACTCAATGGGAAGGTAATGAATAAAATGATGATTGAAAAAAATGGATTTTGCTAATGGAAAATTTCAAATAATCCTTAATTTAGTGTTTTTGATTCATGCGATGATTATGGTCGTCATAATCGACCGACTACGCAAGCAATCGGTAAAATTGTGAAGAAATTTTGAGAGAGTAAAAGCGTTACTGATGTCGTAAGGCCTGTGCATCATCGTAATGCACGCTCAGTCGAAAATGTTGGTGCTGAAAGTGGAAGTGTTGCTGATGATCCGAATTTATCGATTTCTCGGCGTTCGCAGCAATTAACCGATTTTTTTTTTTTTGGTAGGCGATTGAAGATCATGACTTGGACGATAAGTGGTTCCAACAAGACCGAGCAACAAGCCACACAACACGACCAATTATGGCTTTATTTCGTTAGAAGTTTTCTAGTCGCGTAATTTCACGTTTTGGCGGGGCCAATTTGCCATCAAGATCATGCGATTTGACACTGTTAGATTTTTTTTCTGTGGGACTACGCAAAAGACCATGCTAACGCGAATAATCCCCGAACTCTAGATGCATTAAAAACCAAGTTATGACCGAGAAATCGCCCGAACGAAATGTGCGAAAAAGTGGTTAAAAATTACCTCAAAAAAATCGAATGCTGCGAATCTTCCCGAGGCGGCTATTTATTTGAATGATATTGTTTTTTCACACTTAATGGCAAAGTTCAAACTTTATAATGAAATAAAATTTTAATCAAAAATGTATCGTTGTGTGTGTTTTATTTAGCTTTACTTTCAAAACCAAAAAATTAATGACCCTTTACTTAGGGAGAGTCGAAATGTATTTTAAAGCGGAATTAAAAGAAGAACTAGTCATAATTATATTGTAATTTTTCCCTTGACAATTCCCTTGAGCGAACAAATTCTCACGCCGTGGATCTTAGATTTAAATTCTACATATTTTATGTTCTCTTATAAGCGGATACTCTCTTACCAGGACGCGGACAAGAATATTAGATGCAATTTGTTAAATTTAATTCTCTTAAGCGGACAAAAATGTTTTTAATTTATAAATGTTAACACTTATTTTCAGAAATATTTTTCCATATATCTTCTTTTGCATTAAAAACATTCCTACTTGTTCACAGTGGCAATAGCTGTGAACGATGAAAACAATAATGAAATAAGTAAAATAAAGAACAACAAAATTGCAACAATGTATATTGTATAGCTCAGAGTAAGTGTGTGTGGTGCGTGGCACCAAATGTCACTCTGTTTGTGAACAAATACATAATGGATTTTATTTCTGCAGTTGTGTTTTGTTTTTGTATCTTTGTTTCTTGAATTTTTTTATTTTTTCCCTTGTACAGACAACTCCATTAGACGTATGATAAGAGTGTTCCAACGGTCACTGTCCGTCTAAGGGAAGTTTCACAGTACTACAGTCATTTTTATTCAGTAGCCTTTTGCAATTTGAACCTGATGACATACACGCTTCAACAATGTTACCAATTTTAAGAAATTTTGTTCTGTGCGATAAACTTAAACAGCATTTACACTAGTAAACAGCACTTGCACTAGGAATATTAAAATGGGCCATTATTGCTGACCATTTTTGAACAAAATTTTCTTTGTAAATGCATTATTGGCACCAAGACGCATAAGAAAAGTGCACATTGAGGATAAAAATGCCTCCATTCAGGAGAGTATTAAAGAACATCAATATTTTGCGATTCCACTTGCGACTACGTCCGTCGTTCAGAATAGCTTGGTCTGTGTTCTTTCAATTCATAGAATATTTTGGGCAAAAATATTCGTTTTTTTTTTTTGACGATCCAGTTCGTGCAAAACTTGAAGTCAAATGATTATCGGCGGTTGAGTTGGCCCCAAAAAAGGGGCGTTGTTTTTATTTTTATGTGAAGGATGGCCAATTAAATTGACATTTTGGATGGACCACCTTTT
The DNA here is from genome assembly GCA_951394125.1 of Epistrophe eligans. NCBI lineage: Eukaryota > Metazoa > Arthropoda > Insecta > Diptera > Syrphidae > Epistrophe > Epistrophe eligans. Next base: position 105,445,101 of record OX596028.1, on the reverse strand, counting down.
ACCAATAAATCTATTTCGAAAATTGGGTAGGGAGGGGGGGGGGGGGAAGGAGGCTAGAAGAACGCTAAAAAGTAACAGGATGATACAAAAAAAAAAAACAATGTAAGGATTAATCAAATTTAAAAAAAAAAAATCGATTGTTTAAGGGCAGTGTTCTTTTGCCACTTTTGTTCATCACCACCCCATTTTTCAAAATCAATTTTTTCGGTAACTATGGGTAGTCAATTGTGGGTTGTCTTTTATAAAAAAAGAATTTAAAAAAATTTGATACCTTTTGTGGACAAAGTTGACACATTTCAATGGATCATAAAATACAATCATAGAGCAGGCTCATTTTTAGAAAAATAAAAAAAAATTGTCGCATTTGGAGCGAAGATGATCCAAAGGAGATAATCAAAATGTTGTTAAATCACAAGAACATCTACAGTTTGGAGTTGTCTGTAAGGTGGTGGAGTCATCGGACCAATATTTTTTTTATTTTTTTTTTAAATAAGTCTTATCAGCGTGTTATGGTCGATGGTATACGCTATACAGTTATATACATAATTTATGAGTTTTTTACTCCCGGATTAAATGACATGAATTTGAAGGAGAATTAGTGAATGGCATACGGCAAAAAAAAAAATCAACTAGTTGAAGGAAACATTTGATAAACACATAATTTCGTGTAATGAACCTGTAGGTATAGTTCGCCTCCAAGATCTTGTCGTTTTTCACGCCTTGTGATTAGTTTTTTTTTGAGGATACGTAAATTCGTAAATCTACGATGAAAAACTATAACAACAATAATTGACGCTTTAAAATGCTTGAAAAGGTGGTCTAAAGGTTTGTCTCTTAAATGAATTTTTATAAAATCCAGCCATGGTTGAAATTTGTACATATGTCTTTAGAAACCTAATTGCAGAATGTTTTCTCTCAACTGAACATAAATTAATGTAAATAGCCATTGAGAGAAAACATAAAATACGAGTTTTCGTCAAAATAAACACATCTGTGATGTTGGCAGAACAATTTTCACCTAGCCTAACGGGAGCTTGATAGGAATTTGCAGTTTGAAAAAATAGCATGTTTTGCTTATTTCACAGTGAAGTTAGCAGTAAATCAGGGGATTACATCCACCATTTGATGAACCGCAAAATCCGGAATAGAAATGCAAAAAAAACTGCAATTTCCTGTTAAGGTCCCGTAAGGCTAGGTGAAAATGATCATGCCAACTTTACAGACGTAAAATAAACCCTCAGACATAAGTCTGTTCTAATTTTAAGCTTTGAAATATTTCTTTCTAACCCAGAATTTGCTTATAAAATTAAAGAATACGAAATTTTACTCTCAGCTTAGCTTACATAAAAATATTATTATTATTTTTTTTTTTAATTTTATTATTAAACTTTAAACAACCAATACTGTTACTAATATAAATACCTACAAAATTTTCACTAATTTTATCTTCACCCTGTTTCTCTAACCACGCCATTAAATGCTTAAAAACTATATTAATAGATAAACTAATATTTTCTATTTTTATTCAGATACACTTTTTCCAATGGCTACAAAATTCAGAAGTGAAATAATCTCATTTTATATGCTGCAAGTTTCCAACACACACACACACACACACACACCACATATACATATGTTATGTATGTATAGAAAATGTATTGCAATTTATTTTGTTCGTTTCGCTCTTAATTTGTTATGCACATTAAATAAAAACTAAAACTGTGCGATTGTTCTAATTTTCGGGTAAAATATCAAAAAAAAAAACAAGACAATTGTTAAAAAAAAAAAAAAAAAAAAAATACTTCAGGCACCGCATCGCAGTATCTATAGGAACATTATAATCACGTATGGGTTGGTTGGATTTTATATGCAAATTTTCAAATTCCCACAAAAATTTGTTAGAAATAAAATAAAATAAAATGAAATAAAAAAAAAAACACAGTTCTCTCCTCTTAACTCACATCCATGTTCCCGTTGTCTCCTCTTTTTAACTATATAACAAATTTTATTGCTCGGGTAAACATATTTCGCCCGTAAGCCCAGTCCTTGTCGGTCTTTATCTATCTCTCTCTCTTATTTAAACGAGCAGCAGCGGCAACGGTGGTGCTTTGAAATAAAGCCAATTGTTTCTAACATTTTTGTGAAAATTGCTAAAACACACTTACACACAGGCTGACATATCTACAAACATATGGAAAAGACACAAATATATGGAACGAACATATTCTCTTCCCTAAAAATCCATTCGCAAAAAGGACTTTTGTACCATCATGATGCATTGAAAGATGAATGCATATCTACACTACACTAGTATCTCTATAACAGTACCCTTCCCATTTATAGTTTTTGTTTTTGTATTTGTAGTAGAGGTATACTTACCATCTGGTCCATTGGGCACTGGAATCGGATCACCACTCTCTCTTCGCCATGTTATCGTTGGAGCTGGAGATCCTGTCGCTGCACATTTCAATGTAACGTTGCTTCCCTCACGAATTACCATATCCGTGCTCGTTGGGTAATCGAGGATGTCAGGTGGAACTATATATATGGTCGGATGGGGCAGAGGCGAGCGAGCAGCATCATTGTGATGAGATGCGGGCGGATGTGGAAAAATTGGAACAGGCGAGGGTTACATTTGTGTGAATTTTCAAATGGAGTCGCATACAGCATCATGACAGAGTCGGGGATAAAACATAATAAAACAACAAAAGCGACATCAGCAGCAGAAGCGATATTCATGAGGAAGGGTGTTATATGGTGGAGATACATCAGAAGCATCATCGTTCGAGTTGGTGGAAATAATGTAACGAGAGAAGAGTATATGACGGAAATATATTTTTGTATTATTTTGTCACTTTTTTGGAAAGAATATTTATAATTAAAATGCACATAAATCATTTGTTGTTTTATTGTTTAAAATGTACACGCACACACAAACATATCCATCAGACACATACGAGAGTAAATTTAACTCACAATAACTATTCTCGTATCCCTACCTACCTACATATGTATATACATAGGTAGTAGGATAGTAATTAATTCTGTTTTACAGAGCTTATCTTCATGGTAATTATTATATGGCACCCATAGTTACACAAACAAAAAACAACGTGTAGGTATATCATACCTTCTGAAGTGTAAGAGATACAAACATTCTCTGTTCGCATAGATAAGTATTATATTTTTGTTCTCATTAATTTAATCTACATTATACCTGTGGAATGCCCACCCTGTATAGCTGATGCCATATCATAATAATTATATGCTTATATTTATCTGGTAGATATGCACATGAAATTCATATTATTTTATAATATATTTATGTTAATATGATGATCTATATTATTATCCTTTCATTTGTGTATATTTTTCAGTTAAAAAACATTTGTGAGTTAAATTATATATTAATTGGGTTTGTTAATTTAAAAAAAAAAATATATAATATTTGTAACATCATGCGCCTATAAGCATTTTGATTGAAAACTCACAGAAGGTTAAGTGACGTCATTGGTTATTTTTTGTGTAAATCTGTTAATGCGGGTCGGATGAACAACAAAAAGCTAGGCTAGAAAAAAACAAGTAGAGCCTGGAAAATGCTCTTTGCTTTAGATTTAATTTCAATGGTAACACTAACAGTAGGCGTGTGTTTTTACAAGCCCGGTGGGAAATGTACGAAAAAAACGACTACAGGGATTAGTGACAGCATAACAGAAACAAAATGGAGTTTTAATACAAACTATCGATAACAAGTATATATATTCACGCCGGTAACACAGTTTTTCTGTGTGCTTAAGTTAAACCTGAAGAATTCTCCGGGTTTAGCTTAGCCCGTAGGGGATTAGTTTTTGTTGTATTAATAGTTAACATGGTGATTGTTTATCACCGACGTTCTTTTTTTCGACCAATTCCCTCCGGGCTTACAAAAAAATACGCCCAATGTTATATACCTTCTTAAAAGCCAAAAATCCATTTAATTTTTCTGTTTTTAAATCAAATTGTTTTAATGAATAATATTAGAAACATTAATTTTCAAATTTAAAATCTAAAAAAAAAAATGTTTCTTGAACCTAAGTTCGTTCAAAATCTTATGTTTTCAAGTAACTAGTATTTTTGTTTTTAATATTTAATGCTCTTATTAATTTTTAGTCAATTAGTAAGAACCAGATGCTTTAAAGTCTTTTCTAGGTCTTAAGTAAATCAAAAATAAAGAATCTTTTCATTCGTTTTAGTGATTGACTGAACAAGAGGAAATAGACATTGGACATCCCCCCTCCCATTCGATTGGAAATATGTACGTAAATTGGGCAGTTTTTGACGCAAAAAATTAGGCATTTGATTATACTACAAATTTAGAAGTTAGTTCATGATGAAATAATTCCCTACATTTAATAATGAAATAAATCTCCAAATTTGGAGACTTATTTTATTGTTCTACTTTTAAGCGATTTTTTACTTCTATTTTGATGTATAAGGGTGCCACAAAGTTCAAAAGAAATTTCATAACGCTCAGAATATTTTTTAAATGTTAGAACGCACTGATAGAAAATTTTGATGTGACCCAAAAGATTTGTTGTTTTAGACTTTGGACAATTTAAAATTTATTTTGGACATTTAAACATTTTTAATTTTTAATTTAATATACCAATGTTCGGAAAAGTATTTTTTGGTTCAGTGTTGCCACTCAAAACAAAAAAAATTACACAAAAAAAAGGATGCCATTTTCATGCCAGGAAAAAAATAAAATATTTTTTTGAATAAAATGATATCCAAGTTGAAAAACACTGCTTTAAATCGTAATAAATCGTGTTTGGACATGAATTTCAGGAAAACCCTTGTCCGCATAGGAAAAAGTTGTAGGCCAGGTTTGTAGGGTTGGAAATTTGTGTTCAAATGCAAAAATAATTTTAAGAATCAGTCGTAGTTTGGCAAAGATACGGCAATCTAAAAAAAGGCGCCCAAAAATCATAAATGCCGTTATAACTCGAAAACGAAGCGCAAACGGTAGAATTGCCTATTAAGTTTTTCGACTTAAAATGAATTCAGGAATGCATGGTTTTCTTCAACGGTGCCTCTGAGCAACCCTGCATTTAAGCCAATCACAAAAACAAAAATTTAACGGTATCGATACAGTTTTAGTGACTTAAAAGCTTCGACAGGTAAAAAGCACCATTTTTGGAAAATTGTAAACTTGGCTTCTATTTTCCAACCGATTTTCAAAATGTTCATATCATTATAATTCTCACCAATTAACGGTCATTTCTGTATATAAAACATTTTCCTACGTTTACCACAAGCTTCAATATAGCGTTTTAAATATTCTTCAACTCAAAAATCCAGTCTATTGCTTGTTCAAATTTACTGTTCGAGAAATGTATGAAAAAGACGTGCGAAATAATGGTTGGATATTTAAGATTGAGGTGTCTATAAAAAAGAGATAGTTATCAAGGATATAAAACAAGTGTTGTTGTCAATTTTTTTAAATTTTTCAAAGTTGATGGAAAATCTTCAAATCATGTGACGAGAGTATACCTGTACATTACCACTTCAGCCTTAATTTACCTGAATCGTAAAAACAAGTAAGTAAGGACTGTGTATAGCTCTTTACATACCCACATATCAAACTATGCCACATGGAATTACTCACAAGAACTACATATTCAGAACATCGTTTTCTATAAATTGTAGTGAACATGTAACCTATAGACACTGGTGAATAGAAATGCTCATTCTTAAAAATTAACCAATTAAAGTATTCTGAAAAAAAAACTCTTATTTGAATGCAATGCATGATGCTTGCATAATTTGTAGATATAAATAGTTTTAATCTTAACTAACCTCAGATTCCTTTAATTAACAACAACTTCAATCAAATATCGTCTCTGTCTGTTTTTGTCTGTTAAAAGGGTAAAATACAGTTGAAATATTGGTTTAAACATTTTGAGTCCTTTGGGGAGAGAAAACACATCTCAGGTTAGAAAATAACTCGTAAAAGTAAATTTTTATGTTCTATTTATATTTTATTCACAAGAAGTCATTTTATTTCATTTCTCTTTGCTGCAAAAATCTCATTTTTGTTCTTAAATATACTCCTTAATTTTATTTCTGTCTATAAATGTAGACTATCTAGATATCTATTATATGCCACAACACAAGAAGAGAGTAGGTTTAGACATTTCAACTCTATATTATGGTTTTGGTGTACACGTAGGATAACTATATAGACTTGCTTAACTTTGCCCCTGGTGATCTGTTCGTTTTCAAAAGATTACTTACTCATCACGTATGACCAATTCGACCTTATAAAACCAATCAACGTCCGTCCAATGTATGAACAGTACATTTATATACGAATATACGTTACGTACATATGAAGTTTATACATTTATCCATACATATATCGTCTCCCAAGTGGGAACAAAGAGTGAAGTGGCTATATAAAATTTGTTTAACCGGTGATATGAACTCAAATAAGAAAACAAACTCATATATACCTTCATAACTCTGACATAACACCATCAAGGATGTAGACTTGTAGACTTTGTAGAAATGTGGACAAGAATTTGTTTATGGACTTGATAATAAATCAAGATGAAATATTATTTTTCTTATTGCACCCTTAGGTGTGTAAATGGCAGTTTTAAAAGCATATAGCAGCTCTTGTAGCGGTTATTTTAATAAAAACAGAAAGTTAAAGTCATCTATTTTGAGTAGAAATTAGGCAATCCAGTCCAATAGGAACTATTGACACCTTTAAATCCAAATATATGTCTATAACCATTTTTTAAAAATAATTTTAAGTATATACCCATATAAGTATGCTTGTGAGACTCAGGGTCTTTAAATGCATGCTCGTGATCATAATACTGTTAAAGTGGGATATTCGAAAAAAAATTCACATGAAAGCGTAGTTATTTTTTAAAACTTTTACTATATGTGTATGTACCTAAATTATAATACCTGTCAGACCTAAGGTATTTAAAATGCGTGCTCCGTGATCTTAATACCCTTTAAGTGGGATATTCAAGAAAATTCCGTATGTCAGTATTTTTTAATAACCTTAACCAATTACCTAGGTACATAATTATGACCTAAGGTCTTCAAAATGCATGCTTCGAGATCTTAGTACCCCTTAGTTGGGATATTCGAAAAAAAATGTAAACTAAAAGTTCAGTAATTTTTTTTTTTATAATTTTAACTTTATACCTATATAACTGTAACCTAAAGTCTTTTAAATACATGCGCCGTGCTCTTAGTACCCTTTAAGTGGGATATTCGAAAAAAATCACATGAAAGGAGAGTTATTTTTTAAAACTTTGACTATTATATAATGTACCTTGATTATAATGCCTGTCAAACTTAAGACATTTAAAATGCATGCTTCGTAATCTTAGCACCCTGTACGTGGGATATTCGAAGAAAATGCCATCTGAAATGTCAGTAATCTGGTTTTATAATTTTAACTAATTACTTGCATAATTATGACCTAAGTTCTTCAAAATGCATGTTTCGTTATCTTAGTACCTTTTTATTGGGATTTTGAAAAAAAAAAATCAACTGAAAGGTCAACAATTCTTTTAATAATTTTAACTTTATACCTAAGTACATAATTATGCCTGCGAGACATTTTTGTATAACTTCAACTAATTACCTACATAATTATGACGTAAAGGTTTCAAAATGCATGATTCGTGATCTTAGTACCTTTTAATTGGGATATCCGAAAAAATGTTATTCACATACTCAAGTACATAATTATGCCAAAGAGACGTTATGCATCTTAAATGGGCGCTCCATTATCTTAGTACCCTTAAAGTGGGATATTCGAAAAAATTCAATCTGAAATGTCAGTAGTATTTTTAAATAATTTTAATTATTACCTACACAACTATGACCTTAGGTCTCCAAAATGCTTGCTTCGTGATCTTAGTACTCTTTAATTGGGATATTCGAAAAAAAAAAATGTCAATTAAAAGGTCAGCTATTCTTTTTAAAATTTTAACAATAAACCTTGGTACATAATTATGCACGTGAGACGTTAGGCATTTAAAATGCGTGCTCCGTGATCTTAATACCCTTTAAGTGGGATATTCGAAAAAAAATCACCTGGAAGTCTTTTAATGTTTAATAAATCTTCATAAAAGAAATTTATATTAAGTCAAATAAATAAAACCCTATTTTACGATTTTAAATTATCAATTAAAAGTTGATAAAAATATTTAAAATCGATATTCTTAACAACCCATGTGAAAAAAGTTATGGTCATTGAGATTGGTGCACTCCGTTGTCAATTACAAGGAAATATTATTCATAACTCTATAGTTGATTAGATTTTAAATAAATTGAATTTTAATGGGCCAAATTTCAATATTTACCAATTTTATCAAGTGATTATATTGACAATCGTAATAGGGTTATACATTTTCGGTGGAGCATCAGTTCGTTAAGAACCAAGGCGTATAGTGACATACAACTTGCAACCATTCCTGCTTTTTTGTTGACAGAAATTGAGGGGATCTACAATTTTCTAAATAAATAATATTTTTTCAACAAATTAATTCTTATAATTTCAACCGAATTGCACCTTCTAAAGCAAGTACAAGCGACCTGGCTTTTCATTCAACATTCAAGTGTAGTAGGCACAATTTCAAAGTGTTTACCGCAAATAAAAAACGAAATAGTAGTTTTTTTTTTTTTTTTTTTTTTGTTCGAGTGTTGGTGGTATCCAGGATTTTTTCCCACAATTTTTACAACACATTCACTGCAGCGTCAATTAGCAGTTTTTCGAATTTAAATGCATGCCAATCAGTGGACTGCTGAATGAAAAATAAAATACATACATAATAAAAAAAAAAAAAAAAAAAACACAACAAAAAAAAAACATTTTTACGCTCGTCAAGGAAGCAGACTGGTTCCAATTTGTTTAATTAAAATTGTGTATACACTGCCGCGCTTTTAATTAAAGGATTCTTCAGTTAATGTTAATTAGATGAAGGCGCACATCAGATGATGCAAAGTATAAATATTACATACATATTTTTTTCTCATTTATATACATTTATATTTTCTATCCTGTTTTTGAAAGCAATCATTTATAAAAAAAAATGTTTTCGTGGCATAAAAAGTAAAAGCGACGATTAAATCTTCGTCGGTGTTAACTGAGAAAAAAGTAAAAAAAATGGAAAGGCATATTTTTTTTAATCGAAATTATGTTTCGATTTGACGACATAGTTTTATCAAAAGGTTTACAATTTGTAGAAAAAAATATAAACAAAGAAGTCTGAAAGTGAATTTCACAATAGATAGAGAGGTGCAATTTTGTTACTACAATATTAAATCTGGTTTTTCCGATCAGAGATTTAGAGATTTTTTAATCCACTAACATTGTAATCATCCATTGATATTATTTGACAGTTTATGGCTTGAGTGATAGGCAACAAACTTTTTTGACGTTTCAAATGTCACCCGAAAAAGTTCTTCCGATCAAAGATTTTAATCTAAAAAAAGTAAAATTTTGTAAATGATTATTAATTCATCGACATCACTGTAATCATCCTTTTTTAGAATTCGACAATTAGCCGGAAAAATGTCACATTGACGTTTCACATTACCGTCGTGTAATTGTCAACGTGAATAATTATTTTATTGATTTTTTTTTCTTATCAACTCCACATCAATGCACAAAATGCTCGGATGTGTTTACTGTTTAAGTCACGTGATTATCTATATAACTATTATTAAAGTGTTGACAATAAATGAGTTGGACATAGATAATACGCCAACACCACTTGGGACAATATTGACCAATTGGTGTCATACGTATAATCTGCTAAGTCTACGTTGAAAGTTTAATTCGACGGTATTTTTGTTAATGTCAAAATTTCACTATTTACGTTAACTGTCTAATCGTAGCTTTATAAATTACTGTCTTAACTCATTTCCATCAAAATTAACTAATTTTCCTCTAATAGTTTTGAACTAGTTAAAGTGATAAATAAAGTTTCAATTTGAATTAGGTAGGCAGAGATGATCTTTTTTTGTTTGAAATCAATCCACATAATCAAAATACTAAATTGCTACCAAGGTAGGAAGGTACATTGTTTAACTATTTAACGCCAATGCAAACATCACAAAACTTTCTATAATACAATAACATAACAAAACACAAGAATCACCTATGTATACCTCCTCTCAAAATCATCATCTCCAAAAGTTACAAAACAAATTCATTCTCATAAATTCCTCACTCAACCACAAATACACACAACATAATATCTTCTACCAATCCTCAATATATTCATCCACTTGGTCCATTAAACTTTTTCAAACAAAAACAACAAATAAGAAGAAAAACAAAAAAATATCTTACTACTCACCAACAACATCTAAATAACCAACTTGACTCTTCATCGGATCCGTGTTTATCTGACACATATACCATCCCTTGTCCGATTCCTTAACGTCACGAATTTTCAATACCCAAGCACGTTTCTCAGCGTGAGTTATGCTCATTCGATGATTTTTGGTGATTACGTGATTTTGTATCGTTAGAATTGTTTGTGTATCCACACGTAACCACGCGATCTATATAGACGATGACGACGACGTAGAATGAAGGAAGAAGAGAGGAAGAAAAAAAAAGAAAAGAAAAATGAAATACCGGTGATGGTGAATTAGACAAAACTACCCCCAAACACATGTTAGTTAGTGTTAGATCCGGAATAAACAGACAGGAAGGAAGCTTAGGTTAGGAGAGTTACCGTTACTGTTGTTAGGTATTTGTATAACGTCTTTTCCTCTTAGACTTTTGTGTGTAGGAAGGTAGGTTGGATAGTCCTTTTTGCCTACATTATTTCTTTTTTCTTCTTTTTCTTTTTGTTTGGCAATAATCGCACAAGATATCATTATTTTGTTATTGTGTTCCTATTTTGTTCTCTGCCTGGAACCTGTGACTAGGACTCAGAAAAGGATGTAGACGAAGGAAAACAGAGGAAAGAATGTGTATATATTCTCCTAATTATCGTTAGAGAAGAAGGGATGATAAGGGAAATGATGGCAGTAAATCAATTTGGCGTTCGTCCTTCTTATTGTGGGTTGTTCGTCTTCATCTCTTCTTTTTGTGTGTTGTGTGTTGTTGAGGAGTCAATCAATTTACGTAAATAACCGGATCTCAACGAAACAAGAGGTTATACACATATAGAGGAGAATATAAACAAGGATTGAAAAGGAAACTTTGATTGGGTGTAAATTATTTTTGTGTCCAATTCATTTTGGTCGGTGACTTATTGTCGTCAGAATGTATACCTTCAGTGAATGTGTATAATAGAGGATTGTGTATAAGAAGGTATAAGGACGTAACTCTGGAAATAAGGGAAAATCTATTGGGATGGATATTATTGTGGGTGTGATACTGGTGGGGGTGGGGGGTGGAGATAGGAAATATTAACTGAATAGCCCAGGTTATATTATATGAACCTACCTTGTAAGTCTGTAAATTGTCAACGACACATTGAAGAATAGCTTCTCGTCCCACAGGGATTGTAACATTTTGTAAAGGCTCACCAAATTTCGGTAGATCTGTGAAAAAAAAAAAAAACAAAAGAAGAAAAGATGAAGAACATTTGATATCCTTATTATATGTATATTGTTCGAAATTGACAGGTATATAGTTTTGGTTGAGAAGGAGAACGAGAAAGAAGCTTGTGATGAAATTGTAAGCTATACCTAGATTTATATTCTTAAACAAAGCTATTTTATATACGGTACATGTTTCTTCGTTTGTATAAAATAACAATACAATGATGAAGACCAACCAATATGTTTTTTGTCAATGATTAGGATATCATGACAATATGTCTCAAGGGGATTGATGAATTATTTTTTGTTCGCATTTCTTTTGGTTTTTCGTATAAATAGTATAAAGTGGTGAATGATGATGATGATAATAGGTGGGATGAGAATAAATTGACGTTTTCATGTTAACAATATTGAACTATCAACTAAAGGGAGAAGTAACATATTTTTACATTATTTTTCTTTAGGAAAGGTGATTAGTTCGATACAGTTCTCAGATAATGATGATAATTTTTTGGCTGTTGGTATAAATAATAGAATTGGACAGCATTTATGCAACGAAGGTATAAGGTAACCATTAGAAGTAACATAGAAATTTTTACATAGTTAGGTATTACTTTTTTTGTATTAACCCGTGGCATAATGGTTAGTACGTTGAACTGTTACGCCGAAGGTCTTGGGTTCGATTCCCAGCCTATGCCACCTAAAAACAGAAATGCTTTTCACGGGTTACTGCCTCTTGCAAGGAATTGACAAATCCTCCAAGAGTATCTCTTGTCATGAAAATGTGCTTCTCACCCTAGCCGTTTGGATTCGGCAGAAAATTGTAGGTCCCCTCTATTCCTGCCAATAAACACGCACAAATAAATGGTTGAGAGTTGTAAGTCACTAGGTTCTGGTCCTACACGAGCTTTTACGCCGACCAATTTATTTATTTATTTATTAAGGTATTACTTAAATGTCAATTTAATCAGTAGAAGGGACTACCTAACTTTGACAGTTGATAGTGGCCATATTGTTGGAGCTACATCTGTCAAATTGGCTGTAATTTATTCAGTCTGTTTTGACAAATTACTATAAACGGATATAGCGTTCAACAGCACGTGTAAATGATAAAATTGTTTAATCAAAATGGGTGTTCTGTTCGGGAAACGTTCAGGGTGCTTTGCCTATTTCACGGTCGAAATAATAATCGTCTTACCAAAAGAAATATTCGCAGGGTGATGGATAAATTTGAAGCCACTGGTTCAGTAAACTATCAACCAACCAACACCCCTAAGTCGATGAAATGTAAGATCCGCCGAAAGCATCGCCGCTCCGCTGTCCGTGAGAGTGTGCAGGAGAATTCGAGAAAGTTGCCGCCGCCGGTCACAAGAACTCCCAGCCTATCGCAGACGACAACATGGCGAATTTTGCGTCGTGACTTGGGCCTGCACCCGTATAAAAAATTCAACTGATCCAGGAACTGAAGGTTAACAACAATATAGACAACTACGTGTGGTTACTGAATGGGCTATGGAGCAGTTGGAAACTGACACTAATTTCCATCGAAAAATCATCTTCAGTGATGGAGGATCATTTCTGGATGAATTGGTAAATTTTCGAATTTGGGACGATACCAATCCACATGAGATCCGAGAGCGTCCAATGCATCAAGAAAAAGTCACTGTTTGGTATAGATTTTGGGCTGGTCCATATTTTATTGAGAATGATGTTGGCCAGACCATCACGACGATTACCAACTTCTTTTAGCCTGAATCCCTGAATTGGATAATATGGACACCAACGACATGTGGTTCCTTCAGGATGGCGCTACGCGCCACACAGCTCACGCCACATTGGAAATTCTGCACTAGTGATTTGAGGGCATGGTCATCTCACATGGAGGTGATGTGAAATGGCCATCAAGATCGTGCGATTTGACCCCGTTAGATTTTTTCTAGTAGGGTTTTCTGAAGTCGCAGGTCTATGCGAATAAGCCAAAAACCACGGAGGCCTTCAAAACCAACATAGCCGATACCATATCGGTCATATTCAGCCTGATTTATGCGCCAGAGTTATGGAAAATTGGACATTTCGGATGTGCTCAATCCATAGAAGCCGCGGAGGACATTTGAACGATGCTATATTCCATACATATGCTCGTGGGAGTTACCCATCAGCCGGAGTCCAGATCTTTTGAGGTAATTTTTAATTTTTTTTTCGCATATTGCGGGCGTTTAATGCGTCTAGAGTTCGGGGACTATTTGCGTAAACACGGTCTTTTGCGTAGCCCCACAGAAAAAAAATCTAACGGTGTTAAATCGCATGATCTTGGCGGACATTGATATCGCCAAAACGTGAAATTACGCGACCAGGAAACTTCAAAGCCATAATTGGTCGTGTTGTGTAGCTTGTTGCCCCGTCTTGTTAGAACCACATATCGTCCAAGTCATGATCTTCAATCGCCGCCAAAAAAATCGGTTAATTGCTACGAACGCCACCGGGAAATCAATAAATTCGTATCATCAGCAACACTTGCACTTGCAGCAACTATATTTCCGACTGAGCGTGCATTACGATGATGCACAGGCCTTACGACATCAGTAACGCTTCCAATCTCTTCAAATTTCTTCACAATTTTACCGATTGCTTGCGTATTCGGTCGATTATAACGACCATGATCATCGCGAAATGCGAAAAAAGTGGCTACGTTTGAATCACCACTTTTTTAGTAAGTTTTAATAATTCTAACGCGTTGTTCGATTGTTAAGCGATCCATTATCGTAAATAGCAAACATTTAACTAATATTATGACACTTCAAATGACAGCTGAGTTTGATAGGTGTCAAATGCCATCGCTACCAACTTCAAACCACGAAATGAATTACCCGGTACAAAGAAGATGAGGAATTGTTTTAGACAGCTTGGCTGTCCTATTTGTTTCCAATGGCTTCTTTTGCAAGAGGAGAGAGCTTCAGCATTGTATATAAATTCTAGAGGGCTTCATTTGACCAAAACGTTAATTAAAACCAAGTTAACTAAAATTCTCAATATTCTACAATATTCAAAAAAAAAAAAAATTAAAAACAAAAAATATTTTCCTTCAATAGTACTGATGAGTTTTATTCCAATTTAAAACCAATGCGTCTGCTGCGCTCCACCGCACTGACGACGACGTATTTAAATTGACAAACATATTAATGTTTCACAAGGACTTTTCATCACAAACAGCAACATATTAATGTTTCACAAGGACTTTTCATCACAAACAGCAACCCAAAGGACTTCATTTTGTTTGAATGGCATTTTCCTCTTTGCAAAACTTTACTCCATGAAACAATTTTCTTTACTTTTTCTATATTAAAATCGATCAAAAGCAGAAAGCAGCTGTTTATTATTTGCATTTAAATATAACAAGGACTCTTATAATATACCATCAGAGTTAGGATGAAAACCAAGTTAAGAAAATTCACTCAACCCATAATACAAAAAATTGTATGAATGAATGAAAAAAAAATAAATAAATAAATAAATAAATATACAAAAACCTTTTCCTAAAAATTCCGGACATCACAACATAGTCAACACAACACCCAACCGCACCACATTCACATCACACGGCCAATTTAACATCGATTTTCGCATCACTAAATTCTGCTCAACATTTTGCATTTAATCCCCAAAAGAAGAATGCACATTGTTGGCTAAATGGACGTTTATATCCCATAGTCAAAGCAAAATATTTATAAGCACAATTCTGATGTTCTGTGCACCATCACCGGGATATAGCGAGTGTACCTATGTACCCAACCGACCAACTCTCATCTATATAGCTCGTCTGTATACTTTATGAATGCATCCATGCAACGGTAACCGTACCAATCACTCAGGATATTACCATAATCAGGCAGAAAAAAATAAAAAATGAAAATTGTATTCCCGCCTGCTTTCCTTTAAAAATAAAAAAAAAAAAAAAACACAGGACCCAAGTTGAAAGGGAGGACATCAGCATTCCTAGCGAAATGGATAAAAATATTTTTGCTTTCGGAGGACATTTAAAAAATATATTCGGAAAAAAAAAACCCTCAGAATATTATACACTTTATCGTATGTATGCATTTTTTTTTCTACTACGCCGCATGGACGTTTATGAGATGCCATTAATTTTGCGTTGAAGTACCTCTCTCTCTCTCTATACGTTGTTGCACACAAAAACTCGGTAGGTATATCCAAAAAGGAAACCAGAAAAAAAAAAAAAACATTCACCAAAATAGGAAAATAAATTGTGAGAATAAGAGGCAAAGCTTGTATCAATAAATTTAACAAAAAAAAATATGCTTGCTCGTCCTGCGGGATGATATAACTTACCCTTTTCAGGTATTGTATTCACCGATGTATCTTCTCGGATGTCTTCCAGTAGCTCCTCATGATTTTTCATATCTGCAATAAAAAATAAAAAAAAAAAAAAAAATTGAGAAGAAAAAGTTACAAAAATTTCAATGAACCTAACATCATGATGATGTAAAATAGCTAAAAAATATATGAGTAAAAAAAATTCAGAGGAATGTAAGGAAGGATAAAGTTCTTGAGGTACAGTTTATCTATCACATTCAATCTGAATAATAATCTTGAAATAGTTTTATTTTTTTTTATATCTAATGATTTTTAATGCACCTTTCTTGTGCATTTCTTTTGGTTCAAGGCAAAAAATATTGAAATTCTTTTGTACGATCTGTTATTCAGGATATTTCATTTTTTTTTTGTAATGAAGGAGATTATTGAAAGGGTAGACACGTGGATTCAAGAAGATACCAAAGTTCGAACGTTTTTTTTTTTTTTTTTTCTTGAGAACGCACCACTGTCTACCTAATATTTTCTCCCCGTGAACATGTGGTTCCTATAGTACTGAAGATTGGGCTACAAACCCTTTGTATGGTTCTTTTTTGGGGCAGCAAACGGGGAAGAAGGAAAAGCTCCTTTTATTTAGGCAGCAGCGGAATAATTCCCCAGATGGAATTAACGGTGGCGTCTACTGTTCCAGTTCCAGCTAGTTTGATATACTACATAAGTGAACACCTTATACATGCAACTGCGACATATTCTGAATTTTGGCCTATAAGGAGTGGTCATTCTTCGAAAGTTATGTTAATGGTCTAGTCGTCCAGCTATGGAGTCCTGTATGACACGTACATCGTCGGGTTGATTTCCCACCTGCGAAGCATCAAGCCCCAGATTTAATGATGACTACCAACTAAAGTAAACGAGGGATGACAAATTACGAATCTCTATATACCGGGAATTTAAGGTCCCTTAATAGGCCGCACATGCTGCTGAATAATAAGCAAAGTCCAGACTGTTACAAAACAGATTTAACAGGTATGAAAGAAATGCTATAAATAAAATGAAACGAAAAATAATGATAAAACCTCGACTGATACTACGCCACTACGGTGACTTGCAGTTAGAAGAAAAGCAGCTTTTTTTTATAGGATGTTAATTTATCATTGAAGACAGATTGAGAAAAGAGGTTTTGAGTTTCAATTATGTGACACTAGCAGCTCATAACATAATCATAATTTGCTCGCATGCCTTCTTCCCATTCATCGGAGAGAAATGATGATACCAAAGGATTGTTCTATGAGTTTCTAAAAAAGACATATGAGTTATGACCCAACTTATATGGTATTAAACAATTGTCCAGTGATTTTTACACCAAGCTAGTCAAAGAAGACATCTTAAGAGGGGTTTTTTGGAAATTATAGCTTGCATGACACAAAATTTGATAACGAATTTAGACTGATTGCATTTGGTAAAGTTCGAATCAGTGAAGTTAGGCTATTAGACAGTTGCCCCATCTTAAAATTCACTATAGGGGAAATCTACTCATCATCAATCAAGAAACTCATTCCTTCAGTATCATTTATGTCGGAACGTTTCGAGGAACCAAGCTACGGCTGCAAATATCCCCCGACCATAACCGAAAATAAGGAAATACTGAGAAGAAGTTTGAGGTCAGACGTCTGCAATCACAAAAGATAACCAACTCGAGTCTCTGATAATTTCTAGTGAAGTCCTATGTCACCCATCAACAAGTATTGAGAATATTAATAAGAACCCACCAGATTTGCTGTCTCAGAGACGTGCTGTGTTTTGCAAAAACACGTAATTTAATAACTACCGCCAGTTACGTATAGCAGCTAAACTAAATGCTTACCAAGCAGCCAGCGCTGCATCGAAGGTCAAAATCTGCGAGTGAACTCTACGAACAGACTAGCACGAAAGGCAGAGGGAATTTTTAGAAGATAAAAATGGAGAACATGAGGAGCACGCGATCGAGGAAATTTAAAAGGATGAGGCTTGAAATATTTAATAAAAGGTAAAAAGAAGTTCTCAACGTTATAATGGTCTAAAGCGAAGCCTGCAATGAAATTAGGAGAAAATAGATAGAAGGAGAGTCACTGTCTCTCTAAGGAGAGTCACTGTCTCTCTAATGAGATTAAAGAAAAATCATTTCTGGATACTGAAACAGCAGCACGGCGATAACGAATCTAATTCTGCTTTCGGTCAATTTTTTTTTTATATTAAATCTATGTAGTTGACGCACGTCTTCCAATGTCTGTGAAGAACAAGTGAACAGCCTTGCTACCAAGCTGTTTTAAGCAACATGAGATGACTTATTTAGGAGTATATGCACATTCTAGATTTACCAACTCATCGTAAAAAATAGAACTTGAGATTGACATTACGATATTACGGTTTTGCAATTCAGCCAGTATATATGTCCCTTCGGCTGCAGCCTTAATGGGTTGGTCGATTTTTTTAAAACTTGATATCTACCTGGACACGTTTTTTTGCATTTTTTTTAGAAGCAAACATAACGGTATTTGTCAAAAAAAAAACAATTTTTTCTGCAAAAAGTGCTCAGAACATTTAAAACAATTCAGTAAAATTTTACCTTTTCTGTAAAAATTTCAGAAAAACAAGGAACCATTTTTTGGGTTTCGATTTTCTCAAAAAACAGTTTAACCAAAACTTGGATGCTTGCAAATGATTATTTGTCATAGAAATGTATGATAAAAAATGTCTTTCAAAATTCTTAGAAATTTTTCAAGCAATAAAGTAAGTGGCCAGGTTCCGTTTTTTTGTCCCAAATTTTTTTAATAACTAATTAAAAATAGAAATATCTATAAGAAGATTTTAAAATTGAACACTATGTAAAATCATTATAATTAATACACAAACGATAGCATGTTTTTTTATAAAAATTAAAAATCTAAAAAAAATTTGAATGTTAAAAAAAAAATTGGGAAATGCCAAAAAAAAAAAAAAAACAACCGTGTGGAAACGACTCTCTATCGAACTGTATTAACAGATTTTTCAAGTGAATTATTCCAATTCCATTATTTTTTTTCCCAATTTTTTTTTTTAATAATTTATTAAAAATAGAAATAAAAAAAAATTAAAAAAAAAACTGATACAATGAATCATGTTAAAAATATGCAAATGATTGCATTTTTTCAAAATTTTTATATTTTTTTTTTACTTGTGTAAAAAAAATCATTAGGACATGTAAAAACGAGAAAATAAATAAATCTGTACAAACAATTATCTACAAACTGCATTTCCAGATTTTGCAAGCGGGTTTTTTTTGGGACACGAACAAATGAAAATAAGACAAATTTATACAAACGAAATTTGTTTTATAAAAATTAAAAAACTTTGAATGTACAAATTATTCTTAAAGTTATACAAACGATTGCCCTAACTAGTTTTATTCGTCTTCACTTCCATATCATTCAAAGATGGACTTCAACACTTTAAAGAAAATGCATAACTTGCCATATAGTAACTTTAAATTGCAAATTAAAATGTTAGTAGGGAAAAGCCCAAGTTTTTGCAATAACCCCAATGAACATTGAACATCCCCCTGGTTAACTTATTTCTATTAAAGTTGCCGCATGTACATACATATGTAATATTCATACACTTATAGCTTAAGGAAGGTACGATTTGAAATTTGAATTGAAATAGAAAACATTTTTATTCATATTTTCTTTAATTAGTTCTTGGAAGGAAAGAAATAAGCAAATGCTTTGGAACTAAACATATTTCGGTGCATTTGCCTTTCGAGCTTGAGTTGAGTTGATGTTCATGGTTTGGGAGAAATGAACCATCATCTGCATACCTTTACCCACTTCAAGTGAGCTCCTCTTCGGCATCCTCAAAAGGCAAATGCCCTTTTTTATCTTTTTTTTATTCTGTTTACAAACTAATTATGAGGAAAAATTACGTTTTCCTGCAAAAAGCATCACAAATACACACACACACTATATTAACAAATATATTTACAAGCATCCTGCGAGGGAAGAAAAGATACCTTCTATATCTAGTTGTGCTGATGTGCAATAGAATAGGTACATCCAGTAAAAAAAAAAAACAGGATCAATTTGTGTCGCTTGTGCCGCTTGTGTGTGTGTGTTGTTGTTGTTTGTTTTTTTTACTTTAATGCTAATTTCTTGTATTGCACTTGAAGAAAAATTCAGATATATACGAACGTCCAAATGGCGAACGAAGAAAATGTCTTCTTTCTATACACATACAATTTTAATTGAGCGCCTTGAACGAATTCACAGAGCGCAGCATGAGAAAGAAGGAAATAGAAAAATAGAAAAACCTTCAGTGATGGAGAAAGTCTTATTTTGTTTTTTATATAAAACAAGAAAAAAAAAGGTATTTAATTAATTTCACTAGAATATCAAGGAAGAAGAAAAATTATTGTGTTCGTTTATTGTGAAGGTGGAAAATTTGTTAAGTGTCACTTTTTGTGTCCTTGTTTGTCATTTTTATTTCATTTATATTGTTTGTGGTAAAGTTTTGCTAATGAATTTATCATAAAAAGTTTAAAAAGCAAAATAGGAAAAAAAAATTAGATAATTTGTTAAAATGTATGTGAGTTTTTAAACAAAGGTAATGTTCTTGGAAATTATGTAAGTTTTTTTTTTTAAATATATGTATGTATAAGAAAAATATCTATTAATAAAATTGAAATTTCCTTCTAGGAAATCGCATAAGAATGCTCTGTAGCAAATTTGAAGAAAATCGGTTCACCTATTTAGGCTATAGGAAAGCCCAGACGCACAGACCGACGACAAACGGAGTGACTTTTCCATCATCGTAGTGTTAATTTTGCTTACAATCTCTATTTTTTTTACCGAACCCCCAAAAAATTCCATATTAACAAAGTAAAAAAAAAAACAATAATAATAATAAAAATTTATGAAAAGTGGGCGTGTCAATAGGCGGTTCTATTACATATTACTTTTTAAACATTCCCGTGACTAGCAATATCAAACTTTGGAAATTTCTACGAAATCAATTCAGTAGTTTTGGAGTTTATTTGTGACACACTAGCAAAAATGTGTTGTCAACATTTTATATTGAAAAAAAAAATAAAATGTTATATTTCTAGTTCCATTTTTTTTTTCAATCTTAGAGCCTATGTGCTAATTCACGTGTATGTAAAAAAAAAATATTGAGATGAATTTTACCGTTAAGTCGGTACAACAAGACGCCCGAAGCCTTGAAAGAGTTTATTAAATTAAGAGCTTCATAAATCTCTCGAACTGCTTCCAAGAAACAATTTAATGATTTAATAAAAGATTATGTAAATTTAAGACTTCCTATATGCCCCTTCGTTTCGTTTCGCTACGTTAAGTATGTCGATGAAAAATATTGTGCAATTATAGGCTGACAGTCAGGTATAGTGGTAATAGAAAAATGGTCTTGGTATATACCTACCTACCTACAATTGGCTAGATAGAACTAGCTATATATATATATTTATGAAGATATTCTTGGCTGTACGTGCGTAATGCAAAAACCTTCCTTCACACAAATTAGTAGATTGCATGAGATGAGACGAGAAGGAGCAATAATAATAAAAAAAAAAAGAAAGAAATGGAGAAAAATGAAACCCAACTATACCTAGATATATGTATGTATGTTGTATAGGAAAAGATGACTTCAAGAGTTTTAGTACAGTTAGTGTTGGCAAAGGTAAGAATTTGCTCCTGGTGCGAATGCTGGCTCAAACGACGACGTTATACAATCTGAATCTTCTATACAAAAAGCTGTATATAGATATATGTCTATGAAGTTATATTATATCTTCTGGAGGCAAAGGAATTAAAGAATTCTGGAGACTGGCGGAGTATACTTCCGTCTGCCTTATTATAGTGAGTGTAAAACGTGACGTGTATTCAACACTGAATATCACACAACCTTATGTACATATCTACCTTCCTACCTGTATATAGTTTAATATAATATGTTGTGCGTAGATATACATTTTTACAAAGGACCTTTAAGTGTAAAGGTAATTTCTGTACAATGTGCAATATCTAAAAGTTAAAGGGGCACACTGTACTCTACAGCAAAAATATATGAAATGAAGATTTTATATATATATATTGCAATAAAGCTATAGGTGTTACAAAGGAGTTAATAAGGATTTTTAATGGAGAGTTTGAAGCAGATAACTAATATTCAAGTACCTAGAAATAGAAACAAATAGAAGCTTCTTGGATTTGTGTAGAAAGATAAGGGGGATATGCAAAGTATTTTTTTAATTAAGAAACACACGAGGGCGATGCTTTCGAAATACTTTGGTATAATATTTTAAGGGTATACCACATATTTTTTTTTAATACTAGTCGAGAAACTACATATGTACATTTACTTATTAAAAAACTTGACGAATTCATTTGTTTGTTTGTAGTGTTTGTTGGGATGTTCAGGGTTTTGCCGTTTTGGGTGAATCTTAGTCTGATTTTGAAAATTCTTTTTTTGTGTTTGAAACTTAATATTTATAGAAGATGGAATTTAAGGATCGGTTAAGGACTAGATATATTTTTAAAAATTTTGTCAAAAGGCTTTTATAAATATTGCATGGCTTCAACTATGGTAAAAAATATAACATGTACCATAATATATTTCTTACTGTCACAATTAACACAAAATGAAGTCAAATAAAATAATTTTTTCGGTATGTATGATATGTAACGTATTACACGTTACGTGTTACACGTAAGGCACATGTTTTTAGTTTACCCTAACCCCGTCATAGATGTAAACACATCAAAAGGTACAATTGTATCGATTTAAATTGCATTTATGACTTAATTCTCACTTTTAGGAGTTAATTTTACTCACGAAAACAAAATCGGGAGTTCTTTTTACTCCTAAAAACGAAACTGAAAGAAAATTGGACAAACAATTACTGTTCACAATTATGGGGGCATGTTATGGATATATCAATTTTGGTTCGTGTTTTTTTTTTAATTTCTCTCTGCGGAAAAATTAAAGATATTTAAAAACTGAGATGGACTCAAATAAACTAGTTTTTAATTAAAATCGCTTTTATTTTAAATATGTAATTCAAATTGATTAAATAAACTAAACTTAATTGGTTTGGCCTTAGGCTTGAGCCACATAATGAGCGACTTAGCGATTGAGTGACGAGTCACTGAGCGACGCAGAAAAATTTAAACACATAAACTCTGAGCGACTTGTGAATTTTTTAAGCGACAGAGCGACGTCGCTCAGCAATCAAATCTGTTTTAATTTTTCAGTCGATCGCTGAGCGTTGAAGTAATAACAAAAATAAACGCAGCAAATTTGACTTTTTCCAAGAGCAAATCAAAAGGTACTGACATACGACAATATTGCCAAAATCGATCCGGAAATCTACGAATATTTTGATATAAGTGATTAAATTCATCATAATTGGCCCTTTCACGATTTATGGGATGCACACCAAATCTACATGTTCTCGATCTTATTATATGTAGCTCTATAAATATGAAAGCGACTTTCAACCAAAAAGCTATGACGATGACATTTTCGCAACTAATCGCTCAGCGATGGCGTTCAGTAAATGGCCACCCATCGCTCAGATTCGTCGCTCATCGCGTGGTCGAAGCCTTAGGCCGTCTACCAGAAATCAGAACTGCATATGATGATTTAATTTTTTTATTTCATTTATTTACCTTAAGACCTTAGATTATTGGTCTAAAAAGGTGTCCATTTTTTTTTTTTTTTTTTTTTTTGTAAATGATGACGTATTAAATGGCCATTTTTGACCACACATTAATTTTTTTCTGACGACCAACAGTTAATCGAAAAATCGATTTTGAAAAATGGGTGGTCGGATGGTTATTCAAAAAAAAAAAGAACGCTGCACCCAAAAAATCTATTCTTACATATTTTATTAACATCTTTCAAATTTTAAAACAAAAAAAAATTATAGAATCAAAAATTAAACAAAAATATTTTTAGGTAAAAATAAAATAAATACATTTTTAGGTATGGTCACAAATTTTCAATATGACAAGCACCGTTAAAACGATTTTAGCTTTATTTTTCGGTCACAATATCTATACAATCACTTTATTTTTTTATTTAAAATTTATGGAACATTATGTCTGTCCGGTAAGCACTAACACTTCTTAAGGTTCTTATGATTGAATTAACTGTAGTGAATTTGTGTCAAATTTGTCATGAAAGAAACATTGTCATGCTAGTTTTTTATTTTTATTTGGTTATACTTACTTGACACTCAACTCAATGCTAACAAACAAGACTAAAAAAAAAATCAAAAAAAAACAGTAGTGGATTAAATACGAATAACAATTTTGAGTATTCTGATGAACGAGATAAAAAAAATTCAGAAAATATTTTTAGGAAAATCCGCCAAATGTGACGCCCACTTTTATTGTTACATACTTGGTTTTCCGAAATGGCTCTAACATTTTGAATGAAATTAACAGCGAGTGTTATGATGAAAGAGAATTTTTAGAAAATAGTTTTGGGAAAATCCGCCCACTGCCACTGCCACTGCCACGTTCTGATTTGTTCTGATGAACGAGAAAAAATTTAGAAGAAAAAAATTTTGTAAGAAAAATTATTATTTAAAATCTTGTTAAAAAACCGCTGGGTACCAAGCTTAAAAAATATCGACCAAGTCATTCTGAAATTATAAAATTTTCAAAAACAAAATATTTTGAATATTTTTTTTTTTAAATTAAAGCTAATTTTGGTTGAAAAACTTTTTAAAACATTCTCAAAATATGTAGATCTTTTTTTGAGAAAAAAAAAAAAATTAAAATGGCTCTGTCGGAGGTACCATTTATAACCATTTTTCGGAGTTTTTTTTTTTTACAAAAATGTAGCCGTTCTATAAAACCAATACTAATCAATCACTTCAATCGCTTGATCTATAAATTCATTCATTTCGTGGTTTCCAGTTGGTAGCGCTGGAATTTAACACCTGTCAAACTCAGCTGTCATTTGAAGTGTCATACTCATAAAATTAGCTGAATGTTTCCCATTTACGTTAATGGATCGCTTAAAATTCGAAAAAAAAGTGGTGATTTTTTTCGACCGGCAATTGAATCATGACTTGGATGATATGTGGTTCCAACCAGACGGGGCAACATTCCACACAACACGACCAATTATGGCTTTATTGCGTGAGAAGTTTCCTGGTCGCGTAATTTGACGTTTTGCCGAGGTCAATTGGCCACCAAGATCATGCGATTTGACACCGTTAGATGTTTTTATGTAGGTCTGCGCAAAAGACCGCGTTTATGCGAATATTCCCCGAACTCTAGACTACTCAAGTTATGGCCGAGATACCGCACGAAATGTGCGAAAAAGTGATTAAAAATTACCTCAAAAGAATCGCGTATCTTCCCGAGGTGGCCATTTGAATGATATTGTTATTCATACTTAATGGCAAAGTCCAAATTTTATAATGGAATAAAATTTTCATCAAAAATGTATCGCTGTGTGTGTTTTATTTAGCTTTACTTTTATTATTTAAAAAAAAAAAAAGATGCAAAAATAGTAAATATTAAGAAAAAACCCACATAATAAGTTGATTTATGTTAAGCTACTACTCTGTATCAAATACTCAATATTTT
The DNA here is from genome assembly GCA_951394125.1 of Epistrophe eligans. Classification (NCBI taxonomy): domain Eukaryota; kingdom Metazoa; phylum Arthropoda; class Insecta; order Diptera; family Syrphidae; genus Epistrophe; species Epistrophe eligans. The sequence goes on along the minus strand of OX596028.1, from coordinate 105,419,563 downwards.
GGCATCGGTTTCCTTGTCAATATTGGTCTTTTTTTTTGTGACAATAAATTGGCAGTTCATTTTATATTACCTGTTGTATTAAAAAAATATACCTCTCTCAGGAACATGATATGTAGTTGTTTATTTATTTTCAAACAGAAAGTGTAAACGAACCACAAATATGTATCTTCTATCCGCACCCACTCTTCCACCTCCAGACGACGACGAGTACACGTATATACCCAACTTAACTCCGGAAAGTTGAAAAATATATCTATGTTTTTTTTATTTTCATTTTGCTAACAGAGATAGTATATTGTGTGGACTCACAGCAAGTTGTCACTCGCCTGACAATAATAGGCCAACAGAGCTGAAGCAGAAGAAGAACAGTGTCCTTTTTATTTTTTTGCTCTAAAGTATATTTTTATTTGTACAATACCCACATATAAATTGTATGAAGGCAAAGATAATAAAAGAATAAAACGTTTAACCTGTGGAAAATCCAATGTGTCTACATAGGTACTCTACAGTTGGTTAGGTAGGTACTCCTCTTGAGCCCTAATGTGTTATGGTATAGGTATACTGAACTGACTGACTGACTGGGTGGGTGGAGTTGACAATAGATTTTTATGCCACACGATAAAAACGAGAGGGTGTGCATGGATATGTGTGGTATGTGAGCAATGACAACGATTGCAACGACTTTTCCAACAAATCAATTGTATGCCACTTATGTATGTTGTTACAAAACAATCATATCTAGAGGGATATTTATTTTAACCCTCCAACGCCACCACCACCGCCGCAGCACCGTATATTGGTATATTGTGTGGGTTGATTTTCCGCAATCTATCTGTAAGTATATGGGTAAAGTCAACTGACAGAGCTTTATGGATGATTTTTTATTACAACGAGAGTGGTGACATATGTGTGTGGTATGCAACCACACTCATTTATAAATCAATCAAAATCCAATCGGCTATAGGAATAATTAAACATACAAAAATCTCAAATGAAGCGTTGTGGATAAAAAAAAATGTGCAGTTTTTTTTTTTTTTTTTTTAGATTTTAAACGAAAAGGTCAATAATTGGGAACTTTTGAAAGGATTGTTATAAAATAAATATAACATCGAACTTAATAATGCAGGTTTTTTAAAATTTGGTCTTAATTTATTTAACAAAACAAAAATAACTCTGATACAGTAAAATAAAGCCAAAGTAAATATTTAAATATATTCATAATTCGAATTAATTTAATTTTTTGTTGTTGTTAATTTTAGTCTAGTTTAAGCAAATGTAGCTTTGTGCAATTTAAATAGATACATTGTTGTCTTAAATTTGGACCACTGTACCGAGATTCTGATTATATTTCGAAATGATTAATTCAAATTTTGCCTTAAAATATTTGTTTCAATAAAAAATGGAAAGTAAATAAAAAATTGGATGAAATATAAGTGTGGGACTAGCTGACACCTAGAACTTTGTTCGGGTAATTAAATTAATTTTATCAATTGGGTTGTTATAACATATACAAACAATTTAAGAGAAAAAATTGGTACACCATTTTGTAGTTTTTTAGCATTTATAAATACGGAACCAAAAAATAATTTTGAGAAAAAAAATCATCCGCCAATTTTCGAAGTATCGAATTCTACAAAAATAATTTTGAATTTTTTGTATCCAAAATTTCATAGTTCTATGAGAGATGACCTTAATAATCTGATATTAGTTTTTGTAAAAAAAATTTAATTAAAATCGTATTAGTCGTTTTTAAAGAAAAATGAGATTTTCTTTAACGAATTTTAAACACTTATATGGTAGGTACCGTTATTTTTGGTTATAAGAATAATTTTTGTTAAAAATTAGCCCGAAAATTGAAAAAAAAATTGCTGAATGTCAAGCCTAATAAAATTTTACTAATTTCGAATTATTAAGTTTTCAAAAAAAAAATTTAAACATTTTTTAAAAATTCAAAAAAAAAAAATGTTAGGACAAAATTTTTAAAAATATTTAAAACCTGCATACAAAATTTGATCAGGTTGAACCGTTTTTGAGAAAATCGAAAATTAAAAAAATGGTTCTATGGGTAACATTTATAACCATTTTTCGAAATTGTTGTGGGCACGTTTTTGAGAAAATAAGATTTTCATAAACTGTTTCGTAGGGTGGTTATTTTTGATCTTAAAAAAAAAAAAACTTGTCTAGGGAATGCTTAAAACACGCTAGATACCAAGTTTAATGAAATTGACCCATCCGTTAAGGCTACACACGAATGGACAGACAGAATTCGCTTTTTTCAGCTTGAAACTTTAAATATACAGTAAATATAATTAATTAAAATAAATTTAAGACACCTACTTCCCAAAATGTAACCACAATAATCCTTTAAAAAAGAAAATCCATTGAAATCAATATCCAAACACTGTTCTATCGGATCTGATGGTTCCAACTCTCACCCCGTCCGACTGCACTTTTCTTGTCTATCAAAAACCAATGAGATTAAAAGTTCACTTCAGAGTTTTTGTTTTTTTTTACGCACATTCATTTTTGGTTTTTGGAATTCCTCGTTTAGCTAAATGACTTTAAAAGTATTTACTTTCTGGACGTGAGATGCCTGCCAGAGGAATTTATTTTCCCTTCTACCCAAAACTTTAAATACTATTTTCGAATTTAAGTGGACTAGAAATGCCAACAAAAATTCTCAATCACAAAAGACTTACTCTTTCAAATTTGTTTGAAGTAAACGATAAGAGTCTTCTGGGCGTAATTGGGTCAGCTGTTCATGGTATATGGATTAAAGGAATACGCATTATTAAAAAAGTAAGACATAGGTACATAAGTATTTTTAAAGTTAAATTGATGGTAATTTAACTTTCGCAGATTGAGTTCTTAACTCCCATTAATAGAACATCTTTTAATATTAGAAAATATAGACTACACATATACATATGTATTTTGTTTTAAATTTACATTTGAGAGAATTGAGAAATTAAAGGAAATTAAATTAAATATTGCCTCCGAAGTATTTTAAATCATAAGAATGGCCGCTTTCAATAATGTATCACTAGCTAATGCAGTTTTTTTGATTAAATGCCAAATGAGATGATCTCTCCCTCGCCATTTAGGTATTGTTACCAATCTATCAATAATGGAAAAATTAATGTTTGTCTAAATGAGGCTTATGGACTCGAAAAATACTGAACCAATTTCGATGAAATTTTTAAATATTTTTCGTATAAACAGCGAGATGGCTTAAAACCCGCCTACTACCACGCCCATTTTTCTTATATATCTGAGATTGCTCGTTAATTGTTTTAACTCCGCCTACTGCCACACCCACTTTTCTTATGTTTGAGTTTTTTTTTTTTTTTTCCTTTTTCTTGCAAGTTAATAATCTGTAGTTTGAAAAATGTTCAATAGGTGGCGCTGTAAGGGTGCCAAGGTTCAGCTAGTATATTATAATTTGCAAGGATATTCGGAATTCTTTCTCATTCCTTCTTTTTTTTTACGCCAATAAGAGAACAATACGATTTTTTCTTCTGGGAAGCTTTGTTTTTTATGTTTTTTTTTTTTTGTATATGAGTACAAGTATAACGGAGAAAAGGAAACTTTGTTTAAGTCCAAACTACACTTAAGAAATGCGATAAGAAAAACTAGCTCTCGGCCTTATATCGTCAGCACTCATACCGATGAAAAGAAGTAAGGCTGGCCACTAGATGAGAAAGGTGTCGGTCTTGTCTCGTCTTGAGCTATGTACAACCAGGCCCAAATGATACCAAGACGTTACCGAGACGAGGCCGAACGAGATTTGACCGAAACGAGACGATAAAATGCTTTTAGTTTTTTAAAAGGGGGCGAATGGGAAAAAATTAAGTTTTTTTTTGTAAATATGTACATACCTCGTTTTTTTGTTGGAGAAATTTTAATGCAAAATCATTTTGTAAGTAAAGTTACTCTTGGATATTTTATAAAATTTTAAAATAAGTTTTTTTATTTAATAATTCCTTTTTTATTTAACTTATTTATTAAAAAAAAATCCAAATGTAATTCCAAATTTATCGAGCGATATATCGAGTGGTTCCCCACACGTTTTTTTTTTGTCTAATCATTTTGAAAAATTTATCAAAAATGGATACAAAATAAAAAAAAAATAACTCCACAAAAAATCATTATAACTAATGTATAAACGATTGCATTCTTTTAAAAATTTATACATAATTACATATACCTAGATATTTTTTTTTTTTAAACAATCTTTTTGGAAAAAAATTGGGACATGTAAAAATTCAAAATGAAACACACAAACATTTACGAACTGAGTTTAAAGATTTTTCTATTCATAAAATGAGTGCGGGCAAAACTTATTTATTTTGTCCCAAATTTTTGTTTATAATAAATAATAAAATTGGGACATGTAAAAATGCAAAATGAAACGCACCAACATTTACGAACTGAAATTACAGATTTTTAAATGAGTGGACCATACTTATTTTTGTTGTCCAAAATTTTTGTTTATAATAATTCATACAAACGATTGCAATTTTTTTTTATATATTAACAAAAAAAACAATAGATATAAAAAAAATTTGGACAGGAAAAAAGGAAAAAAAGGCAAGTGTTCAAACGATTATTTATCTAAGGAATAACATTTACAGATCTTTTGAGCTAAATAGTGAGTGTCCCAAACTCCAGTTTTTGTCCCAAGATTCAAAAATACTTTAAAAAAAAATAATGAAAAATAGAAATAAAAGAGAATTTAAAAAACTAATTTTATGATAAATCATTATAAATCTAAATCAATTTTGCTATGCATGTAAAACTGAAAAAAAAACACATTTACGAACTGAACTTACAAATTTTTTGAGCAATAAAATGAGAGAGCCAAACTTTTTTTTCCGTCCCAAAATTTGTTTGAATAATTAATTAAAAATAGAAATAAAAAAAATTAAAAAAAACTAAATCCATACATCACAACTTATGAACAAATTATTAGAATATTTTTTCCCAAATTTGGTATGCATTAAAAAAATATTGTAAACGAAATTGGGACAAGTTAAAACAAAAGAAAAAGATAAGTGTTTAAAATATTATCTAACAAACAACATTTACAGATTTTTCGAGCGGTAAAGTAAGTGTCCTAAACTCCATTTTTGTGTCCCAAGTTTTTTTTTTTGAATAATTAATGAAAATTAGAAATAAAAGAAAATTTGAAAAATGATAAATCAATCTACAATCTACAGAAGATAGCATTTTTTTTATAAATTAAAGAAAAAAATTATATATATGTACATAAGCAGTAAACAAAATTGGGACATGTAAAACTGAAAAAAAAAAAACACACGAACATGTACAAACCATTATCTATGGAATTTCATTTCCAGATTTTTCGACTAAGTGAATGTGTCTAACTCCTTTCTGTCCCAAATTTATAAGAATACATATTTAATTAACAATTGAAATGAAAAAAAAAAATTTAAAAAAATTAATGTTATGAAAAATCATTATAAAAAATCTATCCCAATTTTTTTTTTTAACTTAATTTTTTTTATTTGTAAAAAATTGAAAAAAAATGCTATTGTTTTTTTTCAATTTTTTACAAATAAAAAAAATTAAGTTAAAAAAAAAAATTGGGACATATGAAAATAAAAAAAAAAAACACAGGTGCACAAACGATTATCTGCCGAATTGAATTTCCAGATTTTTTGAGCGATTAAGTGAATGAGCCAAACTCCATTATGTCCCAAAATTGTTTGAATACATAATCAATTAAAAACAGAAATAAAAGAAAATTTAAAAAACTATAATTCCAGCGTTTGCATCATTTACCAAATATTTTTGATATAAACAAAAATTGTCCTCTCTCACTTCTTATTTTTAGTCTCCTCTGTTTTAAGATTCGGATATCATTTGAACTTTGAAGGAAGCGTACCTACAAACTGTATCAAGTTTCTCAATATACATCTTTTTTGTTTGCATTCATACCCATTCCTAAAAATATATGAATTTATGAAATAATTATTAAAAGGATTTCTACGTCACAGTTGAAATTGATCCCAATTCAAAATTCCATTACCTATACATACTTTGCCAACGCATCAGTCTATAGGCTCAGAAATATACGAATATATGTACATATGTCTAAACTGTCACTTCAAAAACCTTCTGCTTTCCCTCTCACATTTTCTCTATACCTTTGGTAAAACATGAAAATACTTCTGTGTTTTTTTTTTGTTTCTTTCAAATTCAATTAGGAAAATCACTCGGGACCACCAACCAAAGGGACTCAAGCTAGGTAAGATTTATTTTAAAATATTGATTTGATACCACCTTCTTCAATTGAGAATATTTGTTCATAAAATGAAATAATGTTATAAATATGTACGAGTACAACAAAACGATGGCGATGGCATAAAAATAGAAACATAATATTCCAGGAATGAATTATTATATTTTTGTGGTTGGATACCGCAGAAGAAAAAGAAGAAGTGTAGTTGTGGATGGAACATCCATCTATTTCCGTGTCTGTTGATCCAAAATACATAATCCTTGATGGTGTTGGGTGTTTTTTTTTTAAATAATTCTCCTTGTTCGGTTCCGTTACAGTGTCTCGTGTTGTATGGATAGGTACCCATACTTTAAGCTCTCTTGAGAAGAAGAAGGAGAATTTTTTTTTATTTTTTATTTATTTGAAACAAAACGCAAAGTTGTACACTTTACTGGATCTAGGATTAAATAATAAATCATAGCATTTATTGCACAGGTGCTGTTTTCACAGGGAGAGCTATAGGTACACCTATACACCTATATATTATGCTATAAAAGGTATGAAGGTAGGACCTTTCTGAGGGAAAATATGTGGACTATGGTTGTTATCCTTAATAATAATTTGGATCATTCTTTTCGATGTCTGGGGTAACGACGACGACGACGCCGATGCGATGGTGGAGGTGGTGCTCGTATGTCTTGCTCTATATCGTTCATAAGAAAATACAAAAAAAAGTAAAACAAAAATCTGGTATTAAATCTGGCACAATCGAAACCAGGAATGGGGAATACCAAAAAAAGGTGAGAACATGAAAACAGGGTGATTCTTATTTTAAATGAAAAATTATACCTAGCTGTATCAAATGATGTTATTTTTTTTAAACAAATGTAAGGCGAATTTGTGATGAAAAAAAAACAGGCTAAAATTTAAGAAGTCTCTTATTAAATTTATAAAAAAAAAACCATAAAATTTGCAGAAAAAGAGATTTTAGTAACATTTTGTAGTCATGGTCAAGATATTTATTGCCCTATTTATTCTTATAAACATTTTAGTTGCCAAGATCAAAGTTTTTAATTTTTACAAATTTATTGCTATTTTAACATGACATAATTGTCAATTTTACAACATATCCTGTTGATTTAAAGTTTCATATAGTTATTTTTACAATTTTGTATCTGAGTAATATTGAATCATTTTGAGTAAACATAGTACTACAGTCGACTCTCCCTAAGTCGTACTCTCTCTTCTAAGTCGAATTTCTCTCTAACTCGAACATTTTCGCCATATTTTATCATTCCCTTCAATTTTTCATACAAAAACCATTCCCTAAGTAGAACTCCCTCTAAGTCGAACTCTCTCTAACTCGAACACATTCTCTCGATTATTGGTATCTTTTTTCATTCCCTAAGCCAAATTTTGCTAAAAATTGCCCCTTCGGAATTCGTACCAACACACTTCAACACCCTTAATATGTATGTGTAGCATCGCGTGTGCCATCATCGTCAGCTCTTCATGTTTCTTCCTATTCATATCCCTGGTACCTCCATACAAAAATTCAATTTTAAAAAACTGCATTTGTTTATAAAAAAAAGAACTTGCATAATGAAAACAACATTTTAGTAAAATTCCAGTTGGAATTTCAAAATCAGTTGATCGTGATCCTAGGCATTCAACAGATCGGATTCAGTCTTTGTGTGCATGTAAATGTAGGTATCGTTTTGATGTGACTAAAATGTCTGTACATTATTGCGAAGAATGCGAAGTAAAGTGTGTGCTCAAATGTTTGGTTAAACCTTTTAAAACAAAAAAAATGTTTCTCTCTATAACTCGAATTTTCCCAAAAACTCTCTCTAACTCGAACAAATCTTGGAGTCCCATGAAAATTCGACTTAGGGAGAATCGACTGTATATCTGCCCATTTACACAAAAGAAAACTGAACATCTTGTGGTAATGTTCAAAAATTATATCTATGTCTATGTCACCTGAAAAAAATTGTTCATTTTAAAGTTTGTCTTCTTATTTTAAAACAATTAAGCAGATAAAGCTGTTAAGTTAAAAGTTGCAAAATGTGGGTAGTGCAAAATAGTGAAGCATAAAAATGAATATCAGAAAATTTGGTCAATTCCGTTGATTAAAATTGAATTGTCAGAATAACAGCGCAACATATTATTTCATTCTAGCTCTCAAGTAATTTTAACATGGCTTCTGGTTAAAATAAATATTGTGTCATGTAAATTACAAAGGTAAACGCAATCAGTTTAATAGTGTTTACCACGTTAATTTTTCTTGATTGTCTTGTTGATTTAACATGATTATTTATTTGCTCAAGATTTCAAAAATATAAAATTCAAGCTTAAAAATGCTTCTTTGTATACTCGAATAGTAACGAGAATTTTTCACGAAATTACAGCCTATAAATAATCATTAAGAAAAAATTTAAAAAAATTCTATCGCTCTTGACGATGTACATACATAAATTCTCAAATTTTTTTCTCTAAATTTATTGCTCTTTTGAAAAAGGAAATAACAATTTTTTAATACCTACAAAATTTTACGATGCAAAAAAATTATAATTTTTGAACATTTTAACCCAACAAAATCATAAGGAGCAGTCAAAAATAAGGGTACCTGCTTTAGGCGTTTAAACAAAGCCCCATACAAAAATCCAGCTTTGTCAGAATTTTGTAGAAATCAAAGACTATTTTATTACATTTACAGAGAAAGAAAATATTAAGAAAAAAAGCACCTACATATAAACAAGCTTCTTTAGACCAAAAAAGTGCTTTCAAACTCAATGAATTAGTTGCAAGTGAGCTCTACGTTTGCTCTAAGGGCGCATCTAGAGCTCATTTCAAAACCAACAAGCTTTAAGATTAGCTCTAGAAGCGCTGTCAAAGCATTTAAAGAACTAAAAATGTTTCTTGGGTAGAACCGATGTATGAACAAAATTAATAATATATTAACGTTTGTGCACGTTTTTATTTTTTCAATATTAACTGCTTTTACGAAAATAGGTGACGAAAATTTTAAAAGCTAAAATGTATGTGTTTACATTTTTTGTTCAGTAATAGGTACTTATAGTTTTCGAGATAAAAATATTTACAAAACAAAAACTGACTTTCTCAAACTCAAACTTTGGTCTAAATTATCGATGCACGGTTAAAATGCAGGACCTCGTAAATTGAAAAATTCATAAAAAATATTTTTTTAAAGCAAAATAATCAGAAAAATTATAGCAATCTTTTGGGAATTTCAGCGTAACAATGTTATTTTATTCTGAACATTTAAGAGAAAAGGGCAGAATTTAAAGATGGCCATACAATATTTGGCAAAATTTATTGGTTTAATAAAAAAACATGCATAAATGGCTTGCGAGGTTTTGCACTTTAACCGTCATCGTTTTTTTTAAGAAATACTTAGAAAATAAAAATAAAGTTCTGAAAAAAATTCAGTTTGTAGGAATTTCTTTGAAAATTTGCCCTTTTGGTCTTATTTTCAAAAGCTTTTGTAAATTGTATCCAGTTAGTCCGAGAGAAAAAGCGTTTTAAAAAATTATTGAAATTTGGAATATTTATTATCAAAAGTCCGAATCTCTTAAGGTTTAACATAAATTATAGAGACCAGCAAAGTTTTCAAAAATTACTCAGATCAAAAACTGATGTTTGGAAATTTTGCCGCACTCTATCAAATAAAACGGCACTGACTGTGAAAAGTTGGACCTGGGTCAACAAAATGCATAAAATTGCTAAATGTTTTAATTTTAATTAATTAAATTAAAAATAAAATAAAATAAATACAATCATAATATTAGCAAAATGGAGGGGGAGAGGGAATCGGCCAAAATGCTACTCTACGTGCTTTGGACGTTGTGGAAAAACAAAATACAAAGTCCAGCATGTAAAGAATTATTGTAATGTTAAAACTTATAATATTAAAATAGTAGCATTCTCTCCATTTCTAAATATAATTTCTGAATCAATAAATGCCACTCTGGCATACCCAAAGGAAGTCACCTAGGACCAATACTTTTTATGGTTGCTATCAATTTTTTGGTCTCGATGGTATGCTTATGGTTGTGATACTCAATTGTTTAGAGTCATAAAGGGCAACCAGAGATGACTTAAATATTTTTTTTCTAATTGGTGCCTACATAATATGTAACAATCTTGTTTTGTATTTATCAAAATGTCAACCAATATTCTTCTTTTAAAAATGCTTGCATTTGATAGGGGTCTGGGATCTAATCACAGCTTATGCCAATTTTCTCTTTTCCAGGAACACGACCTCTTGCCTGGGTATATTAAACTTAACCGTTCTGATTTGGCACAAAATTGCAGGTCCCCACCATTCTTTCAAAGTAACAACCACATACATACATATATGAAAATGGCTAAGATTTGTAAGCCAAAATAGGCCTTGATTCTCCACGAGCTGTCTTACCATCAAATTTATTTTTATTTATTTTTCAAAGTGAAATTATGATCATCCTGTAAATTGAATAAAAGGAAACCAAAAGCATAAATAATATTATTAGATGGATTTTAAGGGATTTTAAAAAATGTTAAGAATGGAATCCTTATAATAGGACTGAATCCTAGACACAAAGTAAGTAAATACATGTGCGATTATTTTAAATTATTTTAATAGAATCGGATTAATCAATGAGATTTATACTTTTAGACAGATGAGATTGATAAATAATAATAATAGGTAATGCAACTTAAAAGTACATACGTTACGTACATATTGAATTTTTAAATAAAAAGTATTTAACATTATTACAGATAATTTCAAAGTGTTAAAAACCCATAATAGGCGTGTTTTATTGGAAAATCTATTCGTTGTATAGAACGATTTTACATGCAACACAAATACTACATCTCCAGTTAGGATTACAGCCGATAAATGCTGAAGTAGAATCGTACTAGAGTAGGTAGTAGCCCATGGCGTAATGGTTAGTGCGTAAGTTAGTAAGTAAGTCAGTAAGTTAGTTATAGGTAAGTTATTGATAAGTAGGCTAGTTTTTATGAATTTTTCTCTAGCTTAAAAGATAGTTATAACTTATACGATATTGAAAAAATAAAAATGAATTTAAAATGAAAAAAATTGTTGCGTTGGACTGTTACGCCGAAGTTCTTGGGTTCGATTCCCAGCCTATGCCACCTAAAAACAGAAATGTTTTTCACGGGTTACTGACACTTGCGAGAAATTGACAAATCCTCCAAGGGTATCTCTTGTCATGAAAAAGTGCTTCCCACCCTAGCCGTTCGGATTCGGCAGAAAATTGTAGGTCCCTTCTATTCCTGCCAATAACACGCACACAGGACACAGGAATAATTGAGAGTTGTAAGCCACTAGGCCCTGGTTCTACACGAGCCTCTCTAATGGATACCTCCCATTAGCGGACAACCGGACAGGTTTCAAAGAGCCGAATTAAATTCATTATTTTTCATAATAATAACTCTCTCATAAGCGGACTCTCTATTAACCGGACGCCGACATCAAATTTAATAACCACAATAGATTTCGACTCTCTCTCTTGAGCGGAAAAAGTGCCCGTGGAGAACTATTTTGCAAGTAGTTTTATGGTCCATTCCGGTACTTTTAGGATAGTAACTCATAAGTCATAACTTTTCGAATTTTGAAGAGTATAGAGGTGAAACCTTTGCAAGAAAAAAAATCACAAAAAAACTTCTGGGGTATGAAAATTCAATTGTAGATGAAATTTTGCAAGCTCTATTTTGTTTTAAATTACGTTCTAATTTTTCGAATACAGGAAAGTCCTCGAATAAAATAAAATGCACGGCTCGGTCCCACCAACTCTCTTATGTGCAATCACACTGTTGTTTTAAAGTAGATATACATGTTAATCACACTTTAGACTGAAAAATTGTTAAAAAATCAATATACATAATTACAAATAAATTAATGAACTTCTGAAACTGTTTGGACACCATCCGATTTCTTATACAAATCTCAATTTATGAGAAAAAAATTTAAAAAATCGTTAGATTGAATATTTATATTTTTTTTTTTAATATTTTTAAGAACAAAATTGGTAGGCTAATTTTTAATACTTTATGCGGAGTTTAAAAATTAATTTTGAAAAAAAATCATATTCCCATTTTCGAAATATCGAATTTTTAAAAAATAATTGAGATTTTCACTATTTGGTGAAAAAAATTGTACGACATGCACCTTTATTTTGGTCTTAAAAAAATGAAAAAAAAAAACATGTGGGGGGTATGACCAAAAACCGCTAGGTATACTAAGTTTAAAGAAAATCCATCCACCCGTTTAGGCTACAGCTGAAAGGACAGACAGACAAAATTGTGATACCCATTTTTTTCGACTTCGCTATCAACGTAATGTCAACTTTGATCAAAATCTCGAGTTCGATTTTTTTTACGAATCCATAACTTGCCATAGGTATGTACATATGTACATACAGCTATGGACAGAGAAATAGCACACTCATGAATTTTCTTGTAAAAGTATAGTTTATTTCTAACTTAATAAATTAAACATTTTTATTTCTTTATAGGAAACTAGGATGGATGCATAAATTTTCATACCTAAACATTTTAAAAAACAAGATGGAACCATTCTCGTTCGAGTCAATGCCAGTCAATGTCAGTCAAGGTGGTCAGGGATTGGTTTACCAATTAAAATATTGATGTCCTGAGCTGGCCAGCCCAAAGTTCCGATCTTAACCCCATCGAAAACTAAGATCAGGGAAAAAAAATTCAAAAATTCGGAAGAACTTTGGACTGGAATTCAGGAAGCATGGTACTCTATTCCCCAGAGCAGATGCCAACAATTAGTGGAGATTTTACCACGAAGGTGACAAGCTACTTTAAAAAATCTTGGTCGTTCAACGAAGTATTAACTTGGTTAATAGAGATACGGTATGAAAGTGAAGTTTTATTTTCGAAAACTTAGTTTTTCAACAGATTTACAAATGTGTGCTATTTCTATGTCCAGCAGAAATAATGCCATTACAAACAAAAAATGTTTTTCTAATTTAACCTGAAGGAATTTAGTTTGATTTTTTATTTTAAAGAATTAGAAATACATATCTGAGTTTCCTATGAAGAAATAAAAATGTTTAATTTATTAAGTTAGAAATAAACTATACTTTTACAAGAAAATTCATGAGTGTACTATTTCTCTGTCCATAGCTGTATGTATGTATGTACATCGGATTGCGGTCAAAACAATTGTATCGTTTAACACATTACTACTAAAATTAAGTTCATGTTTGACATGAATAAAAATACGTTTAATTAACTTCTACAGAATCCCAAAATAAATTAACAAACACTTAAAGTTTTTGAATTAAATAATCATATGACTGTGACATGATGCAGCCAGAAGAAAAAAAGAGAAAGTACCTAAAGTAAAACGAAAAACAAGACGACACTCATATTTCTCAAGAGTCAAAAAGAAACTTTTTAAAATTCCAAGCATGCCCGTCAGAACTAAAAAAAAAAAAATAAAAAAAAAATATTTCTTCTTTATTTCTTTCTATCATCGCAATAAATTACACAATTACAAGATTTATCCAAGAAACCACATGAAAGCAAAGAAGTTTCCTCTGCACCACAACTTATCCTTTCAATGTATAAACCGAAAAAGTTCACACCATTCACCATTTTCTATATATGTATGTATGTATGTAGCATGTCTGTACAAGTATAGCAGGGAGGAATTACCCTTCTACTATCATTTTGTGGAATAAATCTCATTCACCAATTGCCGTATAATCAAGCAACAATAACAACACCAACAATTTCCTTAATCCTTTCCACACCTAATATATATCCTTCGTTTCAATTCCACTTCCCTATTCCCAATTCCACCCACTACATATTTTCTGCCTCAAAAAGGGAAAGGAAGATTGAAAAATAAAAAAAAAAATTACCTACATAATATTTAAACATTCTGTGCTTCTTATTTGCAAGTGTCAAAATATATTCCTTGTGGCGAAGAAGAGACACAAATTAACACTTTTCTGTTTGCACTCATTAGGACCGCAAAAATTCCCACGGAGACTTTTCCCCCGTCGTCGTTGTCGTCCTTTCACCCGATATGAGCTGCAGGGTGTCTGTCTGTAGGTACTGTGACTGTGACTGTGTGTTTCTATATATGAGACGGCATTAGACCAGGCAAAGAGGCAGAGTGCCAAATTTATACACAAGAGGGCCATAAAAGGGAGAAAGTGAATCTGAACAGAATCCATGCCGCAGATTTTCGTTACCAAATAATGTTGTGCTCGAGGAAAATCTACACAAAAGAAGCCGAAGCTGAAGCAGAGGCACAGGCAGAGGTACAGGAGGCATTCACCACCAGAATATAGCGCAGGCACAGGAACAGGATACAAGCCAAACAAGCTCTGTGTTGGGAAGAATTTCCCTTGTTATGTTATTCAGCGAAAGAAGGCACACATAAATATAATATCCTTTTCATCAGCGAGTACACTTTGTAATGCGATACATACCAACCATATGTTGACGATGGAGTACGAGTACAGCAGCGTAGAATTCCACACAGGACCTTTAACAAACATTCATCCGAACAGTGAGAACATATAGCCCAGCACGAAAAAGGGGGGAGGGGGGCTTCACATTGTGCAAGGCTATTGATGAGGAATTGCTATTTTTTTTTTTTTCACACGGGTATTTTATGTGAAGCCCTCTCTCACACTTGAGTCTTTTGCTTATCATGTTTCGATTGGATCACGAACTAGGACTCTGATATACCTTTGGGACGACACACAGCGCAAAAATCCGCAATATAGCATTGACAGAGCATAAAAATAGACAGCATTTCAGCATTTGAGATGTGGAACGAGGAGTGGATTACAGTATAGAGGCGCTTAAGCCCCTCTGCCCCTTAACAAAAGTGCCTCCTTTATTGGAATTTTCGCATTCAGCTTAAAGGTTTTTTTTTTTAATTTTTTTTTTTTAGTATTTGCTCCTGCAACACAGGATCGAAGAAGATTTTTTAGTAAAAAAAAAAATAAAACTGATTCAGTTCAGCAGCAATGGGATATAGTAGAGCGGGGTCTTGTTATCTTTACTGTTAGTGGGTATTGAATCTTTTTAAGTGATGACTGACTGAAAAGAAAACATGAGTTTTTTTTCAGTGCTTTTGTGTGATTTGAATTTGAGATCAGCGATGTTTTTTTTTTTTAGTTCGTTTGTTGGGTTGTGTTGTGTGTGTGTGTGTGCCTTATGTGAGCTTCACATGGTACCTAGGTAGGTAAGCCATGGAAATTTTAAATCTAATATTTATTTAAGGGAATTTTTTTTCGGCGAAAAGGGATACAAATATTTTCGCTGGTTGTAAGTTACATTTAAGCT
Source organism: Epistrophe eligans (assembly GCA_951394125.1). Lineage (NCBI taxonomy): Eukaryota > Metazoa > Arthropoda > Insecta > Diptera > Syrphidae > Epistrophe > Epistrophe eligans. Next base: position 105,403,953 of record OX596028.1, on the reverse strand, counting down.
AAATTTAACAATATACGGTTAAAGAGGGAATGATACAAATTCAAATATGTATTTTTCTGTTAGATTTAAGTTTTTCTTTTTAAAAATAGCAAAAAGTTTAGTAACAGTAGAAAACACAGACAGAAAATTAAAATTCATTAAAAAAAATCATTTACCTACCCATTCGAATTTTTCTACCCTATCGAATTTTCAAAAAATAATACTGATTTTTTTTTAATCCTGAAAATATTTTAAGAAAACTACGCCTACTGCCACGCCCACTTTTATTGATTGGTTTTCCGAACGGTTCTTACGATTTGGATGAAATAAGCAGGCAGTGCTCTGATAAACGAAGAAAAAATTCAGAAAATGTATTTAGGAAAATCCGCCCACTTACACGCCTATTTTTATTGTTTCTTGGTTTCCCGAAATGGCTCTAACGATTTGGATGAAATTTTAAGGGTTTGTTCTCGGGTGATACCTCAACACATGTTGAGATATATGTGAAGATATTTTGACATACATATGTGGAGATAAATGTGGAGACACCTTGAAATTTGTGAAGTTAAAAGTGAAGACACTTCCACATTATGTGGGGATAAATGTGGGAGTTATTTCCATATATGTACATACATATGTATGTGGAGTCGTCAGTCAAAGGCCTATATCAAAAGTTCGACGCATGGACCATGGAATGACACCACTGAGATCTAGATTTATCCTGACAGTAAACAAGACTTAAAGCCATTTTTTTAAGTTTATTAAATGTAGTTAATTTAAGAAAATAAAAAAGTAGCCGAGCGAAGCTCGGTCGCCCAGATATAATTATTTAAACTTACTAGCAATTAAAATAACTAAAATCAGCTCAACAGATAAGAAGATATCAAAATTTTCAAAAAATCAAATTTTGGATTTTTAAAAAAATTCAAAATCTTTTTTTTTTTAAATTCGATATTTCGAAAATGGGTGGATGATTTTTTTTTTTTTAATTAATTTTTAAGCACCGCATAAATAAGTACTAAAAATTGGCGTACCAATTTTTTTTCTTAAAAATATATTCAAAATTTTATGTATACAAAATTAATTTAATAAAAAAAATGCTCCGACGATTTTTAAAAATTTGTTCCAATAAAGTGAGATTTGTGTAAGAAATCACTTGGTGTGCATTGCGTTGGTGTCAAATCCATTTATGTCTAATTTTATTGATTTTGTAACTTTTTTTCAGTCTAAACTGTAAATTCCATGCATAATATGTGCTATATTGTTCATATTTTTCTACTCACAAAATACTTCCTTAAACTAGACTATATTTTTGTCAGGTTGCATAAAATATAGACTCCCATAACTAATAATTTTCTTTTATCAGATGAAAAGTTTTTGTACATTATGTAGTTATAAAGACTTTAAAACCAAAGTGTGGTCGTACATAAGAGAAAGTTCGTGCGACACAGTCGTGCATTTTATTTAAATGGTAGCTTTTTTGCAGTAAAAAAAATTAATGATTTTTTTTTTAAATTGTGGAAAAATTTTTGAGAAAAATAAGATTTTCATTAGTTGCTCAGAAAATTGTATGGCAGATACCGGCAGATTAAAACAAAACCTATTGGGAATGTGGCCAAAAAACGAACTAACCTATAGTTGAAAATCAATCCACCCTTTTAAGCTACAGCCGAAAAGACAAGGCAGGCAGACAGATAGACAGACAGAATTGAGAGAACTACTTTTTTTCAACTTCGCTATCATCGTAATATCAAGTTTGATTAAAATCTTGAGTTCGATTTTTTTACGAATCCAATAACTTGTCATATAATATTATTTTTTTTTAACTAACTGATTTTAAACAAAAATTATTCTTATAGTCAAAATACACGGTAGGTACAGCTGTTTAAAAACCGTTAAATAAAAGGCTTATGTTTCTCGAAAACGACTTTTACAATTTTGAGTTAAATTTTTCTGTGCATTGCTGATTTATAAATTTTCTTAAGAAACCACTTTTCAACGATTTTTAAATTTTTTTTTTTTCTCAATCATCCATTTTATTTTTATTGAAAATTTTTCGAAAATAGTTTATTTTATAGAATTATATTTCGGACCTGAGATAATTTTCCACAGAAATCAACTTTAGAATTTTATTCGTAGAATTTAAAATTTAACCAAAAAATCTTACAGCAATTGTAAACATTACAAGCATCGCACGGGATACAAATATTATTCCCTGAATTTAATTTAAATTTGAGAACGAAATTTATTTTTACCCAATCCGATGAATTTTTGTGAATTGAATTTTTCATCTTAGACCTTTTTTCCGATTACAATTAATTTTAAATCAAAACACTGTTGGTTTGCACGTGCGGTGCGTATTTGTTTTTGTTATTTTGTAATATTTAAAATAAACTTTTTGAATTGAAATTTATTTAGAAAATGTAAAAAAATTCTCTTTACTTGCAGTCGTTCATTGTCAGAAGGTGAAATTCTATTCTATAATTAACTTTGCTTTAACCACCATTTGTTGAGATTATGGAGAGTATTTTGTAATTGATGTAAAGGAATGCGGTTTAATAAGCTGTGGTTTTTGAATAGCGGAGTTAATTAATTATATTCTAAATAGAATGTGGTGAATGTTATGGACAGTTATGTGCAATCTTTGTTCTGCGAATCGGACTACCGAAGAGACTTAGGTCGATGGAAATAATAACTAAAAATATTATGAAAATGTCGACTGTTGCTCTATTTCGAAAATGTCGCTCACTTTTGTGAAGAAATTGGGCGTATATATTTTAAAAAAATCGATGCCGTTTTTTTTTTTTTTTTTTTAAATGTGTTTTTAACCGGTCAATTTTTTTTGCGTGATTATAAAAATTGACATTGTGGAATGTAGAGTCAATATTTTTATCGAATCAAAATGTCGTACCTACCCATCAATCCGACAATTTTAGATTATTTAGATTCACTCAAACAACTTGATTAAAAAAAGAAGAATATATATTTATGGCTTAAAGCCTCGATTGCTTAAACGAAACTTAAAGATTTTAGTTTCAAATCAAGTGTTTATGTGACAGTTTATGCTTAGGAAAAAGTAGGTACATACATATTTAGGTTTCTTTCCAAATGAACCTCAAAAAGCTAAATTATGACATTGTAGTTTTGCCGTTGTTTGGTATTTTTTTTTTTGAAATAATTTTAATTATATGTCAATGTTTTAAGCAATCGAAATTTTGTATGCAGATTATATTTTACAATTTAAAAAAAAGTTGAATCCTAATTTTGTGGGCTTCATTTCATGTCTTTCTTTCTTAAAGCTCACAAAATAAGGATTCAAGTATTTTTAAAATAAAAAGGTCACGAAAAAGGAATAATTATTACATTTTAAGTATATCTAGACAGGTCCATATCCCAGGTCACACCAGATTGCTCTATGGGTTAATGGTATTGGTTTCGAGTAAAAAAAAAAATTCCAAGGTCCCAACCAAAATTAACACTACAATGATTGAGAAGTCTGAAATAGTTGGTTTCGTCATGAGGTCTGTCATTCTGTGCGTCCGTGCGTACGAGCGTCCACTGTCATTTGAGCTAGGAGCCTAAACGGTTGGGCCGATTTGCTTCAAATTTGGTTCAGAGCATTTTATGTCATTCCTTAGGGGAAAGTTTCGATTTTTTACTTGCGATATTTATGTAGGTACTATATGACAAGTTATGATGCATTTGTAAAAAAAAACGAACTCGAGATATTGATCAAAGTTGACATTACGATGATAGCCAAGTCGAAAAAAGTGGGTCTCGCAATTATGTTTGTCTTTCTGTCTGTCCTTTCGGCTGTAGCCTAAACGGGTGGGTCGATTTTCTTTAAACTTGGTACCTATCGTTTTTTGGGCATTCCCCCCACACGTTTTTTTTTTCTCATTTTTTTTAAGGCCAAAATTAACGATACCTAATATTTATTTGAAAAAAACAATTTCATACAATATTAATTAATTAATGTTGTATGAAATTGGTTTTTCAATTAAATATTAAGTAATACAACATGGAGACAAACACACAAATATATAACATATATAACGATACCTGCCGTACACATTTTTTTAGCGAAAAATGAAAATCTTATTTTTCTCAAAAACGTGCCCACAACTTTTTTTTACAAAAATGTTACCTACAATTTTATACAATTTTTTTCGGAAAAATGGTTTTAAATGGTACCTTCCATAGAACCATTTTTTTCGGTAAAATGGTTTTAAATGGTACCTACCTCCCATAGAACCATTTTTTTTCGATTTTCTCAAAAAACGATTCAAGTGACTTTTATGAATCTTTTTATAGAGAATGTTTACAAAATTGCGCAAAAATTTTAATTTTTTTTTTTTTTTTGGATTTTTTAAAAAAATTGGAAACTTAAAATTCCGAAAACGACTTGGTCGATTTTTAATAAACTTAGCACCAACCAGTTTTTTGACATTATCTGGCAGATTTTAAATAACATTTTTTCTTATAACCAAAAATATCGGTATTTCCCATACAAATGTTTAAGAACCGGCATTTAAAATCTCATTTTTTGTCAAAAACGAATTAGATTAAAATTTTTGGGTGAACTAATATCAAAACGATCTACTATATTATTGAGAAAAAATGTATGTAATTTTAATGAAATTTTTTACACAAAAGTTTGAATAATATCGCCTACCAAAATTTAAAAAAAATCAATTTTGGATTTTTAAAGAAATTTTCAAAATTATTTTTTGAAATTCGAAAATGGGTGAATGATTTTTTTCAAAAATATTTTTTTTAACTCTGCATTAATAAGTACTAAAAATTGGCGTACCAATTTTTTTCTAAAAAATATATACAAAAAATTATTTTTAAAAAAATCGGTCCAACGATCTTTAAAAAATTGTTTCTCATAAATTGAGTTTAGTGTCAAATCTATTTCTATTTCTATTTTGTCATGGAAATGAAAATTTTCCTTGGGACAGTCACTTAAATTCATTTTCCTTAATTTTGTATACCGCTAAAAATAAGTTCGCTGAACTAACTAATGCATTGTTCTTTTTTTTCTTTAAAGCTACAAACATTTATAGAAGTTATTTACAACTTTAAAATATTAGACATTTAATAAGGCAAGGTTCATCTTGGACAATACCAAGGTAGTGACATTTTTGCTATTTAAGTCAAAATTTTGTAATAAATGTAATTTAATTTTTTGTTTTACAAGTCTCTGTAGAAGAAGCGTTTCTCGATAAAATATTTTTAAAAAAATGTTTCATAAGCTTTAAGCATGTAATATTTTTAAATATTGACCCATATGTAATCTATATATATAAAATAAAGTTTTGTTTTGTGTACGTTCGCTAACCAACCAAACCGGTTGACCGATTTTCTTATTTTTTCAAATTAAAGATGAATAAGGGTAGAAGGTTAAGGACAAAAAAAAATATAAAAAATTAAAGAAAATCTGTTAAAAAAAGAAATGAAATTTCAATTGGTCACATGGGTTACTGATTTGAACAATATTTAGTAATTTGCGCAATTTAATAAAAATAGAGTTCGTGGTGCAGTGGAAAGAGCTCCGCTTTAGACGTGGGGGGTCTCAGGTTGGATTCCTGTCACCGGCAACATTTTTTTTTATTTTTTAATAATTTTCTCTTTTTTTTTTCAACACATTCGCTGCAAAACAAATAAAAACAAACTATTTTTTTAAACGCCCTGCGAAGCGGGCCGGGGTTTTGCTAGTTTAACATAAGAAAAGCTAAAATCGTTAAAGGTTAACAAGAAAGGAAGAGAAGAGAAGTACTTATTTACATAATACCTACCTACCTATAGAGGCACCCTTGACTTATCAAAAATTAATTCGGATGTTAAATACAAAACTACACCAATTTCCAGTTAGATCTGCATTATAGCATGAAATTAGCTGAGAAGAAGAAAAAAAAAAAAAAAAAAAAACCGAGTGAAGCGGATATCCTAAGGTACATTTCATTTTCCTACATTTTCCTTTTTCCGGCTCTACTTTTGTCCTCGCATCATATCCTCTTGCCTCGCATTAAATGAAAATTTATGTCTGTTATAGTTTATAATGTTCAATCTCCCAAAATCAAAACAAAAAAAGTAATAGGTACCTAATTGTTTTAAAACTTATTTATAAGCCTTTCTCATTAATCTCCTCATAAAATATGTATTATTCGAAAAGAAAAAAACCACCAACAATAAATTTTGTATTTCCAAGACTTGACTGTCTTTACCAAAAGAACATACATACATGTATTGTAGGTATAAAAAAAAAAAAAAAAAAAACTTACCAAAGTGTGACATATCCTGCTCATCTGAATTGTTCGGCTCACAATATCCATAATGTATCAATCCAACAATATTGATGACACCCATCAAATAAAGTACATCCTTGCGTTTCAGTTTTATTCGTGTCATTTTTCTTTTCTTTTATTTTTTTTTTGCTTCGAAAATTCACACAAAAGACAACGACGACAGAAAAACAAAACAAAAAAAAAAACTCCTTTTTTACCACGATTCGTCGTCTAACCGCATATCATTCATTATTTTCAATATATTTATATTTTTTTTTTTACTTTCCAAAAAACACGTGCACACGCGGAACCAAATATTTGCTCATATTGTCTTGTCGATATAAATTATACTCCACTCCCACTTTCTTCTTCAAGGATAATAATATGCTCCTTCTTGTGCTATTATTTATTATAAATATCCTTTTCAATGATTATTATAAGACACCTCTCTCGACAACGACTACGACGACTGAAGAATAGACAACAACTCCAAAGCAATAAAAAACAAGTGACTTTTATTTGCGGTACATGTATCTATTTATCTATGGGACTGAAAGTTTTTTTTTTTTTCAAGAATACAAAAAAAATACTCAAATCATTCAATGACTAAGGAAATAAAATTAAAAATAAAAATAAAAAAAAAAAATGGAAGAATTTACACTTGTTTATCTTTTATAATAACACTGACTTCACCAACATCATTGTCGTCATAATTTTTTTTGTTTCCTGCTGCTGTTCACTCACAACCACCCAAAAAATGACAATAGGAGATCAAAAGAGGGCGCCACAAAAGATACAAGATACTTTGTTTTTTTTTTTTTTATTCCGCACTTCTTTTGTGCTTTCTCAATTTCAAGTTGTAGAGTAGTAAATATGAACTCGACACAAAAAAACAGAGTAAGAGATATCTACTCTATGTTAGAGGTGTATAACTGGTTGAGTTGTAATGTCAAACTCAATTTCATAAAAAAATAAAGGAAGATATCTTTTATTTTTTGGTCTTTTTGTTATTGTTGTCGGTGATATTGTTTGGGTGGTGATGGAAGGGGGTGGGGGTAGGTCAAGCAATAAAAATTTAGACTAGGTAAGTAGAAAATCTTGTGGTGTAGGTCCTGGAGGTACCAACACCGTTATACTCGTATATCCTTTGGCAACACACTTCACTGATTATAGATAGGTACACCTTTTGAGGGTTACTTTTTTTTTTTATGAACTTATAAGGTCAAAAACCAAGGATTGCTGATATTGACCATAATGACACTGTTAACAGATGTTGTCCATTAATTTTAGCTAAAGCGTAGAGGAGGTTCCTAATATGTAGGTAGGTATATAATTTTTGTTGATAAGCTTAACGAGTATCCTTTTTATTTCGTGTCTTTCCTGAACCAGTTTTTGTTGTTGTTATTTTTATATTCTATACCTCTATATAGACTTTTTGCAGCAGGTTATCATTCAGGTTTTGGATATTTATTACCCGTCAAATCCTTGTCACTCTCTATCATTCAAATGTAAAGGAAGAAGGAGAGTTCACATTACTGGTTTGTTTTTTTTAATTTTTTTTTTAACTAACTTTTGCAAACACTAAATTACAAGTGTCACGCGATGACTGAAAGTTCTCTTCTTTTTTTTTGTCTAAAAAAAAAATAATAAATTGTGTTATTCGCAGTGCGGCATATAGCAGGAATAGGGAAAACCAAACCAAACTATATAATATGATTGGTGTTATCCTTGCTATGGCAGTGCTATTTATTTCGTGTGCATGCAAAAGACAATAACTGCGATTATTAAGTAATAAACAAAATGTAGTAGCTCTATCGTGTAGTATTCTTCTTACATGATATTTTTGTTATTATTATTATTTTTATTTCTAGGAAAAAAATACACAAAAATAACACGTCCTTTTTCGCACAATAATTATGTTGAATGTTTTTTTTTTTTTTTGATATAAAGGTACCTTATTCACGCGACCTAGTTCTTTCTTTAACTTTGGGACAAATTCGTTGACAAAAAGTTTGAATTTTTTTTTTTTTTTTTGGTAAGTATATCCTTATAGTATTTTTTTTTTTTGTATTTTTATTTTTTCGATTTGAACCGCATTTATAATCGAAAGGAAAGAAACTAACGCGACCACAATCGACAGAAGTTAAAACCAAACTAAACTAATTTACTTAAGGCACGCACTGATTATACACAAGGATCTCGAGGATATTCCTGAACGTTGTCCTGTCCTGTCCTTTTCTGTAATATTGTTGTTTGTTTGCTATATAGTAGTAGACCTGCATGATTATACCAGCTCTTAAAAGAAAGTCCTTTTGCAGACTTATAATACCTAGCCATCATATCCATATGAATTTGAAATCATGCGCATTTGATTTTTAGTACATTCTCTTTATACTTCTGAGACTTTTGTAGGAATTTGCTCTTTGATTATTTTTCTGCAAAAACTTGACTCTCATTTTATTATTTTGTTGATTTTTTTTGTTTGTTTTTTTGTTAAACATTATTTTTATATGAAACAACATCAATCCTTGAATTCATAGCAGACTTATGATGATATAGACGATGAGAGGCAAATAAACCGGAAAAAATTAAGTCAGCCGGCAGTTTGCCAGAAATCGTTGACCCGACTGAATGTGGGCATTCATCTCTCCGAAGGGGCTTTACAATCTCTATATATTTTTATCTCAAGCGTGAAACTAGCTGTAGATATATGGAAACTTCGACACCATGTAAATTTTACTGTTTGTATTTTAGCAACCAACAAAAAAAAAATAAAATACACACAATAGTTTGGCGAGGACGACGGCGACGACGACGACGAAGACGACGGGAGAAAATGATATAGCAAATGGGTGTTACGATGATGGGAGATGATGATTTGCGATTACCGCATGCGGTTTATTGCCAAATAATGATTGTGAGGCGATGAGTTTTATATGAATACCATCTGCAGACTTATCATACATAGTGTCGTCGTTGTCGTCGTCGTCGTATGTGTAGTATGTGAGTGAATGAATTTGTAGTTTTATTTTTATTTTCTATTTTCAGGATGTTTTATTGTTTTTCTTAATGGTTTAGTGCGGAGATAATGTTTTTTCTTGATATATATAAGTCTTAACGATTTGTGAAAATATGGTAATTATTGTCGTTTACTAAAATATAAATTCTGTAAAAAGAAAGAGTACGATTAACTACTGAGAGCAATTAATTATTAAAATTGGTCAAGAAACACATTTTATTGGTAGAGAAGAAATTTCAACTCATGTTAAAGCTAAGTTTTTCATGTGTTTAGTTAAATCTGGTTTTAAATTTATTTAATTTTAACTCAAGAAGTAGTATTTTAGTGTAGAATTCATGGGTATCGACCTAACAAACTCGAAGTATAACACGTTATGAAAGCATTTGTTCAGTAAATTCAAAGACAACATTTGATGAGTTAAATTGGGTTTAAAATTAATCTCGCACTAAAAACCTGGACCTAAAAAGCTGATATTTAAATAAAAGATAAATATGGCTGATAGTGATAATGATGACTGATGAGATCTGAAATGTTAAAAAAAATGGATGCAGCAGCTTGGTAGAATCAATGAATAGTTTCAAGATAGATCCCTAAGACCTAAGCGAAGAAAACAACCTTGAACGATCTCGATTCTGGAAATGTGAATATCTTGGAAAGGGGAATATACTTGACTTGACAGGCATATTAAGGAGGGTTCGAATAGGAACCGGTGCTATAAATAGGTCGACGCGACAACTCGTGTAGAACCAGGGCCTAGTGAGTAGTGACTAACAACTCTCAACCATTCCTGTGTGCGTGTTATTGGCAGGAATAGAGGGGACCTACAATTTTCTGCCGAATCCGAACGGCTAGGGTAAGAAGCACTATTTCATGACAAAAGATACTCTTGGAGGATTTGTCAATTCCTTGCAAGAGGCAGTAACCCGTGAAAAACATTTATGTTTTTAGATGTCATAGGCTGGGAATCGAACCCAAGACCTTCGGCGTAACAGTCCAACGCATTAACTATTACACCACGGGCTACTACTATCGTGTGACATAGGGGTTGTAAAATTACTTGGATCATTTAAGCCAAGTGCTGAAAATGTAGCTTCGAGAATGATTTTGTCTATAACGTGTAACAAAGTTGAGTTCCTGGTCAAATAATATGCCAAGGTCCCAAATCTTATTGAACGTTGGGTATGAGTAGATCATGAAGAAGGTAAAAACGGGGAGGAGATTTATTGCGTTTGCATAAAAAAGTAGAATGTTATTTGACAATGTTAAGTTCCAAGCTGTTTTTATGACACCGCACGCTGAAAAACTGTCAAGATTTGGTTTTGAACAAGAGAAGAGTCATCTGATGAAGAAATTGTGCTGAAAAACTTGATATCGCTGGTGAAAAGTAAAATAGAGGAATATTTGATGACCATTTCATAACCAGTAAAAAAAAGAATAAAAAGAAGAGGACCTAGGTAGCTGCCTTAGGGGACATCAGAGATAACTTAGAAAGGCCTAGAAAGGGCAGATCTAGACAAAATCTAAAGATGACCATTTTACTACCATTAATATTAGGAATGAAAAGAAGTAAACCTAGGTTACTTCCTTGGAGGGCATCAGTTCTAGAGAAGACAGATGTGAAAAAAAGGCTGTAAGAGGAAATTCATTTTAACACAGATGGTTCAAATTCGAGAGTGGATAATAGAAGTCTCTGGGAAATTTTATCAAAGGCGTTACTAAAGTCAGTTATTGAAAAAAAAAAAAAATACGGACTTCGTAGTCTTTCTCTAAGGCTGGAAGGATAAAAAACAGAAATTTATTAGGGTAATGGTCAATGGAACATTTAAGATATTTTAAGATTTGCCGTTTACCACAAGGACCAGGAATTAATTCATCATTCATTTAATTTGTTTTCGATGAGACAAGGGAAGGGTCGATAGTTTGGGGGAGAAAAAAGTTAGTTCTCATAAAACAAAAGTTATAATTTTGTTGGTATGTAGATGGCGCATCTGTTTGTCCATGTACTTATTACCTAGTTGTATGTGCTTTGGATCATCATTTGTGGGGGGGGGGAGAGGGGCACTTTTGAACATATTTGAACTTTTTCGTTTAAATACAAAAAATAATATAAACCTTCAATGGGATTAAATTAAACTTTAAATCCAATTGGCAGTCAAAGTGTGAAAAAAACCTACTTAATCAAAATTCCTTTTAAAAGAAACAAAACTTAATTGATCACAAGGTGCCCTCCTCACCAATATTTTTTTTTTTAATTTAACATCAACCATAAGTTTGTTCACAGTTCACAGCTTCTATGTTAAATGGCGTTCATCAACCCGAATCGGCTTATTAATTATTTCCATATTCAAATTATAGATTTCTTGAAAAACATTTTGGTTACCATGCACATTTGTTGATTTACCAGTTGCAATAATCCATTAAAGATAATCTGCTGTAAACAAACTGGCCACAACATAACACCCACGGGCGTTTTTTCCTTCTTTAAATGGATATAAAAGCTGTGGGTTTTAATTCATTTTTCTTGAAGGTTTCAATTTTTGAAAAATAAAGGAAGAAAAAACTCATTCAGTAAAGAACAAAAAAATTGTTTCCACTTTGCCAACAATTTTATTGGACAACAGTAGCTTAGGTGGCCCGCTTCGTGGGTTCCAAGGATTTTAACTCCCTTTTTGGTTCATCTGTACGGCTCACGCAGCTCTGTTGCTCCGTTTAGGTTATGTTCAGTCGCCAAGCAGGCGCCAATGTCAACAGTTCTCATGGACAATAGTACAAAGTTAAAGAGTTATTGAATCACATTTAAAGTATGGATCGTAATGCCAATTCAGCGAGTCTTGATGCTTTTTTGTGGTGGGTCTTATTGCCACTATACAAAAAGGAAAAAAAGCTCGCAGGTGTTATTTCCTTTTATTTTGGAAATAAGAACCACGGGCTTTATTTCCGCAGGTCTTATTACACTGCAACTGCTAAGAATATTAATCAAAATTTTAAGACTACTTTTCGAGAAAATTAAATAAACCGAAATCGTTATTTATGGCAGCTAAAATGATCCAAAACAAAAAATCGAATTTTCTGTCTTCGGAATCACATAAAAATGCAATGTACAAAATTTTGGAGAAAATAAGTTTACCCATTTGGGCTCTAGCTCCAATTATAGTTGATGAACTAATTTACAGACCGAATGACGAAATACATTTCTCCATCAGCGTGGTGTTAAATTTAATTACGACGTTTAAACTTTTTTTTACACAAAATAAATACATACTTGAAAGAAATTTTTATTTTTTTAATTTTCAAATTCTTGGGAATTGGGAAAATTGCCAAACATTTTTTTTTTTCTTAAAATGTGTTCACCATTAATTTCCTAAGGAATAATCACTTAAGTCGGAAACGCTCTATATTTAGTAACAAAAAAAAATCTGCAGGCAGGGCTCACGTTACTTGAACCAAATTGCAATAAAATCAAAAAGTCAAATACTACTGGAAATCTAATAATAAATAAAAAAAAACATTTTCAAACAAGTTATACATATAGTAGGCAATTATTTTCTGCAGATAATATTTCATGAAAATTAAATAGGTTAATTTTATCATTTATTAAATAAATGTTTTCTATTAAATAAAAAATTGTCTGTTTTTTGTTTTTTGTTTTTTCTATCAATAATAATTGATTTCATATTTTTCATTTCATTATCTCCATCATTTTTTTTGTTTCATATCCACAAAGCCGGAAAACAATTATTATTATTTTTATTTGCATAACAATTTTGCATACAAATTATTTTTAGTTGGTTATGAATATAGAGTTTCATGTTGGTTTTTTCACTCACACACGTTGGTAAATAAGCAATTTCTTTTTTAGAATAACGAAAGGAAAATTAAGTTATGAATAATTAAAGTCAAATATTTTTTAAATAATATAACATTTTAACATTGACTTTTAATATAATGAATATGAATATTAAAATATACATAAAAATAGAAACATAGATGGATAAATTATCATATTATTGATATTTTTGTGATAAAACTGTGAAGTGGATGCTAAAATAATGTTAATTACGAATAATTAAATATTTTATTTTATTAGAATATAGGAAGTTAATTATATGAATTTTTAACAATTTAATTTTGACTAGAGTAATCTTATTATTTATAAACACAAAAATGAGCATAGACTGTATTTAATAAATAAATACAAATCTTATATCAGTTTTCTGGGAATAAGTATAATATGGATGATGGCCAGTCAATTAAGTTAACATTACCACTTAAAAATTTTAATATTTTATTATTTGGATTAATTTATTCGAATTTAATAATAATAATTTCCGTTCTAAATCTTAAGTTCTCAATAATTGAATTTACTGCTGTAAATTCTTCGTGAAAGAAAACAAAAATTGCCAAGGTTATTTTTTTTAAATAACCCCACCCCCCCCCCCCCCCCGAAATGATCTCTAAAAAAAAAAAATTATATAAATAATTGTAGTGAATCTGTCGTAAAAGAAAAATGAATTCTAAAAAAACAAAGTATGTCAATAAATGTAGTGAATCTGTCGTAAATTTGTCGTAAAATAAAAAAAATTACACTCGTGTTTTTTTTTTAAATAACTCCTCAAAAATGGTTTAAATGGGAAAAAATATGTAAATAACTGTCGTAAAATTGTCGTGAAAGAAAAACATTTATTGCGCTGTTTTTTTTTTTTTTTTTTAAACCCCCGATAATGTTGACAGTTAAGTTAGCATAACCAACTCCAAAAAAGGGTAAAATGGATTTCAATCTGAATTAATAAAAAAATTATAAATAACTGTCGTAAATTTTTCGTAAAATTATCGTGAAAGAAAACAAAATGGGAAAATAGTATTGAATCAATGAATCTAGTCTTACCACAGCTTTGATTTTCTTCATTTTTTTCTCCTTAGTATTTTTTCGATATAGAATTTGTTTAAACCATTGTCGACGTCCTTAAAAATATAAGTTGTGTCATAAAAAATGTATTTAATGCAATATAAAGATTTTTTGGAATACAAAAAATTCAGGATAATTTTTTTTTTAGTTTACGATGATTTTATGACAAATTTACGACAGTTATTTACACATTCCTTTTTGAGTTTTGAATTCATTTAACCATTTTTTAAGAGGTGATAATGTTAACTTAACTTTCAAAATAGCATTACCACCACTCACAGTAAAATGAATAAAAAAAAAATATTTGGAATAAAAAAAAATCACATTCTTTTCTTTTTACGACATATTGAAGACAGTTATTCATAAATTTCTGTTTTGAGTTCATTAAACATTTTTTTGACTGCCAAATTGGCACTACTGGAGGATATTCAAAAAAAAAAAAAAAAGCGCCAACATTTTTTTCTTTCGCTACAAATTTACGACAAATTCACAAAACTTAATCACATAATCCATTTTTTTAAGTGAGTTAATTTTGAAAGGTCGGTAATACTAAATTCACTGTCAAGTATAATGCTCACTTGCCAGTCAAGTTGGCATTACCAACCCTTATTTAAAAAACAAGCCCAATAATTATTATTTTTTCACAACAATTTTACGACAATTTAAGGACAATTTTTTTAATTATTAGAACCTTTAACCTTGAATTATTGGTAATGCTGACTTTACGAACATAATATATGCCGTGAAAAAAGAAAATTTACTGCACTTTTGGTTCTTCCAAAAATGACTTCACCTGGAAGTTGCAGGTGAAGCGCAGTCTTGAACAAACTGATTCAACCTTTTTTGATATGAATAAAACGAAGCACGAGCTCAGAGAAGGCAGTCAATATTAAAAGCTGAGCAGGTAGGTACTATGAAAATGGGTGCAGTGCGATAAGCCCCACGGGAATAAAGCCCACGGTTTTCATATTCCAAAATAAAATGAAATAACAGCCTAGGGATTTCTTTTTTTTTTAATGGAATTAAAAGATTTTGTGGTCAGTCTTCTCGTATTGCCACTTAAAAAGGGAAAAAAGCCCGCAAGTGTTATTTCCCTTTATTTTTTGGGAATAAGACCCACGGGCTTTATTTCTGTAGGTGTTTTTGCACTGCACCATGAAAATGCTATCGTATTTTCAGAAGAGTGTTCTCTTAATAGGCAAAGAGAGCCTCATTATTATTATCATTACTGTGCAATGTGCGCTTTTTAATTTGTTTAGTTTGCCTTATTTCAACAATTATCACATTCAGTTTTATTATTTATTTATTTTTGATATTGTTGTTGTTAAATAATGATTTAAATGTGATAACATATAAAGAATGTTAAATGATACATTATGTAAATAAAGTGTATATTAATATAAAAAAATATATATTTTTATTTGTCGATTAAATACATGCAAATATAGCGATGCAGCTATACCACATTTAATCTGAACCAAATGAACAAGAACATACATAAATGATTTCTAGGGAAAACAAGGATTGCTGATTTTAATTATGTATTATTATTTGTAATTAAAAAAAAACACCACCATTAATATTGAACAAAAAAAAAATTAAGTAATTAAATACAGATTGTGAGCGGTCATATCAATATAATTGTTTGACTTTTATGTAATTTTTTAACTACTTTAAATTTATACACACTTATACAGTCAATCTGAAATATTTTTGAGAACTTTGCATTGTTACGAGTGTGACACTGACGATTTTATAAATTATTCACAGAATATTATATTCTAAATCAACAAAAACAAAATTTGGAAATCAATAAAATGCATGAAATCCTTTGAATAAACTAGTTCATATTTTTCAATTTTAAATTAAACATGATTTATAGGATTATATAGGATCTTTTTCCGTTGCATTACGGGTGCAGCTACTATACAGAAAAATAGTGCTTTCCAAATGGGTAAGCTACAGTTTATGTGGTGATGATATTATGTAGAATAATAATTAAGAAAAAAACTAATAGTGTAAAAGAATTTAGTTTGAAATTGTTACAGTTGTGACAGTTAAAAAAAAAAATAAGTACACCAATTTTTAGAACTTATTTATGCGGAGTTTAAAAATTAATTTAAAAAAAAAAAATTATGCACCCATTTTGGAAATATCGAATTTTCAAAAAATTATTTTGAATTTAAAAAAAAAATCCAAAATTTGATTTTTTGAAAACTTAGGATGCAATATTATTCAAACTTATTAGTAGCTTTTGTATCAAAGAATTTCATTGAAACTAGTTTGACAGATAATAATTGCCTTAAATTTGTCGTAAAATTATTGTGATAAAAAAAATTCTTGACGCAATACTCAGTGCCAATTTTTTAAAACAAATTCCACTTTAAAAAAACACCAAGGAGACAAAATACAGCAAATCAAAACTGTGGTAAGGATGTTCGTTAAGTTAGCATTACCACTTCAAAATTTAAAGATTTTAATAATTGGATTAATTGTCGTGATTTACGACGAGTAAATTTGCCGTGAAAGAAAAACAAATTGTCGGGCTTGTCTTTTTAAAAATAACTCCTGGTAATACTAACTTGACGGTCAAGTTAGCATTACCAGCCCCCAAAAATAAAAAAAAAAAAAAAACGGAGTATGTCATTAAATGTCGTGAATTTGTCGTAAATTTGTCGTAAATCTGTCGTGAAAGAAAAAAAATTTTAGCATTTTTTGTTTGCTTTAAACAAAAAAACAGGGGTTATTTTTAAATAAACAAGTGCGATAATTTTTTTTCTTTCACGACATTTTATGACATACCCGCTTGGATTTTAACTTTTTTTTTTTGTTGATGGTAATACCAATTTAACCGCCAAGTTAGCGTTACCAGGGGTGATTAAAAAAAAAAAAAAAAAACAAGCGCGACAAAATTTTTTTCTTCCACGTCTGTTTTTACGACAATTAGATTGCATATTTTTTTATGTTTTGCGTTCATTTTAACAAGAGCGTTTTTTTTTTTGTTCTACGACAAATTTACCACAGATTCACGACAATTTTTACATATTTAATTTTTTTATTTGAGTCCATTTTGAGGGGTGGAGTTATTAACAAAAAAAAACAAAAAACAAGCACGACATTTTTTTTTCTTTTACGACAAATTTACGACCCTTAATCCAATTATTAGAACCTTATATTTTGAAGTGGTTATATTACGGTATTACTATTTTTATTTGTTAATGGAGTAGCATTTTATAATTTGTAGGTTGAAAGGAGCAATAGTTAGTTTTCTGAACATTTCTCAAAAATTGTCAGTCTTTTTTGTTAAAACTGTTATTTTAAGGATTTACCACATTGTCTTAAAAATTTCTTGTACGAAAAAAAGAGTTATTATATTTTATGTGAAAAATTGTTTGAGGTAAAATTTTTGCCATCACACATTTCAAAAAAATTTTAAACTTTTTGGGACATTTACATAAAACTGAATTTCAACAAATCTTTATAACTTTTTATGTAAGTTCCAGACTTTAAAACGTAAGACATTGCGACAACTTGCCTCAATGTTACATTTCTCCTTCTCAAGAAATCTTGAGAAACTCTTAGAAAAGAGCAAATACATTCGACCAGGTTATGCATCTTATTTTTTTTTTTTTTTCTAAAACAAAAGCAATTCGATGATAAATACGAATTGACTTCATCTATAGGCAGTCAGGAGGTCCTAATTACTTTACCCAACACCGATTGCATGTGATTTGGTGCTTAATCAAAAAGGTTTTCCTTATAAATACTATCTGTATCTGCAAATGAGGGGTGGTATATCTGGGTAAAGTTCCGACAAGGCTATATTGTGGGCAAGGCAATGTATGTATGTATGTACATATATGTGGCTTTATGCTCCGATCCGGTCCGGACAAATGAACCCTAAATGGTTGAATTGAAACGCCCACAAAAGAACCTATCCTCATCACACATAGAAATCTAATATCTTAAGCTTCTATAAAAAGGAACGAATATACAATATAGGTATGGTACAAGAAGTTTCGCATTTGAAATAATAGAGTATATAATATAAAATAGTGTTGGAATTAAATTTATTTAGCATGGAGCTACATAAGATTTCTAGCTATGCTATATTTATAGATTAAATTTCTTGAGGTTAAATTTCAAGATAGAAATTTGTTATTTGAATGATATGGTCATTGACTAGGTATACTAAATGGCTATATGGTCCGAGAAGGTGTCTGGTTGATTTGGTAAAAGTGCATGCACATTGCACATCATTTGAGCAACAGCAACATATAGGCAATAAAATTTGCATTTCAGTTCATTAAACTACATACATATAATAATGAAGTGTCGGAAGTTATGTACCTACCTACCTACCTACCAACTTGAAGTGTACCTAACATTTGTTTTGAAAATTCTTGATAGTGTTATAAGATGTAAATTTAAATCAGAGTGGATATTATAAACCTCACTTTCTATTTCTGTGATGATAAATAATTAAAGGTTTAAGAAAATTGCCTTTTTTTTAAACCGTATAAGATTTGTCGACATATTTTGCCAAGTTTTATTAGGACTTCTAATGATGCATTACACTTCGTCTCTTGCACCACACCGACCAACCGATACCACATATAAAAAATCAATACCCTTCCCAACACTCCCGACATCCCTGTCCATATAACTTAAACCATCCCTGGTTAAGAATATTAAAATAAGAATATTGTTTTTTATGTAATATTATAGTTCACACTCAGTCTGAACCAAAATATGTATAAGGATACCGTGAATGAACCGAAAAAACCGAGCTCTGCCATAGTTTGAATATAGTACCAATCAAGAGTATTTGGTGAGTCTCCTTTTTGTAAAGTTTAGGCTTCAGAACTGACAGAGGAAGCCCAGGTTAGCGTAGTTACTCAATGGCACATGCTAGCTTGCTGTAATTTAGTTTTATCTGCTATCTCAGACTGTAATTTAGTGGCCTCTGCTATCTCAGACTGTAATGTAGTAGCTTCTGCTATCTCAGACTGTAATGTAGTGGCCTCTGCTGTCTCAGACTGTAATTTAGTGGCCTCTGCTATCTCAGACTGTAATTTAGTGGCCTCTGCTGTCTCAGACTGTAATTTAGTGGCCTCTGCTATCTCAGACTGTAATGTAGTGGCCTCTGCTGTCTCAGACTGTAATTTAGTGGCCTCTGCTATCTCAGACTGTAATTTAGTGGCCTCTGCTGTCTCAGACTGTAATTTAGTGGCCTCTGCTATCTCAGACTGTAATTTAGTGGCCTCTGCTATCTCAGACTGTAATGTAGTAGCCTCTGCTATCTCAGACTGTAAATTAGTGGCGCCTGCTTTCTCAGACTGTAATTTAGTGGCGTTTGCTATATCAGACATTAATTTAGTGGCTTCTGCTATCTCAGACTGTAATGTAGTGGCCTCTGCTATCTCAGACTATTATTTAGTGGTGCCTGCTATCTCAGACTGTAATTTAGTGGTTTCTACTGTCTCAGACTGTAATGTAGTGGCCTCTGCTATCTCAGACTGTAATTTAGTGGCGCCTGCTATCTCATTTATAAGTAAATATAAAAATTGTACCGAAATAATATAGCCGAGTGATTGTTGAATAAAAATAACCTCGATGAAAATAAAGTTTGTTGCTTCTTTGGTAAAACCTTGGACCCGACGAGCATACCTCAGCCTATGATAAAAAAAAGCTTCAATCAAGTCAAATTAATTAAGTTACACTCAACTGTATCTACTTGATATAAAAATTATTTAACTGGCTTTATATATAAGTTGGTTTTGATAGCCGAAACCATTTAGGTAATTCTCTCGTTTACGGTATTTAAGTTTATTGGTCACGTGTTTTTTTAACTGGCTCTAAATTTCCCAAACTGCAATCGATTCTCTAATTTTTTTTATTTACAAAAGAGCAACTTGCAGGTTCGTTGATAGAATTACATTTATTCTGCCTGAATCTTAAAGGAGAACATAAAATTATGTCAAATGACTGAATTTAAAAAACCTAAGGAAATTAATTATAATAACAAAATCACCAACCCCTCTAGTACAATGACATCGACAAAAACATACATCATTTTACATTACATACCCTCTTTAAAAAAAAATACATCTTTGTTAAGTATAGGTACTCGACAAATTGTATACGAGTAAATAAACAAACTCAATTTGACTTCTTCAAGCTCCATGTGAGCACTTAATTTTGTTCTCAAAGAACAAAAAAAAAAAACATCTTACATGACTTTTTATTGTAGGTAGGTACATTAGAATTACTCCCAAGTTCCAACCCTTACAAAGAAGAAAAAAAGAAAAAAAAAAACCTCAAAGCAATTGACTCAAGTGGCGAAAGCTAATTGTTGATATCATGTGAACCAGCATAACATTTGCAATCATATAATTGCTTTCCACAGAAGTGGGTATACCTACCTACACTACATACATACACATATAAACCACATAAATTGAAATTAGTGAAGCCTTGGTTAACAATTTTCATTCTAAGATCCTTTGAATAATTTTATCAAAAAATATATATACATATCATAAAGGGATAAAAAGAATTATAAGGTTAATTCAAAAGAACCGGATTCCTTTCACAAATGTTTCTCTGTAGGGAGAGAGAGAGGAAGAATAGTGATGGGGGAGGGTGGTAGAATGAAATCAAATTTAGATGTCAACCATGACAATATGATTAAGTCTTGCTTCTGAAAAGGACGCACGCTATTGCATGTTCATTGTGTCAACGAGCTAGGAGGGCGAACAAAAAACACGTAAGCTATATGTACACATAAAACCGACCAACTCGGCCTGCCCCAAAGCCAGTTCACAATACAAAGTTCAACATAATATAAAGAAAGGAAAACAGGTTAAAGCCATAACATCCTCCAAACAATGACCTAAGCGTGATTAATCATGGCAAAAATGTTTCGGGGATCATTTAGTGCAGTACAACGCGTGCCTAAAAGGTGTTTCCGTCAAAGGAGGTCTTCTCTATGATATTTTGCTAAATCATCGACACGTAGCGAGTTTTTGCGTGGATATGTATATGTAGTACCTCTATGTTAGCTACCTTATATGTATAGTGAGTGAGTAGGTCCTTTTTTTGGGACATTTGAAAATCCCAGAATATAATATATATATGTATATTGAGCAATACTATAACACCTGATGAGGACTTTATACCTACATATATACAATACATATACCTGGGAAAAACTTGACTAATTGGAATATGGTCTGTGACACGCGATTTCAAATTTTCACGCTGAAAGTGTTTTACTGGACTATTAAGGATAATGGCTAAAATGGCTAAAAGGAAGAAGAAAAACGTGCTTAATAGTTGACAGCTGCCTCCGGGGTAAAAGACTAAAAAAACAGATGACACTTTGACAATACGAAGTTGATTTTTCCCTACCAAAGTGGAATTTTCCATCATAGTTAGAGACATTGTCATCAGGTTTTATTTTGTTTTTAATCAACTTCTCAATCGTGTGGGATACATATATATATGGGTAAAAGTATAATATAGATTTGTAGGTAAATATCAACACCTTTGGCTAACCTACATATATGACATTGATAGTAGGTGTGTTTTTTTGCTTATCTATTTATATGGTCTGAGTTTAATATAAAACAAAGGAAACAACAGCGGAGATTTAATTTTAAATGTAGTCTTTATAGACTTCGATGAAAATAATGTTTTTAATAGAAGTTTTGACTCGGAAAAAATGGGAGTCATAATAACTCTCACTTGGTCTAAGCTGATTTCGATTGATGATTTCGAAAACGATGTTTATTATATTTTACTTATAGAAAACAAACACGAATTTCCTAATTCATTGCAAACTTTATAATGAATAAACTAAATTGAAGTAAAATTCACCACCACAGGATATGCGTTGGTTCATTTAACGAATGAAATAAAAAAAGGGTTGTCTCTTATAATAATGAATACAACAATGTTTCACAATAGAAGTTTTGGATCGAAAAATACAAAAAAATGATACGGGAGTCAAAATGACTCTCACTCGATCTTAGCTGATTTCGATTAAATTTAGTACACAATGCTTTTAAAAAATGAAAAAGAAAACATTGTACATACAAAATTTAAAAACATCAAATACTTTTTGAATATTGGAAAAAAATAAAAAAAGATGCAAAGAAAATTTGCTAAAAATTTTATATTTTTAAAACGGCAGCATTTTTTTTTAATTAAACTTTTCAATCGCAAAACACAAATTTGTTAGGTAGATATTTTTAGATTTTTAAAAAATGTATATTTTCTGTAAATGTATATTTAGAAAAAAAATATATTCATAAATATTTATTTTTTAGAGACTTGACAAAATATTGAATATTCAAAAAAAATGCAATATGTAAAGATATTACAAATTTATATATTAGAAGTTTGTATACAAAATTTTATCGAAATCGAAAAAGCCTCACGAGAAAGCCAGATCAAGTGAGAATTCTTAGATTTAAGCTTCTAAAAAAAAAAGAAAAATACAGAAATTAAAAAAAAAAAATAAATTAAATAATATATTAAAAAAAAAAAATAGCTGCAAATTGATTACCATTTTAATAAAAAAATTACAAAAAATCAAAGAAAAATACCAATATAATGATCAGAAGTCAGATTCTAATTCAGGAAATTAAAACCTTTTGGAAGAGTATAAAGTCTGGTATCTGGAGAAATATGTCGGACCCTCGCAGTCATGTTTAATAATTTATATCAGATTATTGCAGTAGATATAATTTTTGTAATATTGTATACAAATAGTTATTTGTGTAAGTTATGTCAGTTTAAAATATAGCCCTCGTTTTTCATCGAATAAAAAACTGACTATACCTGCATAAACAATTGCCTAAAATTTTATTTAGTGCATTCGATTAAATTATTTTGAAGCACAGAATTTTATTCAAGTGAATGAACTTGGATTTCATGTTGTAAACGAATTTAATAAATGGCACAACTCTGTCGTAATAACCTGCTCTTGTGACAAAAAAATTATATAAAAAGCCAAGAATTCAAAATTGTGTTCTTGTTTTTATTCTCCGAGAAACGTGTTGGGATTCGTTAAGGTTGATGGAAAGATTTTATTTAAAACTTTAAGATTTGCGGATGAATTTGTCTTACTCACCATCATGTCAAAAGTTTTAAATCAGGAGTTTTAAAAAAATCATTTTTGAGATATTTACATATTAAATTTTGTAATTTTTTTTAAGGAATTTAGCACACCAAGTTTTAGCATTTATAAATTTTTAGTTCAAAATTTAATTTCGAAAGAAATCATCTACCTATTTTTAAAAATTTCGAATTTTGAAAAAAAAAATTGGAATTTTTTTTTGAACCCAAACTTGTTTCAAAGTTTCTTAAAAAAATCAAGGTCTGTAAAAAAAAACATTTTTTTTATCAGAACCCAAAAATCAGTCCTAGCAGGCAATATGAAATTCCTATTCTATAGATCCTTAAAAAAATAATAATAATAATATAAACTTGCTGAACGTGATGTGTGTCTCTGATTTTACTGACAGACAGCCCAAGACAATACAAATATATTTCATTCAAAAACATTTTGACTTCTAACTTTTCTATATAAGATGTGACGAATAGACGTCGACAAAAGCAATTTTCTATCTCAATTCTTCCTTATTCTTCTTATACTTTAAGTCAAAATGTGTTTGTTTTTTTTTTTTTGTTTTCTTCAAGAAGTCTAGTCTTGTCTCGTATATAATATGATGCTTGTATTAAGGACGACGACGACTGACGAGCATTGTTTACCAACCTTACACTCAGTCTTTGTATATAATTTTGTGGAGACTTATTCTTGTCATCTAGTTTTATTCTATATATTTCCAGATACAAAACATCACACACCCAATGACTTTAATGTGCACTGTATAGTCGGTATAAATGCACGTACAGTCAGAAATGCAAGTACATGGCGTCTGAAACATTTTTTTTTTTTTTTTTCATTTTCGTAAAATTTTGTTTTTCACTTATCTTATAAAAAATAAACAGGTGCAGTGCTAATTAAAAATCTCCAAATGAGAATTATTTTCTTTCGGTAATAAAAATGGCTTGAATTTATTTCAAAATAAAAGCTTTTCTCTGAAAGAAGCAGACATTTTTTGACAATTAAAAGAGGTTTGCCTTTTAAAAGGGCAATTTGAAGCTTAGATTAGATTAAGACGACCGCGTGGTCATATTTCATTTCACTTTAGTGGGAATCTTAATTTTTAAAATAGACAAGAAAGCCGTATAAAATCATTCGTCGTGACCTTATTCCCCGATGTCTAAGTTTCATGAACCCTTAAAGAGTCCAAATTTGTCCAGTTTCCTCCGATTTTTCGTAAAGTTTCTTCAACATAATCTTTCTTTTGAAAAATTGTACAGGTCCACATGGATTCTTAAAGGCCATGAACGTTACATAATGACGTTCATGGCCTTTAAGAATCCATGTGGACCTGTACAATTTGTCGATTCTATTCATTCTTCCTTTATGCAACAACTTCTCTGATGCTACCATCAAGCTATACCCAAGATTTAATTTCAACCAGAAATGACTGTCAACTACTTCAATTGGCCAATGCTGCCTCTGGAAATAACATCACCTCAAGCAGCATCACAATTGCGATTTAGGATTTATCGAGAGAAAAGTCAATCACTATATTTCACATCCAGGACAACATGGACATTGGACAGAGGAGGCACATCAGGACACCACTGATGGAGAATGGGCGGGGGGAAGGGGGTGGGGGAAGCTCTTTGAATCTAGAATGACACAAAACGTTTGAAGTAATGAAAATCGCTTGGCAGCAGCAGTCAGTCAGTCAGGCAGTTACACTGAAGTATTCCGATAGTAGTTGGTATAGAAAATTGAAAATGAATTTTGCTGCCTTGCTGGCATTCATTTAAATTATCTAATCCATGTCGTTTCGATCTGATTCTGATTCTCTGTACAAGAAGTACCTGCGTTAGATATATGGACCTATGTATATTGCATTGATTCGCAACTAGAGTATCATCTGTGAACTGTGATGAGAAATGCTCTTTATTTCGCAGTGTGATGCGGTGATGATATTTTCAGAATCAAAGTTTTCTATAAAACGATGTCAAACAGGGCTAACAAATTGCATTCCGATTGAGAAATATTGTAGGTAGGTAGTATGTATCTCATAGATGCCTTAATGTGAAAAGATTTTTTATTATTTATTTTTTTTTATTGGTTAGATTCGGAGAAGCATATTTCTTGTTAGATTGTTATATAGAACTATTTAAAGCTGATACCAATTTTTTCTTTTAGCAAAAAAATATTTCGTATTAAAATATTTGTCATTATCTGCGAAGATTTACTAAGAAAATAAAAAAAGATTTTTTTTTTCATAATCAAAAAATGCTAAGTGGGAAGTTTGAAGTTTTGATTGCGAAATGCAAAGTGCGAAGTGCAAAGTTCACTTCAATGTTTCCAAAATTAGTTAATGATAAAAAAAATTATTTGATAATGAAAAAATGCGAAGCTCGGAAGGCGAGGTGTAAATTGCAAAGTATGAAGAGCGAAGTGCAAAGTGCACTTCTAGGTATATTATTTCCAAAATTAGAAAACTATTGAAGAAAAATCATTTTGATAATTAAAATTCGAAGTGCAAAGTGTGAAGTTTAAAGTACAAATTGCGAAGTATATTTTTATGAATAAGTTAACGATAATACAAAAATTGTTTTGAAAATGAAAAAAAAAACAAAGTGCGAAGTGTAAAGTTCATAATGCAAAGTAAAAAGTACAGAGTAATAAAACAAAAATCTACGACATTTTGGGACAATATGCTTTGCAGGAATGTCTACATTTGCATTTTAAAACTGTCTGCTTAGCATAATTTTCGCAAGTTTTGCGTTTAGGAATTCGGCCTAAGTTTTCTTCCGTTTTCAAATCTACTCTGAAATTTTTCGTTATACTCCACTTTGTTCACAAAAATTGCTCCAAAATTTTACAACTGAAGTACTAACCCTAATTTTTATACACAAATGTAGCAGTTTGAGTGCGTAAAGCCATCTGTTGGCGATTGGTTAAGTAGTGCGTGCCACAATTGATTTGTTGAAGAAAACGTTTGCTAAGAGTATAATTTCGCGATTTGAACTTGGGAGTTGGCGTCTAAGATCGTGTGAATGAACACCGCTGGACTATTTTCTGTGAAGTTGCTAGTCTACACCTTAAAGCCAGAGACAATTGAAATGCTTACAAATCAATAAAATTAGAAATACATTGATTAAAAAAATATCTGAAATTGATTTGACACCAACGCAATGTACACCAAGTGATTTCTTACACAAATCTCAGTTTATGAGAAAAAAAAAAATTAAAAATCGAGCTGTTTTATTTTTAAATAATTTTTTATTTATAAAATTTTGAATATATTTTTGAGCAAAAAAATTGTACGCCAATTTTTAGTAGTTATTTATGCGGAGTTTAAAAATTCATTTTAAAAAAATCATTCACCCATTTTCGAAATATCGAATTTTTAAAAACTAGTTTTGAAATTTTTTAAAAAATCCAAAATTTGATTTTTTGAAAATTTTGATATGCAATATTATTCAAACTTATTAGTAGCTTTTGTGTAAGAAATTTCATTAAAATTGGTTCAACAGATAATGAGATAGTCAAAAACTCAAAAAAAGGTTCTATGAGAGGCACCATTTTTGAACGACCGATACATTTTTTTCCCAATAATATGGTAGATCGTTCTAATATTAGTTCACACAAAACTTTTAATAAAAATCGTAGGAGCTGTTTTTGAGAAAGTGAGATTTTCAATACGGGTTTTTAAACATTTGTATGGGAGGTGCCGTTATTTTTGGTTAAAAGAAAGAATTATATTTAAAATCTGCTAGATAATGTCTTAAAACTAATGGGTGCTAAGTTTAAAAAAAATCGACTAAGTCGTTTCCGAATTATTAAGTTCTCAAAAAAAAAATTTAGAAAATTTAGGTATATTTTTAAAATTATTGTAAACATTCTCTATAAGAAAATTGATCAAAAACAGTTGAACCGTTTATGAGAAAATCGAAAATAAAAAAATGGTTCTATGGGAGGTACCATTTTAAACCATTTTCCGAATTTTTTCGGAAGGTCGAAGGTCTTGGGTTCGAATCCCAGCCCAAGCCACCTAAACAAAAAAAAGAAATATTTTTCACGAGTTACTGCCTCTTGCGAGGAATTGACAAATCCTCCAAGAGTATCTCTTGTCATGAAAAAGTGCTTCTCACCTTAGCCGTTCGGATTCGGCAGTAATTGTAGGTCCCCTCTATTCCTGCCAATAACACGCACACAGGAATAGTTGAGAGTTGTAAGTCACTAGGCCTTGGTTCTACACGAGCTGTCGCAGCGACCAATTTATTATTTTGTATTTTTTAAATTTTGCTTTACTCTGTGTTATTAAACATTTAATTTGATTGCAAGATTCTTATGTTCAAGTAATACAACACATTTTAAATAAAGAATTAATTTATTTTTAATATATCGTTCTGTTTCACAAATCCCTCAAAATATTCCTTTTATTTTCAACAAATTGTCATCCTAACTTCCTAACATAACATCTCTTATCTACATTATAACACTTCTCAATATCAAAACCATAATGGTCATTTTAGTCCCCACAGGCACGGCACATTTCCAGCCACCATCATCAACCCAATTGACAAAACTCCATCAGTTC
This sequence comes from Epistrophe eligans, assembly GCA_951394125.1. Lineage (NCBI taxonomy): Eukaryota > Metazoa > Arthropoda > Insecta > Diptera > Syrphidae > Epistrophe > Epistrophe eligans. The sequence goes on along the minus strand of OX596028.1, from coordinate 105,376,050 downwards.
TATATAAGTTCGGTCATTCAGCCTAACCTGCATACTTTAAATTTACTTACATTTATATCAAAACGTTTATCGACTTTAATTATTGGCTTTCCCTTAAGGAATTAACACACATCAGGAGGACCAGGCGGATATTGTTGAACGTTGTTGGTATTGCCTTGATTTGACATTAATTGTTACCGTTTTTGAACAATAAGACGAAAACATTGTGCTTCGTCGGCATAATGTTTGCTCTGTATGATTTAATCATCACAATGGTCATTTTGCAAGGATCGAATGACAAGAACAAGAAGCAAAGACCCCTCAAGTCATCCAGTAGGTAAGGTGCCTACCTACCACAGGGTTTCTTGGAAGGAAACGAAGCATTCAGCTTCGCCTACTACGTTACGTACATCAACCAACCAACAATGGTGTTATGTTGATTACACTATAAGAATGATAATATCTACACATTCGAATTCAGTAATAAAGGAAATGTTGAGAAAGAGAAGCTTCGTTGACCACTTCAACTCCATCTCTCCATCTCCAACAGTGATTGCGTGTATTTCATTTATGGTTATTGCTGCTAGTTTATTGTGTTAAAGAATATTTAGTTTGTTATTTTCAATTAAAGCATTTCCATTTATCATGAGATTACATTGCATTTTAACACTAAACAACACAAGATATATGTAAATTGATTTCTCACTTTATATCTATGTAGCTAAATTGATGTGGAGTGAGAGAAAATAATGCATATAGGTCCTGTCCTGTGTCATTATATGTCCTTCTTCATTCAATTGTATTTGTATTTATATGAATTTGTGTGTTTTTAGTGCGATTACTTAATCACGTCGAGCCATATTTGAATTGTTGACCAAAATCCGATTATACTCTTATAACAATGAATATTTTAGTAGCTTAATTATATTGCCCTCGAACAAAAGAGTTTTATTCAAAAGGCAAATAATAATAATTGCACATGATACTACCTACATATGTATGTATATACATACCTACCTACATATACATAGGTATATGGGCAAAGAAATGGTTGAATATTTGCTTTATATTTTGTTGTGTATTGTTAGACGTGTTGACCTAAAAATTACATTCTCCAAGAAAGGAATTATTGTTTATCAAATCCCTTCAGGCCGAGATTAAGTACCAAGTCTTTATTGACTGGGAATATTATGCTTGTTATAAGAAATATATACCTTCTTGTTTATATACATATGTACTGTACATATGTAACCTACCAAGTCCCTTGAGTGAGTGAGATTTTTCTATAATTGAGTACTTATAGACTTCAATGGATTATTGCGCATTTATGTATGTATATAGCTAGGCAATGGTATATAGGAGGTTATACCTACTTGCATTCCAATGAGTTAGGCAATTAGTTAGGAAAATAAATGAGAAATGCTGTGATCCCAAATGCCTTTTGATATTCAAGAACAAAGGTCTGAATTTTAATTATTTTGATAGAAAGGATTTGATAAAATTCATTGTTAGTTGCTTTGATGATTTTTGAAAACTCTTTTATTGCGAAACTACCTAGGTAGTTGGATTTGGATTAGAGTTTTAAATTTATTTTAAATTCGTATGTCTATAGATCTATTGGGCATTTTTTCTTTTTTTTTTTTAGCACTGAGAGGAGTCTGAGCGAATAGAGCTAGCTCCGAATCGAGCGTGATCTGAGAATTCCGATTTATTTAAGAAACACAATTGATCACTGAACTGTAATAGATATGTTTAGAAATCTGTCAATTTACATGAAAATTGTGTAAAGTTGGCTGCGCTCAGCTTTTTACTCAATATGCTGAATCATGTTCTTCTCATTGAACGAGCCCCGATCGAGCTCTGAGCTAAAAAAGAAATGCAAGTTGAAAGTTCAGAGTGCTCCGAGCTTAAAGAGTAACATACCTAATGTTTTTGTGACAGCTCAGTGCTCTGCTCAGGTGTAAAAAAGAAAAACGCCCATAGTTAAAACAACTCCTAAAAATGTTTCAATCTGGAAATCATGGAAAAAAAACGTCTAAATTCTAAAAAAAACAATCTAAAAATTGTTTGAAAGGTAAATTTATGTTTGCAAAATAATATTGGTCGACCGAGGAGCCATTAACAATTTTCTCAAAAATCTACAAAATTTAATTTCTGTTATGTGAATTTTTGATCAAAATTTTTAAATGTATAGTTTTATTCAAATTATTTATGATGGTAGCTAGAAACTTTAGCGAAAATTGTTAAAGCCATTTTCGAAAAATTTTGCAAAAAACCAAAACAACTGTAGGTATGGCTTACGAATTTGAAAATATTCCTCTGCACTGAATTGGTAAGTTTACATATTTTCAGAGTCCTTACTTATTTTGTTCCGTCAAAAAATGAGAAGACGAATTAAATTTTTTTTTTCTTCAGTATTTGACACAAACATTGAGAAATTTTGCTGAATATTTGTGAGAATGCTGAGATCACAGAAATAAAAACTCGTCAAATGAAATTTGAATCAAATTAGTTCGTCGTTCGACCACTTATCTCGACGTAGTACCTATCTACGGTTGAAGAACAAAAAGGTGCAGATATATGACCGAGTGCCGACGCACGGTATGTTGAAATAGACAACTATACTTTTTTGGACTCCTTTATCATTGGAATTTTATGTTTGATAAAAGCCTCAAACACTACTTTTTTTACTTTAAACAAATCTTTGCTTTAGAGAGAGGAAAGAAAGTACAAAAGCATCTAACGAAGTGAAAATTATATCAAAAAGGTCCTACGCACATGAAAATATAAAAACAGAGAAAAGGTTTTTTGTTATAAAATTTGAACATTCAAAAAAATTAAAAAATAACTTACCAAGTTTAAAAAAATGCAAATAAACAAACGAATAGTGCCATTAGTACCTATATTATTTCTTCACATAAATAATAAGATAATTGAATTAAAACACACTAAAATATGTATTCGTCATAGGTAGGTCCTAGGTAGATTTTTTTTGTTTTAATTCAAAAGGGGATATTTATTAACACTTTCCATTTTTTTTTTCTAACACAGGCCCGGCAAGAAGAATGAAAATGCGATATTTTACACTTTCACGATTGAACAAGAAAACACTTTTAAATAGATTTTTTCATTAATTTTATTGTTCTGATCAAAAATAAATTTTTTAACACGATTTAGAATTTAAATTTAACGATATTTTTCAAATGGCCCAAATCAAGTGGTATAAAAAAAAAATCATCCTACACCAGTCACCAACACCGACGGCAACAACAACGACGACACGGAAACGGAACGAACCACACGAACAACACGAACGACGCCATTATTGGAAATGAAAAAACGATGATTTAAATGTTTTTTTTTGTAAAAAAAAATAGACAACGAAAATGGAAAATTATGTATTGGGAAATGATCTTCACGAATTTAAAAACAATTATTTCACAATTTTACGACCGAATATTAAAAATTAATGTTGAAAATAAATATTTGTACGATCGCGAAAAAACCAAGCAAGAAATGCACTTTACACCACAAACAACACAAACTGAACTGAATTGCAGAATGCAGTTGCAGTGCAGACTGCAGAATTGCTTTTAAGGAGGGCGAGTGAGAAGGTAAGGGTTAACTGAACTTAATATAAAGAAAGAAAAAACAGTGATATTGAATGAATGATAGGATAGGATGTTTTTGTGTCACACACTCATTACACGGCGAATTCAGGACATGTATGGGAGTAGGAATGTGCAAATTTTATTTGTTTGGGTGTGAGGTTGTTTATATGCTGGGTTTGGGGTGTAATTTGGAAAATAAGAATGTGCTAAAAATGTGATAAGCTGGTTGTAGATTTATTGTGATTTATCTGGCACGAAAAATGAATTTGCATCAGGAAAACACATTAATGCATTTTTAACAATAAAATAATTGTTGAGTTGAAAATTTTATTTGCATAAAAAATTCATTGAGTTATTTGTCATCGATTAGTACAACATTTGCGTTTCAAATCGAATGAAAACCTAGTAAATAATTTATTTGAAAGTTTTTTTTGTTTCGTTTTCCTGATCGCTATAACTGACGCCTTAAGAAACAGGTAGATGACAATGGTTTTTAATTAGAATTCAATTAGATTTTAATTAGATTGAAAATTTGTGTAGAAAAAGAAGATATGGCCTAAAAGCAGGGGTTAATGAACTCGGAAAAAATGTATTTAGGACATAGGTCTACATACATACATTCACTTTTGATTTAAGGGTTGTACCTATGATGTAAAAAAAAAATAGCTTGGAAATTATTTCGACACCTTCATAAATACAAAAAAATAAAAATCGTTTTAATAGATTCTGCAGTTATTTTGACACCAAAACGATTTAGATCAGTAAATAATGGTCGCGTTCGGGGATCAATCCAAAGCTTACCAGATAGGTTTGTGTTGCTGTAATCCTTAGTGACAAAACAGCTGATGCAACAACAACCCAACGTAACTGAAAATTTTTGGGATTGGTGATAGCCTATCTGATAGTTCCTCGAAAACGCAAGGAATATCAATTTTAATTACCTACACATGTACCTACATACATAATAGGGCTCTTAAGGCGCTTGGTCTAGGTTCAATCCTAGCACCATACTAAAGGAGTTTTGATGATCGACCTGGCAGTCGGGAAAAGGTTGTAACTCCATCCTATACAAACTTGGTGTCAGCTTACCGCTAAGTAGTTGCAGTTACATTCAAAACCTTCAATACCTAGCTCTTTTTGGTAACGTGAAATTTGTTGCAAAATGCCATAAATTCTCTAAAATTCCTGTTTTTGAACTCAAAAAAGTTGCAACGAGAGAGCAAAAATAATTTCTCCTTCATTGGATAAGTTGCAAATTTCTGCTACACAAATTTCTGTGTGCAAGTGCAACGTGCAAGGATTGTAAAAACCAGAGTTACCACTGCGACACAATAGTATCCCGGGGGATTCTTTTTTTTGAGTAGGATACATTTTTTTTTTATAAAAGGAAGCATTTATTCAAGATCATGTTAACTCCACAAAATTTTAAATTTATTTATACAATACAATAAAAATGAAACAGTGGAAGCAATCATGTTTGCCAAAGAGTTCAGTTTTTATGTAAAAGAAGATTGTGTTCTTATAATTGCGTTCTAATGTTTTTGTTTATTTATTTTACAGTTAAGTTTTTGTTATATACAATTAAAAAAAAAGAGTTATGAAATTTGTAAATTTTTTTTAAATTTTATGAATTTATTGTTAAAAGGACACATTTATTTTCAAAAGAACACATTTTTTGATTCGAAGGGATTCATAAATAATTTGGCATGTTGTAACACTGGTAAAAACTGTCAAATAAACAGCTGTAAGTGTCTGTGATCTGACGTTGTCTATAACAATAATTAAAAAATTCATTACCGTATTCACCATTTTAGTTTTAAGGTACCTAGCTATGGCCGAACTCGACGTTGTCGCAATCCGCAAATTAAATAATTTAAAAATTACAAGGTATTCAAAATGATCTGTTCAATGATCTATGACCAAATTATCTTGAACAAAAAATTGACATTTAATAGAAAAAGTGGTTCAGTCTGTTTGTTAACTTTTAGCAAATTTTTCTCGGAGTATTTTCTTCTTCTTTCTAAGCTTGTCAGGTTTTTTTCACATTTTTCTTAAAAAAGATACCAAACAGATCTAAATACCGTTATAACTCAAAAACGAAGCGAAAACGGTAAAATTCACTATTAAGTTTTTCGACTTAAAATGACCTCTGGAATGCATGGTTTTCTTCAACAGAGACTCGAGCAACCCTGCATTTAAGCCAATCAGAAAAACCACCAAGTCTTTTTCTTCAAGGAAAATGAAAAAATAATTGAAAATTACCAATTCGGGTGCACAAAATGCGCTATAAGTCGAAAAATAATGGTCCGATATTTAAAATTAAGGTCTCTATAAAAAGGAAAACCTGCCACCAATCTAAACATTATTAAAATTTAACGGCATCGATACAAATTTAGTGACTTAAAAGCTTCGATAGATAAAAAAGCACTATTTGTGGAAAATTCTGAATTGGGCTTCTGTTTTCCAACCGATTTTCAAAATGTTGATATCATTATAATTTTGACAAATTAAAGGTAATTTTTGTATATAAAAAATTTTCCTAAGTTTAACACAAGCTTCAATATAGCGTTTTAAACATTCTTTAACTCAAAAATCCAGTCTACCCATTTATGTTCAAATTTACTTTTCGAGAAATGTTTGAAAAAAAACGTGCGAAATAATGGTTGGATATTTAAGATTGAGGTGGCTGTAAGAAGAGAACGAAGTTCATTACTGATACACTATTATAGGTATCGACATATAAAATTAATAGGGTGACGCAACAGCTCGAATAGAATCAAGGCCTAGTGACTTATAACTCTCAATCATTCTCGTGTGCGTGATATTGGCAGGAATGGAGGGGACCTACAATTTTCTGCCGAATCCGAACGGTTAATATGGGAAGCACTTTTTCATGAAAAGTGATAATATTGGAGAATTTGTCAATTATCTACCCGTAGGAGTTGATGAGCCGTGAAAAACATTCTTTTTTTTAAGTAGCGCATTATATCTGGGAATCGAACTCAAAACTTTTGACGTCACAATCCTACGCAATAACCATAACATCACGGTCTGCTACAGCTAAAAGGATCTGATCATATGAAAATAAAGTAATTATCCATGCCATGTCCTTTTAAACGTTTTGGTTTGATTAAAACTTTTTAATAAGTCATAAATCGTTTATGATAGCAATCACTTTAACCTGTCATGCTTTGCTGTACAAAATAAATCATATATACGTTTAACGTACACTACCCGTTCCTCCAGCATGGAATGTTTGTGTAAAACTTTGTAAATATAACCTTTGACTTGTCGATTAAAACTTTCTTTGCCCTGTCAAATCAACAATCGTCCATTTTCCTTAAAAAAAAATAAAAAAAAAAAAAACAAAAACAAAAAAACAGACAAAAATTCGAGGCTTTTTCACTCACAGTGGAAACGGAAAAGTTATCCTTATATGAAACCCCCATCTTCATCATCTTGAAACTGCGTTTCACATAGCAAAGGTCTATAAACAAACATATTTTAATCACATGAACCCATCGTATTTACTCAAGAAATATAACAGTAAAAATATTATAAATCTCAAAATGTTTCACATAAATCTTAATCCAACAAAACAGAACAGAATTATCACATACATTTTCTTCCGACCATGTTTTGATGATTTATAACGCATTTTAGTTATCCTTTCTGTAGCCTTCATCTTCATCTTCGCTATATTTTGCTTTCTCTCTCCTTTAACTTTCTTGGAAGTTTTTTTGTTTTTTTGTTTCTATATTATTTTATTTGTACAGGCACGAGAAGATGGCCATATGTTGTTTTAAGAAGAATCTTGTGTTTTGACAAGAACCGTCTTCTTCTTCGTCCTAAAAGGATGGGACGGTTGAAAAGTGAGTAATAAACAATAAGCCATTGCTTTCTCATTGATGAGGAAAGAAGCAAAGAAATCCAATCTTTGAGTTCCGAGATTATTTTCTTCTAATTTTTTTTTTTTGTTGGTGTCCTAATCAAAAAGTTTTCCGCATTTTCTAAAAATAATAAACAGGGGATAGATCTGCACCTCCCAAAGGGATGATGGCTTGTAATATTTTCCCAATGAATTACGTTCCGCGTGTTACAATATTTTTTTTTTTGTTCGCGTATAGATACTTTGTTTTGTTTGAATTTTTTTTATTATTATTATTTTTTTTTTTTTTTGTTACAAAAAAGAAAAGAGAATAATTTATGATTCCGCTCTCGTTTGAAGGACGACAGGTTCTAAACAAAAAATCACGTTTTTCTATCTTACTTTTCCCATATCTTACGTTCTAAAAATATTTTGTTGTTGTGAGTAGATTTGCATAGATGAATAAAGTTTACATAATGAAAATGTTAACAACGCCAACAAAAAATAAAATAAAAAAAAACGAAATCAGACTCCCTCTGTGAAAGGAAGGAGAGAGAGAAGAAGAAAGTGAAAATTTGTAACACCACGTCGCTGTTCAAACTTTAGTATACGACGACGTAAGAGTAATTTTTTTTGTTCTACCTTGGTCTTTTTTTTTTGTTTTTACTTTCAAATGTTGGTAGGTGTTAATACCTTTTTTGTGGGTATTAAAAGTTTAGCAAAAGAAGTGGAAACACTTTTCTATACCGACGAATCGAATTACGTGAGTTGTAAGTGAAATGAAGAGATACCTACTTATTTTTTTTTAAAGTTAAAATTTGAAACCCTGAAAAGTCGATCACGAAGAGAGAGAAATGGAAGGGGGTGGGGGGAGATTATATAGGTATAAAGATTGGTATTTAAAGTAAAGTCAATCAGGAGTCGCCTTAAGCCTTATATAGATAGTCTTAAGTCTTTTAAATAACGATAATAGCATCAATTTAGGTGTTAGCCGTTGAATTTGTTAACATTTATAACAAAAAAAAAAAACTTTCATTTCGAGAGATGGCGGCTGTACCTACCTAGTTGAATTCTGTCAACAGTTTAAGTTTGAAATTTTTTACATGCGGGGATTTAATTTGAACATTTTTAATGAAATAAGTTTTTTTTTTTAAAGTTTGTGATAACAAAGTTCTATTGGAGTTCCTTAATTTTAGAAAGACTCATTTTCTTCTTCTTCTATTTGATGCATTCAGAATATAAATGGAATAAGTTCACTTTTAGCTCGGGAAAATATAAGACTTATCCATTTTATAAAAAAAAAAATCTGACAAAGCTGACTTTAAGTGGAATGCTTTATTTTTATGTGTTGAACATTTCCTAAACGATCTTTATCTAGCTTAATATTGAACATCCAATAATTATAACTAAAGTTATAGGTTTCTAAGTAGGTTCAAATCGAGAATTTTATACAAATTCAACAAAAATCCTCAATGATCAAAGTGCAGGTACGCTGGCTGAAATTCATCACTTGTGTTGTTTTCCTTATTTTATTCATTTTGGTAGTTTCTTTAGTAACACAAAGACTGCTTTTAAACGCTGCAAATATGCTGCATTACCCTTGCAATTTTTAAGCATGTTGGCGGGGGACGTATGCGGTGTCCGGGGTAGACAAAGTTGCAGAGGTTGAAATAATTGCAGAGTTATCGCTCTTTCTTCTTTGTGCTTTTTCTTATTGTTTGAGACATAAGCGGAGTAAAGAGTGAGGAGATATTATTTCCTTCTCATTTAACAAAAATTGCAGGTATTAAAATTTGCAACGTTTAAATGGATGCTGCAATCGGAAAGAAACTCAAAAGGGAATTGCGGATAGAAATTGCAGTCGTCTAAAAGCAGTCAAACCAAAATTTCAATCGTTCTCCCTTTATACGCTAGAGTTCATTCTCTATCTTTGTTCATTTTTGGTAACACCATACTTTTATCAAAAAGACCCTTTAAACATTTTCCATGTTAAAAGTTTATAAAAAAAAAAACACTGATAGGTAAAAGAAACTTATTCTGATGCAAAATCCCATTCACTACATAGAAAATTAAAGGTTTTTAATAAATTTTCCCATTTAAACAAACATACAAAATTTCTGAACCTAGCCTTATTGAATTGTCAAAAAACTGACAGATTGAAGATGAACGAGAAAGAAAAAAGCCCACACATTGATATATTCCACAGTGTCTTTTCGTAACTGCCAGCTAAATCTTGTTTATTGTTTGGTGTTTATTAAAATGTCATCAAAGAAAAGCAATAATTTTACATACCTATGTACATAAGAATTTTTTTTCTTATATACCTACATTTTTTACATAAGCAAACACGGATATGTAAAACCTCTAAAAAACACTCTTTATAAGTAAATAAATCTTTGGACTTTTTGACTTTCTTATATCCGTCATCTACTGTATGTAACGGGTGATTTTTAAGCTGGTTTGGTTTTGGCAACACTGGTTTTGACAGCTGACGTGTGTTTAGTACCTTGTGTCACTGTCAAACAGCTTCAGTTTGGTTTGCAATTTAACCATGGATCGTCATACAAATGAACAACGCTTGCAAATTATTGAATTTTACTATCAAAATTCGTGCTCGGTTCGAAATGTTGTTTATCGAAAAATTGTGTTCAGCGATGAGGCTCATTTTTGGTTGAATGGGTACGTAAATAAGCAAAATTGCCGCATTTGGAGTGAAGATCAGCCAGAAGCATTGCAACAGCTACCAATGCATCCCGAAAAAGCCACTGTTTGGTGCGGTTTATGGGCCGGCGGCATTATTGGGCCATATTTCTTCAAAGATGATGCGAATCGCAGCGTTACTGTCAATGGTGAACGCTACCGAGCGATGATAACAAACTTTTTTTTGCCCGAAATGGAAGTTCTTGACTTGCATGATATGTGGTTTCAACAAGACGGTGCCACATGCCACACAGCACGCGAAACAATGGCGCAATTGCGAGGCGAGTTTGGTGAACAGTTAATTTCACGTTTCGGGCCGGTCAATTGGCCGCCTAGATCGTGCGATTTGACACCATTAGATTATTTTTTGTGGGGGTATGTCAAGGCTAATGTCTATAGGGACAAGCCCGCTTCGATTGACGATTGACGCACTGGAAGCCAACATCCATGCATTCATTCGTGAGATACCGGCCGATATGTGTGAAAGAGTATGCCAAAATTGGACTCAGCGGATGGGCTACCTGAGACGCAGCCGCGGTCAACATTTGCATGAAATTATCTTTAAACATTAACTTGCAAGGTTCAAACTATCGATTCAAATAAATATTTCATTCATTTTTTAGAATTTTTTGTGTTTTTTTTTTAAAAAAGTTCTAAACCTCTTAAAAAATCACCCATTATATCTGTATTGCCCACTGGCCGAAATGCACCCATTCTAATTCACACAATTAAATCCGTGTCGATAAAAGGGTCCAATATAACAGCTGGCTGCAATTGATACAAAATAAGAACTGACACATACACAAACACACTCGCCATCTATAACTTAACTGCTTTTAAAAACTGCAATTTCACCATGCGATTTTAATGGATTCCGTCGAGAGACGTATTATACATAATATCGGCGTGGGTAGACAAAATTGCTGAGGCCTGAGATTGATAAAATTGCAGAGTTATCGCTCCTTCTTCTTAGTGCTTTTCCATTGTATTCGATTATTTTTTATTTTCAATTCGTCGTTCACTCTGCCAACTTTACTCGATCAAGTGGGAGTAAGGAGAGCAGATGACACTTATACAGTATTCACTTAAACAAAGTTAACATTCACATTCATTAAAAATTTGCAGCGGTTAAAAGGACCCCTGCAATTTAGAAGGAAGCCAAAAGAGCAACAAAGATTAAAAATAGCTAGGTTTGAAAGTAGTTATACGGTTATACCTGTAAAACATTCCAATTCTACTTCTCTTTCATACACAGTACATCCAAAGTCAACAGCCACATAACCCGATGGAAAAAACGAACGTTGGAAATGGAATGCATAAATAAAATCTTCTTCGAGAGGATAGGGCGAATAAGGCGAAAAGTGTTCATTCTGTATGTGTGAGTTGAGAATAAATTGTAAGAAGGCGGATAGGCATTGACGTAAGCGGAAAAAATTCAATTTACATAATTATGTATGTAAGTTATAAGAAGTTTATGAAAAAAATATTTTTTCAAATTAAAAAAATTTGATTTCGACAATTTTTCTCATTAAAATTTCCCGTAAAACTTACAATTTTTCAGTTGACAATCAACAATAACTGATATTTTTCTGTGTAAGATTGGTTGTTTTTGAGTGTGGGAGAAAGATGATTAGCAAATATTGCTGTTAAACGCCGCAATTTTACCTTGTGAAATTAGCTCTGTTTGGTAACGTAAAATTTGTCCCCTTTCACACAAGGAAACATATTGTTGGAGATTTTTTGACGTTTTCTTTTAATTTTTAATTCTCATCTAAAACTGAAATTTGCTGGAAAACCAGTTCCCTCGTGTGATAGGGGACTTTTTTTTCTTGAAAACTCCACAAATTTTCACAAATTGTCACAAATTCTCTGAAATTCGTGTTTGTTAACTCAAAAAAGTTGCAACGAGAGAGCACAAAAATGAGACAGCAAATATTTAGTTGCCCTCCATTGGATAACTTGAAAATTTTTGCCACACAATATTTCTGTCTGCAAGGAGTGTAAAAGCAGTCAAATACATAGCTGTTAGTGTCTGTCACTTGACGTCCGCTAAGAATATTAAAAAAAAAGTGTGAGTGCCGGGACTCACGGTAATTAAGATGTGTACATATCAAATTAAATATTTATGTCCTGGTTTTACATCACAGAACGCGACGAGTTCGAACTGTCAACCAAATTTCGACCCAAAACTCAACTAAATCTTTCGATTTAGTTTTAAGTACGAACGAACGTAATCAATATTGAACGTAATCAATTTACATCAACGTATCGTAACGTGTAAAATCACAACGTAATGTGTCACAGTAATTTCACGTTTTTAATTTACCCTACCGCCGCCGCGCCGCCGGCATAAATGTTTGCACATCAAAAAATAATTTAGATATTCGCCATCTTAATTTTAAATTACATACGTTCGAACACGACGTGTCGCAATCGGTATTTCTATAGTTTGTCCATATTTTACAATTTAAAAATTAGAAATGATTTGTCACCGTTTGACCGTCTTGTACTAAAAAGTGACATTTAATACAAAAAGTTGTTAAGCATGCTTGTTAACTCTTTGTAAAGTTTACTCTCTCTGTGAGCATTTTCTCCTTCTTTTAATGTTTGTCAGGTTTTAAAATTTTTTTTTTAAAGATACCAAACAGACCAAGGCACGTGTGATGTTGGTGAAATTGTAGAGTAACTGCCTGAACACAATGCAGACGGAGCTGCAGCTGGTATTACTGTCAAAATATTTAATAAACACGAATTAAATGTTACAAATACATCGCAACGCAGACAGTGATGCCATACGTAGGGAAAACTCCCTACACGTAAGGATTTTCAGATTGAAAACGACATCGTAGGGAAAATAGGACGGATTTTTGAAATATTAGAGTTTTCCATGAAAACGTAGATATTTTTAGAATTTTATTACTAAATATTCATTTAGATGATTCACCATACTTTTCTTAACCCCCCCCCCCCCCCTCTACGTACCCTACAATATAGCTATTTAAAAACTGACTGGTTTTCTAAAAATCATCTGTCTTCAAAAACTAAGATCCCTAATCACATCACGCAAAACTCAATTTCCTGCTTCAAAGAACTTCAAAAATATAAACATAGTATCGTTGTGATACTCAGTATTTTTATAAACTGCGGCATCGTATTTATTATCTTACCTACGACTACGAGAAGAAGAAAGTGACACATTTCACTATCTCAATATCGTATTTTTTTTTTTTTTTGTAAAACACACGACCTAATGGGAGCAAGCAACGGGCAAACTTTCAAGGCTTCACTATTTTTTCAGCTCACTCTCAAACTTTATCACACTATTGTTGTTTTACTTTGTTATACCGAAACTATATCTAACTATACGAGTATAAAAGGTATTTAAATTTTTCCTTCTATTTTAAAGACTTATGCGATTATGTATATAAATAAATTTGTGTGTGTTAGTTGGTAGGTAGGTATACGTATGTATCTTTTTCATAAAACTGCATGATAAGTTTTTGAAAGTGAAAAGTTTGTCTAGTTTTTTGTCCACTGCATGATGCGCTCGTTGTTGAATCGAATTTCTTATAATACGGTATACAGGGTGGGAAAAATACAAGTTTTTTTTTTTTTTTTGAAAAATGCAATCAAATGAACAAAATTAAATTTCTTCCATGTATTATGGATTTATTAGTAAGAGCAAACATTGCCATTAATTATGGAATACACAACGTCGTTCAAGTGGCTGCTGCAAAGACAGCGCATTCTGTCACTCCAATTTTCCAAGACCTTATTGATGGTTTCGGGCTGTAACTCACGGATTGCTTGAATGATATTGGTCTTAAGTGCTTAAATCGTTTCCGGATTGTTGGCATAACATCAGTCCTTCACGGTTCCCCACAAAAAAAAGTCCGAAGTGGTCAAATCACAGCTCCGAGGCGGCGAATTGACATCGCCATGACGGTTGATAATACGTTTTGAGAATTTGGTGGCGCGCCATCCTGCTTGATGTCTGGCATGGCGCGTGATCCTGCTTGAACCATGAGGTCGTCAAAATCCATGTCTTTAATTTCAGTAAAAAAAAACTCGGTTAACATGGCTCTGTAACGCCCATCGTTGACCGAAACGTTGTTCCCAGCCTCATTTTCGAAGAAAAATGATCGAATGATGCCACCACTCCACAATCCGCATCAAACTGTCACTCTCTGGTGGATGCATTGGCTTCTCGACAATACCGTGCGGGTTTTCCGATTCCCACATGCGGCAATTTTGTTTGTTAACGTAGCCGCAGAGATCAAAATGCGCCTCGTCAGAAAATATGATTTTTCGCCTAAAATTGTTGTCCAATTCAAGCTGCTCTAAGGCCCAAACTGCGAAGCAATAACGAAACGGATAGTCGTGCGCCTTCAATTGCTGAGTCAATTGGACCTTGTTAGCGAATAATCCGAGATCTTTGTGCAGAATTCTCTTCAGGTTAGTTCGTAAAATGAGCTGTTGAGATCGATGGCGAGCTGACGTTCGTGAATTGAGTCTCACACTCTCGGCTACAACAGCCACATTCTCGCCTGTGCGCACCATACGGCAACGGGGATCATGAGTGTTGTCGACTAGCCTAACAGTCAAAAGAACTTTTTGCACAAACTAGCGTACAGCAGGCGCGATGGGTGCTTTATTTCGGCCAAAACTTCTTTTCAAAAAACGCACAGTTTGGGCTACACTGCACTCACTATGGAAATAAGTTTTTTAATATTTCCCAACGTTGTTCAAGCGTAAAGCGACTCATTTCGTTCTGCGGAGGTATGAAATTGACTTTCTGTCAAGATTTCGAGCGGGAAACAGCTGTCAGTGTCAAAATAACCTCTTATTAAAAAAAACCACTAGATGACCCACCCGTTATGTATTTATGTATGTGTTTGTATGTATGAGAACATTAACCATCTTTTCTTGAGCGCGTTTCAGTGGAAAGTATTTTTTACTTCTTTGAAAGCAGATCAAGGGACAGATGTTTGTGTGGGTGAGTGTACGTATACTACGCAAACGTAAACCTTCACGAATTTAACAGACTTTTTTATCTTATTCCATTGCCTGTCAGTTGGCGGGGCGTTGAAAAATCGTCTAACGTCTAGGCGAAAGCAGCATGCTATCATATAAATATAGAGTTTGTGTTTGGATAGAGAAATGATAGTTTAAAGATTTTTCTGGTGATTATAAAAGCGCATCGCAAAACGTGGAATAAAAAAAAAACTTTTTCTTTGATGAAAGTGATGAAACTGTGGAAATTTTTTATGCTACACAAATAAGACATTTTACAAAAGAAAAATACATTTATATCATTTTTTATTTTTTCATTTTAAACTTAAGCTTAAAGGAAGATTTGTAAAGTTTTTACATGCATAAAGTTTCTCAGTGTACCTAGGTATAGACGTTAAAATATATTTCTTTAAGATTGTAAAACTTCATTTAGCAAATAAGAAATACAAAATAGGTCCACCTAATTATATGAACATTAGGAGCCGAAATCATCGGAATCGGATGTCCTTGCAAGTAAAGTTAGACATTCTTATAAATTAGCAGACCTATATAGTCACAATAACCACAAAAGGTAAGGTAAAATTCATTTTATAGGCGTGTTTTTTTGCAAGCTCAGGGGGAATTGGACGAAAAAAACTACCACGGGGATTAGCGTCACCGACACAGAAACATAATTGAGTTTTCATACAAACTATCGATAACAAGTATATAATTTACGTCGGTAACACAGTTTTTCTGTGCGCATAAGTTAAGCCCGGAGAATTCTCTGGCTTTACCTTAGCCCGTCAGGGAATTAGTTGTTGTTGTATCATGGTGATTGTTTAGCACCGATGTCGTTTTTTTCGTTCAATCCCCCCCGGAAAAACACACATTTTGTGTGGTTTTCCTATTTTGGTAGTTCTGTCGCAACTTGTGAGCGAAGTTGTACAGGAACAGGAACAAACTCAGGTGGTTTTCAACCCCCACCTAACTTCAGTACCAATAAAATTATAAACTTCTAATTCGAAATATTCGCTAGGCTGGCTAAACACATGATCCTCACCGAATTTCAACCCCGTAACATGAGTGGTTCCTGAGATATAGGCCTTCAAAAATCGATAAAACTGTAACTAAACAATCATTTGGAAAATAATTTTGAAAATTTGTTTAAAAACTCAAAATTTGATTTTTTTGAAAATGTTGATATTCAATATTATTCAAAATTATAAGTAGCTTTTGGGTTCATTTTCCTTTCAATTTTTAATTTCATTAAAATTGGTTCAACAGATAATGAGATAGTCGAAAACCTAAAAAATGGTTCTATGGGTTCTATAAGAGGTACCATTTTTGGTACCATAGATAATATTTTTTCCCAATAATATGGTAGATCGTTTTGATATAATTTCACATAAAAATTTTAATCAAAATCGTAGGAGTCGTTTTTGAGAAAAATTAGATTTTCAATACCGATTTTTAAACATTTGTATTGGAGGTACCGTTATTTTTGGTTATAAGAAAAAAATGTTTCTTAAATCTGCTAGAAAATGTCAAAAAACAGCTGGGCGCTAAGTTTAATAAAAATCGACCAAGTCGTTTTCGAATTGTTAAGTTCTCAAAAAAAAAAAAATTAAACTATTTTTAAAAATCCAAAAAAAAAAAAAAATTGGAAAATTTTGGTACACAATATTTTTAAAATTATTGTTAACATTCTCTATAAAAAACTGATAAAAATCAGTTGAACCGTTTTTGAAAAAGTCAAAAATCAAAAATTTGGTTCTATGGGAGGTACTATTTAAAACCATTTTTCGGAATTTTTTTTTATAAAATGGTAGCATTTTTGTACAAAAATTATTGATTTTTTTTTTAAGTTGTGGGCACGTTTTTGAGAAAAGTAAGATTTTCATAATTTGGTAAAAAAATTTGTAAGGCAGGTACCTACAGTACAGTTATTTTTGGTCTTAAAAAAATGAAAGGAAATGTGTGGGGGGGAATGCCCAAAAACCGCTAGGTACCAAGTTTAAAGAAAATCTATCCACCCGTTTAGGCTACAGCCGAAAGGACAGACAGACAGACAGACAGACAGACAGACAGACAGACAGACAGACAGACAGACAGACAGACAGACAGACAGACAGACAGACAGACAGACAGACAGACAGACAGACAGACGGACAGACAGACAGACAGACAGACAGACAGACAGACAGACGGACAGACAGACAGACAGACAGACAGACAGACAGACAGACAGACGGACAGACAGGTAGACTTCGCTATCATCGTAATGTCAACTTTGATAAAAATCTCGAGTTCGATTTTTTTTTACGAATGCATAACTTGCCATATGGTACCTAGAATCGCAAGTAAAAATAGAATATTTGAAGTTTTCCATTTAGAGGGCTTGTGGTATCCGCCTACTGTACCTCTAGTATTTTTCGAGATTTTGGCCTGACAAAAATACAAAACTTTGCAAAAGGGAGTAAGATCGGACCAAAAACATTAATGTTAAAAAAAAAACAAGTTCTTCTATACAAAAACCTGTATGTAACAAATCAGCCGCGAAATGTAGTGAAATCTAAAAGCACGGCAAGTTCTTACTTTATGAAGGTTTAATATCAAATATTTAAAGTACAGTTATATTGAAACAACTACAAATTATGAGAGAGTCATTATTTAACGACCATAGCTGGTCCGCCCAGCTTCGCACGGAATTTTTCATAAATTTTTAGTATTTTCAAAAGTAAACCCTTCAAACAACCATTTATAATGAATTTTTTCGGCATATTCTATTAATTTTTATTCACAATTGTAGCAGACCGATAGTACAGCGCCATCTGTAAAGACGCCAGTTTCGTCAGGAGCCGATTTTAAATTTTTTTGTTGTCATCTATTAAATGGGATTTTCAGCAATCGCTTCCATCAACCCCTGATATTATACAATTTTAGGTTTTGAATATTTTACAACTTTTATTGTCGATTTTTTTTTTCAATTTTAGGCTCCGTAGTATGTTTGTCTGGTTCAATACAAATTAAATATACAAAAATGTTTTACCTACTATTTACAGATGAAAATCGTCATGCTGATAATGTATTTTGTTCTTTTAGTATTTAACCAACCTTTCGTAGTCACAAAACACATATGTATAAATTTTTTTAAAATTAAATTAAATCATGCAAAATTTTGCAAGCAAATCTAATATTTTTTTCCTCAGAGTTTTGACAACAAAGCTGAGAAGATTCATGAAACTAATCGAGATTGCTGAGATCTTCTAGATCCTAGTTCATACAAATTTACTAAAATCGCGATTACAAAAACGTGCGGTGTGAAATTTTTTTGTTATAAATATTTTTTATGCCACATCTCATAAATAAAAAAAAAATAAAAAAAAATTGACGAATCGAAAATTTTGACATATCTCCACGTTTTGAGGTCCAAAGAAAAGAATGCTAACCCATTGTTTTTAGACAGATATCTTATGTGTGTGTATGTACGTCCATACGTTCGTAATATATTCTTTAGTTCTCGACTAATTTTATCGATGCGAGAGACGATAGAACGTGGTCACATAACATAACCCACACAGCAAGCGAGGTTATGTATGGAATTTTGGCATAAAGAGATTTCTCGTTTGTATCATTTCACTATAAAGAGGCGAAATTATATCAACCCCACACACTCTTCTGATTTGACCCCTTACGATTTTTTGTTAAATTGTTTAAACTTAACTAATAATGGTCACTGGACCCTGGATGGAAGCCCTTACAGATGACTTCTGCACAGAGATCGCTCTAATTTTCCGTTCACAATGTGAAAGATTTGCAATAAAACAAAAAAAAAAAAAAAAACAAGCTTCGGCAGCCTTTGGGTTCTATATGGGCGTCATTTGACAGACACGTTATTATAAAAATCATGTAATTTTTAACTTCCAAAATTTTTGGCGACAATTTGCAAAAAAATAAAAAAAAAAACGTAATGAGTTTCATTCCAATTTAAAACCAAAATGCCTCTGCCGTTAGGTCAAACCCTCTGTAAACCAAATCTCCCTTACATAATTAATTCAATTTCTTAAAAATTTCCAGAAGCAAAGGTTATTTTTTTGTCATATTAAGCCAAGCAATAAAAAAATATCATTTAAGCACCTAATATTTTTGTACACAACATTTTGCATAGAGTAAAAAATAAAAGATGATTAATCATCTTCATTTAAAAAAAATAGATCCTCCAATAATTATTACCTATTTCATAATAATCGTTAAGAAGAAGTTACCTATATACTTCATCTTCAATTGGAACACTTCAAATTCATAATTATATTTCACTTGCTTATAGACTTTCTTTTTTCTTCACCAACCTACAACTTACAAAAAAAAAAAAAAAAAAAAAAAATATTGTAAGTATCGCATCATAACAATCAACACGAGCTCTTGGGATTCATTTATATCTTTTCGTGTATCTATCTTATGCGCAACATGCCGCCCTGCCGTCAAACATCCATCGGCCGGTGTAGGTACTTGAAATAATTTCATCAAACAAAAAGAGGGGTTTTTCGTTTAATAAATGATTCACAATATATTTACGATACTTAAAATGGAAATACTTAGGTATTTTTTTTTTTGACATCAATAAGCTTGTTGTTATGATTTTATTTTTTTGGCAATGTTTTTTTTTTTTTTTATTTTTTAAGAGGTAACTTATTTAAAGCAAAAATTGGTTACCAATATGAGACTTAATATTGTATCTATATACTATGCCTAATCCTATAAAAAGCATCGTTGCAAGTTAAAAAAATATCAGTTGGTCAATTAATTTTTAACTGTGTTGAAGTTTAAATATGAATTCGTTAAAAGACATATTGGTGAGTTATTGAATTTTTGATAGAAGTCGACCAATTTACGGATTTATTTCTCATTTAGTGTTTTTTTTTTTTTTTTTTTAATTCTAAAAATCTTTTTTGACAAAATTTTCGACCAGAAAGCCCGAATTTTTTTTTATTTTTTTTTTATTTGTTCGTTTGTTGAACCTCTTTTTAAATGTTTAATTCGACACATTTTTAAAAACATTTTGGGAAATTAATCGAAATCGTCAAAAAACATATTTTTGGATTTACAGAATTTTGGAATACAGAATAATAGATTTACAAAACAATGGAGTACAGAATAATGTTCATAAAGAATTTTCAATTTAATTACAGAATTTTGTTAACACAAAATGACGTCCCAAAAATGTTTGTCAGAATTTGATTGTCCTGAATTTTGGAACTTAAATTTTCAAATAAATAATGTTCGTACATTATTTTCAATTCATATAAAGAATTCTTTACTACATAAAGAATTACGACCCGTTTGCAAAATTTTTGTCAGAATTTGATTGTGCTAAATTTTGGTACTTAAATTTTCTCAAAGAATTTTCAATTCATTTACAGAATTTAAGTCATACAGAATTTTGGAATGCAGAATAACGTGCCAAACATTTTTGTCAGGATTTGATTGTTCTGAATTTTGGAACTTAAATTTTCAAATTAATTCTGTTCGTACAGAATTTTTAAATTATTTACAGAATTTTGGAATACTTACAGAATTATGACCCGTTGTCAAATTTTTTGTCAGAATTTGATTGTTCTGAATTTTGGTAGGTACTTAAATTTTCATATTAAGTGTAATGAATTTTTACTTCATTTAAAAAAAAATTAGTCATATAGAATTTTGGAATACAGAACTAATGTCCCCAAAATTTTTGTTAGAATTTGATTGTTCTGAAATTTGGTACTTAAATTTTCATTTCATTATGTTCATACAGAATTTTCATTCATTTAAAGAATTTTGGAATACCAACAGAATTATAACACGTTCCCAAAATTTTTGCCAGAATTTGATTATTCTGAACTTTGGTACTTAAATTTCCCCATAGAATTTTCAATTCATTAACAGAATTTAAGTAATACAGAATTTTGGAATATAGAAAAACGTGCCTAAAATTTTGTGTCACAATTTGATTGTTCCAAATTTTGGTACATACTTAAATTTTCACTTTATTTATGTTCATACAGAATTTCCATTCATTTAAAGAATTTTGGAATACCAAAAGAATTATAACACATTCCCAAAATGTTTGCCAGAATTTGATTGTTCTGAATTTTGGTACATAAATTTTAACATAATTTTATTTGGTGATTTAAAAATTAGAGGTAATAGTTAAAAAAAAATAATAATTTGTTTAAAACGAAAGCTCTATAAAATGTTCAAGGTCTTCACAAATGCAACAGTCTAAGAGCAGATTTTGTACTAATTTTTACATTTAGGTATAAAATTTCATTACAAACATGGACAAATTTGTTTTTTTCGTAGGTTCCTCTTTTAAGGAATTGACAAATTCTCTATAAAATAAGTATGAAAAATTAGCTCTTCGAATTTGAGATGAAAGAAAATTGTAGGTCCCATCCATTTCTGTTGAAAAACAAAAACAGATGAATTTTTGAGAGTTGTGTAATCTACTAGGCTCTTCGGTTCTTGACGAGTTGTCTCTCCATCAAATTTATTTATTTTTATAAAATTTTACTAATTTTATACTAATTTCCTTCTATCCACAGATTTTGGTCTTCCTATTGGGAAGTTCAGCAATCTGCTTTGCAAGTCATGCAACGACTCACACTGTTAGCAATTATAATGACAATCATCATCAACATAGCGAAATTGGTCTAGAAAGGATTTTGAAAGCAGTACATGGTTCCGAATCAAGAATTCCTTCACACACTAATGGCCAGAATTTTGAAGCCAGAAAACAAAGAGATTATGGATCCTTCCAAAGTCAAGGATACTCATATTCACCCAACCATAATCACCAAGGAATTTCCAATAATAATTATAACAATAATAATAATGGGTATCAATATATTCCACCAAATAATGGCGCTAACGGTTATCACTATGAAAATCCATCAGAAGCTGCCCAAAATGTTATTGGTCTTGACTCTTTTGGTTCAAATTATTTAAACAACAATAATGGATATCAAATTTCTACCGCACATCAGTTGTCTAATTCGGCTAAGGAAAGTCAAGGACAATCATCAAATTCGGGATATCATTATGAAGCACCATCAGCACAAAACTATAACTTCCGACCTGCATCAATAGAATTGGGCTACAATTATGACAAACCCAAATACACATCTAGCTCTAGTTCAAACTTTAAAGGCAATTCATATCTACCACAAGCATCACTATCATCTTCTTATAGTAGTTATCAAAATCAACAAAACCAAGATTATCAGGGTCAAATACATTCAACAGCTGTAAACGGATATCAATATGAAAGCCCTAAATATTCTGGTTATAATTATTATAAGCCTCAGCAGCAATCTGGTGGAATAAGTGAATCAAGTTTCAAAGGACAATCGTATCTGCCAACAAAACCCACTAGCCAAGGATATTCATATGAAAAACCTTCAACAGCTTTTAAAGGAGAATCTTATTTACCACTGCCATCAGGATGGTAGAATAAATTTTTTGTTTTTAATTATTCTTAAGTTGTTATACATAAATAATAGAAATTGTTATTAATAAATTTTTTTACTGAAATAAATTTCAAAGGAGTTTTTTTTTCAAAAATTTAAAATACAAATACAGTCGACTCTCCCTAACCCGAATTTCTCTCTAAATCGAATTTTTTAGCCATATTTTATTAATCCTATAAATTTTCCATACAAAAACAATTCTCTAAGTCAAACTCCCTCTAACTCGAAACATTCTCTAAATCGAACAAATCGTGGTGTCCCGAGAAAATTCGACTTAGGGTGAGTCAACTGTAGGTATTTCAAATCCTAAAAAAAAAAAATTTATCTGTAAGAAATCATGTGTTTCTTTTATTGTATTTTTATAAAAAAAAATAAAACATAAACAACATTTCAAATAAAACAAAAGATCAAAGCTCTGTCTGATGTACCTACCTAATATTTTTTTACCTCAAGAAATTGTGATAAATTGCCTACAGCGAAATACAAAATTTTTAAATCAGCGGGTGTTTGAACTTTGAAAAGCTAAAGGTAAACTTATTTGTCTTGATAATAATACCAGACATGTTTCTTATATTGCGCGTGAGGTAATAGAAAAAAAGAGTTATACGTATGACGGGTTATAAAAATGCGCAATAATATAAAGACTATATAAGGTACAAGTACCTATTAAAATTAATTTTTAAAATAAAGAACACTTGGTGGAGCTGTGCTGCTGATGGGATGTCTCTTCTTTGAATCGTTATATTTTTTTTACATTGACTGTGTATACAATTTTCGTATTTGTTTTATTTTATTATTTATTGAAGGTAAAATTTTGAAAAAAGAAACAATGTATATTTTAGGGAATGACATACAAAATAAAACTTCTTACCCTTTGATTATGAATCAAACAACAATTTCAATGTAAAAAAAGATTGAAGTGCTTGAAGTCTTTTAAACATATTTATTATAAAAAAAAATTGTGTTTTCTCAAAATGTCTTCGATTTAAATCTTGTTAAAAATTACGTTTTTTAACAATATTCGGTGGCTATACCTGATCCAGTTAAGCGAGAAATAAAAAGTAATGGCCGTCATATTGTCCAAAAGTCATTAAATTTTTTTCCCACTTAAGATGCTTGGTTGCGAAAATATAGGGTTTCGAAAACATTTTAAATAAAATGCACGACTGGGTCGCACTAACTTGCTCCTTTTTTTTATTTTTTTTTTTTTTGTATTATTGAGATCAAAACGCAACCTAAGACTCTTACAGATCAAGTGAGAAGGCCTTTGTACGATCACACTGTTGTTTTAAAGTCTTAGGACCAGTTTAACAGCACACACCAGAATAAATGCCACTTAAGATTTCCATTTTGTAACTTTCAGCCCAGTTTTGAAGTCTGAGTAAGTGACACTTTAGTTGCCAATACGCAAGACTTAAGTGTCACTTATTGATGTTAGTTTGTAATGTAAAATTGCTCTTAATTCTTTCACATTGGCCACTTAAGTGCCACTTACTACAACTGTGAAACTGAGTCTTAATATTAAAAAAAAAAAAAAAAAAACTATTCATCTGATAAAAAATAAATAAATAAATAAAGTATGGGAGCCTATATGTTATGGCACCTGTCAAAAATGTAGTTCAGTTTAAGGTAGTATTATGTGAGGTTATTAAATGAAAATATGGACAATATAGAACCGAGTTGCACATATGCATGGAATTTACAATTTAGACCGAAAAAATGTCAAAAAATCAATATAATTAGAAATAAATTAATTAAATAAGTTCTGGAATTGAAGGTTTAAATGAAACAACAACACTTGGGTGAGCTACCACCAAGATTTGTATAGGCTGGAGTTATAGCTATTTCACGACCGGTCTGGCGATCATGAGACTCCTTTTCATTGATGCTTGGTCATTGTTCAATTTTAATTTGGAAAACTTTTATGTGCCCCGAAATTGTTTTGACACCAACGCGATGTACATATGTACACCATCTGGTTTCTTATAAAAATCTCAATTTATGAGAAAAAAAAATTTGAAAATCGTTAAAGCGATTTTTTAAAAATTCTAATTTTTATATATAAAATTTTGAAAACATTTTTAAGAAAAAAAAATTTATAGGTACGTCATTTTTTAGCCTTTATTAATGCGGAGTTAAAGAATTAATTTTGAACAAAAATAATTTACTCATTTTTGAAATATCGGATTTTTAAAAAAACATGAAAACATTTTCAAGAAAAAAATTCGTACTCCATTTTTTAGCCTTTATTAATGCGGAGTTTGAAAATAAATTAAAAAAAAAATTTACTCATTTTCGAAATAACGAATTTAAAAAAAAAAAAAAACAATTTTTAAAATTTTTTTTTAAATCCAAAATTTGTTTTTTTTTTTAAATTTTGGTATGCAATATTATTCAAACTTATTAGAAGCTCTTCTGTAAAATTCAACAGATAATGAGATAATTGAAAACCAAAAAAATGGTTCTTTGAGAAATACCATTTTTAGACGATATATAGAATTTCCTTTTCAATAATATGATAGATCGTACTTATATTAGCTCACAAAAAATTTTTAATCAAAATCGTACAATTCGTTTTTGAGAAAAATGAGATTTTCCTTACCGGTTTTGAAACACCTGTATGGGAAGTACCTTTATTTTTGGCGTTAAGAATAATTTTTATTTGAAATCTGCTAGATAATGTCAAAAACCTGCTGTATGTCAAGCTTAGTAAAAATCGACCAAGTCGTTTTCATATAATTAAGTTTAAAAAAAAAAAAAAAAAAAAAAAATGAAAATTTTGGTATACAATATTGTTAAAATTATTGTAAACATTCTCTGTAAAAAAATTGATCAAAATCAGTTGAACGATTTTTGAGAAAATCGAAATTTAAAAAAAAAAAATGGTTCTATGGGAAGTACCATTTAAAACCATTTTCCGAAAAAAAAATTATAAATGGTAGCATATTTGTATACAAAATTACTGATTTTTTTTTAAATAAATGTGGGCACATTTTTGAGAAAAATAAGATTTTCATAATTTGGTAAAATAAATTGTACGGCAGGTACCGTTATTTTTGGTCATAAAAAAATAAAAAAAAACGTGTGGGGGAAATGCCTAAAAAAAAGCTATCACCAAGCATGCAAAAATATTAGAATAGATTTTCGACCTTTAAAAAAAGCTACAACATAGGTATTGTTGTAATTGTTTCGTTGATTTAAAAAAAAAAATTGTATCCAATTTATTTATCTATTTTTTTACAAACTGCCCCTCCCATCTTTAAACGGAGGAAAATACCCCAAACCCATACAATTTTTTCCTGTCTGGTTTCAGTCTTCCATGCCCTAGCTTTTTGTGAAATTCTACGGGAATCACCCTGTATTCAATTTAATATTAGCTTAATTAATTAATCACTTACTAGCGCCATTATGGGATGAAAATATAAATCTGAAAAAATTGTTGTTTAATCATTTGGAGCTGATTTAGACCCATTCAAGATGAAATTCTTTTTAACACCTACCCAAACGACCACCCTAACATATATACAGCTTTTGGAAAACAGAATTAATATCCATATAGGATTTCGACCTTCAGCCAATTCAGAACAAGTTTGAAAAAAAAAACATATATTTTTGGATATTTTATTTAAATATTTATATTCTTATTAAATTAATTTGTATTAATCAAAATAAACCTGTATTTTATTTTAATCACCTTAATTGCCTCAAGAAATATTATATTCTTACAAGTATGTATAGGTACTAGGTTCATAAAATTTTATTTCTGTAATTGGTGTGAGAATACAAATATAATTAACATTAAAGTTATCTACTAAAATTATATTTGTATTTAAAGGTCTTCAAGCAAACATATTGTCCATTAAGTAACTAAGCACTCAAATTCAAAAGATAGGTATAGTAGGTAGGTATATTTTGTGAATATAATTGAGCTTGTTTGCTCTTTGCAAAGTCAGTCAATCAATTTCCTCTGATGGCAGCCTTTATTATTTGACTTGACTTAGACTACAATATTAATAATTACATTTTACCACTCTCCCAATGTAAGAAACTTAACTTAAATATAATTACATTATTGGTACTTTAATAATAATAGACTGGGCAGTAAAGTTGCATTTTCAGTTGATTTTTACTTAAATGAAAAATTTACGTAAGATAATAACGGTAATAAAAAGCGTAGGGAGGAGTCATCTTCGTTAAAAATTTTTTGTGAATATTTGTTTTGTTTTTTCAAAAAATTGTTACGGTAAGATTTACCGCAACAAAAACCATTCCTAAACTCGGTTCTTAAAACCTCTTTCTGACTATGTTGTTTGGTCATAGTCTAATTCTCGTTATCTGTTTCTCTTCCATCCCAACCACTCCCATTTTTGGACCCATCATTTTGAGTCCGTTGTTCTCATGGAGCTGGAGAGTTGCTCAAAGAGGATAGCAATAGAGGTGCGATCGCGTGAGTCTCCAGCCCGTCCGCTGGCTCAAAAACCCGTCGTAATCGAAAACTTTGCAGAATTCCGAAAAAAAAAACCATCAATATGGAATAATGGTCTAGAAAATTTAATCATGCTTTGCTGCAGAAACCAGGTTATATAATTTTTCGAAGATTTTTAATTTTCGAATTCGAACTTAAAATTTTTCATTTAGCTCAGTTTTAGAAAATATTCGAATCCAACTTAAAAAAAAAATTGTTTGCTAAAGAAGAATCTGCATTAATTATTCATTAATTGGTAAATCAAAAATAATATCCTTAAAAAATACACCAATAGAGGTGAATATTTTTTTTTTTTTTCAATTTTACGTCGCAGATTACATAGTGTTAGGTAACATCAGACAGAAGAATACCCAAAGAATATACAAGCGAAAACAAAAGAAAATAATTTCAAATCTAATTTCTACCCATCACTCAGTGTGTCTGGCTCTTACAAATTCTCTGAAGGTATTGTAGTATAATACGTAACATAGGTATTTTAGATATATAAATATACATATATAAATATACCTATAGTTACCTCTTTTCCACTTTAGCACAATAAATGTTGTGACATGTGAAATGACACAAACAGACAAATTAGACATTTAATTTGCGAAGAGCTTCTCAACAGGAGATCCGCATCGTCCTTCCAAAGAACAATGATGGGTGGGAGGGGTGAGGTGGGCGAGGGAGAGCGAGTGATTTGCCATTTAAGGGACACTAACACGGAATACGGTCATTATTACCTGCCAACCTAATTTCCCTTTTAAATTAACCCGCAATGGCGTGTCATGCTTAACACAAGCTGATTGGGCGATAGATACGCCTTAATTAGATTTAAATTTAAAAATAAAAAAAAAATTATACTAAGGAAAATGTATGCGAATATAATCTAAGCTAGAACAGATAATTTATAAATACCTACATTATGTATGTGTGTAAGTAAATATGTATGTACGAGTTTTTATGTTATTTGGAGAAAACATTGAGAACCTAATCTCATTTCTACTCTCGTATTTAAATTTAGATAATTTAGGTCTAGGTTTAAATTAGTTAATTTTTACCTATTTTATAATGTACAAGAATAATAACAGCTTTATGTTGTTATATCAGATCCAAGGGCGTATGCAGAGTAGTAGTAGTATTTAATTTTATTTAATCATCAAAACTATGGGGCACTTCTCGATACAGTAGAGTTTTGCAATTTGTACAATGGTAAGTCTCATAATGCATAAAAAGGAAAAAATGTATTTTTTAAATTAAGGGGGCGTGGTATCCTGCCATTTAACAAAGATATTATTATTTATATGGAGCACTTCTGTTAACCCATTTCCGGCTAGAGCGTTGCGAAAACGCAACATCATATCTGAGGAGGTCTGTAAATTAACTGATTATCAATTTGACCTGTTTTTGTAATTTTTTATAAAATTTATTTTCCTGTTTTTGTTTTAGGACCTTCAAAATATGAAAATTTTAAAATTTTGAGATAGGTTTTTCGAACTATTAAAAAATGTCATCAAAATTATAATTTTTCAAGATAATGTCAACTACAGGTAAAATAATCTTACCCCAATTTATACACACACCCATAGATGCTTTTTTAAAATTAGGTTAATTATTACAACCCAGACATTTTATTTAATGAGTAAGTAAAAATAACAGAAAAAAGAAAATGAAGAGGTTAATTTAAAAAAAAAAAAATAAGCTGAATTTATTTAAATATATTTTACTAATTAATTTTAATTATTTGACGCGATGTACACCATCTGATTTCTTAAACAAATCTCAATTTATGAGAAACAAATTTTGAAAATCGTTGTTTTTAAATAATTTTTAAAGATAAAGAAAATTTTTAATGTAAAGGGTTTTCCAATAAGAGGTTTCATTTTGATATTTAAAAAAACGAGTATTTTTTAAGAGAAATCAATGGATAAAGATTTCATTGTAAAGAGGAAGGTATGCCATTAACAATTGAAAACGATATAAGCCAAATGGCCACCACGGCTACGGTTCGACCACCATATCCTTTTCATGAAATTTTTCATGACCAATTTGCACATTTACGTTAGCTTCACGAATTCCATCTTTAAAGTCTTGAATCGATTGTGGAGCATTGGCATAGACCTTATCTTTCACGTGGCTCCAAAGAAAAAAGTCTAAAGGTTATCGGTGGCCAATTGGGATCACCTTTTCGAGAAATAACACGGTCAGGGAATTTTTCTAGCGAAATTGCGATTTTTTCGTTGCTTGTGTGGTACGTAGCGCCATTTTTTTTAGAGAATTTTAACAATGCGTTGTTGAAGTGTGTATCGTTCCGTTTTTAGTAATGGCGTAGATTTTACTTGTCAAAAGTCAAAAGATGACAGCTTTAATAAAAGTGACAACTTCAAAAGTGACAGCTGCCCATATAGTGGGCTATTCAAAATTAAACCTTTTATTGGAAAACCATTTATATACATTTTTTAAGTATTTAATAATACGGAGTTTGAAAATTAATTTTGAAAAAATCATTTTTCCGTTTTCGAAATATCAAATTAAAAAAAAAAAAAAATTATTTTGAATTTCTTTTTTAAATCCTAATTTATTTTTGATTGCAAAATTTCATTAAAATCGATTCAACAGATAATAAGATATTCGAAAACCAACAAAAAATAGATACATTTTTTTCTAATTATATGGTAGATCATACTTAAATTAGCTCACATACAAATTTTAATCAAAATTGTAGAAGCCGTTTTTGAGAAAAATGATATTTTCCATACCGGTTTTTAAACACTTGTATACGAGGTACCGTTATTTTTGGTCATAAGAATATTTTTTTTATTTAAAATCTGCTAGATAATGTTAAAAAACTGCTAAATGATAAGTTTAATAAATATCGACATTTTCGAATTAATTAAGTTCTAAAAATAAATTGAATTTTTTTTTTTTTGAAATCCAAAAAAAAAAAGTTGAAAATTTTGAAATACCTACATAAATGTACTTTTAAAAGTTTTTGAAAGATTTTCTATAAAAAAATAGGAGCCGTTTTTGAGAAAATCGAAAAAATGGTTCTAGGTTGATACCATTTTATAGCCATTTTTCCGAACTTTTGTATTAATAATAACATCGTAAAAAAAAAAAAAATTTAAAGTTGTGTTCACGTTTTTGATAAAAATGAGATTTCCATTATTTGGTCCGAAAAATAAAAAAAAAACGTGTAGGGGGAATATCCAAAAAACGCTGGGCACCCAATTTAAAGAAAATCAAATCACCAGTTTAGGCTTTATTCGAAAGGACAGACATACAGAATTGAGAGACCCACTTTTTTCGACTTCGCTATCATCGTAATATCGATTTTGATCAAAATCTCCAGTTCGATTTTTTCTACGAATCCATAACTTGCCATATAGTAGGGTATATGGCAGGCTAGTTGGACCACTTTTTTTACTTGAAGTCTCATAATTATCAAACTATATTCATAGTACAACTATTGGTACTGGTATCAAAAGAGAAAATGGACTGACTTCTAAACAAAATTTGAAAAAAAATAAAAAAATGTAACCGCAGAAGAATAATGCTACCTAAAGTGGATTAAGTGTGGAGTAATTTGGACTAAGCCCTGAAAAGTTGAAAAACAAGTTCCATAAAGGACAACAAATCTAAAATTTTAAAAATTACCTACAGTCAAACAAACTAAAAAAAATTAACAAAAAAACTCTCCATGTAGTAATAACAAAAAAATAAATATGCGATAGGTTTAAAATAACTAAGGGATCGTAATCGCTTTTGTAAATGACACAAACAAAGAAGGGCTCATCTCTGGCTACTGCACATTTTGTATGAGCCGACTTTCGGGGTAAGTATGACACTGTATCCTCTTATCACCTGGAAAACCTTTAGAACGATAGATACATTTAAAACGCATCTATTAGAGAAACTCATTTGCAATAAATATATTACCTAGCCAAGATTGCTTCGAGAATCACGAAAAAAAGACACATTAGAGTCTTCACGGGTATTTACAAGTACCTACCTACCTAATTGCTGGTTGGCTTAAAGCAAAAAAGTATGCAAATATTATATAGATCTTTCAAGTTGCCTTTTTATAACTTTGAAAAATTGAAGTTATTCCTACAGAAAAAAGGACATAATGTACTTGTTAAATTAAAGACAATATTTATCAAAAATGTTTAACTGATAAAAGTTTAAGTACCATGCCTGCAAGAAAATACTCCTTTTAAGCATTTACTTTATTATTCTTATGCATTTAATTAAATTATTGGAAGAGTTAAAAACAACTCCCTCCCCAATAATCCACTCTGCGAATTTGTTTGGATTTATATTTTATTTAGGTTTAAGCAATTTATCACAATTACCTAAGCTGATTAAGCCAGGAATTTCAATTGTAACAATGTGTCCCATTATATGTATAAGTTCACAGTTGTTATTTGTATAAAGTGCGTGTGGTGTGGTGCGGTCAGTACTATCTTGAAATTCTTTAAAAATTATATTAAAATTTAACATGTTATATAAATTCTGTGACAACATGCTGCAGCTTTAGATATTATAATTTATGACCTAAACATAACACAAAACTTAACAGGGAAATAATACAAAAACACCGACGAGACGCAGCTCTCATTCCAAAAGTTTTATATCTATATTTATGTATATTTCTATAAAACACATTTATTGCATTTGTCAAAATAAAAATAAAAAAAAAAAAACTTCATTTAGAAAACTTTGTATAACATTTCACAGTGAATGAATGTGCCAATTGGGCCAATAATATATTTCTATGAGAAATAAATTGCTCTTATCTCAACCCAAAAACATATTATAACACATTCACAGTCACATTATATACGACGACGACGCATATAATGTTGTTGAGAAAATATGAAAAAGTCTTTATAATGTGGCTAACTAAACTACATACCTACTCGTATGTAGTTATTAATGTATAAAACGGGTCATTCATTTTTCGGTTTCGAAAGTAAAGCTAAATAAAGCATACAGCGATCCATTTTTGATGAACATTTTATTTCAATATAAATTTTGGACTTTGCCATTAAGTTTGAAAAACAATAATCATTCAAATGGCCGCCTCGAGAAGATTCGCAGCATGCGATTCTTTTGAGATAATTTTTAACCATTTTTTTGCACATTTTGGGGCGGTATAGAAGTCGGGAATTATTCGCGTAAACACGGTATTTTGCGTAGCCCCACAGAAAAAAATCTAACGGTGTCAAATCGCATGATCTTGGTGGCCAATTGACGTCGCCAAAACGTGAATTTACGGGACCAGGAAACTTCTCACGCAATAAAGCCATAATTGGTCGTGTTGTGTGTGGCTTGTTATCCCGTCTTGTTGGAACCACATGTCGTCCAAGTCATGATCTTCAATCGCCGCCGGCCAAAAAACAACGGTTATCATTTGACCATATCGCTTCAAATTGACTGTAACCGTCTGCTCATCAAAAATACGGACCAATGATACCTTTCGACTGTGCGCGCATTACGATGATGCACAGGCTTTACAACATCAGTAACGTTCCCAATCTCTTCGAATTTCTTTTCACAATTTTACCGATTGCTTGCGTTAGTAGTTGGTCGATTATGACGGACATAATCATTGCGTAATGCGCGAAAAGTGGCTACGTTTGAATCACCACTTTTGTAGTAATTTTTAATAATTTTAACGCGTTGTTCGATTGTTAAGCGATCCATTATTGTAAATGACAAACATTTAATTAATATTATGGCAATTCAAATGACAGCTGAGTTTGACAAGTGTCAAATGCCAGCGCTCCCAACTTCAATCCACGAAATGAATGACCCGATATTTATGAAGCTTTTCTTCCTTTTTCAAATAAATATTCATTTTCATATAGTTTTTATTTTTAAATTTATTTTTAAGCATTATGTATGTATGTATGGTATAGGTACATACATATTATATGCAAATTCAATTTTATATGCATGCATCTATAATAAATTGTATAACGATGTGATTTTTTTTTTTTTGTTGAGATGAATGGGAAAAGTTTTTTTAGGTTTTATATACATTTTTTTTATTGAACAAGCTTTTTGCAAAAAACTTATATTGCATCGAAGGAAAAACAAAAGAATACAACAAAAACAAAAAAAAAAGATTGTCAAATAAAGTTTATTATAAAACTTCTGTGCAGCATAAGTTTTTTACTCGATATAGCGTATTTTTATTTTTTTTATATTTGATGGTTATGCGTGTGTATACGTTCATACATACGACAACATGATGACGATGAGTAATAACTAGTTATGTGTTTCTTTCTATTTTTTTTTATTTCACTTCAAAAACAAAGTGAAATATAGAAACAATAAAATGCAATTAGCTTGTATTAAAGTTTTTGCATTTATTTTTTAAATGTTGTTGATAAAGTAATAAATAAACTAAAATTCGTACAATTTACATACATCATTATCGTCATGTATGTTTTTGTTAAAACCTTGTATAAGTACAAAAATTAAAGTTAAATGTATTTCTGATAAAAATTAAATGCTCGACTGGATCGCTGGAACTGTGGTTAAACTGGCTTAGATTTTTATAGATTTTTAAAATATATCTTTTAGGTACATACATATATAAAATCCATAATATATTATAAAAAATGCGAAATAGACACAGTATGAATTTTTGTAAAATATGATTTAAAAAAAAAAAATGTTTGTCTTATTTTTTGTTAAAAAATATTTCTTTTGTATAAAGGGTATCTTAATTAAATTCACGGAAGAAGTTATTGCGGCAGTCTGAGAGCGTAGCGCCGCCGCCGTCTTTTGGTGACCCAGTTTTCACGGACAAAATTAGCCGGTTCTCAAATCCGTGTAGTCTTCTTTTTCATTTCCAGTCGAAATTCCAATTTTTAGCTCCGTAGTGTCGTTATTCGGGCTCATAAGAATCCAACAAAAGATTCCCCATACAAATCGAATAATGATCCGTCGAGTTATGCGCAGCACAATACCATAATTTTGAAGATTAACAAAAACATCCAGATGAAAAAATAAGCCATATCTATCGCTTAAATGATTTTCTTCGAAAAATCACAACGAATCTTTAAATATTTTTTAAAACTTTTTCTTATATGAAAACTCGTTGTTCTTTCGTGTAGAACTCTATTTTTATATGACCATAAAATATCATAAATGGCGTGAAATTCAAATCTTGGATGAATTTTGAAACACCCTTTATAGATGTATAAGTTCTTTAAAATTTTTAAAGAAAAAAATTGGCATGCTAATTCTAAGTTTTAAAAATATTATTACGTACAACAAAAAACGCTATTTAAAAAAATTCACTAACCCGTTTTCAAAATACTACAGAATTTTCCAAAACAAAAATTACTTTTTTTTAGAAATTCTAATGTTTTCTTTTTTTGAAAATTTGTATAAATATTATTTTGAAATTAAAGGAATTGTTTACGAATTTTGGTCAAAATCGGTTTAAGCCATGTTAAGAAGAAAGTCGAAAATAAAAAAAAAAAACTTTTGAAAGCACGTCAGGGATCGCACTCATAATTTTTCGTATAAATTTTTTTTTCCGAAATGCAGACAAAATTTAAATTAGTACACATAAATATTTTTTATCAAAATCGTTGTAGCTGTTTTTAAGATAAATAACCTCTTGCATATCGGTTTTATGGTATGTACCGTTATTAAATTAAAAAAAAATTATTTCCACTCTAAAAAATCACCTAAAAATTTTAAGTACCAAGTTTGAAGAAAATGGCTTCAGTGGTTAAGGCAGGCAGACCCTCAATTAATATTAACATACAGAGAGAAAGACAATTTTTTTACCCACCTACTTCGTACTCTCTATCATCGTAATAATATCAAGTTTGATTTAAATATCGAGCTCGATTATTTTTTATGTCGCAACTGTATATTTCTGACATTGTCGCATTATATAACATTATCAGTTTTATCGTTGTATTTGTTTTTTTTTTTTTTTTAATTATAATAATATTTCTTTTTAATAATTCTAATTCTTCTACAAAAATTCCCCTCCACTTTTTGTCTTGTTTCGACTTAATCTTTTGTCGCATCTTAAAAATCACTCTGTATATACAAATAGTTTTTTTTAAATAAACGTTTTGTTAAAAATTTTATTCTCAAAAATGAGTGAATGAATATGTATCCCAATCAGATGAATTACACTCAGACTTAAAAACAAAAAACACAGTAATATCGTTCATAAGAGCAAGTACGTGTGACCCAGTTTTGTACTTTTATTTACTTACCTCCTATTAATAAAAGACTAGCAACAAAGAGTTATTAGGTACTTAAGCTTGTTATTCTAATTAATAAAATTGCAAAAAAAGACGTCCGTCGTAAAGTCAAAAAGTATAGTGTTTGTTGTTTTAAATTTTAAGTCCTTTTTTATAAAATAAATTAAAGACAAATTAACATCGTCTTAAGTTTTAAAGAAATATGGTTTTAAATTTAGGAAAAATAGACAGCTTTAAAATCAGCAAGAAATGCTAAGTCTTTAAAACAGGTATCGGTTTTTTTTAATTAATTAATAATTTTGGCCTTAAAGGAAACGGGTTGGAATGATAAATTATCACATGTATACTTTTAACAAAGTTACTTGTATTTTGCGGTTTGAGTGGAATTCTGAACGAATTCTTTCAAACTTTTAACGAAAGTTGTTGATCGATCCCTTCGAGGCAATTTTACGTATTTTTAAGCGCGTTCTTTAAAAATTCTTAACGAATTTTCTTTGGTGACTGTAGAATTCTTAACGAATTCTTTGTAATTATTTTGTACAGCTTTGATGTTCTTCAATTTTTCCGCGCGCGTTCCTCAAACATTTTTAACGAATTTTCTTGTAGAATTCTTAACGAATTTTGTTGTTTTCCAGTTTTTTGTGTAATTTTACATATAAAGGATGAGTATCGTTAAAACTCTTAACGAGTTTAATTTTGAGAGCATGATTTCCGCGCCATTCCTTAAAAATTCTTAACGAATTTTCTTGTAGAATTCTTAACGAATTCTTTGTAGTTCTTTCGACTAATTTGATGTTTTCCAGTTTTTGGTGTAATTTTACATATAAAGGATGAGTATCGTTAAAACTCTTAACGAGTTTTATTTTAGGAGCATGACTTCCGCGCGCGTTCCTCAAAAATTCTTAACGAATTTTCTTGTAGAATTCTTAACGAATTCTTTGTAACTAGTTCTTTCGACAAGTTTGATGTTTTCTAGTTTTTGGTGTAATTTTACAAATTTAGGATGAGTATCGTTAAAACTGTTAACGAGTTTAAAAATTCTTAACGAATTTTCTTGTAGAATTTTTAACGAATTCTTTTTAGTTCTTTCAACAAGTTTGATGTTTTCCAGTTTTTGGTGTAAGTTTACAAATTTAGGATGAGTATCGTCAAAACTCTTAACGAGTTTTATTTTGATAGCGTGACTTCCGCGCGCGTTCCTTAAAAACATAACGAATTTTCTTCGAAGTATGTATTACAATTTTGTACGAAATTCTTAACGAATTTGTTTTGTTGTTTTTAATTTTTGCCGTATCTTCATTTTATTTTATTTACTTCCGCGCACGTTTGTTAAAAATTCTAAACGAATTTCTTTGAACATAAATTACGAATATTAAGCTATGATAGTTTTTTTTTTGCAAATTCTTATCCAGTTTTTATTAAATCTCTTAACGAAATTTAAATCTAAGTTCTTGACGTTAGTTTTCCTTGGCACACGATAGTACACTAAGTTTCAAGCAACTGTGACAATTTTACATTCAATCATAATCAGTCAGTTCGTTTTAGCAATACGTTCAATAGTTTAAAAAAAAAAAATTGCAAAAGACAAAATGGAAAAATCGTCTTCAATGAAAAAGAAAAAAACGTATAAACTTAGTGAGAAAGCAGATAGATTTGAATTCAGGGAGCATGAGAATCAAAGGCGCTGAGCACAGGGAGTATGTGAATACTTCTTAAGAAGGTCCAGGGACTATGAGCACAGGGGACGAATGTTCACAAAACTTTAAAAACAGGGAACTTTAATAAAAATATGGCCTTATTATTTGAACGGGATTTTATTTGAAAATTCATGATCTGTTATGATCTGTTAATACATTATAATATGTATTTGGGTTCAGCATATATGTATGTATGTACGTCACGTTTGTTGTCATTGTCATTGTCATTTTCATTGTAATTTTTTTTAAATAAAAGCAATTAAATTAAATACATGAACAGATCGCACGAACTTGCTCTTATGCTTCAAAATTTAAAAGTGGATAGACAATGAAAATTTTACAGGAAAGATGGAGCAATTAGGAAAGAGCGACATTATTGTGTCGAAAGTCGATTTAGGTTGCCCAACAATGTTTTCATCTAAAGTATTTTTGTTGGTTTCTAAAAAAAAAAAAAAAAACAACTAACCGACTTATCTCACGCATCATAAATAATTCTTTTCAATTTAAGTTTATTTTATTGGTCACAATAACTATTCATCCAAGAACACATCTCTATAAAATGATATCTAAGAAACAACCGACCGTCTCAACTCCAAACTCCCACAGCACACACAATTTTAGGCAAAAGCAATATATTTAAATTTCTATGATGGATCATAACATTTAAAGGAAAATTCTACTTTTTTTTTTTTGTTCCCCTGGGGGCACTTGATTTCTTTTTTTTTTTTTCTTTTGTTTTCTCCTTTTCTTTCTTAATCTGTTTTAAGCGTATGGAAATGCGTGTGTAGGAACTTTTTGAAAAAGCCAACTTTTCGGACTGAAAAATTAACTTTAGTCTTTTTTTTTTTTTGTATTCATTTTAATTTTTTTTTTCTTGTTGTATGCCAACAAATCCCAGGACATATTTAAAAATCACTTAATATGCAGTGAACAAAAGAAATAGGATTTATTTAAGTAAAAAGTTACTTTAACAACTTTTCCTTACTGCTTTTTTTTTTTTTGTTTCCTTCGGTTTTTATGCGAGCTTAAGGGGAAGAGTATACAAAAAAGGAGGGTTATGTACTTTACTTATACTATTTTTTTTTTTAACTCAGCAAAAGGAGAGGGAGAGGAAAAGTGACGTGGCAAATGATGATGATGATGATGATGGAAGTTTAAAGGAGTTTTTTTTTTTTTTTTTCATAAACCGCCAAGAACAGAGCTCATACGTTTACCATGAACTTTTTTGTTTTTGAGTGAGAGGTGAAGGATAACATTTTCTATTCACTGCCAAACTTGATGTTTTATTAAAAAAAAAAAAAAAAAAACTTCAAATGTGTTTGCATGTGTGGTGTAAAAGTTTCTTTTGCAATCGGATTAGATGAAAGAAATATCTATATAGATATATCTTTTTATTTTTATAAAAAAAAATACAAAATGTTCATTTTTTATTCAAAGGGTTGCATCACGCTGTTTGTTTTATATTATTTTTTTTTTCTTAGTAAAATTTGTTTTATTTGGTGAGAGGGAATATATTATATAAATAAATTTGATATACCTATGTCCTATATACGTTTAAAATTCCTTCTAAACATTCAATGGGAAGTAATTCAAGGCATAATTCAAACTGAATGAAAAGTTTAATGTTACGAGCTTAGTAGTTGTGTTGTTACATTAGTTTCAAAATAAAACATATTTTTATTTTTTATTTTATCAGGGGTTGGGGGGACATGAGAATTCCTTCTAATAAATATGATATGAGAGAGAGAGAGAGAGTTATGGGAACACTTTTGAATGAATTGAACTATCTATAGTTAAATAACTGAACTGAATGATTTGAGCTATTGAACGAATTCTTTCGTTTAGTTTAAATGAAATAACGATTTGATTTAAAAAAAAACTGAGATTGGGTAAAATGGTAGTAGACTACAGATTTTGTGCTGAGAAATTGAAAAGGACACTTTTTTAGGCTGCTAAGCAGTGAAGAAATCCAACATTCCACTGTTGCAGGCAGAACACTTCCTTCAAATTAGACGGTGGTGATGTTCAAAATCTCCGTCTTCCCGACCTATGATACAAGAATTGCAATAAGCGATATCCAAACTTAAACTTACAAGGCTGCTAGTGCTGCTGGCCCTACAGCCGAACTATTCAAAACAGCGGGAGATGATTTGATACGGAGGATATACTTAATCTTCCATATACAAATTGTTCGAATGAAAGTATTGGTGTCTGTCTGGTCTGTTTGTATCTTGACTTGCAGCCTAAACCACTGAAGCGATTTTTTTTATTTTTAGGTGATTCTCTGAATTAAAATTATTTATTTTAGCTCCAAAAATAACGGTAGCTGCCATAAAACCGTTATGCAAGATATTATTTATATCGGAAACGGCTCTTACGATTTTGATCAAAATTATTATGTGTCCAATTGTAAATATTTTCTGCATTTCGGCAAATGTTTTTTTTTTTTTAACAACAAATTTTTACTTGCCACAGAACCGTTTTTTTTTTTTATTTTGTTTTATTTTCGACTTTCTCGTTAACCTATTTCGAGCAAAATTTTTTATGTACAGGGTATCCTTTTAAGTGGAAATAATAAAGGGTTTTCCATTAATGGCGATTTTAAAACTTAATAAAACAAGTTGTATATGAGATATCAATAAGGTTTTATTTTTATTTGAGAGCCCTATCAATGACATTATGTGTGAAATATAACATCAAATGGCCGCCGCGGCTTCGCTGGATGGCTCGGATTCGAAAGGTCCAGTTTTCGATAACATTGGCGCATAAATCAGGCTGAATTTGAGTGATGGCATCGATTATGTTGTCTTTGAGGGCCACGGTGGTTTGCGCATAACCCCCGACTTAAGAAAGCCTCACAAGAAAAAGTCCAAAGGAGTCAAATCACACAATCTTGGTGGCCAAGATCACGTCGCCTCGGCGCGAGATAACCATGCCATGAAACCGATCGTGCAGAATATCGATTGTGTCTTGAGCTGTGTGGCACGTATAGCGCCATCCTGTTGAAACCATATGTCTTCGGTGTCCATTTCATCCAATTCAGGCCACAAGAAGTTGGTGATCATCGACCTATAGCGATCGCCGTTGAAGGTGATGGCCTGGCCAGCATCATTTTCGAAGAAGTACGGACCGATGACGCCTCCAGCCCAAAATCCACACTAAACAGTAACTTTATTTGGATGCATTGGCACCTCTTGAATCTCGCGTGGATTGGTGTCGTTAAAGATCCGGCAATTTTGCTTATTCGCGTACCCAATGATTTTTCGACCAAAATTGGGATCAACTTCCAACTGCTCCAAAACCGAATTAGCGAAAACACGACGTGTTACTCGATGCTGTAACTTGCCATGATGATTTGTCTTTAGTAACTGAATAAAAGACGATATTTAGACAGAAAGTAAAAGAAACATTATGGTTGCCACGAGCTGTCAAAATCAACCCGTTCCTATTGGAAAACCCTTTATTACATAATTATGCACATTTTTTATAAAAAAAAAGAGTTGGATTAAAAAAAAAGTCGATTTTTTTTTTATTTAAGAAATCAATATTTTAAAAACAGGTTAGTGAATTTTTTTTAAGAAAATAAGTTGTATTTTTATTAAATACTTACAAAATTGAATAATAGGTACTAACTTTTTAAATGTTAAAAATCTTATAAAAACGTACATTTTATTTCAACAATTAAACATTAATTTTTATGAAAGCCGTTTCGATGATTTTTTAAATTTTAATTATTCCTTTTTCGTGACTTTTTTATTTAAAATACATAGTTGACATGAAGCTTACAAAAATAGGATTCAACTATTTTTTTTTTTTTCAGACAGTGTTTTTTTATTTTGGGGATTAAAATAGTAATTTAAAAAACGAGTTTTATGGTTATTTTTCATTTTGGCTTATAAATAAATAAACTATAGGGGAGAGTGGGGCACTTTTAAATGCGGGGTACCTTTGAACATGGCTAATAAAATCTTAACAAATAAATTTTTCAAAGCGTAAACTAAATTGTAAACATGGCAATACCGATAGCTTTACACGTCAACGATTTTGCGGAGCATCTCTTATGTTCATCTGACAATAGCTTTATATGTAGTTTTGTAGTTTAAATTTTTTTTGCTACGGTTTTCGTTTTTGAAAAATTATTATTTATTAAATTTACACCCTCATTTTGATTAGCATGAAGGTGAAGTTCTTGATAAATATGTTAGGTTAAATAACTAAGGCCGAGTTTTATGTTGTTTTACATGTTGGGGCAGTTTTGAACGAAACAGGCGGGGCACCTTTGAATGGTTTTAAGACTAGTCCTTGAAAAAAAAAAAAATGATTTACACCCTTAAAAAGATTTTATATCATATTAAAGTTTTTTGTATATTCAGCTTCTACATAATTAATTTATTCCTACACAGTTTATTCTTTCCTTCAATAGATAAACTCTTATACTCACATTATTAACTGTTGGAAATAATTATAAATTAAATAATTCCGTTCAAAAATGCCCCAGTTAAATTCAAACCTGCCCCACATGTAGGGGTATCTTTGAACATAATGACCTTTTTTTATACTTTAATAAAAATAATATATAAATCTTTATTAAATTTATTCAATAATGAGTTTAAATTAAACTTTAAATACATATCTCGAAGTGCCAACAAAATGTTTAAATATGCCCCCTCTCCCCTACACATATTTATTAATAGCTAACCTGTCAAGGCTTTGTACGGGCACACAAAGCTAAAAAATCTTTAAAATTAAAAAAATAGTATTTTACTATATGTCTTCAATTTCATTGACTCCAAAGTCGAAATTTTATTATGCTCGCTTCGCTTAGCCCTGCAGCCCGAAGCCCCGAACCCAACAATAACTTGGTCAACTGAGTTATATTTATATTTCATTTTTATACATAATATATCTACATATATTTACATACATTATAAATATTTTTAACAATAATTTTGTTTAACCTATTTTGCCCGATAATTAACTAAGTTTTAAAAATATCCTCTAAATATGAAATATTTTTTAAATATGTATGTATAACTTAAAAAAAAAAACAATTTGTGAAATCGGATGCTATATTTGTTTTTTTTTACCCAATTTCACCCTATAAAATACGTAACCTTAAAAATATCTTCTTCTTTAGTTATCCCAAAAGACAAATATATCTGCTTAATAAAATGTATAATCTTTCACAAATAAAAAGGAATGTTAAAAATACGAAGGTGAAATGGGGTTAAACTAAAAATTTAACCCCATTTCACCCTATAAATAGTTTAATTTTTATAAAGCGATTGAAATTTGTTTTTTTTTTTTTTTTCTTATATTTTGACAACAAAACTGAGCAATCCTGTCCTGAGAATGCTTATATGTAGAATGTAGATCTGAGAATATCAGGTGTTGGTTTAATGCTCAACAGATGACGTTGTTAAAAAAAAAATTAATACGAGTTAATTTGGAATGGAATTTTGTGCCGAAATTTCAAAGCAATCAGTGAAGATTTAAAATTATGAACAAACGAACATTTACATTTATTTATACATACCTCACGAAGTGAATAAACTGTTTTTGTTTTTACATTTGACAAAAAAG
Organism: Epistrophe eligans; assembly: GCA_951394125.1. Classification (NCBI taxonomy): domain Eukaryota; kingdom Metazoa; phylum Arthropoda; class Insecta; order Diptera; family Syrphidae; genus Epistrophe; species Epistrophe eligans. The sequence goes on along the minus strand of OX596028.1, from coordinate 105,333,395 downwards.
ATTTTCAAAGGTGTTGGATCTTGTTGAAAGATTTTCTTCTAATTTGATTTTTTTTTATTTAATAATCGATTGAATGGATTATAGACGAACTATAGCTAAAATATGCATTTTCTTAAGACGTTAAAAAAGCAGTAACGTCAGTTTGTGAGATAAGTAAAGAAATGTATAACAGTAAAGTACAAGTTCTTGCAATCCAGTCGTGCATTATTTTTATGATGGTCTACGCCAATAAGTCCTGTGACATTGAACCGATTGGACTCACAGAGTTATTGCTGATATGCGGCATCGCACTTCCTCGAAAATGTGGTCCAGTCTTGGTGTTCCATATTGTGATTAATACGAACCAGCATTGGTTCAATACATTAAACATATCAATGATAATATGCCATCATTATATTTTATTTTAATTATATTTTCAATAAAACCATTTTTATGAACGAATTACAGCATTAAATGTGTTTTTTTTTTTTTTTATTTTGAAAGTCTTTACCTCTAAAAAAAAAACACCCTTTGGTATATCAGATAAATTCTGTAACGTTTATTTATGATTTTCTTTTTAATGAGAAATTTTGTTATGCTCTTATGATAAAAATTTAAAATTTCTGAATTTACAATAAAATATAAAAAAATGTCTATGGATGGCGTAAATATGAAATAATATCTTTTTATGGATTTTATTTATGTAGTTTAAAAATATAATGAAATTAAAAACAATTAAAGGACTAAAAGGATTAAAAAAAAAAAACATTTCACACAAAAGTCATCAACATGGGAATTATTTTTTTTTAGTAGTTGGAATTAAAGACCTTTTCCACTGTAAGAGTTTTTTTTAACCATTTTAAATACTATTTCTATCTTTTTGTTTGATTTATTATTTTAAAAATATGTATCTGTACCTAATTAATTGAGCAATTAAAATGTTGTTATGCAATATTTTCGATAAAATAAAAATATTTATTTTAATGATATTACATAAACAATGCAATGCAATGTTAATGAATTAAAATTGCGTAAAGTAACAAAGGAAATAAGCAAATTAAAATTTAAATGGCTTATCTACCTATTCCAGATAAATTTTGTATAACTAACTCACAAAGGGAAAGTATTATTGGTTTCAATTTAGTAATTCAAAGGAATTTATTTTGTGCATAGTATATCGACAGTTAAAATGCAGGACCTTTTTTTGCCTTTTTTAATCCGAAAAATTAAAAAAAATATTAATCATAAAAAAAAAACAGAAAATTCAAAGCAACGTCCTTTTGCACTTTTAGCGTAACAATGTTGTTCTGAACATTTTGCAGAAAATGGCAGACTTATAGTTTGCATACAAAATTTGGCAGGATTTTTTTTGAAGATTTGAATGAAACAAAAACAATTGGGTGAGCTACCACTAAGATTTTATAGGCTGGAGTTATAGCTATTTCACGACTGCCAGGCCGATCATCAGACTCGTTTAATGGTGCTTGGTCATTGTTCAATTTTATTTGAAAAACTTTTTGCCCCAGCTAGGGATCAAACCTGGACCAACCTGGATTTTTCTTTTATTTCTGAAAAATCATGCAGAATTGACTCACGACTCACGAGGTTCTGCACTTTAATTATCGATATTTAGAAATTAGTCCCTGTAGCCCAAGCTTACTGCACTTTTAGTTCGAAAAAAAATAGTAAGTAAGTAAGTAAGAATTTTAAAGGAATATATATTTTTTTCTGGCAAAAAGAATGATTAATGGCTAAAAACTCCACTGCTGAATCTGGCTACATACAAATTTATTCAAGGTTTACATGTAGTAAATGTAGTAGCCCGTGGTGTAATGGTTAGTGCGTTTGACTGTTGCGCCGAAGGTCTTGGATTTAATGCTCAGCCTAAGCCACCTAAAAAAAAAACAGAAATGTTTTTCATGGGTTACTGCCTCTTGCGAGGAATTGAAAAATCCTCCAAGAGTATCTCATGTTATGAGAAAAGTGCTTCTCACCCTAGCCGTTTGGATTCGGCAAAAAATTGTGGGTCCCCTCTATTCCTACCAACAACACGCACACAGGAATGGTTGAGAGTAAGTCACTAGGCCCTGGTTCTAAACGAGCTGTCGTACCGGCCATTTTTTTTTTTTTACATGTCGAAAATATCGGTTTTTGACAAATAACTGTTAAAAGATAAATATTAATGAAAAGAACTTTGCATACAATTTATAGATTATACGATTTTATAGAAAAAAGATTGTAACATTTTTTTTTCTCCGTCTAACAGTTTAGAAGATATGGCCATTTTAAAAAATCGAAAAATAGCTAAAATATCAGTTTTTCACTTATAACTTCTAACTGGTGAGAATTTTCGAAAATATGTTTATACCTAGTTTAAAAATTTATATTGCCTGTTTTAACAATTTAAACAGATCCTTCCTAACATCGATCATTTAAAAGATATAATTATTAAAAAAAAAAAAAATATTGTTAATTTTTTGTCCATAAGAACAATCTGCTATAAGATATTGCTTCTTCAAAAAGGCAAAGTATTGAAAATATAGGTTTTCTGTTGTATCTGAAAATGTTATATTAATACCTACATATACATTTTTTGTTTGCTGTTACAAAATTTTTGTTAATCTCTACAATTGAACCTCAACATATTTATTCTAATCATTAAAAAAAAATTCATTATTAAAGTTAATTATGATCAAAAGTTAAAAATACTGGTTTTTCGATTTATTACTTTTAGGAATGGTAATGAAAAATAATTTAAAATAAAAATATTTTAAAACTTTTTTCCTTCAAAACGATCTAAATATTACAAGATATTGCCACTTCAAATTATTTATAATAAAAAAATATAGGTTTTGTGCATACAGCTCTTAAACAGTATATTACTATGTCTGTTTTTTTTTTTTGTTATAAAATTTATAGATTATGTAAAAGTCTAAAACTGAAAATCTACATATTTTTCTTTATTAGAATCATTTAAAAAATGTCATTATTAAAACAAATTGGTCAAAATTTGAAAATACTGTTTTTTTGCTCTTTACTATAAAATAGTATTTTTTGAAAAATAATGTATGCTCATTTTATAAATTATAATAAATTTACTACAAGAAATATTAAAACATTTTTTTTTTTGTATACGAGGTGTCAGTTACAAGAAATTGCGACTTGAAAAAATGGTTCAATTTCAAAAATAAGGCCAAAAAAAGTTTTCAAATATAAAGTCATTCTTCGGAAAAAAAAATCCAAATGAATAATTAAACGAATTTACCGTTATTTTGACAGAAGAAATACTGGTTAAAAAGCCCATTTCCAAATCTGACTAGGTACCATATAAAAGTCACTCAAAGTCAAAAGGTAGAAAATATGAAACTCAGATTTGGCAATGGACTTTTTAGCCAGTATTTGAACCTTATTTCTTATAAAATAAAGATAATATTGCATTTACAAAAATTTCACTTGATTTTTTTCCGCATAACAATTTTATATTTTTGCACAAAATGATTTAGTACTTAAATTACTTTTACATTTCTGTAAAATTCGATTTCAGTATTAAACAAATTAAATGAAATTTTTATTAGTTTTATTTTTCATACCATATAACTTCAACTACGTCACTGAAAAACCGGTAACCACTAACCTTAAAGTTTAAATAGTTGTACCTATTTAAACTATAAGTAACAACTTTTTAGCTTTGAACCATTAAAACTAGTTCATGCAACCTATTAAAAAATGTAGCCTTCTACCTTAATACGCCATCCAAAAGATATGTTAGGTACATATGTATGTATATCCATGTACATATACATATGTATATCTCCCTTGGTTACAATTATTATATCTGTATATAAGTTCAGCTGCCTATATACCTACAGATTTTAACATTGTGACTTCTTTATCATTTATACCTTCATACATAATACTGGGGTACCTTCAATCTACTGCAGTAAATCCATGTTCTTTCCCAATTTATGAAAATAAAGCCATCCGGTATTACACAGCAAAGCTATATCCAATTATTAAAAGAAGACAATTGTGAAAAAATAATTGGCAACCAAAAATATGTAGGTAACAGAGATTCACATGAATGATTTTATGCAAAAATAATAATGCGGTGCTGCTGTGATACGACGACGACGACGACGAGATGTGATGGTGTAGTAAAGTTAAAAAAAAAAAATAATAAAAAATCATTACAATGTATGCTGTGCTATCTACGGTATCATGTCTGGTCTGACTGCCTGTCCCTATATTTATTTTTTTTAGCAACTATAAGGTTTCGTTATCAGACATAGCTAAGTATACCTTCATACCAACACACTTGATTCTGTTTCGAATATATTGAATTTACATATATCTACATATTTATGTATGTTACATCTACATTTTTCAATTTTAAGGGTATAACGGTACTTTGTATGAATATTTTGACAATTTGTTGTTTATCAAATGTGAATGTAAATCGACTAAGCGCGTGTCAAAAACCACAAGAGAAATAAACATTGATATATAAATATTCAAAGGATTATACCGAATTATTCGCACAGCTAAAATTTTATGTAGATGAACATTAAATACCATTAATCAAAGTAAAGTAGCTTAAGATGAATTTTAAACATTTTTTAGGAAAAGAATTTTAAACTTGAAATAATTATTCAAAGAAAATTATTTTGAAAAGGATACTGAAATTTCTAGTCCCTATTTGAGGTTGACAATATTATCAATTGATAATTGATACATTTTGAAAACCTAAGGTTAAGAGGGGCGTGGTTAGCTCTGAGTCTGCTGCGTACACGGGTCCATTGTGGTCCCCTGTAACAGAGATAACTCCTAAACTAATGGTTGACATAGGCCGGTTCATTTACGAACCACCCCGTTCTTTCTATAAATTTCCTCATGTTTGCCATGGAGACCTACGCTAGATCCTCAAATCGTCAAATTCTACAAACAAATCTGTTTCCAATTTAGCGGAGGGGATTTGTTTGGAGGTTTGGAAAGTTGCAGAGCAAGTGTTTAATGGTTTCTATTTCTTCAACATCTTGATAGCTCCTACAGAAATCGGGTGCGTAAATACACAATCTAGTGGGCATTGTAGCAATGATGGCACAATTCCCCGTTAGTACACCTATCAGGGTTCTAATATTCTTTTTACTCAGTGATAAAATATATCGAGTTTCATTTTCATTAATTCTAGGCCATAAACTTCTAGAGATGATGCAATCGTTTCTAGATAACCAGGAGTTATTGATTTGCTCTTTCGTTATTAGGTCTATCTTCCCTTTGATCATGCCAACTGATATTACATAACCCAATTGATACAATTTTTGATTATTACAAGAAAATTGATAATTATCACAGAATAGTTGATAATTTATTTTTTGTTTACTAAATTGAGGTTAATTGTATCAAATTTAAATATTTATCAATTTATCATTTAATAAATGAGAATTTTAAAATGGGGAGTAAATTTCAATCACCAAAACACTTTTTTCAAATTAAATTTAGGACTTCAAACATCAATTAATACAGCATGGCGCAAACGTTATGATTTAATTATTGAATTTTTTTTTGTTTAGGTACGTGTTTTTTTTTGAAAATTAACTTTTAAAAACTTGAGAGCAAATTTTCCAACTTTTCTGTTGTATGCACCACAAAACTTGCATCTATGCGATTGCAGGATATTTTAATAGTTTTTATTACAAACATTGATCACGAGTGTCTATGCAGTTAATCTAGATTTAAATTACCGAATTCCATGCATCGGATCTAAATTGATTGAAAAACATTTTTAAGAAGTTAACTCGGGCTTAACTCCAAAACTGGGAATAATTAATTAAAAAATTAATTAATAAAAAATTATACAAAACTGGCGCCCAACACAAGCCATCTTAAATTGTCGGAAAAATATTTTACAGCAGTTAACTCGGGTATAGCTTCGAAACTGGGTTGATTTCGCACAGAAAAGTTAGTCCTTTATGTCCTCTAAATTAACAATTAAATACAAAAACTGGCGCCCAACACGATTCATTTAAATAGAAAATCTTTAGTTTACTGCAACAATTTTTGAGGAGTTAACTCGGATTTAACTTCGAAACTAGGATGATCTCGCACTAAAAACCAAAACTTAATGTCTCAAAATTTCAATTTAAAAAAATGGCGCCCAACACGAGTCATGTTAATAGAAAAACTTAAATTGACAGAAAAAAAAATGGTGCGAGTTAACTCAGGCTTAAATCCGCAATTATGAGGATCTCACACTGAAAACTAGGTCTTATGTCTCAAAATTGGCAATTACAAAATTGGCGCCAAAAAGGCTGCAGCTAACTTGGAAACTGGCATGATCTCGCACTGAAATTTAGGCCTTAATGTCTCAAAATTAACAATAACAAAACTGGCGCCCAAAAAGGTTCATATAAGTGAAAAATGCTGGAGCTATCATGTGTTTAACTCCACAACTAGGATGATCTCGCACTGATATTTAGGCCTTAATCGTCCCTGGTCGTATTTTCCAGCTTGGTATATGCTCACTACAACAAAGAATCTAAAGTGTAATAAAAATAACAACTAAATTAAAAAAAACTGGCGCCCAACACTATTCATATTAAATACAAAACCTCAAATTGATAAATTATTTTTTACTTGCGATTTTTTTTTCGCTCAGTGTAATGTAAACCTATGTACATTGCTAAGGTTTTTTTTTAGTATCAATTGAAAGGTTTTATGAGTGTGTAAAGCCATAATATTACATTGATGATGTTATATTGATTGTGTTGTGTATATGGGTGGTTCTGGTGTATAGAGTATAGGTGCACCTAACAACACTTTATTGTGGACAATAATAATGTCAAGTGGATCATTCAACATGTTGTGGATTTAAGTATAATTTATATAAAATAAAACTTTCATTGCTGTGTGTATATAGATGTGTATATAGAAAGGTATAAATTTATATGTTTTGTAGGTCTTTTATACTGAAGAATGTTGCTAACGTGATCTGGTGCTCTGTTGAATTAACAGAGAATCCATGAAGGCTGTAAGTGGTCAATTCACTAAATTAGACGTATTTCTTGTTCATTTTTATGTGTTAAATTAAATTGTTAGGTACATTAAGTGGACATCAATTTGATTGTTGTTTAGGGAAAAGAATTAATATCCATTGAAATAAAAACAAAGGCTATATGACTGCCATTTGGATGGGGATAGGGACAATTTGAAGAAGGTTAATAAAGGAGAAGTTGAATATACACTTTTATTTTTATACCAATATTTGATAAAAATAAATTCACCCTGTAACCAATGGTAATATTTTTAGCCCCCAGATTTATCTTCATCAGGAACTTATAGAATACTTGAAATAAAGTTTATACACATATGCAACTTACATAACTGTCAAACTGTTTTTTGAGCTATTGCCAATTATATTTTTCAACTGATTAAGAATACAAAAGTAGATCAATAATACAGAAATCTCTCCAAAATCCATAAGGAAACAAAAAGGGTGATAAGAATTTAAAAAAAAAACGAGCAACTACTCAAAACTCCACTTTTTGAAGTAAGTTCTCGTTTTGGTTTGAAAAAAACGAGCAACTACTCAAAACTCCACTTTTTGAAGTAAGTTCTCCTTTTGGTTTGAAAAAAACGAGCAACTACTCAAAACTCCACTTTTTGAAGTAAGTACTCCTTTTGGTTTGAAAAAAAACGAGCAACTACTCAAAACTCCACTTTTTGAAGTAAGTTCTCGTTTTGGTTTGAAAACGAGCAACTACTCCAAACTCCACTTTTTTGAAGTAAGTTCTCGTTTTGGTTTTAAAAAACGAGCAACTACTCAAAAATCCACTTTTTGAAATAAGTTCTCCTTTTTGTTTGAAAAAAACGAGCAACTACTCAAAATTCCATTTTTAGAAGTAAGTTCTCTTTTTGGTTTGAAAAAAAAACGAGCAACTACTCAAAACTCCACTTTTTGAAGTAAGTTCTCCTTTTGGTTTGAAAAAAACGAGCAACTACTCAAAACTCCACTTTTTGAAGTAAGTACTCCTTTTGGTTTGAAAAAAACGAGCAACTACTCAAAACTCCACTTTTTGAAGTAAGTTCTCGTTTTGGTTTGAAAAAACGAGCAACTACTCCAAACTCCACTTTTTTGAAGTAAGTTCTCGTTTTGGTTTTAAAAAACGAGCAACTACTCAAAAATCCACTTTTTGAAATAAGTTCTCCTTTTTGTTTGAAAAAAACGAGCAACTACTCAAAATTCTACTTTTTTAAGTAATTTCTCGTTTTAGTTTTAAAAAAACGAGCAACTACTCAAAACTCCACTTTTTGAAGTAAGTTCTCGTTTTGGTTTGAAAAAACGAGCAACTACTCAAAATTCTACTTTTTTTAAGTAAGTCCTTGTTTTGGTTTAAAATATGTGCTAAAATTTGTATACCATCTGCTCACCTTTTTGTGTTGAGCATCTATTTTGAGCAAATGCTCCATTTTTATTCATATTACCAAAAATCTCACAAATTGAAAAAAAACCTCAAAGTTGTTCGATTTTCTCGCGTAAAATCATCTAAAATGATTAATATAAAGTCAGGGAGACGACCGCAAGATTACGGAGCACATGCTCAAAACTCCACTTTTCTGAGTAGGTTCTCCATTTTGTTTGATTAAAATTTCATAGCAATTGCTTAAATGTTTATATTGAGCATATGCTCTGAGCAAATGCTTCTTTTTTATTAGTATCAATCAAAATCTTTAAAATCAACAAAATCTTAAAATTCAAAATCTAGAAGTTGTTCGCAAGAAGTTGCTCAGATTGCATTTTTAATTATAGCAAGTTATGGATTTCAAAATAAAAAAAATACAACTCAACAGTTTAATCATTGCGTGAAAGGGAAGGCGAAAAAAGTGGGTCTCGCAATTCTGTCACATATAGCCTAAGCAAATTCCCTTAAATTTGGTATTTAGCATTTCCTTCACACGTTTTATCTCTCAAAAGTCCTCATATTCATGCAATACTACATTTACAGAGAAAATCGTATAGCCTTGATAAAATGATGTATCATGTGTCTGGCAGCCCTTACATAAATAAATTTAAAAAAAAAATAAATTTTGTTCGTACTTTATTTTATGTAACAACTATATCACCATTCATTCGGCACTTAATTTTAATACTTTATAATCCCAATGTATATTTTAATTAATATTATTGATTTTACTAAAATATATAACAAGTCTATATGCTTGATACAACATTCACACATTTTATATTAAAATAATTACCACAAATCTGAAAAAATCCAATTATCATCTGCCTATTTGTTAACCTTTTATTCGGATTAATGCAACATTTTCTTCAATTAAATAAACGTGGAAAATGCCCATTCATACACTTACAGTAATTTTCATTTCAAACTCACTCCATATATAATGTCATTACACATAAAATCCGATCAACATAACGGACAGACAAACTCATCGCCCGCAACGCCATCGTATCAACGTGAATAAAAAAAAAAAAAACGAAAGAAATCCACTCAAATGTAAACATTAACCAGGATAACCCAACAACAACAACAACAAAAACAACAGAGACCAACCAACTATTATAAGCCATAAAACGGAGATGTTAATATAAGCAATAATATTTCCGTTGTCCTTATAATATCATAGCTGTTACTCACATCTCACATGAATAGCACTCTCGCAGCAGCCAATGTTCACCGACACACACACACACTCGTTCGTGTTGTGTGGGTGTTGTCCTGTGATTCCCTAATATCCTTAATAAATTCAAATAAACTTAGCAAATAATAGAGAATAACCGTTCATTTCACGCCTCATTATTACATTTTCCGATTGTTGATTTTACTTATCATGAGACTCCAAGGGATGGGGAAAGGCTAGCTAGAGAGTGAGATAGAGAGAGAGAGAGAGTGCAGAAGCTATAGCACCTAGTATTATACGGTTACCGACATCGACCCCGATTTCGAACCCGATTCAACCCCACATAATCCCAGTAAACCCATGAGCTTTTGTGGCAGTACCTAGTACCTACGTATAGAGTTTCGCTTCCCTGTGGCAAAGTGGCAAAGGCAAGTGTGGCAACCGGGACTGACTGTGTGAGAGAATGAGGGATGTGATTCAAAGAATCCACCCCCATTTTCTCTGGTGTGGTATAGTAGTTCGCAACATAATGTTTGTTAGGCGATAAAATGGGTGGTGAATGAGCTGATGGTCTGAGCGAGACACCCCCTCCGCAGGACCCCCGCCCACAGTCTCTCATAGCAGTCACAAGTCAGAAGAAAATGGATGAAAAGTTAAACGATAAAGAAGGCCGCAGAATTATGATAATTGGGAAAGTTTTTGTGGAGTGCTGCTATACTATACTATACGATACGCTGACGTCGACGACAACGACGAAGTGTAATATCATGTCGTGGTGTCGACACCAAAGTAATTCCCCCTTGCTCATAGCACTTTTTCCCTCAGGAGAATGATGAGTCTATATCGGTTTCACATGTTGATTGTGATTGTGATTGTGATTGTGTGTCGTGTATAATCTTTGTTGAAATAGCTTTGGACAAAATAATAATTGAGGGTATATAGATTTCAACTATTTAAAAGGGTGTCATTGCGAACTTTGTAACTTTTGGTATGACCTTGACAGTTAAATAGAATTTTATTTAAGTTAGAAAAGTTTTTCTTATAACGACTGCAACAATGTAGGTTCATAATGACAGTCCATATATAGAAAGTGGAAAATATGTTGGTAGGAAAATTTTCAAAGTTTGCATTTTTATGAAGGTAGAATTTTTTTTAAGATAGGATTGTCTAGATATTATTACCTATAAAAGAGTAAATTGACTTTTACCAGATGAAGATACATAAAATAAATAAATTGTGGGTGTACTTATGCACATTATTATAACTCCAGTGTGTTAAGTTCAATTTTTGGCATTTTTTGTTCATGATTTTGGTTTAAACGCACATAAATCAGCTGAACATTTGTTTTGGATTAATTTTAAACCAGGTAAATAAATTACGGAATTGAAAATTTCAAATTTCGACCGGAAAGTAAGAAAATTAAGAAAACCCGAAATTGCATACTTTCAGGGGTTAATGGTTGCGATATCCGAAAATTTTATTTGAATAAATTTTAATAAATTACGGAATCGAAAATTTCAAATTACGACCGAAAAAGTAAAAGAAATCATGAAAACCCGAAATTGCAAACTTTCAGGGGTTAATGGTTGCGATATTTGAAAATTCCATTTGGATTAATTTTAAACCAGGTTAACAAATTACGGAATCGAAAATTTCAAATTTTGACTGGAAAAGTAAGAAAATTAAGAAAACCCGAAATTGCATACTTTCAGGGATGAATGGTTGCGATATCCCAAAATTCCTTTTGGATAAGTTTTAAACCAGGTTAACAAATTACGGAATTGAAAATTTCAAATTTCGACCAAAAAAGTAAGAAAATCTTGAAAACCCGAAATTGCATACTTTCAGGGGTTAATGGTTGCGATATCCGAAAATTTTATTTGAATAAATTTTAATAAATTACGGAATCGAACATTTCAAATTACGACCGAAAAAGTAAAAAAAATAATGAAACCCCGAAATTGCATACTTTCAGGGGTCAATGGTTGCGATATTTGAAAATTCCATTTGGATTAATTTTAAACCAGGCTAACAAATTACGGAATCGAAAATTTCAAATTTCGACCGGAAAAATCAGAAAATCATAAAAACCCGAAATTGCATACTTTAAGGTGATAATGGTTGCGATATCTGAAAATAATACTTTGACGTGTTGTAATGGGTGTTTTTTTTTAACCCAATACTAATTTAAGACAGTTAATTATATCTGTCAAACCATTTGTCAGATTTTAAACTGTCATAGTCAAAGTGACACATTTTAACAACGTTACCAAATTTAAGAATTTTTTTTTTTCAAAATTGTGGTTTCGTGTTTCAAAATAAACTATGGCCTGATTTTGTAAAACGAAAACGACCGAACGATATCGTTTTGGTAATAGCTGTCACTATCTTTCTCGTTCGATCCGATAGAGGTGGGTTTTGTCAAAACGATATCGTTATCTTTTTTTTTCATTTTACGGAATAAGCCCCCTGGCATTGAATCCACTCTTTAATCAAAATATTGTGTCTTGGATTGAATACAAAAAAATTAACACGACTAAATTGCACGAACTTGATCTTACAGTTAACAACAAATATAATGGAGCTACATTTTAGGGAAAAAAAAAACTTAAAAAATCAAAACAATTTTAAGTTTTTTTTGTATGTTTCATATGAGCAAAAGGACCTTAAGCGTTTTTATTCTGAGGAAAATCGTATAAATCCAAAATATGCTTACACTCATAGAAAATAAATCAGTTTTACTTAATAAAGTAATAACAATAAATTCGTAAAATAAAATTAATCACGCAAATTAACCGAAGAGCGACGAAGACAATGTACCTTACCTAACCTACATACTTTTACCTTACCCTACCTAACCTACCTACAGTGTTTTGCATCAATGGAAAAAGATTTACTTAAATTAAGGCACTTTCTTTTGAATGAGTATCTGCTTAACACGCAACAGAAGAACTCCCACTCCATACCATAAGTCCTAAAGAATTTCTATAAGAAATGTTGAGAGAAACAAAAAAAAAAAAAAACAAAAAAAAATATATATCTAAATGCGAGTAATATTTACTCGCAGTTTGTTATTGTTGGTTGGTGTGTATATTTTATGCTAAAAACATGCAAAGCTAAATGTGTCTTTTGTTCGGAATATAATTTATTTGGTGTAATAATAATTTACTTTGTGTATATATAAATGTATAAGTAGGTATAGCGAATTCCAAATGGAGTGTGCCTTAGAGAATGTTAAATCAATTAGTTTTATTAACACGAGAACAATATACATACCATACATATATGCTAAAAACGTTCGTTAAGGAAACCTAAAGCAATCTAGATGATATCTATAGGAGTATGTATGGAATGGAAAGGGAGAATTATTTGAGACAATATTCTTTTGTATTCCAATTATTATTATGATTGTAGTTTCGTGTTTTGAAAGGATTGTTATATATTTTGAATTGATTATTGGATATTTAACACACAATCATTAATTGGGAAATGAATAAGTTGGTCAGATATATGATAAGTAGGTAGAAATAAATTATTTAATAGAATATGATAATTTATTAACAAACTATGGAGGAATGTTCTCATTGTTGGTTGATTGTACTTGAAAAAATAACCAAGTATAGGCAATTTAAACTGAATTTTCGTTTAAGATTATCTCAAGCTTGAAGTTGCCATACAACTATTTCTTTTTTAATATTCTTCATAACTGTCAGTTTGATTTTGATTACACTTTACTTGTTACGACCAAACTGATTGCAAGAAAACTGCGTTTCAGGTTTTTGTTCAAATAGTCGCATTACGGAAATAGAATTTTGACATTTTTTCTGAAAATTGCCTCAAATAATAATAATTTTTTTTTATAATTTTATAGCACGATGCTTCTAAATATTTGAAATTATATTGCATTTAAAAATTTTTAAAAATATTTTTTGTTAAACAAAAAAAAATAAAATAAAAAATAATTTTTAAGTTGATTTTTTTGCTCACCACAAGAGCAAATAGTTCATGCGATCCAGTCGTACATATTTTTTTGTCTACATTGAAATTAACAACAATATAAAAGACTAGACTGCACCAACTTGCTCTTGTCGTAAACTTTTTTTTTTAGCTATATTTTAACAATTACTGTTAAAAAGTCAAAAGTTTACTTATAAAATAGATTTTTTGTTTGATCTTTTTTGTTTGTTTTAAAAAATGTTGAAATGTAATATTGTTTGTGTACTATTCAAAAGCATCAGATTATATCAAAATCTCAAGCCGTTACAAAACTATAATAACTCAAACTAAAAATTAATAAAATTTTCAGCACAAACGACAAAATATATTATTTCAGTGATGCAAATATTTTGGCAAAAATCTGAAACGCAGTTTTCCTACAATCAATTTGATTATTAGAGGTAGGTACGCAGTTTAATAAAAAATCGTACCAGCAGTTTTCGAGAAAATTAAAAAAAAAAAATCCGTGCGCACTTTTCTTCATTATCAAAACAATTTTTCTTTTATCATTTACAGAATTTTGGAGTACAGAATTTTGGAATACAGAATTTTCAAATTCAGAATTTTGTATTTACAGAATTTTAGAATACAGAATTTTGAATTTATAGAATTTTAAAATACAGAATTTTGGAATACAGAATTTTTGAATCCAAATTTTGGTACATACAGAATTTCGACCCCAACCAAAAACAAATTTAATTAAATCGGTCCACCATATATAGGCTCTAAAGCTCAGGCTTGAATTAAATTTTAAGGAAAAAAATGTTAAAAATCAAAAGGACTAATACCTAAAACAGTTTTTTTGTTTGATTTTTTAAATATATTTTTTTAAATATTTTAAAGCAACTATTTAGCATCAGATTGAAAAATTATAAAAAAATCGCTTGGGCCATTAAAAGTCTTTAAGTGAATAACTAATAACTCAAAAGTAAGGCAATTTTTTCAAAAAACTTCAAAATTGGTTTTCCGTAATGCGAATATTTTGACAAAAACCTGAAATGTCGCAGCATTTTTCTAAAAACAATTTATTCATTACATATACGAAGTTTAATAAAAATCGTTAGAGCAGTTTTCGAGAAAATTTAGAAAAAAAAAACAAAAAGAATTTTATGGCTGCAGCTACTCGTTCTAAATGAGGTAAAACAAAAATTCGAATTTCCTCTATTCCAACAGGGAATCACATTAAAATGCTGTATACCAAATTTGTAGCAAATCGGTTCCAAATTTTAGACTCGTAATACAAGTCTGGCTTTCTATAGCTATTGCCAAAATAAGATAGAAGGTTGTAAAGTTCCTTAAAATCATTATAGGTAAATTTAGAAAAAAACAGATAGTTACTTGGAAATTTTGTCGCTCTCTATATTTTTAGGCAATAGCAAAATAAAAGAAAATCCGACCAAAATTAATTAATGTTCAAAATTGTAAGCTGAATATTTTGTTCGCCCATCACATACATTTTTTTTCCTTGACCAATAGAAATTTTAATAAATCCATTTAAAAACTAACGGGTGGTTAAATTTTAAGGGCCGATGTTGAATGTGAACCACACCTAAACGTCAAGTTTTTTTCTGCATTTCATTTGACATTTATCAATTTCAGACTTTTTCAGAATTGCCTCTTGACCATTTCAAGCGTCACGTTCCTAGCCCTGTTGATTGATTTAATGCCAACTTTTCGTGATTCTGCCCCACTGTATGTCGTCAATGGTCAGAATGGTGGCAAGAAATGGCAACAGTGGATGATAAATTTTCGAAGAAAATCATCTTCAGTGATGAGGCACATTTTCACCTCAGTGGATTCGTCAATAAGCAGAATTGCCGCATTTGGGTAAATGATAATCCAAGAGTGATTGCCGAAAAACGAATACACCCACAAAGAGTGACTGTTTGGTGCGGTTTATGAGCTGACGGCATCATCGGGCCGTATATTTTTTCCAAAATGAGGCCGGTCAGGGAGTTACTTTAAATGGTGTTCGCTATCGTGAGATGATAACGAACTTTCTATGGCCCGAATTGGAAGATATGGGTGTGGACGATATGTGGTTTCAACAGGACGGTGCCACTTGCCACACAGCTAACGAAACAATGGATCTTTTGCGCGACAAATTCAATGGCCGTGTTATCTCACGTGGTGGCGATGTCAATTGGCCGCCAAGATTATGTTATTTGACACTGTTGGACTTCTTTCTTTGGGGTTATTTGAAAGAAAAGGTGTATGTCGACAGCAATAATTTAAGAGCTTAAGGATGAGATAATTCGGCACATTAACGGCATAAAACCTCAATTATGCTTCAGCGTCATCGAATATTTGGACCATCGGATGGAGGTGTGCCGCCGAGGTCGCAGCGGCTATTAGGCCGATATTTTATTCCATACATAATTGAACCATACCAATATTATTATAATAAAAAGAAATGACAATAATTTCCTAAATAATTTGTGTTTTATTCACCTTAAAATTTAACCACCCTTTATAACAGAGTTTTAAGACTGATTCTGGTAAAATTTTATTATTTAGGGAACATTTTTTTTTTTAAAGTTACCAACACAAAATGGCTACTAATTCAAATCTAGCGTACATTTTGGGTGCCCCTTTTTTATAAAAGAACTTGACCCATTTTTTATGTTTTTTTTTTTTTTTTTTGTGAAAAAATCTTTATTTATTTTTTTACATCAAGAAACCATTTTTAACCTTATGTATAATGATTATATCCACATTTTGGCCATGGTGGTAGCAAATTTAAATTGTTATTTATTTTTATTCAAAATTTTCAAGGATATTATTTCTGTAAAATTAATTGATAAGCCCCCAGCAGTATTGGGTTGGAAATGTTTTGATAAAATTATTATATAATAAAATAATTATTGTTTTCATCCTGTTGTTAACAGGACGTGTTGTTTAAAATGTATATACTTGACGTTTTACTCTGAGTGTGTTAATATATACATTTCTACATAATTTTGCCTTTGTTTGTGTAACCTTCGCATTTACTATAAAGTTGCAGTTGAAAAATAAACAATTTCCAAAATTATTTACACTCACAATACATATGTATGTATGTATATAGGTTAGGTCGTATAGATGTAGATATGTAAACACACCTCATGTTGTATTGACATTCATTATTATAATAGGTATATAGTCATCTCCACTAAATGTGCCATTAACGTAAGCTATTTGTTTAATGTTAATTGAGAACGTTTGTATAATTTGTTTTTATTGGAAATTTAACATCACATTATTTTTATGTGTGTTTGACTTTGGTGTGACTTTTTTTTTGTTTTTACACAAACTAAATATTTAAATATCAATTGAATTAAAAATAAATGATATATTTGCATGGCAGTTTTATTTAATTAAATGATCAACATTTACTATATCAATTTTATATTATAGGTAAACAAAGTTAAATGTGCCAGGAATGTGTGTGTGTGTGTGAGTGTGTGTAATGTACTTTATACTAGGGTATGTGAAAGAATATTTGATTTATTTTAAAACCACACAACATTGTTACCTAAATTTAATGCTTTTCAAAAGAAATGGAAAACAGTTCAATGGGAATTTTATTTGAATCTTTCAATATGAAGAAAGCGTTCAGAAGCTTATAGAGGGTGTCTCAGAATGTACACAATGAATTTGCCACCATTTTTGTAGTAAAATGTTGGCAATCATAAAAAAATGACATGGCCAAGATTGGGCTCTTTAATAATCCTAAGCGAAAGAATAATTAAAAAAAATTAATTTTTGTAGAAAAAAAACTTTACAATAGAAATTAGATGTCAATTGAAAAAAAAACATTATTTTAATTTATTGAATTTTTGTAGTTCTCGATTTGAATACTCTAATATTATTATGGTGGCAAATTTCAATTATTGTTCCGGTATCTAAAATAACAAAAACTGATGACATAATCGCATTTTATTTTTTTCACAACATTCACACACATATCTCGCAGAATATGTCATGTCAAGAATTTTGGTGACATCAACAGGAGACCCTGATATAAAAAATAAAGAAAAAAAAAATACTTTCCACCATTTATGTGTTTATTTAACCCCAAAAATCTCAGAACAAATACCTATACAACTGGTTCATACTAGAAATCCTTTGCTTTGGCATCATATACACAGACAGACAGTGACGTTCGCCGGGGGGGAGGGAGTGGGGGTATATGAATCTTGAACTTCTTCCCGAAAGAAAGGTTGTGCTTAATAAGCTTGAATCCAAAACAATTATTTTTGAAAAAAAGAAAAAAAAACCTTCATGCCAGGCCACGGGCAAAAACAAAAAACTTCCAAATGAGGGATTAGGAATTTTAGTCTTGTTGGATATAGTTCGCATGTTCGTCATGAAATCTATGAAAGATGAACAAAACTTAACAAAAATTGCGTCTTGACAAAACCCTCACTCTCACAAGTCAACTAAAGATTCCAAGAGACATCGCCGCTGGGAAGAAACGCCAAATAATTTGTGTGGACTACAATTCTTGAATCAAAAAGAAAATCTTTTAGTTATGGGCTTAAATTGTCGATCCTAAAGGAGCTACTGAGAGAGAAGTCCGATACGAGCAAAAGGGAGAGAGGAAGAGAAAACCGGTAATTGAGTCTTTTGTTGGTTATCAAGGCAAAGGTATATGTTCAAAAGAAAAGAAACCTTTCGAGTGGAGAGAGGGAATACCATAGTATAGATACATAGCCGGTGATAAGGATCTGGTAAGAACACTTCCTTTTCGACTCCTAAGCTACGAAAATAGTCAACATTCAGCTGTTAGGCAGATAACTTTATTCCACTTCGACGCAATATTCAAATCTATGTTGTAGAAGCTTGAGGGTACGGATGATCCACGACCATACATATGTATATACCGGTTAAAAATTGAGGTCTTAGACTCACGAGGTTTGGTAGATTAAATCAATTTTATTAGGCAGACAACTTCATTTTACTTCGAAACAATATTTAAATCTAAATTGAAGAAGCTTGAGGGTACGGATGACCCACGATCGTCCATATCTATATACCGGCTAAAAAAAAATTGAGGTGTTAGACACACAGAGCTTGGAATATTTAATCAATTTTGCCACTGCTACAGAAAACTATAACGAAAATATTTCATTAAAAAAAAATTTCAGTGACAAGCTTCTACGAGATAGTTCATCAAAGTCAGCAATAACCCACCAAAAATATATTCCTACATACGCCACTGTCTCAAAACTCGTATGGCATTGCTTACCTTCTTCAAACAATTTTTGATATCACAGAGTGTGTAATGTGTATATGTATTGTATACAGGAAAAATGTAAAAAAAAAAAAAAAGAACCCATCAAACGAACTGGGAAACAAAAATTTTAAGTTAACATTCTAACTGACACACACAGACATCGACTATGTCAATTTAGAGTTAAATGCAAATGTTTTCAAAATATGACTTTTCGTCTCTCCGCTTAGTTAGGTTAACCTTATGACGACAACGACGTGTAAAGATGCCTTCCTATATACCTACAATATATAGAAATATAAATGCCTTTATGTTAAGGGACTGGGACTAATGCGGTTGACAGCCTAAATAAAATTTGTCGGTTTACTGAGTTTTGTGATATGTATGTAGAGTTAGACCTGCAGTTGACATATTGGGATAAAATAATATCACCTTCAAATCCACACAAAGTGCGGGAAGTTTGGTTTAAGAAATCAATTATAATATTGGTTATGTTGGTGGTTCTACTTAAATGTTTTAGGACAACATCCTGCGTTTGTAATTTAAGACCACACTTAACATATTAGGTTTTATTTACTTTTTTGATTTTGTGTGGTTTTCAATTGATTTTATTATTTAAGACCAAAGTGAATTAATTTTGTATTGATTTTAGGGTGAGATTATCGATTTCGAGAAGAGTAATAATTGCGGGATTTTAGCCAAAGACAAATTTACAAATAAAAGGCAAATTTGCCGAAAAAGATTTTTTAATGAAAATATATTTTTTTTGGGACAAGACGTTCGGACTTAAAACCCCATTGCCGAATCTGGCTTGCTATTTAATGCCTAAATGTCAAAAATATCATCATATCAATTACTTTTAAATAGAAAAGGCATACAAATAAAAATCACTTACCATTTGGTATCCAAAAAAAACAACTTCGGTCAAACTGCAAATGACCTAGTACATAATTATATCCCTCGTTGCGCTGGTTATGTTAATTAACCGCGTGTTTATTTATAATTCACTAAAAGAAAAAGAAAAAAGAAATCATTAGATTAGATTTTTTAAAGGAAAATAGTTTTCGATGGAAGAAGATATACGAAGAATGAAGATTGGTAAAATGTATATAATTTTATTTTTTAAATTATCATTCCTGCCTTCGTTACTTCACTATTCCTACATTTCTTCACCCCTCACCCAAGTTGCCAAAAAGATGAAACAACAGAAAAAAGAAATTGCTGATCAGGCTAATATGATAATAAAAAAATGTCTGAAAATGGCACCTCCATTTTTTTTTAAATATTTTTTTAAAATTATTTTTTTTTTATAATAATAACTCAAAAATGACTTAACTGATTTCGATCAATTTTTTAATGGAGAATATTTTAAAACATTTAAATTATCAAATTTTTTCTTTTGATTTTTTTGAAAACTTAATTTGAAAACGACTAAATAGATCTTTATTAAACTCGTCATCATCTAGAAGTTTCTTAACATTATCTATGAAATTTTAAGAGCTTCTACAAATTTAAATAATATTGTTAATCAAAATTTAATAACAAATAAACTTGATTAAAAAATAATAAAATTATTTTTTTTTTTTAATTTTCAAAATTATTAAAAAAAAAAATGGTAGGTACCTACACCATTTTTTGTATTTAGTAATTTGAACATAAAATTGTTTTTTTTTTTTCAATTCGATGTTTTAAAAATGAGTACATTATTTTTTCAAAATTAATTTTTTAGTTTCACATTACTAAATACAAAAAAAATGGTGTAAAATATTATTTTTTTAAAAAAACGATTTTTTAAATTGTTTTTTCTCATTTTTTTTTTTTTTTTATATTATGCGTGCACACAAGGGGTTATGAATACCCTTATAATGTTAAACACAGTGCGAGCAATTAGGAAAGTAGGATAGGATTGGAAAGGAGATACCGATGCACGTTGGTTTTGAATGTCTGCACACTAAAATGAGTGGGAAACACTGAGCCGGGTAAAGCATTCCACATTCGTGTAGTGCGGCTAAAAAAAGAATCTCTGTACTTGACAGTACGTCCAAAATTGGGCTCAAGGGTAAACTGATGCGCATTCCTAGAAGTACGGGTATTACGGTTGAATAGTTTGAGGGGAGGAATGCAACTGGCTATTTCATTAGAGCACTGTTTATGGAAATAGCGGTAAAATAATGATAGACATGAAACATTGCGGCGGTGCTCTAGAGATACAAATGTTTCAGTTAGACTACGGTCGCCTATCATTTTTAGAGCTCTCTTTTGAATTCTGTCCAAGAGACTCAAGTGGGTTATTGGAGCACCTGCCCAAATATGGGAATTGTACTCGGACGAATAAAGGCTTTATATATTACAGCCAGATCAGAAGGGGTAAAAAACTTCTTGCATCGGCGGAGAAAACCTAAACACTTAGCAGCGTTTTTGGCGACGTCAAATATGTGATCACTCCACAAAAGATGGTCTGTGATGCACATACCTAGAACTGAAAGCTGTTCAGTCTCCTCGATGCAAGTGCCACTCATGGATAGTGGCATTGGGGGAGGGTTACGCTTTAGGGATAGTAGACAGCATTGAGTTTTCGAAGCATTAAATTCTACTCGGTTTTTGGTTCCCCATTGGACAATGCTGTCAAGATCAGAATTTAATGAGCTTATCATACGCTGCCGTTGAAAGTCCACATCCGAAGGACCAGGATGTGAATTTAAAAACGAATATGAAAAACTGAGGGTACTATCGTCAGCGAAACAATTTAATGGATTAGAAGTTGTAGACAAAAGATCATTTATAAATAACTATAAGGAAGAGTGTCGGAGACAAAACGGAGCCCTGGGGCACACCAGCGTTTATTTTGTGAATATCAGATTTGAAACCATCCAATACTACTTGTAGTGAACGGTCCGAAAGGTAATTTCTAATCCAACGAAGAAGAGATTCATCGATACCAAATGCACGCATTTTCGATAAGATAGCTTGATGCCAAACTCTATCAAATGCCTTTGAAATAAATTCAGATTTGTTTTATTCTATTTTTTTTTCGAAGTGACAAAGCTGAAAATAAGTCCATGAATTCCTATGTCAAAGTTTTATCTGTCCTAAACTTACTTTAAGTCACGTCAGCGTTTATTAGTTTAAATTGACTCGTATCAAAAGCTGAACAAATTGATGCATTCATTGCACAATGCACATGCTACTCACGCTGCGAACCAATCAAGTAAAGAAGGCAAACTTGCCATTGAAGAATTAACGGCTAAACGCATGGTTTTTAGAAACACCTGCTGCTTTGGAAAATCATCACCCAGTTGTAATTGAAGAAGGAAAGATTTGTGTAGACTAGAAGCTGGGTTAGATTTAATAAAAATCTTAAATCGAATTTTGCGGTGGGGAAGAAGGAATGGTTCTTATAAATTATTTAAATACTCAGGTTATATAAAAAAAAACAGAAGCTTTCACGGGAATGGACAGATATTGAGTAGATAATCTTCTTTTTTACACTCATTTAGAATTAAAATTATTTTCTCGAAAACGATATCCCAAAAAATAATAAAAAAAAGGAAACTTTGCGAATATTTTTTTAATTTTGCGGAATTTATATTTCGGGGCAAAAAAATTGGGATTAAGGAATTTTTTATTGCATTTTTTTGGATTTTGGTTTTTGAAAGTCTGACCCCAATCCTAAAAGTTATATAAAATGAAAAACTTGCGTATATTTTTATTTTTTTTTTCGGGGGAAAAATTGGGATTAATTCCAGATTTTGTGTTTAAGGAATATTGAATTTTGGGGATTTTGTTTTTTTTTGGTTTTCCGAATTCTTATATCAAGCCTAAAAAATAATATAAAATGAAAAACTTGCACATATTTTTAATTTTATGTATAGTTTTTGGGGATTTTAATTTTCAGAAATATTTTTCGAGATATGGATTTTGGTTTTCGGGGTTTTGTGTTTTTTTGGTATTTTGAGTTATTGGAATTCAGATTTTTGGGATTTTGATATTTTGGATTTTTGGCTCTCGGAAAATTGTGATTTTGATTTTCAGTGGATTTTGGCCCCAACTTGAAAAAAAAAATAGAACAAAATTTATTTTGGCCAAATTATACCGTTTTTAACTTTCTTTAAATTAATGAGGCGTTTGGCGTATTAAACATCCAAAAAATAATAAACCTGCGCATATTTTTGATTTTGTAGGTACTTATGTATGTATATAATTTTTAGGGATTTCGATTTCGAAAAATATTTTTCGGGATAAATTTTGAGTTTTCCGAATTTTAGTTTTTCAGGATTTTAGGCTTTCAAATTTTTTGGGATATCTGAAAATTCTGATTTTTGGGATTTTGAATTTTTGGAATTTTAAGTTTTAAGGAATTTGAGATTTTGATTTTCGGGGGATTCTGACCCTAAACCTAAAAAAATAAAAAAAAACTGAGAATAAAATTTTGGTCAAATCATCCCGTTTTTAACTATTTTAAGATATCACAGCAGTGCACCGCAGTGGCGTATTTAAAATCTTGAGAAAGTAATAAAAATAAGAAATCTTGGTAAATGTATAGTAAAGGAGAAAGTCATAATTTATTAAAAAAAATGATTAAATGATATTTGCTTATTAGCGTTAATGAGCCGCTATGGTTATAATGACGTATGAGACTAAATCATTAGATGTATTTTGCTTCACGCTGAAAAATAAATATGAAAATACATGAAATTAGCAATATACACACAAATAAGCTTAATATTTACCTAATTTCTATTGCTCAATTAAATTGTATGCAAATCAACTGAAATTTATTCCCCTAAGCTTCAGCAAAAAAAAAAAAAAAAAAAAAAAAACAACCAAAATCAGTAAAGTTCTTCATTATATTGTTCATGTTATTTTGTATCTTAATTGAACCGCAATGAAAATGCCATAAGCCAAATAGGCACTAGCGGTGTTATATGCTCTTAAAGGCTTTGAATGCATTTTAGCCCCAAAAATAATGCGATTTACATTGTTGCTAATGACGTTTTGATAAGATAGAAATGTTTTGTGTTCGGTTTTAGGGGCGCGAATCTTAATATCTTAATATTTTTGTCCATTTTTTTTTTTTTTTTTATTCATCATTTTTATTTATAAATGCATTCAGCACTATTAATTCTAAATTAATTTTGGGCTGAAAATTCTCCACAATCGCATATCTGCCTTTCAAAAAATAATGTAATCGTTAAACCCCTTAAACTTAAAATAAAATATGTGCTCATTTTATTTTAAGTTTAAGGGATGTAAGATTTTTTTCCTTTTTTCTTTCCTTGGCTTAGAAAACTGAAATTCTTTCATGTAGGACGTAGCTTTTTTAAAATCATCATCATCTCCTCTGCATTTGAATAAAGTTGTGAATTTTATTAAGTAGATCTTTAAATAAATTTATTTCTTTTCTCTAACTTTTAATTCATTTTTATTTTTTTTTTTAAATAGTAAAAAACAAAAACACATACCTACCTACATTTATATATAAGAGGATAATTTAAAGGGAATGAAAAAGGGATTTTGGCTTTGTGTGTAAAATAGAAAGCTATTCAAGACTAATTTAGTATAATATATGGAGCATACAAATTACCTGTTGTAGAGAGAATAAATAACGTTTAAGTCCAAATAAAATAAAAATTTCTTTTAATTGCTTTGTTTAAGGTTAATTGTGAAATAGCCTCATTAAGAATTTTAATTCCTAGATTTTCTTGTTGTAGGTAGCTACATATATAATTATGTAAGTTTTTTGTGTATAAAGGAAATAATTTTTCAAATGAATCTGGTTGATTTATTAAACTGTGCGGCAAGCTTGTGTTAGTTTTCTGAATTGGTATTGTACCTAATAATATTATGGGTGTTTTAAAATGAGTTGTTTTATTTTAAAATTCATGATCGATAAAACATAAACAACAACAATAGGGATATGATGGACTTTACAAATACAAAATGCATGTTTTAGTGAGAATAGGCATATTAGTTATAAATAATTAGCAACTCATGTGTTAGACTATTTTTGCAAGTGAATAGTTGCGCGATCTAAATCACAAAAAACGTTCCTATCGTAATGCAGCCTCTGACTATAAAAATGAAGCAACTCTCATTGGTAGAGTTCAAAATCGTGAACAATTTTTTCACTCATTTTTCTATAATGTTTAAATTTTTACTTCGCAAAATCATAATTTCGCAAAATATTTTTAAGAGAGATTATGGGTGATTTGGCGATTTAGGAGTCATTTGTCATGTTTTTTGTTTGCCTTTTTTTCACAATGATAATGTTGCAGTTTCTTGTTTTGAAATTAAGGCATTTTGGATTTTATTGTTTGGAAAATTTCATTTTCAAAATTTTTATTTCGCTGATTTAAATTCGCAAAATATTATTAAGAGAGACAAGGGGTAATTTGGCGATTTTTTGCCTGTTTTTATTTCGCACTGATAATTTTGCAATATATTTTTTTGAAATTTAGATATTTCGCTCTTTTTAATTCGCAAAATCATAACATTGCGAAATCTTAATTTTGCAAAATATTTTTTTTTAAGAGAGAGTAGGGGTCATTTAAACAATTTTTTGTTTGCTGTTTTTTTTTTTTGCAAAGATAATTTCGCAATTTCTTGTTTTGACATTTTGTATTTAATTGTTTGGGAAGTTTCTTTGGAAAATTTTTATATCACTGTTTTCATTTCATTTCATTTTATTTTAATTTTTTGGAAAATTTCATTTGGAAAGTTTTTATTTCACAAAATCTTAATTTCGCAAAATAGAGATTAGGAGTGATATGACAATTTTGTTTGCTTGTTTTAATTTCGCACTGATAATTTCGCAATTTCTTGTTTTGAAATTTAGACATTTTGCATTTGTTTGGAAAATTTTATTTGCAAAGTTTTTATTCCGCTGTTTTTATTCAAAATCAAAATTTCACAAAATATTAAATCGCAATGTTTTTTTCTTGCATTTCATTATTTTGTTTAATAATACTATTTTGATTTTTATTATTTTACAAAGAATTATTTAACTTTTTAAATTGTTTTACCTTTTGATATGGAGCGGCGGGGTTAATGAAAGAGAGATTAGAAACTGTACTAATATAAAATGTTGCGAAACAAAAATATTGACGCACCTAATAATTTGCGAAGTGAAAAATCACAAGAGAATTTTTGTGAAATGATTATTTTGCGGGTTGCTTTAAAGTTAAAAAAAAAAAATGGCGAAACAGCTTAACTGCCAGTCGATTAAAATTTATTTTCATAATTTTAAAGTATAAGATTTTCGAAATAATTTTTGTTCAAAAGGCCAGCACCTTTTTTGAACAAGATTTATCGACCAATGATTCGAAGGATTGAAGTTGTATTTTCTTTTCTTTTTTTTTTTTCTAGGAAGGGTGTGTTCTTAATTAATTTTTTGACTGCCAATTGAATTAACTTAAATTTATTAATTTTTGCAAAATTCCAGAAATTCAATAAAAATAATTTTTTTTTGTAATTCCGACTTTTTTCACCCATTCTCAATAACTTTATTTTTAATTATTAAATTTATTTTAATTAAACCAACCTCTTCTTACATTTTCAATTTTTCTAACCACACCTTCTAGACTTACTATATCAGAAGAGCAAATTCATACGATCTAGTCAAGAATTTTATTTATGAAAAAGAAAGGGAGTTTATGTGTCTTTCTAACCTAAAATTTATAAATTAAATGCAGATGTCCCTAAATATCTATAATAACTTTAAATTCCTTAAAGCTTTCATAATTTAAATTCTGACATCATCATTAGCAAAAAAAAAAATTATAACCATATTTCCTGCAGACTATTTGACCCATTTAATATTTGAGATTTTAACCTTAATACTTAATCGCGTTTAAAATAAACTTAAACATAATTTAATAATCCCTCTTCTCTTATATGCTCCGCATATAAAAAAGGAATTAAAATACAAACACAAAAAAAAACCCCAATCAAGGTTATAAAATTACATGTTTCCTCTAAATGTTTAACTTCTTCAATATCCTACGACTACCTATATAAAGTATTAGTAAAGCATACAAAATGGTGGTTGCTGATGGTGGTCCCTTAAAAAGTGCTCCTTTTTCGATAACCACAGAGCCAAAGCTGAGCACAGCACACATGAATAACAAGGAAAGGACCTGTCTCTGTCTCCTCTTCTATATATGTACATGCACAAGCAAGCAGATTATCAGCATGTGTTCAGCAAAACCCCATCAGCCCACAACTCATCCTTTGTTCCACTTCGTCTAACTTAAACTCAATATTCCCACATCCACATCAGGAGCACCAAAAAACCCTATTCTCTTAACCAAGGATGAAATTTGTTAAATTTTCCGTGAATTGCTTGTTAAATTGTAACAAACCACTGCGCGCTTGCTGCAGCAGCAGCTCTATCGCCTGATGCTGGTATGTTATGCATATCAAACGAAAATTTTAAATAGTAAATGGAAACTCAATCGGTGCGGTATTATAGCATAGGTATTCAGGATATCTACCTATCGTTCGTTATATGAGTTTATATGGATAAAATTATTAAATAAGTGAGGAATTCTTCCGACGTGCTATTGTGATGACGGTAGCAGCAGCGGCGGTTATAGGAGAAGGATAAGTGGGAATCCGCTGTTATGTGGTTAAACGGTTTGTGGTATTAGGTAATAGCTTCGTTTATTCGTTTATTTTTGTAGATAAAATATTTCATCGGAATCTACCGCACCGCATAAATGCCCCAGAAACAATAGATAAATCTAATTATATACGCCCTCGCATCGCAAGGACTCTCAAGACTCGAAACTCAACTCGACTCATCTTCTTCTTTTGATTATAATTCCAACAAAAATAAAGTTTTACCAACAATACATATTTGGTTGTGTTTGCACGCAAGCAATATTTTTTCGTTAACCATCCTCCTTCAAATGAAAGTGCTGACCGACCGGACTTTCCTGAATCCTGTGTGTGGTCTGCCTAAGGCGGTGACGACCTCGAGCCACTGTCCAAGCGGCTTGAATTATGTAGGTCACCTGCTATTATCACCACAAATAAGGTAGATCCTTGGGCTAAACGATTTTTCTTATTCTTATTTTTTTTTTTTTTTTTCAAGGAAGACGCGCATGAATTGAATTATGCCTGAGGATAAGGAATATAATTTATTTCGTTAGTTTTCCCTGGTGTTTCATAAAGATTCCCCCCAGAAACGAATAAAGCCTGAACTTCCGTCGTCCTGAGAATCGTCGTCGGTCGTCGAGAATAACGCCCGTATATCCGGTGAATTGAATAATCGTTTAAACACAATTAATTGCAAGTTCGATAGGATTTTTGTTGTTGTTGTTTGGTTTGTTAGTCCTTTTTGGTGGTCCTTGAAATTTTGTTTCTCGTGTATGCTCATTCCATAAACGTAACTCTCCCAAAGGAAGCATTAGAATTTCATAAATTAACGTGTGCTTTAGGAATTGCTAACGGCTGTATGGATGAGAATAAAAACAACAAACATAACGCACAACCAATAATTCTTGGCAACATTCTTATTACCAATAAATATATAAATTGTTACCATCAATCCAAAACAAAAAAGGGGGTGTTGTGTGCCAGTGCAAATGAAACAAAACGTCTGCCAACCTCAGCTAAAGTAGGTGTAATTTTACTTGCGGCAATAGATGCCTCCCGCTTTGCTGTTTGGATGTGCTCCCTCTCTGGATATGATGACAGAGTGATGGGAGGTAACCGAATCGAATAGAACCGAACGCAGCAGTCACGAACTTTATCACATTTAAATTGATTTACGAGCTGGTACTTCAAATTTGTGGTTAAGAGATAAGTGGAACTCAGTTATAAGGTTTATTGTCGATATTGTTATAAGAAAACGCCTACTTATGTGGTTTGCCAACTATACTTTTGGGGATCATCATATAAAAACATATGTAGATGCCGAGAGGACTGATGTTGTTTCTGGCAATGATATAGGTTTTTTTTTGAAACAAGGTATTGACGTGAATATATCTTCAAACTTCATGCGGAACGAACTTTTGAGTCAAAACGATGGAATTGGAAATAATTTTTTGAAGTGGAAACATCTATTTCGTTGTTGCTCTTTATGTATCACACTTTACGAGTAACGCTTAATGTTTTATACACATGACGAACGTTGACGTTAATACCTATTGTAAGTATACTGAGTACCGTTTCGGACCTTAAATTTTATACTATCTCCATATTAATGGTAATTAGGTATTGGTTTCGTCTGAAAAACGAAAAAATCGACTTTCTGAAATGCTAGAAAAAATGAAAATTCTAAGAAAAAACGAAATAGACATACAAAATGAAGATAGGCTTAGCCAAATATCATGAATCAATCCGAAAAAAAAGAAGGTTTCGATTCAAAGAGTGAACTGGAATATTATTACCATTTACACCCAGGAACTAAAATTGGTAACATTTGCCTACAATGTTCTGTAACTCTTCCATTAATATAATTCGTCCAGAAAAGTTACAGAAAGTAAGCAGATTTGATTTGCTTCCACTGCCAAGCTATGACATTTTTCAATGACCCAGCAAAAATATACTGTTATAAGGGAAAAGTCTCACTCTGACATCACTTTCAAAAACCCACCAGAGCAGCTAAGAAGACTGACATCAGGAACAAGTGTGCATTAGTCTAAATTTTTCTGGCAGAACATACGCATAAGTCTACAACAATTGGAATAATTCAGATGACATCATTTGGAGCAAAATTAAGTTTTGGGACAAATATACAGTGAAACCTCCCTTAGACGGACAGCCTCCTAAGGGCGACGCCGCCGCCGATCGCATGACTTTTGTCCGTCTGAGTTGTTGCCGTTTCAGGAGTCAATTAAGAACGCTCTTGTAGATGAAGTTAAAAACAAATATGAGCTTTATTCAATAGACAAGATATTCTATAAAAGAGAAGAAATTCATTCCATTTGGGCGTATAATCACTTTTCTTATTTTATTTTGAATTGTCAATAACTTAAAAAACGCACAAATTTCGAGATTTTTCCGATTTTTTTAAATTTTACGTTCGATACTCGAAGTCGAAAATTTGGGTTATTCATAAGACCAACATCATAGACAACTCAGCAGAAAATTAAAATTATCGGATCTGATTGCATTATATGCAAAACATAAGTAGGTACTGGCAAGTTGTGGATTCTTAAAAAAAACATAGTACTGAAAATTTTTATTAAACTCGACATTACGATAGCGGGTCTAGCAATTCTGTCTGTTCGTCTATAACCTGGGTAAATTTTCTTTAAAAACACCTAGTGTTTTTTGTGTTTTTTTTTTTTTTTATTTATTTAGGACCAAAATTAGCGGTACCTGCCATACAACTTTTTTTTTAGCTTTTTTAGAAAATATTCTGTATGACCAAAATTCTGTATCTGAATAAAAAATTCTGTATGAACATAATTCTGTGTTCCATTATTCTGCTTTTCTATTATTCTGTATTTCAAAATTTTGTAAATCCAAAATTCTGTAAATTCAAAATTCTGTAAATCCAAAACTCTGCAAATCTATTATTCTGCTTTTCGAAATTCTGTAATTCCAAACTTCTACAATAAAACTCACAGTTATGAATAGATTGTGAAAAAAAGTGCGCATTTTTTTCATTATCAAAACAATTTTTCTTTTATCATTTACAGAATTTTGGAATACAGAATTTTGAAATCCAGAATTTTTTATTTACAGAATTTTGAATTTACAGAATTTTAAAATACAGAATTTTGGAATACAGAATTTTGGAATCCGAATTTTGGCACATACAGAATTTCGACCCCAACCCACTAAAAATTTAAAATAAGCATTTTGTGATTTTAACTTTAATAAAATATTAAAAACCTAGCACGATGCTAACTCATTTAAAATTTTGAAAAATCCTGTTTTAAATCATGCATCATACTAAAAATGTTTAAAAATCGTTCTTAATCGTTTAAAATTTTGCGCCAAAGTTTCTCAACCTATTTTTTTTATAAAATTTCCTGGCCTATTTTGTTTTGGATGAAATACTTTCCTCTAGAGTTAACCGCTTCTTAAAAGTTTTAAAGGAAAAACTTATATTTTCGTCATAAAAAATAAATAAAGTAGGAGGCGCAACAGCTCGTATATAGAACCAGAGTTTACTGACTTAAAACTTTCAAGCATTCATGTGTGCGTGCTATATTGTTAAAAATGGAGGGGACCTACATTTTTCTGAAGCATTTTTTTATGACAAAAGATACTCTTGGAGGATTTGTCAATTCCTAGCAAAAGGTAGCAACCGGTGAAAAAAATTTCACACCCAAGGGTTTTGGTTTCATTCAAACCTTCAATATTAAATGATGGTGCGAAAGCTTGGCAACCTAACTGCAAGTGAGTTATGACACAAAAACCCATTAGGTATGAAAAACATTTCTATTTTAAGGTGGCAAAGGCTGGGAATCGAACCGAAGACCTTCGGTGGCGTAACAGTCCTACACACTAACTATTACGCCACAGACTAATATTTTCGACATGCCACCTTGAATAATTTTTATTAGAAGAAAGATTTCGTAATTGACAGTATTTTTAAGGTCAGAATAATGGTGATTGGATTTAAAAATCTTTTTAGGACTTTTTTCCGCAGATCAATCTTTTTTGTAAATTTTTTCCTGAACTAAATTAGAAGTCGATGATAAAACTGGTTAAACTGTTGTTCCCGAACGTACTTCCCCACAAAAACAACTTGAACATATTAACGGGTGTTAAAAGTCATATATAAAATATTAATATTAAACTAATTTACCTCCTTTTGTCGTTCTTCCTTAAATAAATCTGATACACGTATTATTACTTTTTCTATTTACTCGTAGCATACTTAATTCAATTTTCACATAATGTTTCTTAAAAATTAAAAAAAAAACGTGTGCAAATTAAGCTTATGTTTAATTCATTAAATGAAAAAAGAAAGCTCTCGAGAGGTGATTATATATCACGCAGAAAATGTTAGAACTATCACACATCTCCCCGTTCCCGTCCCGTTTCCTCTCTCCTAAAAAAACTTTATTTAATGGCAAACGTTCTATATTAACTTTTCGTTCCGAATAGACAAGAAACTAAAGAGGTATTTTCAAATTATACCAACATATCGTATTTAGATAGATTTTTCGTATACATATATACTTAGATATGGGTTTATACATAGATACTTTCATATGTATGTAATAAGAGTATAGGAATATCGTTTTTGTCTATGGGAATTTACACACCTGAGCGTGTGAATGAATACCTATAGATCCTTGGGTGGTGTTAATTAATTTTCCAGCGACTAGGTATATAAAGTTTAGTTACTGACATATTTTCGTAAAATAATCATAATTAATATTATTTGATGCTCTATATATGAAAGGTAGGTACATATGTACATATATTTGTTTGTGTAGTGCAAAATATTTACTTGAGGCTTTATGAACATGGAAAATGGTTCAACTCATGTAAAATAGGTATACCTAACTTGTTTTTTTTTTAATTAAAATTGAAAATAAATAATAATTAAAAAATTTTGTTTAAAACAAAGCAAATATTTTATAATATATAATTTTAAGTATTTTAAACTTAAAATAGTTTAATTTTTAAATGCATGCAGATCCAGTGTGTTCAATTTTAAATGCACGCAGATCCAGTGTGTTCAAACTTGAAATGTTGTATCTTTATTGTAAAGGGTGTTTCAGCAAGGACACTCGATTTTTAAATAAAAAATATGGAAACAAGCTGTATAAGAAAAAACAAGCTGTATAAGAAAAAAAGAACCTTTTATTTATGTTGTTAATTAAGTTTGTTTCGATAGTACTAAAAAAGTATTATAAGTACTAAATAGTACTAAAATTACTTTAAATAGTACTAAAAATTACTAACAAAATTATTCAAAATATTCGGAATCAACCGTTTAGTTAGAAAGTACTAAAAAGGTACTATAAAAGTACTAAAAATACTTAAAATAGTACTAAGAAGTACTAACAAAATTATTCAAAATATTCGGAATCAACCGTTTAGTTAGAAAGTACTAAAAAAGTACTATAAAAGTACTAAACATACTTAAAATAGTACTAAAAAGTACTAAAAAAATTATTCAAAATATTCTGACAGAACCGAAAACGAGTACAGTTTTTTTTTTCAAATAATCTTGAAAAATCTATATTCGTTATGCTTATTAAGCTTAAATTCTGTTGAAATACGAAATTTAATAAAAATCGATCGAGTGGTTTTCGTCAAAATTTTTCCCAAATTGCTCTACACTAAATTTGAATTAAGTTAGTTCACCTTTTTCAATGTACAGTGAGTTTATAGAAATACAGAAGTGACCACAGATGCACAAATCGTCAAACGGTTTGATGAAACTTAGTAAATTTATTGGTTGTACTGAAACATTTCAATTTTTTTGAAATCTGGCAACCCTATTCTAAATAGTACTCTAGATAGATAAAAAGATAAGATAAGAAAAAAAAATGTTTGAAAAAAAGATAAACTTTAGAAGGTAGGTTATATAGGTATATAGACAAATATCTTTTTCTCGTTCGTCTTCGTATAGTCGTCGTCAACGGGCACTTATTTATTTATTATATTTTCCTATGGATTTATGCTGCTTTCAATTTTTTTTCTATTCTGTAATTCGTAAAAAAAAAAAAAAAAACATGGAAATGCCCTAAAGAAACACTTTGCAAAACTTTTTGCAGTCCATAAAGTTTTGTTTTTAGCTCGTTTGTTTTTCCTTGAATTTTTATGGGAGCTCACATTGAAGGGTTTTTTTTTTTTGTAACGCAACAACTCCCGCACCTTCATGAGATTTTTTTTCCTCAATTTTTGTTTACTAGTTTATTTTTTTTATTATATTATATAGCGGAATAAACTTTCGCTTTTTGACCCTGCTTTTATCGGATTTCGAGGGAGTTAATAAAAGTTGACGGTTAAAATGGAGAAAAAAAAGAGGGTTATCGTCATATATGAATGTGTATGTTTAAGAAAATGCATTGCACGCATACACAACATTTGAATCGGAATAGTGGTTTCCCCCATGGATTGTTGTGTAAGCAACAAAGTAATTTTGTTGGTTCTCAGAAAATAAAGCCATTTGCAAAAGATTTTCATATATAAGCTCGGTGACCGTAAAGATCCTTGAAGAAAAAAAAATTAATATAGCCAAATAAAAGTTTATTTGAAAGTTTTAAATGAAAAAGC
Organism: Epistrophe eligans; assembly: GCA_951394125.1. NCBI lineage: Eukaryota > Metazoa > Arthropoda > Insecta > Diptera > Syrphidae > Epistrophe > Epistrophe eligans. The sequence continues at coordinate 105,299,368 of OX596028.1, read as the reverse complement.
TTGTAGGTTACATTTTTAAAATTACATATTTAAAATTTTTCATGCTAAAATAATTATTGAACAAAACCACATGTACATATGTATATGGCAGCCAAAAAGATGTGATTTAGATTTAAATGATGAGAATCGCTTAGATAAAAAAAAAATGTCACATGTCATAAGAAAAAAAAAATTAAAAGCTTGACAATAAATAAAGTGCACGCCTGGATCATTCCGCGGAGGAAAAGTATCATTACTCCGAACTTACAAAATTTAAAAAAGCGTTGGAACTGTTTTTTTTTTTAATTAATTTATTCAGATATAGATTTTTTACCATAAAAACAAAAAAAGATAAATACACATTTTTGAAGTCCGGTCATATTTTTAGACATAAAAAACAGCACAATTCCGAAAAAAACCGCCGAAAAGCTAGATTTCACTGTAAGGCTTCCTTATGGTGTTTTTATGAAACCGAAGAAGTCTCCATCGATAGTATAACCACTTAAAATTTTAAGGGGGGTTCGTTTTACAGGCATATCTACTTAATTGTCACTTGAACAGACAACATTTTAAGAACTAATGTGTAGTTTAGAAAATTTCCTACAAAAAAAAAATGTTTTGCTTTTCTTCATAAAAATAACCGTTTTCGCCATATCGTGGGGGGAATTTTTAAAAGTATTTTAAGATCATCATGAGGAGGCGAGGCTATATAATGTGTATACATATGTACCAAAATCCAACTTCCCGGTGATCTAAAATTTCTTCAATGACTGAATTATTATTTCGGGGTTAAAGAATAAATTTCTAAAAAAATGTCTACTAATTTTCAAATTAAAAAAAATTATTTTCACTTTTTTTTTAATTAAATTTTTTTTTTTGAGATTTTAATAATTTATTTGAAGTTATTAAAAGCTGTTGTATATACAATTTTATTTAAATCGGTTACACGGATAATAAGATACATTTTTGAAAATTTAAAACAGTGGTTTTATGAGATTCACTGTTGAAATTGGCTTAGTTGTAATTTTATTTCTGTAAAATGTCAAATTGTACTAATATTAGCACACTAAACAAAAAAATTAATCAAATTCGTAGGAGTTGTTTTTGAAAAAAACTATGATTTTTTTTAAAAGATTTTTAACAACTTGTATGGAATGAACCGTTAATTTTGGTTTTATGAATAATTTTTATTGAAAATATGCTAGATAATGTTTAAAAATCGCTTGATGCCAAGCTTTATAAAAATAGATAAAGAGCCATTTTCTTCACTATTTGTCAACTTGCCGCAAACTCTCAAGTTAGCCAACTCTCGAGTTGACACATACTTGAGAGTTGGGTGACAAATTGAAATTTGTTTTTCTTCACTATTTTAAATCTCAACTCGAGAGTTGAAAAATTTCCCTGGCAAATTTTAGACAGATACGTATCTTTCAACTTTAGATTTGAATTGACCCGAGTGCATACTATACCTCAGCCAACAATTCTTCTTCTTCTTCATCTTCGCTTTCGGAAGCAGACGATGGATATTTTCCCAATAATAATTTTCTCGGAACATTTTATCTTAAAAATAATTTTATTCAAACCAAAACCGAGAATAATGTTTGGCAGAAGAGGCAGCAAAATGTATTTAAAATTTGAATTTGAAAGAAACCTCTCAAGTTTGCTCTCTCAACTTCTACTATTTTCGGAAGTTGAGAAAGCCAGAAGTTGATCAACTCGAGAGTTGACAATCGAAAGTTGAAAATGTCAACTTTGAGTGAAGAAAAACAAAATCACAAGTTGAGAACAAAAAATCCTCAAGTAAAGTTCAACTTGTAGTTAAGAAAATGATCCAAGTGGTTTTGCGAAATGTTGAGTTTTGAAAAAAAAAAAAATTAAGTCTTTTTTTTTAAATCCAATTTTTTTTTTTTTGAAAATTTAAGTACAAAGTATTATTTCGATTTCTTAAAAATGTTTCCATCAAAAAATTGATCAAAATCAGTTAAACAGTTTTCTAGAAATGTGAAGATTTAAAAAAAAAAATGGTTTCATGGGAGGTGCCATTAATAACTATTTTTCCGAAAAAAAATTGTTCATTACATGGTACGTACACATACAGACATATAACACTCTTTTTATATTAGAGCCAATTTTGAAAAAATAAGATTTTCCAAAAATGCTTAAAAATTTTATATGCCGGTACCGCAATTTCGGTTCTAAAAAAATTAAAAAAAACTCATCGAAGAAATGTCCAAAAAATCCTAAGTACCAAGTTTTAAGAAAATCGACCAATCTGTTAATGCTGCAGACACACACACCAACAAAATTGCGAGACCCACTTTTCGATGTCCGTCAAGTTAGCATTACCAGGGGCTATTTAAAAAAAAAAAAACAAGCGCGACAAATTTTTTTTCTTTCACGACAAATTTACGAAAAATTCACGACAATTAATCCAATTATTAGAATCTAAAAAAATTTTAAGTGGTAATGCTAATTTGACGGACATACTTTTTCTTCAAGTTTGATCAAAATTTTGAGTTCGATTTTTTACGAATCCATTTACTTACCTTTACCATCGCAGATAGAAAATTTCCAAAATATTGTAATTGTCATTTATCACTGCCTCTTTAATTAACTGTCAAATATTCTAAAACAAAATAAATTTAAACACTAAACTTATCTCTCACTTAAGTCAAATAAGTCCAAGAATATGTTAACTATCTATCAAAAAAAAAAAAATAGTATAAATAACTCACACGATGTTGCGGTCACTGACAGGAATAAATGGTTACTCAACTTAATTCATTTTTATTTCTCAATGGTTTGCCATCCCCTTCTTATCCTCAGCCTCCTTCTCCTCTCTCTTTTGAACTCACAACCCATGTTAAAGGTTTTATACTCAAGAGCAACTTTCATACTCTCCCCCCTAGTCCCAACTATTATAGATTGTTTGAAAATTCCTTTTTGACTTTTAAGTGCAATAAGAAGAGGAAATCTCTTTAAACTGTCTGTGAGGTTATATACATTTTTTTTTTTTTTTAATGTGGCTTTTGGGTTTTTGAACAAAGTCATTACTATAGCCGCACAAGTAGACTTGCGGCTAACAATAATAGCCATGACCCATGGCACCGCACCACCGCCGACCGGAAAAAGGGTTGTCATTGTGACCGGATCCAACCGTCTGTTTAACTGTGAATGACAATTGATTTTTATACTTTGTGTAGAGATTGAGATTCCGTGCGATTTTCGGTTTTCTTTTATTTCCTTGGGGTAGAAAAAAAAAAAAAAAACAGATGTGTCAATCAAAAACTGAAAGCCAAAACCATTTCAAATAGTTTCTTGTTTTTTTTTTTTTTTTTTTTTTGGACTGAAGTACCTTCATAGTGTAGAGATGATGGTAGAAGTCAAACAGTTTTCCTTAAATCTTTTCCATTTAAGTTTTATATCTCAATTCTACTATAGGGTGTCATTTTCTTCTTTTTTTTATATTTTTATTTAACAAGAACATATTCAAGTTGTCCTCATTGTTGGTACAAAAAAAAAGATATTGTTTATTTGAATCTATTGTTCGGTTTTCGGTTTTTGGTGCAAAAAAAAATACTAAAGAAAATCTTTTTGAGTAAAGACATATCTATAAAGTTACCAAAACTACATAATACCTACCTAACAAAGGCCTTATAATAGAAGAACAATTTGTGCTACGCCTTGAGAAGTATAATCAAAGCGGAAATCAGCAGACGGAAACAGTGTGTTATGAGTTGGCAAGGCAAGTTTGTAGAGAAAAGTTCTTCAAACACAGTGTTGTTATATTTTTATGAATTATTTTAGATTCCAATTATGTGTATTAATTAGTTGAGTAAAAATGCTATAAATGGCAAGAAAAATTAAGGTAGTTCTAGATTTTGATGGGTTGGTATAGTGTCGACAAATTCAAGTTTCCCAATTTATTTTTTTTTGAAATATGTTCTAAAAACTAACAGTCGTATTTATCAGATTTTTGTCTACTTAGACACTGTCTAACAATTTTTAAATTGGTTGAAATATGCTTTATTTAAAAAAAATAAATATCACATTATTCACGGTTAAGACAATCTGATCTTGTGTCTAAGTTATGCAGCTATAAGACAACAATAAACGAAGTTTTGAACACATTTTCCAAAGTTAGACAGTTGTCTAAAGTTAGACAACGTTTAGAAATAAGACCATAAATATATAAGACGTTTTTTTTTTAACTAATTTAAATTATTTAATTTTTGAGACCAATATACAAAACTTGTTAAAGTTATATTTTCCTAAATATGGTTTTTTATCGGAAATAAGTTTAAGGATTTTGAAATTCTTAAGAATAAAAATATTTTTTTTTTTAATTTAACAAAACATACATAATAATAACATCACTGTTCAGAAAAATACGTACCTACGTATTTTATTATGGGATTAAGTTCTTCTTGTTTAGTGACATATTTTCTGTTTTTTTTTTTTTTTTTTGAGACAAAAACATATTGTCCCCATCAGTTCATATCTTTTCAAGAATATAATAAGTGAGAAGATGTGAGTTGTTGTCAAAGATATATTTTTTCCGGTCAGAAATGTTGGTTATTAGAGTGATTTTCATCACAAGAATATTATATAAGTTCAGCAAAACAAAGGTACATAATATGTGTAAACTGCAAGTGACATATGTTCTAGTTTTTTTTTTTGCTGAATAACGTTGTTTGTACATTTTTTCAAACAAAATCTAGTGCCGCACCGCACCGTAAGCAAAAATATATTTGTAAATAATTGATAAAATAGTTTTTTTTCTATTTGGAAAACATATCGAGAAAGCAAAATTTATTAATAATTGATAAAGCTTTTGATAAATTTTGAATGAATCAAATTAATACAAAAGTACCGAATACAAATTTTATAATAAAAGAAATTTAAATATCTGTTAATTTGCTTCGTATGTCTTCAAGTTTTGTTTAAGAACTCCAAAGTTTTCGAAAAGTTGAACTTACTTCCAATTTTAATTTATTTTAGATTTAAAAAATAAAAAAAATACCTTAGGCTGAACACACACTGGAGCTGCGAGAATGGCGGAGATGCTAGAGGTGAGCAGAGCGTCGCGTCGAGGATAAACAAATGTTTTCTTATGACAGCTCTGATACTGAGGAGTCTAGCAGCGAGGTAGCAACGAGGTAGTAGCGAGGTAGCAGTGCGAGCAGAGCAGAGCGAAGCATTCAGACAAATTTGTTTTCTCCGATTTTATCGAAGTAAAGTTTCATGAAGAATATGAATATAAACATAATATAAATTAAAGGCATATTGTGACGTAAATTAAGTTTAATAATTATACGAAATTATTAAAATTAATTAATAAAATTTAATGGGTTTGAAAAGTTCTTAAAAACTTATATTTTTTTTTCATTAATATTAGACCTTTTGACAAAGGCTTTTTCCCGATGAATTTTTATGAAAATAGATGTGCTACGTCTGCTACTTTAAACAGCTCCTACATAGGTTGCAAAACTTGAAAAAAAAAAAAAAATCTTCAAGGCATGATTATTTGCGGATTTTTTTTTTTAGAGAATTTTTCAAATTTTTTTGTTGAGAACTTAATTATTCGAAAACGACTTGGTCGATTTTTATTAAATTTGGTATCAAGCAGTTTTTTGACATTATCTAGCAGATTTTAATTACAAATTATTCTTATAGCCAAAAATAACGGTACCTCCCATACAAATGTTATAAAACCGATATGAAAAATCTCATTTTTCTCAAAAACGACTCCTACGATTTTGATAAAAATTGTTATGTGAGCTAATATCAGTACGATCTATCATTTTATTATAGCTAAAATTTTATTTATGAAAAAAGAACCTTGCCCACCAAAAAATCCTTTTGATTGATCTCTTTTTGAACATTATTGGCACCTTTTAATTTTTTTTCGAAGTTTTTTGAGGAGGCCATTTATTGTTGACGTAACCGTTACCATTAAATATGAATGGACAAAGTTTTTAGCGGATAATGTTTCAATATTTAGGTAATGTGCTGATAGCAAAATTCTTCAAAATTGTATGTAAAGCAGCCACTTCACATAATGGGGAAGGAAACCACCATCAATTGCAGTAGGTCTATTGATAGTCTATCTAATAATTTTATAATTTGTAATTTTTGAGTACGCCAACGACTTTGGACTAAAATTAACAAACAGTGGCCGTTTCGGGCAATTTAACCACTAAACACATTGGTGCTCATTTAAATGCCCAGCGTTGTTGGGCCACAATCGGGTGTTGCGAAGAATTCTATTTATATACAATTATACATAATAAATAAAATAAATAGAACTCTATTTATTATTTTATTAAATATTTCAAATAAATTCAAAGAAGAACATAATTCAATTCAGATGTACATATGTATGTATGTATAGTATAGATGAACTTTTATATAAAGACTGTTAATGAAAAAGAACTTTCTGCTAATTGAATAACAAATCAATGGCATCTGTTGTATACCTACAAATACACACAATACATACATACATACAAACATATAATCATGTTGGTTGTTTTTGCAAGAGTAATTAAAACTTTTCACATAAAACTGGCAAACATACATTGGAATTGTGTTTTGCGAAATGAAAATTAATTCTTTTATGAACTTGTTGAAACAGTTGGAATGAATAATTCAAAAAAAAAAAACAAACATGCATATGGATATAATACGAGTTCTTTAAATGTACATACATATTATGTAGGTAGGTACATATTATATTTTATGTATAGTTGAATTGAAACAGAATAATAATTGCTCATATTACGCTATACAAAACTTTAATTCGTTTTTTGGGTTAACCATATGTGTAACTATACCTGCATAATTTATTATAAAAGGTGGCTGATGAATTTTCCTACATTTTATTTATATGAAACTCAAATAACTTAAATGTGCTTTTTTTTATTATTTCAATTTATTTATTTTTTTTCTCTTGAAGGATAAAACATTTTGGTAAATTTTTATTTTTTTTAATGATTTAAAAAAAAATGTTGTATATTGACCTCAATATCATTATAGTGACGTATTACAAAATTCGAGAAATGTTATCAAAAAATAGAAACGCGAAAATTAAATCGTTGGAGCGGTTTAAAAAAAAAAAAATAATTTTTTACATACATACATAAAATTTACATAACATTTTTAAGAAAAGAAATTTGTACACCAGTTTATATCCTTTATTAATGCAGAGTTAAAAAAATAATTAAAAAAAAAATCATCTACCCATTTTCAAAATATTGAATTTTCAAAAATTTATTTTAATTTTTTTTTTTTTTTAATCCAAAATAGTTTTTTTTTTTTAGATTTTGATATTCAGTATTATTCAAACTTATTAGAAGCTCTTGTTAAAAAATTTCATTAAAATCGGTTCAACAGATATAATAAGATAGTCAAAAACCAAAAAAATGGTTCTGTGAGAGATACCATTTTCAATCGATAGATACATAGATTTTTTTCCAATAATATGGAAGATCGTACTGATATTAGTTTACACAAAAATTTTAATCAAAATCGTAGGAGCCATTTTTTAGCAAAATGAGATTTTCAATACCGGTTTCTAAATATTTGAATGGGAGGTACAGTTATTTTTGGCTGTAAGAATAATTTTTATGTAAAGATTAATTTAAGATAAAAATGTTAAAAAAAAAACTGCTAAATGCCAAGTTTAATAAAAATCGACTAAGTCGTTTTCGAATTATTAAGTTCTCAAACATTAAAAAAAAATAAACTTTTTGAAAAATTCTTTATAAAAAAAGTTGAACCATTTTTAAGATAAATAGGAGATACCATTTATAACCATTTAATTAATTAAATTTAATTAAATGGTAGCCTTTTTGTAAAAATATTACTACGTTTTTTGGGAAAATGAGATTTTCAAAATTATGTAAAAAAAATTTCTACGGCAGGTATCTACCGTTATTTTTGGTCCTTTAAAACATTGAAAAAAAAAAACGCGGGTATTATGCCCAAAAAACGCTAGGTACCAAGTTTACAGAAAAAAAAAGACCCACCCGTTTAAGCTGCAGATGAATATTAAATACCACATTTCCAAAAAAAAAAATATGACCAAAATGTGTCCCGATGTTCCCAAAAGGATTATAACTAATATTTGTGAAACTGCTTTGATATTTTTGTACTGAAAATGAACTTTAAAGCAAATTTGATTAAATTTTATACATATACATTTAAAAATTTTGACAATTAAAAGTTTACAAAGAAAATTTTGGTCAAAAACTATAAATAATCTAAAAAAAAAAAACTATTATTCTAAAAATGTTGTAAATTGTTCCATTTGGTGTATAGTTAAATATGACGTCAGAATAAGAATTCTGACAGTTCTAAAACAATCGTTAAATTACCGCACCTAACTTTAAAAATTGTTAAATTTCTATAAAGTTTGATCAGATTTGTTCCAAATTTTTAATACAAAAAATTTTAAAAAAATTAACACAACAAATTTATAAAATGACACAGCGTATAATTCTAGATGACTGCAGTCAGCTCACTGGGAGTTGAAAATAAACAAATGGTAAAAAGTCTAAATCACTTTTTCACTTCATAAGATCTCAAAATTCCAGTTTAACCATCATTTCCCTACTTAATCATTTTCGCCCATAAAACTTAAGTTTTTTTTTTTATTAAATTGACCCTGGATTTATCTTGAACTGTCAAAACTATATTCAACAAATCTAAATTTTTGAATAGATCTTCCTAACGCGCTACTCTACCAAAATATTTTAACAATGTTTGAAAAACTTCTTTTTTTTTTTTCAAGAAAGATAAACTTAATAAATATACTAAAACATTTGCCTCAATTGCGTTTTAAAAGGAAAACAGACAAGAAGAAAAAAAAAAAAAAAAATTCACTTTTGATTCGGTATATAAGAAAACTTCCAATCTTCCACCACCACTATCACCATCACCATCACCATCACCGAACCGTAGAGAATATAATACGCATGGATAAGTTTTGAAGAGCAGTTCCATGTTGGAGACTCCGCCAATTTTCATTTCATTTGTGTTCGGAAAGAGGAAATGTTAAGTGATTTTTCAATGTGTCAAAAGACTTAAAGAAATTTTACGCGAAACTTTCGAATGAAGTTCATTTTCTTTTCTTTTTGTGTATTTAACTTTGTTCTTCATTCAATCGTTGAGCAGAAGGTTGGTATAATAGTTCGTTTTGAAAAGAAAAATGAAATTTTTTTGAATAAGTTTTTTTTTTTTTTTGGTTCAAAAAATAAAAAAAAAATGACACGAATATGACGATGCGATGGAAGAAAGAAAAAGTTCAAATAAACTTCACTTATTCTTTCTTGTTTTGACGAATGAGATGATGACAATGATGAGGTCAAGGATAATTTGTCACTTTAAATAAAAAAATAAACTTTGTCAATGAAGAAGGCTGAATGAATGAATGACTGAATGAATGAAAAAAAACTTTTATATTTGCACATGTCATAAATTAAAATGGAAAAAATAATAAAGTTATTTTTTTAAAGAAAACCTTAAATTACATATTTTTTTTTTAAACTAAAATATCACGAGAAAAGCTCTCTTCCTGTAGAAGATCCCTTCAAATTTATATTCTTATGGCTCTATTGGGTATCTAACTTTAAATTATACTTATAGCCATACGTGTAGGTACCTACAACATGCAATAAACTAACTTTGCTCTTCATGGCTTTTATGGTTTCCGGTGGTGGTGGCGTTGCTATAGAAGGAATGCAATTATCTATTCCAAGGTATTCAAAGTAGAAGTACTGTTCTTTCGGGGAATAAAGGAGTTTTTTTTTTTATGTTATCTTGATATCAAATCCCAAACCTCAATCGTGTTAAGCACCACTTCACATCCACACCACATCCTTACTAGTAACAAAAAAAAAAGAAGAAGAAACTCGCATGTCGATTGTTCAATGATGATTATATGAAAGAATAGGAAAATCCGGTGTTTCTATCCAATTGTGCTTCTGGTTTTGATTCTATAAATATATTCGCGAAATGGGTATGTTTTCTATAAACGATAAGTTGTAGTTCAATTTAAGAATGTAATTGTACTCGTTTAGAGCAGTGATAATATCTCTATAAATGTTTTCAGTTTAAAGGAAAATGCTTTAAGTACCTTACTCGTTATAGCTAATATTATCACAGCTGAAACCATGCTATGGTAATGTGTGAGATGAGTCGCTATTTGATGTGAAAATTCCAATCAAATTGAATAGAGGCATTGAAAATGTTAACAATCAGGTATAATTTAATTTTAAATCACAGGAAGTTTCTCTTTATGAAAATAGCTAATATGGTAAGTGAAGAGAATTGAAGCAACTTTTTAAGACTAAGCCAAAAATATCATCCATACACAGACTTTTCATATTCAGTTCAAGACCTTGTAATCCTTTAAAAACATCAAAGAAATCTAACCATTCAAATCTTTTATCGACTTTAAGCGCATTTTATCAGAAGTGACACCGTTTCCTTGTGGATAAGTTAGATGAAATTTAAAAAAATAATTTTTTATAGTACAGGGTGTCCGCCGGGAAGGTATACTACTTAGTTTAATTATAATTTTTGATTAAATGAAAGAGAATGGATCTTATATTGATAAATGTTTTATTTAATGTTGGCAAATATGTAAGGAATACAATAGCAGGTAAATGTCCGCCACTGTTAGTCTCACAAATGCGAGCCCTTTTAAGCACATTTTTCATTACATTCTCACACATTTCACGCGGTATTTCATTAATTTCATCACGAATATTTTGTTTGAGTTGCTCAAGCGTTTCTGGTTTTTTTGCATAATCCTTGCTTTTCAGATATCCCCACAAAAAGAAGTCCGGAGCAGTCAAATCAGGCGACCGTGGAGGCCAATCAACATAACTATTTCTTGAAAAAAACTTGTTGTGGAAAGAGGTCTCGCAGTAATTCCATTGTAATCCTGGCTGCTGTATGCGATGTGGCACCGTCTTGTTGATGCAACATGTTAATCAAGCCCAAAGCATGCAAAATTGTGGCCAAAGTTGTTCTTTGAAGACCAAGCTCCTGAGCACTGCGTCGAATTGAGGTTGATGGATTGTTTTCAACACTCCTAGAGCAGCAGTAATGTTTTCAGCCGATCTTGCAGTACGTTGTTGTGGTCCATGCTTGGGCTTATCACCTACAGACTCTCTCTCTTTCTTCGAAATCATTCACTACACGATAAATAGTGCGTTTTGTTGGCACGTTGTTTCTCCCAAAAAATTTCACGTAACTTTCTCATCGTCACAGTAATTGATGATTGATTTTGATAAAATGTTTTAACGATTAAAAAACGTTGGTTTATCGAATATTTTTCCATAATAAATTTGCCACGTGTCTACTTCACGACTGCCAAATATGAACTGTCAAGACTAATGTGTACCAAAATGCCGGCAAAACAAAGTAGTATACCTTCCCGGCGAATACCCTGTATATGTATAAAATTTTGATAACATTTGAAGAAAAATCATCTACCCATTTTCGAAATATCGAAATTTGTTTTTTTGAAAATTTTGATATGCAATATTATTAGAAATTCTTGTGTACAAAATTTTATTAAAATCGGTTCAACAGTTAATGAGATAGTCGAAAACCAAAAAAATGGTTCTATGAGAAATACCATTTTTAATCGATAGGTATCTACAATTTTTTTCTTATAATTTGTTAGATCAGCTGCGGCTCACATACAAATTTTAATCTAAATCGTTGGAGCCGTTTTTGAAAAAATGATAGTTTCCTTACCGGTTTTTACTTGTATGAGAGGCACCGTTATTTTTGGTCATAAGAATAATTTTCATTTAAAATTTGCTAGATAATTTTAAAAAACTAATACTTACCAAGATTTATAAAAATCAACTAAATCGTTTTCAAAATATTAGGTACTCAAGAAAATATTTAAAAAATTTGATAGATATACAAAACTTTAAAAACTCCTTGAAAGATTTTTTATAAAAAAAAATTGGTCAACATCAGTTAAGGTGTTTTTAAGAAAGTCGAAAATCTGAAAAATGGTTCTATGGAAGATACCACCATTTAACCATTTTTCCGATTTTTTTTTTTTTGTTAAATGGTTACATATTTTTATTTTTTAAATTACGTTTTTGAGTAAAATAAGATTTTCAAAATTTGGTAAAAAAAAATTTGACGGCAGGACCGTTACTTGTTCGACTTCACCATCTTCGTAATGTCGATTCTGATCAAAATTTCGAGTTTGATTTTTTTTACGAATCCATAACTAACCATATACATACATATGTAGTACCTACCTACATACATATATGTAAGTATATATCGCAAATAAGAAAAAGACAAAGACAAGGTTAATAGTTGAGAATTATTAAAAATGGAGCGCTATACGAAAGAACAACACGTTTAAACAGTTTAAAATAATAAATTTGGCGGTCATTTTGCAAACAAAATCATTTAAGCTAATGTTCAGAAAATACACGATGGAGATTTTTGAGAAACAAATGTGCGGAATTTGGAAATTGAGCGCTATATTAATGATATTCAGTCACATTTACATACATATGTGTATTTTATATACATAATTTGGACTTTAAGGAACTTCTGGCTTCATATTTTCAAGTTCATTATTATTTCTGGACAATACCTACTTCAATAATTAATTTGCTTGTTTTTAGACCTTAGGCATTCTTCCATTAACACCATAAGCACCCAAAGCTAGTTCCTGCAGATATTCAATAATTTCTAAGAATTCATCACAACCAACACACATAGCTATATTTAGTTTAAATTAAACACATTCGTGTAATTAAACATAATCCTAGAAGGCTATTTTCATAATCTCTATAAATATATCAATAATATTTATCTTAAATTACAAAAACAAACTCTATCTGCATTTTAGGTATACGAGTACCCACATATATGAAACTACACAAGACCCATTGACCAGACCAGGATTAAATATATCCTGAGACTTGCTATAAAGTTTTCAAAAACAACTACAGGCTAAAATCTAATTATAAACTCCCAACTATATGACATTCGCCTTAAGTACTATAAAATGTCTATCTATAGAAATAGTTTAGTTATGTTCCTTGAAAAATAATTCCCTTTTTAGTTTATGTTTGCTTTGAAAATCGAATGATGTTACCTCTGACAGGATATGAATATCCTGAAGGTATGTATGTTGATTATTGATAGTTTTTGTTGTTGTTGGTCGTTTTAAATTGAAGACTGCACTTTGCAGATAAATAGAAACTTTAATTGAAACTCACAACCCATTGAAAGAGAATATGGTTATTATATTTAAAATAATATCGTCTCCTCTTTGTGAGAGAGTTAAAATGACTCTGAGTAATATTCTGACGTAATGAACGTTTAAAAAAAAAAATATGAAACTTGCATTTTATTTGAAAGTATTCCAAGAAGGAGATATTTTAGTAATTTAACTATTTATATCCAAACAAAATTCACATAAATATTAAATATGAAATATAAAAGGTGTTCCTGTTCACTCTGTTCATGATTTTGATGTTTAAGCAAAATCCTTTTGAATTTTAATGTATATTCCCTGAAGTTTATTAATCTTCAAGTTTTATTTGAAATCCATTTACCTACTTCATAAATTAAGACATCGATTAAATAAATAATTCAGGCACTTTCTACATAAAAAAAAAACACAAATTGAGAAAGTAACTTTTTGGTAAAGTTAGGTATTCCATAGCCTTGTGCTAATTATCATCATCATCATCATCATCATCATCATCATCATCATCATCATCATCATCATCATCATCATCATCATCATCATCATCATCATCATATCAAGATTATATTCTACCTTTGAAGGTCAATATAATAAAACGGGGAAGTGAGTCCTTTAAACGTGACAATAAGATTATCGAATAATTCATAGCCTACCTAGTTTTGTTTGCTCTAAATTTACCGAATTTAAATTTTACGGAAGGGCAGATGTGATTCATTTTGATTATATGTACATTGTAAATTGTAAATTGTACACATAAAAAGTCAAATAATAATTTATAAGATGTGAAGAGTTTTAATTTATGGAAATAAGTTAAATGTAAGGTGGTAGGTATGCCACCACTTAAAGGGTTATAGATAAGATAGCCTTTCCAGGCTACAGTTAAAGTTCAGATGAATCAATGTCAATTATTAGAGTTTATCTTCCAGTCGTTTCAGGTCACAAAATGAGGAATGAGTAACACAAAAAAAAAAGAGTGAAAATGAAATACACGACTGGGTTGTCGCACGTACTTCCTTTTATAGTTAAAGTGGCTTAACTTTTTTTAGACTTTTTAAATTAAATTTTTATTTTTTAAATTAGGTATTTCGAAAAATTATAAGGGATCATTGAATATTTGGTGAAAGTTTTAGATTTTCAAAGAAGGTGTAATTATAATAATTCCAGTGTAACTATTTCACTACTTTCTGTTGATTTTTGTTAGAGTTTTGTATATTTTTGTTTTTTTTTTTTTAAAGAACTGCGAAAATAAAATTTATAAATTATATAGAATAATTAATTTGGATGATATTTATGAATTTAACTTGAATTTTCAGAGTAAACAATTATGTGGAAATAATTCCAATATCATCAGAGTAGTTATTTGAAGCTACCTAATCAGAAGTGGGATAATTCCATTATATCTAAATTGGGTTCTAATAATCGAATCTTTAAGGATTAATCTATTTGTGAAGCTGCTTCTAAACTATCTAAATTGGACTTTTTACCAAAATTATTAATTATAATTAAAAAAAAAAAAAACAAAACAAAAAATAAATTTTGAAAAATAACGAGTCATTAATTTCGTGGTTTTAAGTTGGTTGCGCTGGCATTTGACACCTGTCAAACTCAGCTGTCATTTGGAGTGTCATGATTTTAGTTGAATGTTTTCCATTTACGATAATTGATCTATTAACAATCGAACAACGCGTTAAAATTATTAAAAATTAGTACAAAAGTGGTGATTCAAACGTAGCCAATTTTCGTGCATTACGCGATGATTATGGTCGTCATAATCGAACGACTACGCAAGCAATTGGTTAAATTGTGAAGAGACTGACAGCACTACTGATGTCGTAAGGCCTGTGCATCATAGTAATGTACGCTCAGTCGAAAATATTGCTGATGATCCGAATTTATCGATTTCTCGGCGTTCGCAGCAATTACCCGATGTTTTTTTTTTTTTTTTTTGGCTGGTGATTGAAGATCATGACTTGGACGATATGTGGTTCCAACAAAACCAGGCAACAAGTCACACAACACGACCAATTAGATATGGCTTTATTGCGTGAGAAGTTTCCTGGTCGCGTGATTTCAGGTTTTGGCGACGTCAATTGGCCACCAAAATCATGCGATTTGACAACGTTAGTTTTTTTTCTGTAGGGCTACGCAAAAGACCGTGTTTAGGCGAATAATTCCCAAACTCTAGACGCATTTAAAGCCAACATTACCCAAGTTATTGGCGAGATACCGCCTGAAAAAGTGGTTAGAAATTACCTCAAAAGAATGGTACGTAATTTTTTGTGGCAAGTTTTATCTAAAAATCTATCATCATAACTACTAAATAATAAAAAGTAGTAATTATTATTATAACAGGCCCTTAGTCTTTCGCGCAGTTCTTCCCTCGGGGTTAGATTTAAAAACTTTGCTTCTTGTTTTATTGCCAAGAATTAAAAAAAAATGAAATTTGGGTGTCACGACATTACAAGCTGTCGTATCAGCGGTCTTAGTGATTTACAACTCTTGATTTCAATGTGTTTTAAGAAGGCAACTGCCATAAACTTTAAAGAATGTTGGTTCAAGAGGCGCCAAATAAACTTCGTCTTCGTCGCAAATCGAATTGCATTCTTAGATCACTCTTTTCATAAAATTCTTTTTCTTAACAAAAAAAACATACATACATAATGAAGCTCTATATCTCCTCACCGATAGTTATTGCTGTCAGTGTTGATGCTTCCACTTCCACATAATCATAACAGCACACCAATAAAATTGATTGCAATTCATTCATTCGGCAGAAGGCTCTTCAAAATCTTCGAGTTCGATACTTATTGAATGAAAAACACAAACCAACAGAAAAATAATAAAATCAACTTCTTCCTTCAGCGAATAATATCACTCTGATGCCAATTCGTATATGTATTCCTCAATTCAGCATCTCATACTTCCATCAACATCAAAAGTGAACACAGTGAAGTAACTATCCATCCCATCCCATTCAATGCAAAAAAAAGGACAACCAAATGGACGAAGGATTTAAGTGGATCCCATAAAATTGAAATTTGCATCAAGTCAAATCTCAATAAAACTGATCGAAGTCATTTGGTGGTAGGAACTATAGCTATACCAAGCTCTAAGGATGTCTATAGGTAATAGGTATGGCTTCTGGGTAGATATGCTGAGGATTTTTCAGGACCACCACCACTCACTTCACTTCAGATTGACAATTCGTTTACATAGAGCTCCTACAAATAGCTAAGAGTCGTCCTATAGCGCCCAGCTAGCATAGAGAAATATTGCCAATGGGGAAACAAACCAACAACGGAAACCGAACAACGAGACGACGACGACGACGACGACGTCACTTTGTTATTCATGTTCTTCAGTGGTTTTGCGCTTTTGTGTCACTTCTCATGAACAGAAATTTCTTTTAAGCCACTACCATCAACCGACCAAGGCTATATGTACATTGTTCATACATACATATACATATATGTATATAAAATAAGGACTATATGAAGGAATTGAAGCTGCTACAGTTGCATCAATGTTTTCCATTTAGTTAGTACCTACCTAAGCCTTCTTCTTTTGCGTTGCGGGGGCCCCCTATGGGCAAACGTGGGAAATTCGAATATTGAAATCCGTTTACACACTTCAGAAAAAGGGATTATTGGTTAGTTTTTGGACATTTGATTTTATAGTCAATTCGTTTGGTAACTTGATGACATAAGCGAGAATTGAAATGGATTCAGGATTCAACATTTTCAAAAGATTCAGGATTAGATTGGAGGAGAAAAGTCAAATCGAGTTGATTAAGTTCGGTTTGTTATTACATTTCAATTTGTTTGAAATCAAAGATTTGTTTTTTTTTTTTTTTTGTTTAATTCAATAAAACGAATGGAAAGTAAAAGTTACGTGTGATTTTCGATATTTTGAGAAGTTAAGCTTTCATGATTTTCGTAATTTTTGAATAATGTTGGGTAACTTTTATTTGATGAAGGTAAGACCAGTGGATTTTTCAAATAATTTATTTTAACATTTATTCTTTAATTGAATTCCACTAATTAACAACCAAAATAAACACTCAATGCCAGAATTTCTTTTTTGTATGCATTTCAGTCTTCGAGACTGATAGAATCGGTAAAGTTTTTGGGATATGAATTTTTGAATTTTTCGTGTTCTGTGTTCGAAAGTACATGAAGTAATAAAACAAAACAATTAAAATATCACTCAATTTTCAAAACTGTAAATTTATTGGTATTTTATTTTATGGAAAGTTATGGATTCGTAAAAAAAAAATCGAACCGAGAAGAGAAGAAGGAGAAAGTTGACATTACGATGATAGCGAAGTCGAAAAAAGTGGGTTTCGCAATTATGTTTGTCTGTCTGTCTACCTGTCCTTTCGGCTGTAGCCTAAATGGTGGATCGATTTTCTTTAAACTTGGTACCTAGCATTTTTTGTGCATTCCCCCCATCACGTTTTTTTTTTTTTTTTCATTTTTTTAAGATCAAAAACCGAGGTACCTTCAGTACCATTTTTTTTTAGCAAAAAATGAAAATCTGATTTTTCTCAAAAACGTGCCCACAACAGCAGTTTTTTTTTACAAAAAAGCTACAATTTAAAAAAAAAATTAAAAATGGTTATAAATGGTAGGTGCATCCCATAGAACCATTTTTTTGATTTTCGATTTTTTTCAAAGAACTGAATTTGATCAATTTTTTTTTATAGAGAATTCTTCAAAAAGTTTAAAAAGGATTGCATACCAAAATTTTCAATTTTTTTTTTTTTTTTTTTTTTTTTTTTGAAAAAAGCCTAGCAATTTTTTTTTGAGAACCTAATAATTCGAAAACGACTTGGTCGATTTTTATTAAACTTGGCATGTTTTTTGATATTATCCAGCAGATTTTAAATACAAATTATTCTTATAGCCAAAAATAGCGGTACCTCCCATACAAATGTTATAAAACCGGCATGGAAAGTCTCATTTTTCTCAAAAATGAATCCTATGATTTTTACACAAGAGCTTCTAATAAATTTGAATAATATTGTATATCAAGATTTACAAAAAAAAAAAACAAATTCTGAATTTAAAAAAAAAATCAAAATTAATTTTTGAAAATTCGATATTTCAAAAATGGGTAGATGTTTTTTTTTTAGTTCTAAAAAATGGCGTACCAATTTTTTTTTTCTTAAGAATGTTTTAAAAATTTTATATATAAAAAATTAATTTTTTTAAAACACAGCTACTACGATTTTTAAAATTTCTTTCTCATAAATTGAGACTTGTGTAAGAAATCAGATGGTGTACACCGCGTTGGATGTCAAAACACCTTCAGAAGTTGTTTAATCAATTTATTTCTAATTATATTGATTTTTGAACATTTTTTCAGTCAAAAGCACAAGTACCATGTACACTTTAAATTTTAAAACCACAGTGTGGTCGTACATAAGAGCAAGTTCGTGTGACCCAGTCGTGCATTTTATTGTTTTTGTGCATTTTCTCGGTTAAAGAATATTTTACTGAAAAAAAAAAAAACATGAAACGATAAATAAAAAATGTATTTAATCACAAGACAATCAAAATTTATTTCGCCACTCAAAATGATAAATGTCTCCATAGAAAGTCGTGTAATATATAAAATTCATGTGTGTGTTGTACGTATAAGTCACAAACTCAAGCAAAATAAAGTGTTGTTTCCTTAATATACGACTACTAAAAAATAAATAAATAAGAAACAAGATTCCTCCAACCTCTATACATACTTATATTCTACAGGCATTTCCAATCGCTTTATTTCGCTTGTTTTACGATCTAAAGAAAAAAAAAATACATACATACATACATAGCTTAGCTATTCTACTTGTGTAGAGTGTAAGTTTGAATTGCGCATTCCTGCTTTTGTTTTTTTTTTTTCTATTTCTACACTGATTGATGCTTAGAAATGCAATCTTGCAACGGAAAGGACGAAAGGACATTTGTCAACTTGATTTAAAAATAAAAATATGGTCGACAAAAAATACAAAAAATAAAATATAAAAACAAAAACCATGCAAACACGCTGTATGTAATTACATTATTGCTGACGGAAATTTATTGTGTAAAATCATGCATCTGTGTGTGGAAGGAACTGAACCACCGGCCTCATGATTATAAATGTTAAAAAAAAATAACTATAGCGTTATTGTTATTGGTTTGTAATTAGTTTTGTGTTTTGAATGCATTTTTTAAAAGGTAAATGCAACTAATTAAGGGACCATTTGCGAAACTTCACACGTAGATAAATTGCAAAGGAGAAAAAAATGTACCTTTTTTTTTACTGTGGAGATTGTTTAAAAAAAAATGGTTATTCTGAAAGAAGTCATTATTTATGTCAAAACTGCATTACAAATTGTTACCCCTTGGCTCTATGCTTAAGGCATTGAACTACCAAGCATCAGGAAGTGTGGGTGCGAATCTAGCTAATTCCATTGGAAGGAATTGACAAATTTTAAAAGATGATTAATTTATGTTACAGTACTAATCATCATAGCCCGTTTGAATTCGGCCGAAAATTGTAGGTCCCTTTATTACAGCCGACTTATAAAACGTGCACAAAAATAATAAGGAGTGTTACTAAATAAAGAATTTTTCAGTTATAAATTTTATATTTTAATAAAAACGCACCAATAATATTTTTGTATAATATTTCAATGTCAAAACGTCAATCAAGATTTATATTTTCATCATTGTGAATTTTATGAACGAGCCTTGTTTGGAAATTTAAAAAAAAAAATACCAACGAATTTCTAAGTCAGTATAGTTGCATCTTTCGAGTGGTTGCTCCAAAATTCGGTCGTTTTCAGCTATGAAGCTCATATTTCATTTATTGGCTTTAAATAAGCAAAATACCGAGATATGCATGCTTTGATTATTGACGAATCCATCTAACCAAAAATGGAGGACCGAATATTGGAACTTACCTACCCCCTCTTAAAGTTGTGTCAGCTGACTTAGCTACACTACGTAGCCAAAAATTGGAAATTTCGACCGGAAAAGTAGGAAAATCACTAAAACCCTAAATTGCATACTTTCAGGGGTCGATGCTGACGATATACGAGATTTTTTAACAGAGAAAATAATTATTCTAATGACTTATATTACGTAGTCATACTATGTATATACGTAGCCAAAAATTGGAAATTTCGACCGGAAAAGACGCAAAATCACTAAAATCCGAATTGCATACTTTCAGGAGTCGATTCTATTTAAATACATATTTATTTAAATACATATTAACTAAAGCGAAGTAAAATATCAAATTTAAAAACTAAATCTTAAAACCTACTTTACAATGAATTTGCAAAAAAAAAAGAATTTTTTTTAATTTAATTTATTTTTTTTTCAATCTTAACTACGATTATCTGTGAATTTTTATATAATAACATTTAAATATTTTAAAAGCATTTAAATAAAAATTAAATTTAAATCAATTAAGCTTATAATTTCAGCTTATAGAAAATTTTGTAAAATCGTCAAGTTTTTTTTTCTAAAAACAATTGATAAAATTCAGTTGAAGCGGGTTCAAAAAATTCGAAAATAACAAAAAATGGTCCTATAAATGAAAAGTCTTATTTTAACAACAATTTTTCTTAATTTTGTTTACCCACGAAAATTAGTCAATATCTAGCTTAAAATAAACAAATTTTTAAAAATCTGTAGACAAGTATTTTAGAAAACAAAAAGATTTCCATTTTTTCGGTAACTGTCCGATCGTCTGCAGTTTAAATGGGTAGGTCGATTTTCTATAAATTTGGTATCTATCTCACAGGTTTTTTTAAAATTTTTTTTAAGACCAAAAATAACGGTAGGTACCTACCTACCTGTCGTGCAAATGTTGTTTAGCATTTAATGAAAATCTTATTAATGGGAAAAATGTGCCCACAACTTTTCTTTTTTTTTAACTCAATATTTTTTTTATAGAAAGGCTATCAACTTTAAAAAAAAAAAAAAAAAAAAAAAAACTTTTAGAAAAATGGTTATAAATAATAATTCCCATAGAATGATATTTTCGATTTTCTTAGAATAATTTTTTGCCCAATTGACATAGTCACTAATACAAAAATTTAGTCAAAATCAAGGGGGTCGTTTTCGAAGGAAATAAGTTTTTACTTAACGGTTTTTAAAGACTTCTTTGGTTATAAAAATAATGTTTGCTAAAAATTTACTAGATATTGTTAAAAAACTGTAGTTTAATAAAAAAAAAGCGACCAAATTGTTTCCGATTTATTAAGCTTTCAGCACAAATTTTAAAAAATAAAAAAAAAAAAATTGAGATTTTTTTTTTAATTTTCAAAATATTCTTCGTAAAAAAATTGATCAAAATCAATTAACAGTTTTTGAAAAAAAAAAAATAAATTGAAAATAAAAAAAGAAAAGTTTCTATAGGAAGTTAGTGGCAACTTTTAGGCATTTTTCATATTTTGTTTTTTAACAAAAGGTAAAAAAATTACTTAATTAATTAAAACAAAAAGTTTTCGATAAAATAAGATTTTCATTAATTGCTTAGAAGAAATTGTGGCAAGTTCTGTTTTATTTTTAGTTGGTGTCAGGAGGGAGAGTGCCTACAAAACGGCACTTTTAAAGAAAAAGAAAACCGACACACCAATTTAGACTGCAGCCGAAGGTACAAACAGACAGACACACCGGCAGAATTGCGAGACCCATATTTTTCGAGTTCAATATCATCGTAATGTAGGTACCTATAGTTTGATCAAATTCTCGAATTTTAACAAATCCATAACTTTCCATATACAGTGTACTCTCTCAAAACAGACACTTCATAAATATAAGCGGACATCCTTCATAACCGGAAAAATTTCTTGGGACCCTCAGTGTCTGGTTGTGAGAGAGTTCACTGTAGAACCTTTACATCGCAAGTAAAAGCAAAAAATTAATAAAATTGTTAATTAGCCATTTTAGTATAAAACGTAAGGCACAGTACCAAAAATTTATTAAAAAATCATTCGGGATCTACAGGTTCCAATAAAATGACTTTACTAATAAGTAAAAAATTAGTAAAAAAAAAACTATGTCATGACCTTTAACCCCTAAATTCATTATGTTATAGACAAAATTTTCCTGTATTTAGCATTTAAATATTTTGTATATTACTAAATTAGGCCGCCGGGCTTAAATATTTAAAGAAAAACTACAAACATTTCTTATTCAGCCATGAAATCTGAAAATTCCCTTAAATTTAAATAAGAGCATTCATTCACAGTCAAATGTTTTAACATAAGTATAAATGCTATGCATATCCTCTTGACATGAGGGCTTTTCCAAAAATAAAAATAAAACCTTTAAAATACTCATATTCGCACTTAAAACCACCTCACCTACCATAACTATATACTCAACTCGTACATTTATACATCAGTAACTACCTACTTAATAAAAAATATATATAAAAGGTTAAGTAAAGAGATTTTTTTATGGGCGATTATTATGTTAATCATATTTGCTTGTTTCTATTTTTTTTTTTTTTTGGTTTGATGGTATACGAGTATTCCAAGATGAGCTGTATAAATGCGATAAAAGCCTAGACTGGATTTTTATTTACTTTTTTATGTCAAAATAAGTTATAAAAATCTTAATATGATGAGGGCAACAAAGAGAGAGAGAAAGAGGAGTATTTTAACGATACATATGCGTGTATATGGAAAATGTAAGGGCAGGATTAAGAATTACTTATATACAAATTTAACGATTCAAGGGTGTTGTATAAGAGAGAGGGAGAACATGTTCTTGGGTATTCATAATATAATTGATTCAATTAAGAAAATTTTATATCACCCCGCATCATTAGATCGTTTTTGCGTGAGAATTAAAGAGAAAAAAATATAAAAACAAAATGTTAAATGCTAATTGAATCAATTTACATTTGCAAGCTTTAAAATGAACTTTCTAAGAAATCAATGCTTTAAAAGAGTTCTCTTTTACAATTTCTCACTTAGGTATTCTTTGAAAGTACTAAGTTAACCCATTCTGAGATTCTGACCTCTTATATCAATCACGAACTAAATTCAATTCTTCCTTATGTCAACCGCACACATAAATCTCAATTTGAACAATTTATAGTCAATCTGTATGCTCAACAAACATCACAGAGAAATACAGAGGGAAAGAAGAGAGGTAAAAAGAGAAAGTGCAGTAGACGAGACAAATATAACAATGTAATCCTTTAACACAATTCTTTGAACAATTTGCTCAGTGTATCCGTGCGTCTTATTTTCAAATGCACACAACTCAAGGAATCAATATTATAATCCTGTAGAACGTTAGGTATATATGTACCTAACCATAACTAAAATATGCATGTGACAAGGAAGTAAGAGTGGATATATGTAGATGTTCGCTTTTCTTTTGAGAAATCACAATCTTTGTGGTACATACATTTGTAAGATTCGAATTTACATCTCATTTGTATAAAATGGTGGTATGATGGTACCCTACGTCCTACATATCGTATAGAATGCAAATAGAAAATGAGACAAAAAAAAAACAACCAATGCAATGCGATGCGATGCGGCGCGACATTGATCGAAATGCTCTTGCATTTTTTTGATTTAAAAAAAAAAATAAAAGAAATTTTGCATTTTAATTTACGCTTGATTTCTGCCATCTGGAATTTATCAATCGAATATTTAAATATGAATGATGTTGTAGAATAACGAAATTAATCGATTTTTTTTCAAATGCTAATTATTATGCCTTCACTTGGTTTATTGAAATTCTTTTAACCTTACATTGACTCAAGCTCACAAACAATTTCCAATAATTTTACCCCCCAAACCCTTCAGTAAATTTAAAGATTTTTAATTGAGTTGTGACTTAAATTCTTGGTATTACTTATATGTATGTATTTTCTATCTAACATACTGTGAGATTCCAAATTCAGCTAATCGAGAGTTGGATCTTCGGAAATTCGAATTTTTTTTTATATCGACATACCCCACTGTGCGCTGAGCCACTGACGCCTTTTTCAGCGATATTTCACAGCTGCCGTATGTCGCTGTCAACATGTGACGATTGTCATGATCATATCTCTAAATAAATCACCTATTACCTTGAGTCGTATAATGATGCCCCTATTTAACGATAATTGACACGAAAATGGTATCAAAAAATTATAACGAAAATGGTTTACGAGATCTTAATTTTTACCATATGCAAATTATGAATTCATAAAAAAAAGCCAACTCGAGATTTTGATCAAACTTGACATTACGATGATAGAGAAGTCGAAAAACGTTTTTCTGCAATTCTGTCCCTCTGTTTGTTCGTCGCCTGTCCATTCAAATGCTGCCTAAACGTATGGGTCGATTTTATTGTAACTTGGTATCTAACGTTATTTGAGCATTCCTTCGTTTTTTTTGTCATTTTTTTATATAACCACAAAATAACGGTACTAGTTGTACAAATTTTTTTCAAAAACTAATACAAATATTATTTTTGTTCTAAAACGTAAAAACTAGTAATTTTTTTTAACAGGTACAGGCTACCTTTTTGTAAAAAAAAAAAAAAAAATCAGAAAAATGGTTAAAAAATAGTACCCCCATAGAACCATTTTTTAAAACTGATTTTGATCAGTTTCTTTGGAGAATATTTAAAAACTTTTGAATATCAAAGTTTTGAAAAAAAAAAATTGGCATTTTTCTTCCTTTTTTTTTTTTGAAAACTTATCACACATCAGTTGTGTAGCATTATCAAGCTGATAAAAAAAATATATATTAATGGAAATCTTGTTTCTCTCGAAAATGACTTCGATTTTAACTTAAACTCATTATTTTAATGAAATTTTGTATACAAGGAAGTTCTTGTATACAAAATAAGTTTAAATAATTTTAGCATTTTCAAAAAAAAACAAGTTTTGAATTCTTAAAACAAGTTTTCAAAATTAGTTTTGAAAAATTCGATATTTCGAAAATAGATGGATGATTTTTTTTTAATCAATTTTAAGTATATAAAAATAATTTTTTAAAAGCTCTGCAAATTGCAATCTTTTGAATCGCCAGCATTTGGAAAAACACATTTATTCTTTAAATAGGGACTTTTGACCTTTTCATAAGATTCCAATAATTCTTCAGTGCTTCTAGGAAAGAAATATTTTAGCTATGTGCCACAAGAGCCACTTTGTGCAATCCTGTAGTGAATTTAATTTTTTTTTAGTAATTTAAATTTAAAAAAAATTACATAATTGGCTTTTTTTTAACACGTCTCAGATTAACCTTCTTCCTTTTTTCCAAACTTACTGTACCTACGTCTTTAACTTTTTTTTTGCGAAATCTATTTTGGTTATACGATAAATATACGATGCATTTCAGAGGTGGCAATTTTATTCGCTCACAAAATTTATACGAGAAAGACTTTCCACAATATTTAACCACGAACTATTTAAATAACGACATCGACGTGAGGGATTTTCAATTTAATAAAATAAGGACACAAGACAACATCAGCAAGTACAAAAGTATAAGAGGGGAAAATTGAGGAAAATTATTTTCTATACAATTTTCTTCTTTTTTTTTAAATAATGTCGTATACAATATACATAAATACATACATATATATTATATATATGTATATATACGTACTCGTATAAAGTAGGAAGACTATTTAAAATTCTTCTTAGTGTTGGCTAGCTAAAATAAAAAAAAAAAAGATAAAAATGTTCTTTTTAAATTTTTGTAGAGAGATAGAGAGACGTGCGCTGTGCTATCTAACGAAACCTAATTCAATTGTATAAGAAGAAGAAGAAGACTTCTCGAAAGAAGATGGAAGAAAAAAGGTTAATTTAAAATTTACATCGCATAGACTCTTTCATCCTGATGCTATGCAAAGTGCACGACAAGTGACCGGTTATAACAGCTATAATCATTCTTAAGAAAATTCTCTATCAATTGCGGATGCAGACTTTCAAGCTTCAAGAGTTATTAGTTTTGGCTTTTTGGGGGGGTATATTTTCAGCGACTAATAATAAAATAAACAAAAAGCTAACTCCAATTCCAATAATTGGATTAGTTTTCGTGAATTTGTGGTGAATTTTTCATAAATTTTTCGTAATTTTTTTGTAAATTTTAAATTAATTTGTTGTGCATTTTTCGGAAATTTGTTGTGAATTTTCGTAAATTTGTGGTAAATTCTTTGTAAATTTGTAGATAATTTTACGTACATTTGTTGTGAATTCTTCGTAAATTTGTTGTGAATTCTTTGTAAATTTGTAGTGAATTGTACGTAAATTTGTTGTGAATTTTTCGTAAATTTGTTGTGAATTCTTCGTAAATTTGTTGTGAATTTTTCGTAAATTTGTTTTGAATTTTACTTAAATTTGTTGTGAATTTTTCGTAAAGTAGTAAAATCAACTAAAAGCAAATGTTGTAAAAATATATAAGCGATTTTTGTATGCTAATTAGAATTAACACCCCCCCTCCCCAAAAAGGGGTTACATCAATTATAAACAAATGTCGTAAAATTGTTGTAAAAAAATGTACGCGTTTTTTCGAGAAAAAAAACCCTATTTCTCAATGCATTGCATAATTCTATTTTGCAATTTATTGTCATATTCATTTAAGGGACTTCTTTAAAAAAAAATCCACGACAAAGTTTATTTATAGACGTGTCGTCGAGTGAGCGACAATTGTTTAAAACAAATTTCATCAAAAAAAAAAAACTGATATTGCTGGCTCTATATGTACTGGGACTCTATATGGAGTTGGTATCAATTATAAGGTCGAGGTATTCAACACGACCCACCTCAAGTTGCTAAATCGAGCTTTTGTGTACCTAAACTAATTACCTACAAATGTTAATGTTATTTTTATTTCACAAGAAATTATGTCGTCTCCCTGGAATATTAACCACTCAATTATATTGAATGATTTTAAAGAAATTTGTAAACTCAGAGTTTCTCTAAGCTTTTCTAATAGAAATGTCCCAGACAAATGAAAAAACCCTCATCATTTTGTTGAAAGACACGCCAATAAATGAGTTGATGTTTGGCTTGGGTGGTGTAAGAGTATATGTAACAGTTTTTTACCATTTCAGGATATTTTTGTCGGTTGACTCCTTTTCTATTCATACATCGTTTCTTTTATTCCTTATACCTTTAGCAAGCAGCCCAGAGAGAGTATTTTTTTGGTATTTTTACCGATGCGATGCTGTGAATATACGATACGATAGCATCATGAAGAAAACTTTCAACTCATTTGGGGGGGGAAAAATTCCACTTAACTACCTGCAAGTCATACAAGAGATAAATAAAGCTCTTTTAGAGAGTCAGTCCATGGGCCACAACCTTTAAAACCTTTTTTACCGGTTTGGCGGTTAAGGTTTTATTATTGTTCTTTTTTTTTCTTTTTTTTTTCATTTAAAGGTAAAATGCCCGGAGACAATTTCTTTTTGTTTGGTCCTTTTTAAGGAACATAATTTTATTTATCGATGGTCTATGGGGGAAGAGAAAGATATCAAATAGTATAGTGAGTCGAATTTGTAATGGGTTGTGTTGCAAATTGCATGTTTCCGGTATTGGTGTTGGAGTTGGTGTTGTTTGGTCCTTGGATGGAATTTTATGGCTGAATGGATCAACTTTGTTGGGTACACTATGGCGTATGAGTAACATTTTTTTTATTTTTTTTTTAGTTCAAACGCTTAGGTATATTGCTGACTGGGACTTTTTGTTTTTTTGTTTTTTTTTTTGTTTCACTTCGAGGCATGATATGAGAGATAAAGGATCAAGAGTTAAATGTAGTTAAGTAGGGTTAAGGTGAGAACGTGCCAGAATGAAAATAAGTATAAGCCTTATTATGACCCTGTTCATCGATAAAATAAAAATTAACGACAGCGACGACGCACGTTACAATCAAGATGGAATTTTGTTGTATAAAGGTTCTACAAGGACTAAAAGATAAGCTGTCTGTATTTTTGTTTATTTTTTTTTATATATGAATATATGGAGAGTCTTCAATTATTAAATCGATTTTTTTTATATTGAATAAGGAATAAATAAATAAAAGTATGGGTAAATTGAATATTTGAACAATCTATTTTCCAGACGTATTTATGTTGTATAGGTGTATATATGTACTTATAAAATTTCTTAGATCCCGTTTTATATTTATTTAAGGCAAATGCAGAAAAAAACCTTTGTTTTGAAGCTACATATCAAAAGTAAGATGTTCAAAAGAGATCTCACTTAAATTATTCCCAGTAATTATCATTAAAAAAAGAAATAAATAAATTGGTAGTGTGACAGCTGATGGAGAACAAGGGCACATTCCTATGTGTGCGTTTTGGTTGCTAGTTAACAGAAAGTGACTTGACCTACAATTTGCTTCCAAATCCGAGCGACTTAATTTATGATAGCTTTTCCAGATTATTGGTATAAAACTGCAAAAAGGAAACTTCACAAGAAAAAGACTAACACGATCAAATCGCTCGGGGTCCAGTTTAGGTCAACTACAGATAACAGCCCTCGAATATATCGCGTAGAATGTCCATTTTGGCATTAGCTACGGCATGGCACGTATCGTCATCTTGTTACAACCATATTTCGTTCAAATCCTTATTATCAAGTTTGGGCCAGCAAAAATTGCAATGCCATCGTCGTTTTTGAAGAAGTACCTACCAACTGAACTCGAGATCAAACTTATACATAACTATAATAGGGAAGATGAAAACAGTGGGCCTCGCAATTCTGTCCGTCCGTGTGCCTGTCTGTCTGTCTGTACGTTTACAGTCTAAACGGTTTTCTTTAAACTTAGTACCTACCTAGCGTTTGGGCCCCCCACGCGTTTTTTTTAATTTTTTTTAGGACCAAAAATAACGGTACCTGCAGTACAATTTTTGTTAGAAAAAATTAAAACTTATTTTTCTCAGAAACTTGCCAACAACTTCAAAAAAATAATCCAAAAATTTTTTTACGAAAAGTCTACCATTCAAAAAATACGAAAAATGGTTATAAATGGTACCTCCCATAGAACCATTTTTTTTGGTTTTCGATTTTCCCAAGAATGCTTAAACTGAATTTGATAAATTTTTTTATAGAGAATTTTTCAAGAAGTTTAAATAGTATTTGAATCCTATTTTGAATAAAATGGTCAAAAGGAAAAAGGAATAATTTTTAAACAGTATTGCATACCAAAATTTTCAAATTTTTTTTTTACTTTTAAAAAAGTTTAAAATTTTTTTTTTTTGATGACTTAATAATTCGAAAACGACTTGGTCGATTTATATTAAACTAAGCATCAAGCTGTTTTTTGACATTATCTAGCAGATTTTATATACAAATTATTCTTATAGCCAAAAATAACGGTACCTCCTATACAAATGTTATAAAACCGTTATGGAAAATCTCATTTTTCTCAAAAATAACTCCTACGATTTTGATTAAAATTTTTATGGGAACTAATATCAGTATGATCTATCATATTATTGAAAAGAAAATTTTATCTATCGTCTAAAAATGGTATCTCTCATAGAACCATTTTTTTGGTCTTCGACTATCTCCTTAAAATTCAATGAAATTTTTTACACGTGAGCTACTGATAAGATCACATAATATTGCATATCAAAATTTTCAAGAAAACAAATTTTGGATCTAAAAAAAAAAATCAAATTTCATTTTTGAAAATTCAAAAATGAGTAGTTAATTTTTTTTTCAATATTAATTTTTTAACTATGCATTAATAAGTTCTAAAAAATGGCGTACATTTTTTTTCTTAAAAATGTTTTCAAAATTTAATATATAAAAAATTATTTTTTTCAAAAATCGCTTCAACGATTTTTCAAATCTTTTTCTCATCAATTGAGATTTGTGTAAGAAATCAGATGGTGTACGTTGCGTTGATGTCAAATCAGTTTCACAAATTGTTTAATCAATTTATTTCTAATTATATAATTTCTCAGTCTAAGTACCATGCATCATACTTCAAAACCACAGTATGGACGCACATAAGAGCAAGTTCGTGCGACCCAGTATTGCATTTTATTTTTATTTTTTTTTAAATCAGATAAACTAAAATGTGATCGTTTAAATAAGAGCACGTTCGTGCAACGCAGTCGTGCATTTTATTAGCTTGAAACCGTCTATCTTATTTGTCGAACATACAAATATATTCGTAAAGCACCTCTAAGTGATTTAAAATGAAGCTGTGTATTCAATCGGTGAATAATTCTCACAAAACGGAAAACATCATCTGTTTCCTTCTTATACCAAAAAAAAAAATATTAAAAAATGTAATTAAATCATACAAACTATAACATACCTAACTACGTTCAGAAAACGAATATGAGAACCACCGCAAGTCATTTACGTATAAAGATATTTACGGTATTTCCATATTTAAAATTTAGTTTACGCTAATTTAATATTTAAGATTTTATTTGAAATCTTCAAAAAGGTACCCCCATCTCTCTGATCCCCTCAAGGGCGTATGATGGCAGTCTCAAATCAAATACATAAATCATAAAACCCAATTTTATAATTTTATTTTAAATCATATCTCGAGTTTCTCATTACTACAGTAGTTCCTTGCATCAAACGCAGAAGGAACAAAATAACGCTAAAAAAACTAACAAATATAATGTATATCACTTTTATTGCATTCTACCATTTTATTGAAACAAAAAAAAAAAACATTAGTAACGATTCTAATTAAAATCTTGCACCCGGATATGTTTGCGTTATGCTATGGAATTTCTCTCATCCCTATAAAGTTGTTTGTGCTGTCGCTCTACTCGCTGTGTGTGTTGCATTGCATTCCTTTCACAATATCTGTCATAATTTTTTTTTTCTGAGAATTTCCTCGGATAGCTACAACAGCTACATAAACTCCCGTCAAACGAACTCCATTTTGGGTTTTATGTTACTTTGCATTTGGCACTCTTAATTGCACACAAATACAACTATGTATGTACCTACTACTCGTATTATAGAAGAGAAACAGTGTGAAGTCAAAAAAATCTGAGACTGAGACTGAGCTGAATGTGCTGTGAAATATAGTTGGTTGTTTGAGAAGGAAACACAAGAAATAACTATAAGGAAAACTTATTTTAACATTTTGACAGTGAACTGTTTGTAGAAGTAGTATATTCGTAGCACAGTTAAGTTGTATAGAAGAACATAAATAAGTTAATGCCTCCACGCACAAACAATCCTCGAATGTCTTTCCGGTTTTAATTTCTGAGTTTTTTTTTTTTTTTTATTTTTTTGCTCTCCCTCCCTTTTTTGTCCCACGCTCGCACTTTGTGCTAAAATAAGTAAAAAGAATGTTAGTTGCGATTACGATTGAGATTGCGACGAAAATTAAAATGTTTATAATTAGATGGGAAATGGGAAAAAATGTTAAAAGTTCTTTTACTGTTTCTAGTTTTTTTTTTTTGTTTATTTGTTGCCAAAAACGTTGAAGTGCATATTTATTTTTTTTAATTAAATTGGGTTTAGTCTTCCTCTGATATTGTCGACATGTATTTTTAAGAATCAAAAGATGCTAAAATTCTTCTTTAAAACATTATCATTTCTAGCTGATAGAACTTTAAAAATTACTGAATGTATAAATTCAAAAGAAACTGCAATTATACAGCTTGAAGTGAAATTGATTTGAATTTTGAAATTAATGAAAACGAGGGTTTAAGCTCCAATTTAATTTAAAAAAAAATTAAATTTTCAATGTAACTAATTTAATTCAACTCATTAGACCTACATTAATGTTATTTAGTTCGTTTGTTCACTATAATTCGAACCAAATTTATTTACCTATAAGAAAGTTAAAATTTTTTAGTTTGAAAAAATGTTCAATAGATGGCACTGCCAAGCATGGCAGGGTTTTGGTAGTATTTCTATACATATGTATGTATATAAAAATAAAAGCTATTCTGTATGAGGCTTTATTGACTCAAAACAACTGAGTCAACTTTGTTGAAATTTTAAAAAATTTGTTCCTATTAGCAGTTAGGAAATTGATTTAAAGTAATATCCGCCCAATGCAACGCCCATTTTAATCATAATTTATTTTTTTTTTATTGAAAGTCCTAAGAACTTTAAAATTTTGTAATTATGAGGTGTCTTCAACCAAAAGGATAACATTTATTTTATTTCTCCCACCCACAACCAAGCCCATTTTAACCCTTTTTTAGTTTTAATTTCATTGAACGTCTTTGGAACATTAAAATTTTGTTATTATAAGCTCTTTTTAACCTTAACGATGACGTTTGTTATTTCTACCACCCAAAACCACGCCCACTTTTCTTATATTAAAGTTGAATCTATATAAATTTTCTTACTAATCTTCTGTTAGAAGGCTAAATATTTATAATAAAACCAAAACTATGACACGTATAGTTTTTTTCTTTAAATCCACCTACTACCACGCCCACTTTTATCATATTTTTGTTTCATTCTCATTGAACGTCCGGTTAGATTATTATACATTTTATAATAATAATCTCTTTTCAACCTTAAAGATGACATTTTTTTTATTTCTCCCGCAAACAACCACGCCCACTTTTTCTATATTTTCTATAGGTTTCCTTATTAATCTTTGTTTTAGGAGGCTGAATATTTATAAAAATCTCTCTAGAACCGAAACTACGCGATATGTGTATTTTTTTTTTTTTTTTAATAATATCCCTAACATCACGCCCCTTTTTATTTTATCTGAGATTCTTCCTTACTGTAAACCACTGGAGAGTTCACATTTTGTAAATAAATCTTTTGAATCTAAGATTCCTCCTTACTTAAAATGCCTATAGAGCGAAAATTTGGAAAATAAAATTTTTTGAACCTAAATCATGACATTTTCTTAATTTTTATTCAATTCCATCCACTACCATGCCCACTTTTATTATTTTATTTTCCTTATATCTTTAATCACTAGAAAGTGTAAAAAAAAAAAACGAATCTCTTTAAAAATGAAGCATGATAATTTTGAGTTTTTAACAAGTCCACCTACTACCACGCCTACTTTTCTTATAATTAAGACTCTTCCTTGGTTTAAATATCTAGTAAGTTGAAATTTTGTAAATAAACCACTTGAACCTAAAGCATGACATTTTAAATTTTTTTTTCTACTACCACACCCACTTTTCCTATATTTGAGATTCCTCCTCACTTCACTTCAAATCTCTAGAACGTGAAAAAGGTATTAATTAAAATCTCTTGAACCTAAAGCATAACATGTGCATTTTTTTAAAGTCCGCCTACTGGCACGCCCACTTTTCTTATCCTATTCTTCCTCAGTTTAAATAATATCTAGAGTCGTGAAATTTTATAAATAAACCCATCGAATTAATTTTTTTCACAAGTCCGCCTACTACTACGCCCACTTTGTTCTTATATTTGATTTTTTTTTCTCATATAGTATACAAAGATTTCAGAAAAGATGATACTGGCGGGGTAAGATAATATTTAAAATAGACAAGACTACAATTCAATGTAAACAAATACATACTTAAATAATGCAAATTATGTTTGTTGACAGATAAGAACTTAGATCCTGCAAATATACATACACCTAAAATAAACAAACTAGCTTCATAGCTGTGTGTGTATTCATGCAAAGTGAAGCATAAATTTATGCAAATATATGAAATCCTAGTTTACCTACTCCTATACTGTTGAGAGAATGGAATAATTCATTGAATAAGTCAATATACCTTGATATAAAATAAGTTTTTGACCTTTGACCACAAAAAAAAATTCACAATTAAGGAATACAAAAATTTAAATTAAAGGAATAGAAGAAAAGATGTTTAGCAGAACCTAGATTTTTTTATTTTTTTTTAAATATAGTTGGAAGGCAGCGGAAACATTGGTTTTAAATTGGAAACTGGAACAAATTGAATCAAAACTGATTTTTTTTTTTTGTCAATCCTAAAAATGGAGTGATGCGTTGAATAGCAGAAAATTCTCTACAAAACCTGACCATCGACGAAAAGGTGTTTTTTTTTCTCCCCCGAGGGACATTTTAACGGCAGTGGATGGATGTGTCAATAAAACACAATATGGGTTATTACAATGAAATTAATCCAAGGGAGCTTCAACCATTCCATTTCATCAAAAAGGAAAAGAAGCCAGAAGGTGTTATTTCTTTTTATTTGGGGAAATAAGACCCACGGGCTTTATTGCTGTGTGGAATATAATTGCCAAATTTTGTATGCAATCTTAGTACGAGTTTTTGAATTTTGCTTTGGTTCCTGTAAAATGTTCAGATAAACATTAATACGCTAAAATTACCAAAAGGTGGCTCTGATTCTGCTAACTTTTTGGCATTAATTATATTATTGGAATTTTTCGACTTAAGAGGTCCCGCACTCCAATCATAGTTAGGTTGGCATATGTGGCCACTTAGTTATAAAAATTCTACATTAATAGCCTTTTAAGATATTGGCAACCTCAGACAAACTTCAACTTCATCATAAGAATACTGTAATAATTGTCAAACAAACGCAAACTCCTTCATCAGTTTATATACACACACCATCCGCTAGGGGGCTCACAATTACCAAAAGCTATATGTCCATCATACATATTTCCCACTGACTCTGACTCCTGACTCTGACTGTTTGCTTAATTTTATTATTTCTCCTTTTAATGAATCCTATGGGGATAGTTCTTTTGCCACAAATTGACGTTCTTCTCGGTTTCTGTGTTGTGACTGTGGTGGTGGTAGTGGTAGTGGTATCACACTTAATGTTTCCACTTTGAATCTTTTTCACTTTTTCCCTGGCCAACTCGTTGTCTTCTCTTTTATTTTTTTTTTTAATAATTTATCTGTCTGACTGTGGTGCTTTGTTTAAAGTCGTCGTCATTGAGAAGTTGTTATGTCAACGTTTCACAGAGAAAAACGAGGAATATGTATGTTTACTCCTTAGGCCATAATCAAATACCGACACAGAGCCAACTGTTGCGTTTCACCTCACTCGACCTCATCTTCATTCCATGGTCCTCATGTTGGGGTAGGGGTTCTTGGGCCTCACTCGACTCATGTCATAACATTGAAAACATTACCAACTAAGTTTCCTGAATCAAAAGTATCATCCTGAGGGTGAAATGTGTACTTTCCTTTTTTTCTTCTTTTTTTGTATACATAAATTGAATGCTTGCTCATGATTTTATATTCTCTTGTAAACAATATGCCATTTAAGAGTTTTTTTTTTTAATGCAAAAATGTGTGTAAGTCGGTTTTTTTTAATTTAACTGGCTTGTTGGTCTTTCTATTTTTTTCGCAGAAATTCCAAAAATAAAAATTATTGCGAAGTGGTGTTTTTGTTTATATTGGCTACTATCGGACCTGTGCTTTCGTTGCTTCGATTAATTTTCAAACTGAATTTGATTTTTGACTGAATTTTTTTTCGAAATAAAAGATGGACCCATCTAATGGTTTCTTTTTAAATCATAGGTTATTTTGACACTGACAGCTATTTCCCGCTCGAAATCTTGACAGAAATTTAGTATCATATATCCGCGGAATGAAATGAGTTTGTGTTAAAAGTTCGTGGGACTGGTATGCTAGTAGACAACACTAATGGTCCCCGTCGTCGTACGGTACGCACAGAAGAGAATGTGGCTGCTGTAGCCGAGAGTGTGAGACTTCGAAAAGAGGCTGGGAACAACGTTTCGGTCAACGGCTGGCCTTAGAGTGCAATGGTAACCGGCTTTTTTTTTTTACTGAAATTGAAGACATGGATTTGGACGACCTCTGGTTCATGCAGGATGTTGCGTCATGCCACACAGCTCATGCCACAATCGATCTTTTGCGCACCAAATTCACAAATCGTGTTATCAGCTGTCTTGGCGATGTCAATTGGCCGCCTCGGAGCTGCTTTGGACTTTTTTTGTGGGGAACCGTGAAGGTCCGATGTTATGCCAATAATCCGAAAACGATTCAAGCACTTAAGGCCAATATCAACCAAGCAATCCGTGAGCTACAGCACGAAACCATCAACAAGGTCTTGGAAAATTGGAGTGGCGGAATGTGCTACTGAGAAGCCAGCCGAGGCAGCCACTTGAACGACGCACGTTGTGTTCCATAATTAATGGGAATGTTTGCTCTTATTAATAAAGCCATAATACATGGAAAAACTTTAGTTTTGTTCATTTTATTGCGTTTTTAAAAATAAACTTGCATTTGTCCCACCATTTACATAATTACATATGTATGTACTTTGTAAAAGTTGATCCTTCCAGACATCCGTTCAATTCGACGGCTCTTATACGGATTATACATATGTCGTCAAAAAACTTTCGTCCAAATCTATGTTAAAAATTTAGTCTTAGACAGGGTTGCCACATTTTCTAAAACACCTTCATTTTTTGCCGTATTTTTTTCATACGGCAAAAAATAAATTCTTCTTTCAAAAAAAAACAATTATTTTTTGCAACAAAAAGTTCAAAGCAAAAAGTTAAAAAAGATGAAAAGTGAAAAAATGAAAAAATGAAAAAAGGTACAAAAGTGAAGAATTGAAGAAATTGAAAAAGTGCGAAAATAAAAAAGGGAATACCTAAAGGTTAAAAAAAGTGAAAAATGAAAAAAAAAGGATAAGTAAAAAATAAAGGGTGGAAAAAATGAAAAATGAATAAAAAGTAAAAAAGTAACAATAGGTGAAAAAAATAATAAATAGTAAAAAAGCGACAAAAAGGGACAAAAAGAAAAAATTTAAAAAAGTGGGAAAAATGAAAAAAACGAAAAATTAAAATGAGGTGAACAAATTAACAAAAGTGAAAAGGAAAAATTTTAAAGTGAAAAAATTGAAAAAAAAATATTACAAGAAATGAAAAAATTGAAAAGAAATAAAAATTGAAATTAGAAGTGAAAAAATATAAAAAAAAAATGAAAAAAAGTTAAATAAAGTGAAACAAAATGAACAATGTAAAAAAAATGTGAAAACGAAGAGTGAAAAATTTAAAAAGTGAAAAATAGGGTAGGCCCTATAAATTGTGAAACACCCATGTCAAATTAATTACACGAGTTTGTGTTGCTTAGTCTGAAATTCATGCTGAAACATTAAGTATTTTAAGAAAGTATATAAACTATCAGGCAGGTGGTTTTACATTTCACTTTCGCTCGAAATTAAAATAAAGTCAATCTAATTTTAATTGATTTCAATTCTATTTCGAGTGAAAGTGCAATGTAGAACCTGGCAGTATATAATATTTTTAATGGGCGGGGAGCTAAAGGCAGTAAATCGCCCCACATTGAATTAATAAAATAAATTTTGCCTTAAGTTTAACATTCATGTTGAAACATAAGGAAATGGAACCATAAAATATGTAAATTGTTTATATGTTCCTGTAAATTGGTCGCAATCATAGGACTGACCGGTAAAAAATAAAGAGTTCCTTAAAGACATGGCAAAAGTTAAAAAATTAATTTTATTCCATATTTCTCTATTTCAAAGATCGTTATATAAAATCGTTATATTAAAATGAGTCAAACGAAGTAGAAATAAGTTGCGACGTAGTAGATGCATACAAAAAATAAATGAAGTAGATTTTGCTACATATGAAGTACATTGGCAACCCTGCAAGGCACCCACTAGTAAATGCTTGGTGTTTACATATGTTTGATCTCATTTTAATCGGACAGATAAATGCTGATGAAACTGATACTTACATCAGCCACTACATGCGTATCTAAATTGTGGCAGTGCTGTCGAGTACAGATTATAGTTTTTTGAAATTTTTGAAATTTTTGGCTCCACAAATTGAAAATCAATAACAAAAAAAGTTAAAATAATGTTTTGAAAATCGATTTAAAAATCAAATTGAAGAATAGACTTGTGGTTTTCGAAACTTTATTTTAAGTGTTGCCACTTTCTTAATTTTTTCTTTTTTTTTATAATTGGTCCTCCTACCTAAACGAGGGCCATATACATACCTCCTTTCAAATTAAATAATGTTTAAATTGTGTCCCTTTGTAAGAAAATCCCTTTATTATTTTGTGGCGTGCCCTTCAGTTATCATAAATACTTCCCCAAAAATAAATATTTGACTACTAATTTTCAACTTTCCAATTTTATATTATTACTGCATTGATTTTTCGATTCGATTGCAACCTATATAGAAACAAATTTTATTAGTGGTTTTCAATTGAACTACATACATATGAACATATATTTAACACTAATTTAGGTTTTTGGTGCTTTAGATTTTAAATAGCTTTGTTGAATTCTAGCTAATTAACTGAGTGTTCAACGGCTAAAGGCTTTGACTATGAATTTAATTGCGGTTTGGCAAATAGTTGGTTGGTTGCAAGCCGAAATTTGCATTACATTATAGATATACCTACTACCTAGTGCATGTAATTGCTATACATTGGCGATGTAGGGGTGATTTTGAGGTTTGTGCGTGAAATTTAGTTTTGTTAAATAAAAGTAGATTTTAAAATGAAAATTGTAACCTTTCCCATTTGTAAGGTTGAAGTAAATAATATTTTGATGGGAAGAAATATGTAATACTCAAAAATTGACTAATAAAAAAAAGTGTGGTCTTTATAACTTCACGTTGGAAGTAATTGTAATTGGTCTGATTTGTCGAATTGAAAATTTTGACATTTCTCGACGTTTCAAGGTCCCAGGAATCCGAAGCCATCATTTTTAGAGAGATGTTTTTTTTTTTTCGGCTCGAATATTTTGAAAACAGACACTAGCTTAGAAGCCGGTCCAATTTTATTATATTCACAGTGACGTAGTCAATAACTGATTAATTCAATTGACAGTTTTTTTAAATCAACAAGTTTTCAAACTAAAACCACTAAAAAAAAAAAAAAAAAAAAAAAAAAAAAATGTTTTTCGGCTCAAATATCTTGAAAAAAAAAATTTATTTTACACGCAATGCTGTAACTATGAGTTGGTGGAGTTTGTAAAAAAAATTAATTTGATAGTATTTTTTTTAAAGCAAAAACATCTGCCAAAAATAAAACTTAAAAAGTTGAAAAATATAATATGCCACAACTTTGGTTTTCACTTGATCGCTTGTTGAATATTTGATAAGGTCTAAATTAGGAATTTCCTTATAACAAAATAACAGTGGGTGTTCCTGTTCAGTTGCCACGGGCACCAATGGATGGGGTGGGTCGCACCCAGCCTCTTTTTTTTTTAATTTTATGTTTTTAAATAAATTACTTAGCAAAAAAGTAATAGTTAAATAGATTCAAACTGAAAACAGGTATACACATTGATAAATATAAAGTTATTTAAAGACTTAACTCCTTTTGAAATGCCGTCTTTAACTACGGATTAATTCATTTTTTTTCTTTACAATACGCAAACTCAAGGGGTTCTGACTACCCTTAACCTGTAAAAACACAGTGCTATAGCGTTAGGAAATTAGGATAGGATTTAAAAATAAAACCAAATCTTTTTATCTCAGTATCAATCTATCAATGTAAAATTGTGGTTTCCCAAATGTAACGTTACCCTGCACCCAACATTTGCAAAAATAATTTAAAAAAAGATCATAAATGTGAACCATTCCTCAACAATGCATACAAAGTAAAATCATTTATCCGAAACACTCTAAAACAAAAAATTGAATG
Organism: Epistrophe eligans; assembly: GCA_951394125.1. Lineage (NCBI taxonomy): Eukaryota > Metazoa > Arthropoda > Insecta > Diptera > Syrphidae > Epistrophe > Epistrophe eligans. The sequence goes on along the minus strand of OX596028.1, from coordinate 105,259,574 downwards.
AGCACCAGTGATAAAAACCAATTGACCTAACAGTCAACAAGGACAATTTTATAAAAATCCTTTCAGATCCTTTCATCACGCGAAGCTATTTTTCACTCATGTTTCAACGAGTGTTCTTTTTAACTAAGTATTGTATTTTTTTTTAAAAGGATTTTTGTTTGTATCTTGTTTTGTTCTTCTACTACTGTTGTGTGTTGTGGTGTGGTATATTTGAATAGGTTTTTAGGGAAAATCCACAAAATCCATCTAAAAAGCTAAAATGGATAAAATGCAGAAGAGAGGGAATTCCATATTCAACCATCATCATCACATCAGAGTATCCGGAAAACCATTTGACCATATAGTGCATCATCATATACATATGATTGTTAGGTTTTGTATTTTTGGCCATAAGTAAACCATCATAGGAGAGTGTAAAATAGATGAAAGATGCATTTATGTATATATATACATATGTGCGGGAATTGGATATACTAGAGAATGCAATTTATTTCCATATCGTTTAGTGCTTTATCTTTTGTAAAGTAAGAACCATAAAAAATATACCAAGTGAATGCTATATATGAGAGTTTTTCTCGTGAATAGGTTTTATTTGCAACAGTTATCAATGATTGAACTGAAATTGTTTGAAAACTTTGATAAATGCACATTCAGATTGGAGACTGTTTTTTTTTTTTTTTTTTTAATGTTAAGCCAAGGGGGTTTTAAGTCAGTTTTGTTTACAAAAGATGTGGTTATAGGGTACCTAACTATATACAATGTTATTGTTATTAAAAATAAATGTTATAAAAAAATATTCAAAAATTTCTTTTTATTCAAGTTTAATTAATTTAAGAAAATATTTGATTTTTGGTTAAGCAAAATAAATAAAATGCACGACTGGGTCGGGTCGCACGAACTTATGTGCTCTTATGTGCGATCACACTGTGGTTTTAAAGTCGTTATAATTAAAAAAAAATGCATCCGATAAAAGATATTTATTATAACTAGTTGGAGCCTATATTTTATGCCATCTGCCAAAAATATAGCCTTGTTAAAGAAAGTATTATGTGAGTACATAAAATATGAACAGTATAGCATCGTGCTGTCTTGCACTTCGCACATATGCATAGAATTTACAGTTTAGACTGAAAAAATGCTAAAAAATCAATAAAATTAGAAATAAATTGATTATAAGAATATCTATAATTGATTTGACACCAAAGCAATGTACAATTTCTTACCCAAATCACAATTTATGAGAAAAAAGATTTGAAAAATCGTTGGAGCGGCTTTTTAAAAAAAATTAATTTTTAATAAAGGGTTTTCCATTAAAGGTGGGTCGATTTTAATTGAGATATCAATAAGGTTTTATCTTTATTTGAGAGCCCTATCAATGGCATTATGTGTGAAATATAACATCGTTCAAATGGCCGCCGCGGCTTCGCTGGGTGTCGCGGATTCGAAAGGTCCAGTTTTCGATGAGTTTGGCGCATAAATCAGACTGAATTTGACCGATGGCATCGATTATGTTGTATTTGAGGGCCGTGGTGGTTTACGGCTTATTCGCATGGACCTGCGATTAAAGAAAGCCCCACAAGAAAAAGTCCCAAGGAGTCAAATCACACGATCTTGGTGGCCAAGATCACGTCGCCTCGGCGCGAGATAACCATGCCATGAAACCGATCGTGCAGAATATCGATTGTGTCTTGAGCTGTGTGGCACGTAGCGCCATCCTGTTGAAACCATATGTCTTCGGTGTCCATATCATCCAATTCAGGCCACAAGAAGTGGGTGATCATCGATCTATAGTGATGGCCGTTGACGGTGATGGCCTGGCCAGCATCATTTTCGAAGAAGTACAGACCGATGACGCCTTCAGCCCAAAATCCACACTAAACAGTAACTTTATTTGGATGCATTGGCACCTCGTGAATCTCGCGTGAATCGTTGTCGTTCAAAATTCGGCAATTTTGCGTATTCGCGTACCCATTCATCCAAAAATGGGCCACAGCGCTAAAGATGATTTTTCGACCAAAATTGGGATCAACTTTCAACTGCTTCAAAACCGAATTAGCGAACACGAGACGTGTTGCTCGATGCTGTAACTTGCCAGGATGATTTGTCTTTAGTAACTGATTAAAAGACGATATTTTGACAGAAAGTAAAAGAAACAGTATGGCCGCCACGAGCTGTCAAAATCAACCCGTCCCTATTGGAAAACCCTTTATATACAATTTTAAATATATTTTTAAGAAAAAAAATTGATACGACAATTTTTAGTACCTACTTATTTTTGCGGAGTTTAAAAATTAATTTAAAAAAAAAATCATTTACTCATTTTTGAAATATCGAATTTTCAAGAAAAGAAATTTTAAATCCAGAATTTGATTTTTTGAAAATTTTGATATGCAATATTATTCAAACTTATTATGTAGTAGCTTGCGTTCAAAAAATTTCATTAAAATTTGTTCAACAGATAATGAGATTGTCGAAAACTCACATGTTGTGTGGTGGTTCTATGAGAGGTACAATTTTTAAACCATAGATACATTTTTTCCAATAATATGGTAGGTAGTTCTAATTTATACAAGAATTTTAATCAAAATCGTAGGAGCCGTTTTTGAGAAAAATGAGTAGAGATTTTTAAACTTTTACATGGTACCGTTATAAGAAAAAATTTTATTTAAAATCTGGTAGATAATGTCAAAAAATTGCTGGGAATTATTAAGTTCTCAAAAAAAATTTTGAAACTTTTTTTCAAAATTTTGGTAAACTATATTTTATTGTTAACATTCTCTATAGAAATCAGCTTAACCGTTTTTGAGAAAATCGAAAATAAAAAAAAAGATTCTATGGGAGATAAAATTAGTAAAAAAAAATTTGCACGGAAAGTACCGTTATTTTTGGTCTTAAAAAAGAAACGTGTGGAGGGAATGCCCAAAAAACGCTAGGTACCTACCAAGTTGTAAGTCTCACAATTTTTTGGGTAATAGTGTATTTAAAAACAAAAATCATCTGCTAAAATATCTCAAGGCAAAGACATAGCTTTACAAGGCTTTTTATTTCATCTTAATATAATAACTTTTCACAGAAATACTTACAAGTCTAAAAAAAAAAACATTAAAAAAAATGTGTTCCCTTAATTTGTTTGGTATATGCTTCAAAATATCTGAGTAAAGTCCTGATTAGTTATCCAACAAATAAATATTGTCACAGGGTTAAAAAAAATTACAAAAAAATTCACAGTTGTCGTTTTTTTCATTGTGGACTTATGATTCTGTGAAAGTAAAAAGTATTTACATATGTGTCCGATAACTAATCAGAACTTTACTCAGACTTTTTGAGGCCCAAGGCTCAAGTGTATGAAATTTTTAAATATTTTTAATAAAAAAAAATTGAACATTTTTAGAATTTATGAATGCGAACAACAATTTCGAAAAATATCATTTACCTACCAATTTTTTAAATGTCGAATTTTCAAAAAATAAATTTAATTTTTTTTTTAAGTCCAAAGGTTTTTTTTTTTTTATTTTGATATCTAATATTATTCATACTTATCATATTTAAAAAAATGTATTTAAACAGATGATGGAGATAAAGTAAAACTGGACTAGATAATGTAAAATTTGTTCCTATATTTGTTTTTACACCGTTCTAATATTATTATTATGTCTGCTTATTTATCTTGAAGAAAATATATGTATTGTATTTTTTTGATATGTGATGATGTCATTTTAATGAAAAAGCGAATTATTCTAGTTTTAAGACCAAGTTTGTTCTAAATTCCAAAAACATTTTACTGAACAAAATTAAAGACTTGGCATCGTTTTTACAAATGCAATTATTGATAAATATTGTCTCTCTCGACTTCCGAGTCATATAACGAATACGAGTCAATATAATAGATATCCTATTGCGAAATCCATAGTCTTTTGAATAACTTTTGAAAATATTCTCTTTTTTCGGTTTTTCCTCACTTTCGAAGAAAATCAATACAAATTTCACCAAAACCAATATTATCCATTTAAATTTATAACTTTGGCAATGAGACTTTCTAAGAACGATAAATAGTTTATAAGTCCCCCCGGACATTTGTGATAAATTAAACTTCCTTAACCAAGTAGGTATGTATGTATGTATAAGTGTATATATATACTAGAAGAACGGAACGGAGCTCATGGTAGAGATTGTTGTAAGGAAAAACTTCCTGTTTCGTATTCCAAAGTGCTCTACCAGCCATATACTATGTAGATTGTACACACCAAAAAAAAAAAAGAAGGAGGTAGGTATCAGAAGAGTCTTCCAACTTTTGGGGTTTTAGGTGAAGGTACAAGTACAACACGCACACATTTTGTACGATTGTCCTGGAAAATTGGAAATTTGCATGCAGGATTAGAGAGCTCACAGAGGATAGGAAGGAATATTACTTTATTTTCATTGTAAAATTGATAGCACAGTCACAGAGTTGGAGTTGGAAGTCTTACTCTAAGTCTGTGTCTGATAGAGGACAACTTTAGAGAGTATTGAATTTTGCACTTTTTCCTCAGATGGCACAAGTAGGTACCTATTCATTGGGGAATGATTTCCACTTCGTTATCGAAAAGGACACAATTTCCTAGGAACACACAAACAAAAAATATGATATCGATATATTGTGGTTATTGTTGGAAGTTAATTTTTTTTTTCTAGCAGCAGTTCGTATACGAGTTTGAGTGGAATATTTATCGAATTGACTAGCAACAATCCCTGGGAGGATTATTAACCACATAATTGCACACACAATGCGCCTGCAGTGAACGCGCTAATTGCGTTGTGTAAGGTCAACATATCCTGTTTTATTACTCCATTAATCATGCAAGGATGTATTAAGTGTATCAATATGTAGTTGTAGCTCGACCAAGTTAGCTACATAAACACCAAACACATGTGTGTGGGTCGAATGGGAAGGAGGTTGTGTTTTACTGATTTGTAGCGTAATTTCAAAAATCGTATATAAGTATATGGAAAGTCCCTATATTTTGTTCTTGGGGGGACAATATGTATGCAGATGAACATCGCACTTCAAAGCCCCAGGCATTAATTTTCATCTATAAGCTCTATCGATTATTATCCATCCATTTACAGTGTAAATATATTAGGTCCTATTTATTAAATCACCTGCGGGTTATAACTTATTGAATGGCTTGCTATAAATGAATCAAACTTTCATAGAATATTATAACCAGAAGTTTTGTTTTGTTTTAACAATTGGACATACAACCGAGAGAGAGAGTCCTGTCTTATAGATTTATCATTTTATTTTGGAAACTTAATTATTTAGTTGAATTGTGGGGACGTGATTTTGTTTTCTGATAACGAACCCATTGCAGCATTCAATCAATTAGTGTCATAAATATAAAACAAAGAATTTATGGTTATAGGTTAGTGGCTCGACAATTATTCTACAAAAAACATTTAAGAATGAAAATATGGTTTGGAATAAATTTTGACAAATTCGACAGTTTCGAATTAATGTTAAAGATTGTGGTAATTTGTTTCTGGATTGTAGTTTTATCTACATAAAGTAAATATATATGTAAGCAAAATATGGGACAATACATAAAGATAAACAATAATTCTTGAAAATGTATTGTAGAAGATCTTACTGTCATGTCAGTTCAGTAAATATTTCGTTTTAAAGAATTCCCTAATTGGGAGTAAAAGACACTTTTCTAAGGAAATACATATTAAAGTCCCAGATTTCGAGTTTTCTAGAAAATTTAAATATGTTTGTTAGGTTCAGATAACTCTTTTGACCAGTGTATAAATGGCCAGTTGTCAAGTTGTTTTTTTTTTTATTATTTTGTCAAAGTGATAGCGAAAGATAAGCTCCTAATCAGAAATAACTCCTTACTAAAAATAAATTCTTATCAGAAATGTCTCGTCAATCAATATTGTTAAAGTTAACAACATTGGACCTAGATGGCTACCTTGTGGTACTCCAATATATTCCTTAAAAGGAAAAGGAAATGTCTCCTAAATTGAGAATCTGAGCAAGATTACTTATTGTTAAAGTGAACAATATTGGACCTAGATGGCTGACTTGTGGTACTCCAATATAATATGATTTAAAAGCATATTTCTCGTGTAACTAAGTAAGTGTAATTTTGAGAGTGTATGGTTTCCTTTTCTCATCGCGTTCCGTTCGGTGGCAGCACATGGCTTGATCTGGCACATATGTAAATGATTTGAGGCAATATAGCTCGGAAGCAAATAATGTATTAGACCAAGAACCAACTGCAAATTTTTATTAAAATCAACCAAAACGAATTGGTCAAAGCAACGCAACCAAGGTATTTAAAATTATTAAGGAAAAATGTTATTGTTCTCGAAAACCACTTCTACGATTTTTATAAAATTATATTTATAAAATTATTTTTATAAAAATATAATATGTATATCACTAATTTAATTTTTTACACAAGAGCTTCTAAAACTCAAAATTTAGAAAATCAAATCTTGGATTTTTCAAAAAAAAAATCTAAATAATTTTTTTTTTGAAAATTCGTGTTTTTGTTTATAAACTTTGTCTAACTTTAGACAACTGTCCAACTTTGGAAAATGTGTTAAAAAAAAACCTTGTTTATTGTTGTCTTCTAGCTGACTAACTTAGACACAAGAGTAGATTGTGTGTGCAAAAGCTTGGTAGCCTAGCTGTGAGTGTGTTATCACAGAAAGACCCCATTCAACTAATTTTTAAAAAATAATTGTAAAGTAGTTTAACCAATATATTTTTAATTGTGTTGATTTGTTACAATTTTTCAGGTTAAACTGTGAGTTCCATGCATGGGCATGCGTATATGTAACACGGTGCTATATTGTTCAGAATTCGCAATAAAAATTACATAATTTTAAAAATTAATTTTTAAATTAATTTATGGGATTTTTTTTTTTTTTGGAAAACCACCGGGATGAGCTCAAAAACCTTAATGTTAACCTCAAGGTCACTCTTATCTGGGTTCCGGGTCACTTTGGTATTGAGGGAAATGAGTACGCGGATGAACTGGCCAGGCAAGGATCAGCCCTTCCTCTTGGGGTTATAAAGGGCAATATATTCTCAATTTTTCTTAACGAATCAAACCACAGGTGGAGCAGTTTAACAAACTGCATTATTTCTAGAAAGATTTGGCCCACTTATAACAGATCCCGAATAAATGAATTAATTTGCAGACCCAGGCAAGACCTAGCCAAGATCGTTGCAATCTGTTCTGGACACTGGGCATTCGGAGAGCATAAGGCTTCACAACACTTACTGTCGTAGTTGTGGAGACCAGCAGGAAAAGGTAACAGTCGCTAACTTCCTCTGCAAATGCCCCGCTCTATAGCCAGAATGAGATTACAGTCATTTGGTAAGGCATTCTTCAATGACCTGGAGGAACTCTCTGATATAAAGATCAAAGATTTGGTCTCTTTTCTCAACATAACGATGAACTTCGACCGCGAGTAAGTGGACGATGTTCTTCTGAAAGTCATACTAAATTCACTCTGAACCGGAAATCAATTTACATACCTATCTCGGCATACTGTGGTTAGGGGAGTGTATTGATGATGATTCCACAAATACATTTCAACAATTCTTTTTCTTATACAGGTCAAACGAGTTAGGATATCAAAACGGGGGCGCAATCAAGCGCTAGTCACGGACGGATCTAGGCGCTCCTGACTGCCATTTCTACATACCCACCTATCTACAGCTTAAAATGTATCAATTAATATTAAGGTCATGACTTTATTAAAATAAAAATGAAGCTGACGGCCTTTTAAGTTGCTTCAACCTAAAATTGTATTTCAAGTAGTGGCAACCTCTTTAAATGTAACTCAGTTAAGAGTTAATTTTGATTCCCTGAAAAAAAAAAATTGAAACACGTATTTTAAGTTAATCTACGGCGACCATTTAAAAGACTTTTTTTTTTTAGTTCAGAAGGAATTTTTATTTTGACTTACAAAATTACTTGAAGAGAAAATAAAGTTTTAAAATGGTATAAAAATATTAATAGTCTCAAAACATTAGCTTTGGATGAAAACAACACCAATTGTTCTCAATTTATTACAACTTATATATCTACTTAGAAGTCAAAGCATTCAGAATGGGAACAAAAAATACCAAACCATCACTTTCTTTCTTGAAAACAAAACTAGGTACCTACATATATGAAAATATTCTTAGGTTAAGAATTTCAAAAACAGATGTTAACACAATTCAAATTCAAAGTAACTTCAGATATTCATACAAGAATGCATAAAAAAAAAAATGAGGATATATGGTACTGATTTTTCTCAAAAAACCTTTAGCCTTCAACTGAAACTCCTTCAAACTTACATACATACACTACCTATAAACATTTCATACAAGTCAGTATAACTAAACTAACTAGCAAGTCAAGTCAAGTAGAAGTATTTTATAGTTTTGACATTTTGTTCTCAACGGAACATTCTTTTGCATATACATACAATACATACATATTTTATTTTTATGCAAAAGTTTTTGTGCTATGCAGAGATAAATTGCTGAAGAAACATTCACGATTCGTTGCACATACATACATATGTATGTAATATGTAGTGCATTCCATTTCTGATATAATGTAGGTATATTATATGAGCACAATGCAACTCAAATGCCGGGCAATGTGTTTTGTACTATAGACTCGAATGAACTACAAATTGAGTGCTTTCGATAAGAATTTCATATATTTTTATATTTTATATTCTTTGGAAAACTTAAGCTTGTCACAAATGGATAGGATAGAATAGGATATGACTATAACTTTTCTTCAACAAAATGTTTTTATAGAGGTCATGTAGTAAATTCTATATCAGAGGACAATAATGATCAATAAATTATTGTGTCATGTGATGTTTTAGAGAATGTCTTCTAAAAAAGATTGTAAGATTGCTTATAAATCAAATTTATATTTAAAAAAAGTTTAAAAATGCGTATTGACTTTAAGATATGAAACCATGACAGATACAGATAGAGAAGTAAATACCGCAGTCATAGTTTTGAAAGATTCTTAAAATGATCTTTTTAAAGAAAGAACAAAAAAAAAAAACAATGAAAACTGGAACACAACAATTTTTAGGTTTGATTTGAAAATATTCTTTTTGCCGAAAATGGAACTCTGCAAGGACTGAATTGTCATATTTTACGTACCATATTTTTTGTATTGTCACTTCAATTTAAATATTGTTTGTTGGTGATGACTACTTTATAGACGGACTTGTCTCAAAATTCACTCAAGACGTAGTTTTAAAAGGAAACATGGTTTTTTTTATTTTAAAATTGTATTTTTGTTATTATTTCATAAAATATACAATATTTTAAGGTTATATATGGAATAGAATATGTATGTACATTTTACTGTACGGTACGGTACACGTACTCTTTTGTTGACATTTTCTATATCGATGAATTTCATTGATACAGCCCTTAATTTCCAAAATTCGCACTTAATAGTGAGATGTTCCGTTGAGGATGCATTTGTTTTTTAACAAACACTCATGTATTTTTTGAAAATGTCAATTGTGACAATCTAAGGAAAAAGATTATACGTAAACCATTTTTCGTATTAATTAATGCGGAGTTAAAAACCTAATTTTGAAAAAAACTTATCTACTTATTTTCGAAATATCGAATTTTCAAAAAATAATTTAGAAATTTTTTTTTCTAAATCCAAAATTTTTTGTTTTTTTTTTTTTGAAAATTTCGATAAGCAATTTATTCAAAGTTATAAGATGCTTTTGGGTAAAAACTTTCATTAAAATCGGTTCAACATATTATTATAGATTGTCGAAAATCAAAAAAAAAAAATGGTTCTATAAGAGATACCATTTTATACATTTTTGTTTCCAATAATACAGTAGATCGTACTAATATTAGTTCACATACACATTTTTAAACAAAATCTTAGAAGCCGTTTTTGAGAAAAATGAGATTTTCCTAGGTGGTTTTTAAATAATTGTATGAGAAGTACCGTTATTTTTGGTCATAAGAATAATTTTATTTAAAATAATTTTCTTCTAAAAAACTGATTAATTTCAAGTTTAATAAAAATCGACCATGCCGTTTTCAATTTATTAAGTTCTCAGAAAAAAATTAAACTTTTTTTAAAAAATCCAAAAAAAAACATACAATATTTTTAAACTTTTTGAAAGATTTTTAGAATTATTAAGTTCTCAAAAAAAAAATTAAAACTAAAAAAGTTTGAAAATTTTGGTATACAATATTTTTAAAGCTTTTTTAAATATTTTCTGTAAAAAAAATTGTTCAAAATCAATTGAGCTGTTTTTGAGAAAATCGAAAATAAAAAAAAATGGTTCTATGGGAGGTACCATTTAAAACCATTTTTTTAATAAAATGGCAGCGTTTTTTGTAAAATCGATTACTGAATTAAAAAAAAAAAAAAATGGGCAAGTTTTTGAGAAAATTAAGATTTTCATAATTTGGTAAAAAAAAATGTTTAATGGGTACCGTTATGTTTGGTCTAAAAAATAAATTAAAAAATCGGGGAGTGCCCGAAAACCGGTACCAAGTTTAAACCAAATCGATGTACCCGTTTAGGCTGCAGCCGAAAAGACAGGACAGAATGGCGAGACCCACTTTTTTCGACGTGCGTCGCTATTATCGCAATGTCAAGTTTTATCAAAATCTCTATTTCGATTTTTTAACGAATCCAAAATTTGCCATATTTTGCAGGTGAAAATATGTCAGGGGTATATGCCCAAAAAATGCTAGATTCCAAGTTTAAAGAGTAGTCCATGGCGTAATGGTTAGTGCGTAGGGCTGTTACGTTGAAAGTTTTGCGTTCGATTCCCAGCCAATGCCACCCTATAAAAAAAAATGAAATTATTTTCACGGGTACTGCCTCTTGAGGGGAATTAAAATATTATCCAAGAGTAGGTATCTCTTGTCATGAAAAAGTGCCTCTCAACTTTTCCGTTTGGATTCGGCTTAAAATTGTAGGTCCCCTTCATTTTTACCAAAAACACGCATACAGGAATGGTTGAGAGTTGTGGTATATCTATGCTACCCAATTTATTTTATTTACATGTTATTATTTTTTTTTAAGTGGGCGGGTCAATGGGCGGAAACTAATTCTTCTCATATCTCAACCCATTCATTATCTTAAATGTACAAATTCCACCAAAATCGGTTCTACACGAGGTGTCACGTCACAAAATTTGTGTTAATTTTTATTAGATACATTTTTTTAAATGGGCGTGGTAGTGGGCGAAAATGAATTCTTTTGATTTATCATCATATTCACGTGAAAATCTTATCAAAATTGAATTTATGGGATCGTTTTGATGATTTATTCTTCATATCTTCAAACCAATTTTCTTATGTAAAAATAAAATAACAAAACTAGTAAAATAAATATACCTACAATCTACATTAATATTAAGAAAACTATAATTTTATCTTAAAAATCCATCAATTTCTCAGAACATCTACATAATATATTGCTGCTACCTTAATCGAAAATAAAATAAATTGAACCACAAATAAGTAAGACCACAGTAACTGATATGCATTTTGATGAGTCAATTTCAATCTTGAATAATTCAGATATGAATCAAAGATGTAACACTGTATTAAAATAACAATCATCAACCACCCAGACAAAATAATGTATGTATGTATGTATATATAGGAGCCTTAATCGTTAATATGGTATATGTAGGTAGGTTGGTAAATAGGTAGGTGGAATAGAATAAGAATATGTTGAAGCACATCCCAAGAAATTCTCCCAAAAAATGTAAATATAGCTACGTGACTTCATCCTTATAACCTTCTAACATATTTGGCCTTAACCATTTTGTGTGTCAATATAATAAGGACTTATATACACACCACAAATAAATTTCAATTCTTTTTTTTCTCCTAAAGGTCTTCGCTTGTAACGTTCGTCCTGTGCTTATTTGAATTTGGGTATAAGTAAGGTCTCTTTGAGATCTCTTATCGATTTTATGTTCTCCACATGTCAATTGAGTACTTATTTACGGATTAATAGCTTGTTTCAATATTCCAGGAGCGCACTCTGGATAGCAAATCATTCTTAAATGAAAAAAATAAAAAAAAAAAAAACAGCAACAAAAGGTCGAAGTCGAATAATAGGTGTATAATAAAAGAGTACCATAACATCCAGGAGCGCATTTTGTTTAAGTCACAGACAGTAAAAAAAAAAGGGAAATAATGTAAGGTTTAGTCAGGTCATGTTGTAAATTTTATTTAAGTGAATTACAATTTTTTCAAGCTTATAAAAAAAAATACGAGACTTGATAAATGCAAATATTTCGCTATTAAAAGTACAAAATATTCAACAAGCATCGAGCAGCTTGAAAAAAAAATATCTGGGTGGCCAAAGCATGCCCACTGGTGGTAGAGGGCGCTGGCCCGCATAAACAATACTTTAATAAACAAGTCTGTTATAAATTTTCGTGTCTAGAGTCAATTCCTAAACAAAGGACTTGGTGTTATTTTAAATCGATTTTTTTTGCATATTGATTTGGTGTTCACTGTGGCATATACGTAATTATTTTTTTCTTCTTATCAAAACCGTACGGTCAATCAAATTTGAATGGAGAACAATGAGAATAAAATAAGTCCACAAAAATAGCTATGTTTTGAGACTTTGTTTTTTTTTTGAAGAGATAGGGGAGGGGAGCAGGGAGATGTATAGGAAAGGAGGTGATGATTTATCAAATAACAAAAAAAAAAATAAAAAATTTTTGTACTTGAATTTTCAGAGCAAGAAGTCAGTAAGTTGCCGATTTATTTGACAAATGCAAAATTTACAAAAAAAACACGTTAAAGGCTAAGATTTTATTAAAATACATTTTATCACCGACAACATCGAGTCGTCGCCATTTTTTTTAGTTGGTCATTTCTTACTAAATAAATACCGAAATAATTTTCCAATCAGAATATTGAGGCCCTTTTTCTCTGTTGTTTTTTTTTTTTTTTTTTATATTTATTTTTACCTTGTTGGCGGCCCTGTTTTTAGCTTAACCTCATTACAAGAAGGACGAAATATAGAGTGACTTATGCATAGGTTCATGTATATCGACAAAGTAGCACCGAACACGTCAACTGCCTATTTTGTACCAAATATATAAAATGAGATACTATGCATTCGACGAACCTCCTAATCGATGTCACGTAGAAAGAACATTTCACCTGGGTGCCGTTTGCCATTTCCATTGCCTTATACCGTGTCGTGCTCGTGAAAGGATGTTATACATTTGTATATACGTCGTACTTCCTTTCCAATCGTACCTGAGGATTATATTGATTTGTATGTATGAAGAGAATGTGTTGGTTGGGATGCGATGCGATGTGACGACGACAGGCCAACACAGGAATCGTCAGAATCGCCGTCGTCGTCGGTCGTCAGCAGGTGAAATAAAAATGAATGAAGAGCGCAATGGGATGAAAGGATCTTCTCCTTCGATCCTTGCTTATATGGATCTAGGGCATTGGGCACTTAACAAAAAGACAAATTGCTGCACATTTTCTTATCAATTCTAGAAAAAAAAAAGTCTATAATAATGCTGCTGTGTTCTACGTATAGTATACGATGAGTAGGATATAGAGATACTATAAAGGATATACATACTGGAAAAAGGGATTTTATTTGATTAGGTTTTTATTGGATATTGCGATGAAGACATTGCTGCTTTGTCTATAAGCTTGATAGGATATAGAAATATGGTGTATTGGTAGTTAGTTTATACATACATACATAGATAGTTACAAAGTGGCAAACGCTTATATGAAAAAATTGAAACCCAAGTTTTTACACGATTTTAAATATTTTGACTTTGGATTTTTACTTGAGTTTTATCTCATATTCTTGGTGTAGTCAGATTTCTGGCTTTTAAACTCTGAGAAACATGAGAGAAAGAAATCAGTACTTTTGTAAATTTGATCGTCTTTATAAAATCATCATTACAAATCATCTAATCAAAATTTCGAAATATCAAATTTTCAAAAAAATACTTTTTAAATTTTCTTAAAAATCCAAAATGTTTGTTTTTTTTAATTTTGATACGCATTATTATTTAAACTTGTAAGAACCTCATTAAAATTCATTCATTCATTAAAATTAGTAAAAAAGATAATGAGATAGTCGAAAACCAAATAAAAAATTGAAAATTTTTAAAAAATTGAAAATTAAAAAAAAAATGAAAATTTTGGTATAACTACAATATTTAAAAAAAATTTATACATTCTCTATAGAAAAAAATTATAAAAATCAGTTTAAACTTTTTTGAGAAAAATAAAAAAAGAAATGGTTCTAAGGGATTATGCCATTTATAACCATTTTTTAGAAATTATTTTTTTTTTTAAATTGTAGCCTCTTTGTAAAAAAAAGTACTAACTGAATTTTTTTTATTTAACAAAGGTTTTGGACACGTTTTAAAACAAAAATAAAGAAAATTGTCCGGCAGGTAACGTTATTTTTGGTCCTAAAAAATGTGTCGGTGGAGTGGACCGAAAATTGTTAGGTATCAAGTTAAAAGAAAGTTAGGTTGCAATCGAAAGGACTTTTTTTGACTTCGCTATTATCGTAATAATATCAAGTTTGGCCAGAATCTTGAGTTCGTTTATTTTTACGAATCCATAAGTTGCCATATACAGTGGTGGTCATATAATTATAAACAACAATTCTAAACGCACTTTATTAATTACAATATTTTTTGTAAGCACCAGTGTGCTTGGCTTGTACCGTTAGTCTATGACAGCTGACATGTATGTTCCGAATATGAGTTTTCCTGAACGCCAACAGTTTGTAAAACACAGTTATTTTAGAAAATTCTTTTATAGTCGACATTTTTGCTGAACATAAAATTATAAACGACAACAGAATTGTGAATTAAAAAAAAAAAAGAGAATTTTTATCAATGTGAGTTGATTGTTTTCAGTTTTTTTTTGACTATTTTTATAATATTAATATTAATTAATTAAAAATACAGCGACGAAAATGGGCAAAAATAAGTCTTGTAGTCCGAAACTCCGGAAGCTCATAGTGCAGTGCTATCAAATCGAAAATGAGTCAATGGATTCCATAGCTAAAAGATTTAGTTGCCGAAAAATATGGTAATTGGTGCAATTCAAGTCTATAAAAAGACTGGCAGCTTTGAAACCCCAAAAAGAAAATCAAAAGATCGAAAATCAACCCCAAAAGAAGACAGATTGATATGCCGAATTTACAAAGCCGATCCTTTTTTGACTTCAGCAAAAATAAAAGAGGTTGTTTTACCCCAATTGGGTCAAGAGTTATCAGCTAGAACCATAAGTCGTCGTCTTCTAGAACATGGTCTACGTGGATGCATTGCCAGGAAAAAACCACATGTTTTCAAAAAGAATTTGAAGACACGTTTGAAGTTTGCTAAGCTTCACGCAAATAAAGCCATGGGATTGTGGAAAAACATACTTTGGAGTGATGAATACAAATTTAACTTATTCGGGTCAGATGGTAAAATTTATGTATGTGCATATAATATATCGCAAGTGAAAGGTAGGCTGAATCAATGTTGCCAACGAAGTACATTCGTACTATTATTTGGGTCTATCATGGTCTTACAAAATTCGACAACAAATGGTTGTCCAAATCGTAGTCCGTTGTCGTAAGATTTTTTTTTATCGGTCATAAATTATTATTTTTTTTTTTAAATTATAGGTACATGGAATGGCATAAAATGTTGTAATATTGCTAAAATAATCACTTACCCGCAACAATTAATTTCTTCACCCGTTGATTTCACGTTGTTTTTCCTGTAAAATAAAAAAGAGAAATATATTAGATTAGCGCAAGCAAATTCATAAATATTTCTTTTAAATGTGAGGCAGTAAAATTATGTTTTAATAGCTCCTAACTCTAAATTCAGTTAAAAAAAAAAATATGAAAACAAGGGACAGTTGCACAAACCTAGTTTATCCTCGCTTAAAGATTTTAGACCTTCGTTTTCAGTAAATTAACTGAGGTTCAGCAAGGCTACAAATATTATTTGATTGGCTTACAATAAATATTTTTGGTCGTATTTATTAGATTTTTGTCTACTTAGACGATGTCTAACTATTTTCAAATTGGTAGAAATATGCTTTATTTAATAAAAATAAATATAACATTATTAATGGTCAAGACAATCTAATTTGTCGTAAATTTATCATAGGAGGAAAAGGTGCCACGCTTGTGTTTAAGGTCAATTTAGCATTACCACTCCCCAAAAGGTCTCTTATTAACCCAAAATCGTCGTAAATTTGCCTTAAAATTATCTTGAAAGAAAAAGATCATGTCGCGATTTTTGTTTTTCAATTCCAAAAAATCTTAATATTACATCGCGACAATTTTTTTTTCTTTCACGATAAATTTACGACAAATTCACGACACATAAATTATAGGTAGATATGCTTAAAAAAAAAAAACCTGCTGGTAATGCCACCACACACTAAAAAGCTATAAAATCAACTCAAAAGAGAAAAATGAATAAAAAATAACAAGTGTCGTAAATTTGTCGTAAAATTATCATGAAAAAAATTATGTCACGATTTTTGTTTTTCAATTTCAAAAAATCTTAACATTACATCGCGACTATTTGTTTTTTTTTTATTTCACGATAAATTTACGTCAAATTTACCACAAATTTACGACTTTTAATCAAATACTCCAATTCCTATTTTAGTTCCTTGTGATAGGTGGTAGTAATGCTGATTTGTCTGTCAACTTAGCATAACCAAGGACTAGTATCTTTTTTTCTTTAAACAAGCGAGACGATTTTTTTTCTTTCATGACAAATTTACGACAAACTCACGACAATTAATCCCATTATTATAGAATCTTAAAATTTTGAAATGGTGACGTTAATTTGGTGGACATCATAAACAGGACTCCCTACCCTTGCAGCAAAAAAAAAAAAATTGCATTTGATAAAAATTCTTTCTACATTACGTCATATGTCATTCTTTTTCTAAAAACGTTCTATTTACTAACAGAACAGAAGGTTCTTTGTCGTAATACCTTCCAGTTCATTTTAGCTTGATATCAAAACTAGTTTTTTTTTGTGTTGTCTTAAAAGACTGTAATTTGTAAATCATGTGCAATATACATTTTTTCCAAAAATAAAAAAAAATATGACTAACAGTGTCACGATCTCTTAATGGGCATAGACCTCTGAAAGTATTTCGCAATAAAATTTGTTTCTCATCCTTTTTTTCCCAACCAAATCAACATCTCATCACGAAGCAACGAAAACTTAATACACAGCAAATTTGTGTCTTCCTTGTTATTTACGTTTTTAGCTTAACTAACAAAAATGTTGCAAAAAAAAAAAAAAAAAACAGAAAGCGTGAGATAATACTCTTATCACTTTGGCTTCTTATCCAGCAAGAGTTTTGCTCTCATTTCTTATTTTTATTTTTTTTTTCTTTCAGATTTATTTTTATTTTTATTTGTTTTTTTTTGTTGCTTTACTATATTTTTTCTTTTCTAAGTAAAATTTTGTACGTGTCACGTTCGGTGTTAATTTTTGTGTACGTTTTCTTTTGAGAAAAAGCATCCTTTTTGCAATATTGAAACGTTTTATTGAGGTGCTACAACAACGCCACGACACAACACAAGCACTACTCATACCTATACACACAAACAAACAGATACATTTTTTTTTTTTTTTTGCTGAGTGACGTTTTTAGGGAAAATTCGTTTTTCTAACTATGGTTCTTTTGGAAAACGAACAACGCAAAGAACGTGGTTCAAGAACTTAATCTGTTTTTTTTTTTCGCTTAGTTCAAATATAAGGGGATATGGAAGATGGTGGAAAAGGGAGCAACAAAAATACAAATAACAAAAATAAAAAATACGACTAACTTTTCCGTACGAGTTAATAGACAATGAGCAACAAAAACGAGTTGTACGCATAAAAGTTGAATACATCTTGTTATGGCCGGATATTCGTGCAAAAATTTTCCCATCGAATTCCACTGGAAATATCGTCCTGCATAAACAATTGTTAATGTTTTTTTTTTACCAAGCCAGGATGCAAATAAATTTTGCAATTTTCGTTGTTCATTTTAACCCCTCCATAAACGTGACTTTCTTGGTGGTGAAGATGCGTATAATAAGTTTAGGGTTTCTTATAAATGTTTAAAGAACAAAAGGGCAGAATACGAGTATTTATGTCACACACTAAATGACTTGAAATTTTTACACACCTCAACCTTGAATATATTGTGTTTGAAATAACTAACTAACACTTTATCGCATTGTTTGACGATTTTCAAACGCATATCTTAAAACACTTTAAAAGTGTTATTCGACATAATTTAAAAAAAATACTTTCACCTGGTACGTGGTGTTCTTTGACTGACACGTCAAAGTCAATGGTTAGTTTATTAAACAACAATGATCGAAATGTTTAAATTTGTTTAGGCTTAGAAAAAATGTTTCGAACTAAAATAAATTTATGGAAAAGCAATTACGTTAAAAAAAATTCTTCAAAAACGACCCAACACTTCCTCTGTAAGGCTTCACGGTGTGGTGTAGTCTGGGAAAAACCGTTGGAAATGAAAATGCTACCTATCTTTTTTCGATGACTTCTCAGAACTTCATGAAAGAAACAAAATACGGAAATGGTTTGGGGTCGAAATTATCTGTTGGTCACCATTCTATATATCGAAATTTTGTTTTTCAGAATTCTGGTTGTACAAGAATATGTAATTCAAAATTCTGTATGTTAAAAATTCTGGTTTTAATTTTTTTTAGGAAAGTTAGACATAATTCTGTTTTTCAAAATTCTGGTTGTAAAAAATTCTGTATGACCAAAATTTTGAATTCTTAGAAAATAAGGTGGTACAAATTCTGCATGACCAAAATTCTATATTTTAAAACTGAAAATGCCTCAAATTATAAATTTTCAAAATTGTGATTTTAAAATCATAAAATTAGTCAAAATTCTGTTTTTTTCAAAGAAAAAAATTTAAATGTTAAGAATTCCCTTTTTTCCAAATTCATATTGTACAAAATTCTGTTTGACCAGAATTTACAAAATTATGGTTGTAAAAAAATCTGTATGACCAAAATTCTGAATTTTCAAATTCGAAATTTTCATAAAAATTACACAAAACTGTGATTGGGCAAAATTCTGCATAATCAAAATTCTGAAAGTTCATAATTCTGTATGTTCAAAATTTTAATTTTAAATTCTTATGAAAATTAGACAAAGCTGGTTGTATAAAATGTTATCATGATAAAAATTCTAAATGTTAAAAATTCGTTTTTTTCAAAATTGTGATTGAACAAAATATTGCATGCAAAAAAATTCTGCAATTCAAAATTATAAATGCCCGAAATTCTGAAAGTTCAAAATTCTAAATTTGTATAGTTTTTGGTTCAAAATTCTCAGGAAAATTATATAACACTTTGGTTAAACAACATTCGGAATGCTCAAAATTCTGACTGTTCAAAATTATGTTTTCAAAATTATGATTTAAAAACTCTCAGGGATATTAGAAAAAAAATTCTGCAAGACCAAAATTCCGTATTTCAAAACTCTGGTTTTAAAACTCTCAGGAATAAGACAAAATTTTATTTTATCAAAATTCTAATTAAACCAAAATTTGTTGAAAGTTTTAGTTTCAAAATTCCTATGAAAATTAGACAAAATTCTGCTTTTCAAAATTCTGGCTATATAAAATTCTGCACGACAATTTTTTTTATTTCTAAAATTCTGAAGGCTAAAAATTTTGAATGTTCAAAATTCTGATTTTAAAATTATTAAGAAAATTTGAAAAAATCTTCTTTTTTTTGAAAATTCTATAATACCAAAATTATGAATTTTTAAAATTCTTTTTCCGATATTTTCAGGAAAATTATACAAAATGTGTTTTAAAAATTCCAATTTTAAAATTCGCAGCAAAAATAGATAAAATTCTGGTTGTACAAAATTCTGTATGACCAACAAATTTATATTTTTCATAATTGTGAATGTTAAAAATTCTAAATTTTGCATCTACAAAATACAGTTTTCAAAATTTTAATCTCAAAATTTTAGGTTTTAAAAAACCCAAAAAAAATTAGAAATACCTAAATACCTACTCAAAAAGGCCAATCTTCAAAAAAAAAAATTCCGACGTAACTGACATTTGGTGGAGAATTTTATTTTGACGTCTTACATTTTTCCTAAATAGGAATCCAAATTTGGTTCAGGTCTAAAGAATTTAAGAAAAGTGAAATTCAAAATTCTGTTGGGTTAAGATCAGAATTCTGCCTGTGTCAAAATTTTAAGGCATGATTTTAAAACGGAATAAATTTTCAATCCAACAAAATTTTAAATTAAAAAATAAATAAATAAACTATTTCGAGATTGATTGTGGTCACAATTCTGCCTCTCAATGCAATTTAAGTTGAAAACCTATACTCCACACTCCCAAATCCCACCATTCCA
This sequence comes from Epistrophe eligans, assembly GCA_951394125.1. Taxonomy (NCBI): domain Eukaryota; kingdom Metazoa; phylum Arthropoda; class Insecta; order Diptera; family Syrphidae; genus Epistrophe; species Epistrophe eligans. Next base: position 105,239,108 of record OX596028.1, on the reverse strand, counting down.
TGTTAGTTCAAATAGATCTTTTCCCATCACCACAAAAAGTTTTAATAAATTACTCATGTAGCCCAATATTTTGCCACACTACTTCTCAGACTATTACAACCGACAGAAATATTTGCTTTTGTTAAGTCTTTTGCTCTTCAACCACATTTTTGCACGACAAAAAAAAACATAAGTTTTGTCCTTTTCGCGATATCAGGATACAAGGTTCGAATTGCAAGTTACTATAATGACGATCTTAAAACAAAAAACCCTCAGAGCTTAACCTCAACGTGTAGTGAAAGTCCTTATAGAGAAAACAAAAAAAACAGACTTCTGTAAAATTTTCTTTTGTAATATAAAATGCAAACTTAGGTAAATAATAATAATTATTACGGTATCTTGAAAAAAAAAACGAATAAAAGCGAGAGAAAGCAAAAGAGCAGCACTTTCAAAAAAAAAACAAAAAGAAATACCCCACAACGATATACGTGAACATTAAAAGACAATTGTCTTGCGTGCCATCCCATTGGCTTTTTCTTTTGTTTTAGCTTCAAAATATATGTATGTATATTCACCAAATTGCGTACTCAAAAAGTCACGAAAACGCTACAAGTTATGACCGAATTCACTTAGAGGATTTTATGCGGAATGTACGTGATGTTTTTTTTGAAAAGGTCTCTTTTTGGGTGGAATACACTACACCTACCTACATACCTACTCTCTTTTCGTTTGCCCTACTTCAATTATACATGTAGTACAAAATGTCTAACTCGTCCTTCTTGTCCTCCTCCTCCTCCACCATCAACGTCGTCGTCGTTGTATTCATCGTCATCGGTGTCGTAGTCCCCTATTGTCGTTTTGCCATCTTTAAAGTACCTTACTACATACGTAGAGAAATGTTATAGTTCGTACATAATGTTCGGGTGAGCACTCGTATTATTTTCATCGCCGCAGGACATTAAAGGACGATCTCTTGAATTATGAGATAATAAAAAAGTTATTTTTTACAAAATGACAACACGTGTAACAATGTTTTATTGCATCACAGCGAGGAGTGTGTTCCGTTTTATTTATTTTTTTTGGAAATTATATACATAGGAAAGCAGAGAAAAGCAATTTCCACATTAACCACTTGGAAAATAGTTCTTAAGGATGTACTTACATGTATGGATGTAGGGATTATATATTCGGGTTTGTGTGTCAGTTTGTAGGTTGACCTTAACCAATACACAAAAGTCAAGTGTTATGGAAAAAGTTAATCTGCATTCTAATAATTGGATTAACCGTCGTGAATTAATCGTAACTATGTTCACGATGTTTTTTTTTTTTTTTCTTTATAATCTATTTGGAGAAGAAGACTGTCAAATCATCATTGGACTATCTGATTAATCTGTCGTAAATTTGTATTGAAAGAAAAAAAAAATGTCACGCTAGTTTCCTTAAAAATTACCCATATCGAGTAAAAGACTGTCAAAAATAGCACTATCACCTCTTAAAAGGGAATTCAAAATAGAGTTCGTTTGTAATTAATTGTCGTGAATTTGTCGTGAAAAAAAAATATGTTCAAAATGTTTTTTTTTTTTTAAATAACCAACTTGAAGAAAATGACTGTCAAGTTAGAATTACCATACCTAAAAATGAACTCAAAGAAAAAAATGGTGCTTAATTGTCGTGAATTGGTAGTAAATTTGTCGTAAAGGAAAAAACTTGCCACGCAGTTTTTTTTTAAATTTCCCACTTGGACTAGATGGCTGTCAAGTACCACCTCTCAAAATAGACCTAAATACAAAAATGGAGTATGTGCTTAACTGTCGTAAATTTGTCGTAAAGGAAAAAAAAACGTTTCATCCTGTTTTTTTAAATATCCCACTTGGGCTGATATATTTCAAGTACCACCCCTCAAAATTAACTCAAATTACAAAAAAAAAAGTTTGTGATTAACTGTCGTGAATTTGTCGTAAATTTGAAAAAACTTGCCGTCCTGTTTTTTTTTAAATAACCCACTTGGACTGGATGACTGTCAAGTACTACACCTCAAAATGAAGTCAAATTACAAAAAAAGTATGTGTCGTGAATTTGTCGTAAATAATAAAAAAAACTTGCCGTCCTGTTTTTTTTAAATATCCCACTTGGACTAAATGTCTGTCAAATACTACCCCTCACATTGAATTCAAATAAAAAAATGGAATACGTGATTAATTGTCGTAAATTTGTCGTCAACTTGTCGTAAATTTGTCGTAAAACAAAAAAAAACTGTCGTGTTTAATTAATGATTAGAATCTTAAAATTTTGAAGTGATAATGCTAACTAAACGTACAAGTCTTCTATGGCAGTTCTTAACCTGATCTCCATTAAGGTGTCATTTGTAGAGTTAATATTTATACTCCAAAGTAAATGACCTCTTTAGTTACCTGCAGTAGAGTGTTTCCCAATATTTTTATTAAAAACAAAAACAAACATTTTCTTAACAAATTTAAAATAAAACGCGAATAAAAACCATGAAATGCTTGTAAATAAGATAAGTTTTAAATCAAACGTATAATAGCAGCTCTGATTCTATGCACCTATCGAGGATTAAGTGCAAATAAATAACACAAAAAAAAAAACTTGACGGCCGCAAACAATATGAACTCAAGCCTTTTAACTGCAGTAGGTTTTTTTTGATTCAAACTAATTTTATTTTTGCAAAAAACTATAAGAACCAAGCGAAGGCTATTGAATAAAACTCGTGTCCAGTTAAATAGAGCGGAATTCCAAATTTGCCTTTTTTACAGTAAAAGAACGCCTCTCTATTGAAATCTAAAAAAAATAAAAATAAATAAATATAAAATGAAATCGTTTAAAAAGCCTCTTAATAAGCGTCTACCTTTACGTGTGAACAATTTCCGTTTTCTTTATTCCCTCGCATAGAGTGAATCAAAATTTTTATTTATTTTCTTTTTTAAATATTTCTTTCATTAAAATCAACTCAAATCGTTGCATTGTATATTTAAGTGTATATAAACTGTGGAAAAGGTCATTTATACAAAACACCATAGCCTTTTAGACTTCAAACCGATATGACGACGGACCTTTTTGTACCGACGACCAACTTCAACTTTTTTGTGCCTTTGGTTTTTTTTTTTTTTTTTTTTTTTTTTGGAAGGGTAGATGAAGGCGCTTCAAGGATATACCCATAAGCAATGCAAATAATGGTTGGTGGTTTTGTATAATAAAAATCACTGAACTCGAAACTGAATAAACACGAAATTGCTTGGCCTTCTTTCTTTAACTTCGAGAATATATATGTACATATTTTCAGCAATGTACGTACGATTGAGTGCAGATTTATTCATAGATTCAAGCACTTGAGCTTTTATTAAGTGTAGTTTAACAACTAAATGATTTCCTCTTAATTCCTACATGGTTCAGTTAACATGAAACGTTCCTTTAAACAATGGTCGAGTTACATGGATTATAAACATAGCTGTATATATAGACATTATAGTCGTAAATGGTTGGTGTGCTAAACAAAAAGCTTGTAAACAATAAAAACAAAAGTACTGAAAAAGTCTTCATGTACCTATGTACATAAATAATTGAGACTATATAATTGATTTAATTAATAAAATTTATTCACTAATTGAAGCGATGAATAATATGACTGGAGGGGCGTAGGAATAGAAACGTTGAACATAGTTTATTAAGGGGATCAAAATTATGTAGTATGTGCCTAAATTCGATTTACAAATTTTAATTTTTCAAAATTTAGTGAATCTGTATTCGGATATTCTAAAATATTTTTTTGACAGTAAAAAAATGGGCACTTTTTTTAATAATAATTAAGACGATTTCAGCCTTCCTAAGATTAGCTTTTTAATTCACAGCCTATATTGACTTTCTCTTGAAAATTTTAAGGTTCTAATAGTTGAATTAATTGTCGTAAATCTGCCGTAAATTTTCGTAAAAGAAAACAAATTACCGACACCCAGGTAATGTCAAATAAAATAATTGTCGTAAAAACGTCGTAAAATAAAATAAAGAAACCCGGGTAATGTCAAATATAATAATTGTCGTAAAAACGTCGTAAAATAAAATAAATGACGTGAAAGAGAAAAAATTATCACGACTGTTTTTTTTTTTAACCCTGATTATGCTATCATGAGAGTTAAATTAAAAAATTGTGTAAATAACTGTCGTAAATTTATCGTAATATAACGTTGTAAAAGAGAACATGTATCACGCTTGTTTTTTTTAAATAACTCCTGGTAATGCTAAATTCACAACCAAGTTAAATAATAGTGTAAATAATTGTTGTAAATTTGTAATAAAAATAAACAAAAAATTTGCCACTTTTTTTTAACCCCTTTAATAACCCCTGTTAATCCAAAATTAAAAATCAGTTAAATAATTGTTTAATAAATTGTCTTAAAAATTAATGAAATAATAATAGCACTTATTTTTTTAATGACCTCTTGTAATGCTAACTTGAAAGTTGATTTAAAAAATTGTGTAAATTATTGTCGTAAATTTGTCATAAAAAAGTTATGAAAGAAAGAAAAAGCTGTCGCGCTTGTTTTTTTTTTTTTAATAAACCCTGGTATTTTTACCTTAAAAGTTATGTTAAATAATTGGTTGTAAATTTGTCGTAAACATTTCGTGAACAAAATAACTATATATTACGTTTTTTTATTTAAAATTAATTCTTAATTGCCTCAATAAGTGTCGTATAATTCGACGTAAAAGAAAACAAAAATGAACGTCTGGTAATGCAAGTGAGCATTACCAGACGTTCATTTTTGTTATACAATTGACTAAGTAATTGTCGTGTACTATATTTGTCGTAAAAATGTTGTTGAATCCAGCATTCCCACAACTTTGATTTGCTATATTTTTTGTCTTAAGTATTTTTTTGGTATCGAATTCGTTCAAAAAATTGTCCCTCTATGTCTTTAAAATAAAATGTCAAAAAGACAATTGTCACTTCGTTTTTTCTTTAAAAAAAAATCTCTTAAAAATGACAAAATACTCTAAAATAACTTTTTTAATATTGCTCGACCACACAGGGCTTTCAAATTCACCCGAGTGACTAAGTTTGATTTGCTCTGGCCAACCCTAAGTTGGAGATCCCAATATTGATGGTAGATGGCGTAACTAAAATTATTTCTAGCGGAAGCACTTAAAAATTTCATTGAATATAGTCCAACGGGTCAAAATGGCACATCAACTGTTTCATTTAAGGGTAGAATTGCTTTTTCCGTTAGTTTCAATTTTTACATAATAATATGTAGGAAAGAAGTATTCTTGAACTTTGTGTGTTCTTCTTCTTTCAATATAAAAATGTAGCTCAAAAACTTTTTGTTTTGCCAAAAAGAAAAAAAAAAAACTTTCCTTCTACAACAAAGTTAAATCAGCATTTCAATATTTTGTATGTTAACAAGATGACAAATATGTTGCTATACAAAAAAAAAATGCAGACTGCAAACAAAGTCTCTTTCTGAAAATTCAATAAATCAATGTTTCAAAAAAAAAAAAAAAATATAAAAATAAAAATAAAACAAAAGCCCTATCACACCAGAGTAACCAAATTTATTCCCCTATCTTGTTTCGGGTGCGTCAATCAGAAATGTGACGACGACAAGGAACGACACACAGAGCCAAGCAAAACTTGAATATCGCTTCAAAAAAAAAAAAAATAAAACAAAAACAAAGAAGCATCTCTCCTTTGGTTTTTGGCTTCACAAAAATTGTTAGCTTTGCAGGCAAATCACGTTTTCGAAATTTTCAACTGATTTGACAAGTGTCACAAATTGGATTTAGATTTGTTTGGTGCCTGCGAAATGTTTGATTTTGGCACTTCTCTGGTTGTATAAATAGACAACAGTAGAACAAAAATAAAATAATAGTATTCCCTTGCAACAGTTGCTATATTGCCTCATCGGGCTTAGAAGAGTCGTCTCTGGAGCAACAGAGTTTTTTGGTTGCAATCGAATGATAGATATATTTTTTTTTTAAAGTGTGCATCAGACGATATATGACGTGTGTAGATTTTTTTTGGAGCAAAAGTGTAAATAAAACTGAGGATATAGAGGATGTATTGCAAAAGGAAGTTGGAGTTTCCAACTAAAACAACAACAAAAAAGTTAATACAATATAATATTGACATTTATGCTGGCCTTTTTATGCATCAGCAAAGAGTTGAATAGATTGATTCTAAGATCTAAAGCCAAACGGTCACAAGTTCTGATTGCTAAATTTTAAACAATTTTGAATGAAAAATCGCAGCTAAGTAATGTTTTTTTTGTTGAAATGCAATACTTGGGTTTTTTTACAGAAGCACAGCTGCTCTTATATTGATACAAAATTTTTTAATTCCAATTATTTTAAGTTGTCTGGCAAGATATGCCTGAAATTTAGAAATTAAAACATGATACTTTTTTGCATGACATTTCTCTCGCACGATATTTTTCTTGCATAATACTTTTATCGCATGATACTTTTCTTGGGTGATATATTTCTCGCATGTCCTTTTTCGCGTGATACTTTTTTCGCCTAATACTTCTGTCGCATGAAATTTTTCTAGCAATATACTTTTCTCGCATGATAGTTTCATCGCATGATATCACTTTCATGAGATATTTCTCTGACAATATTTTGTTCGCATGATACTTTCCACGCATGATATTTTGCACCCATAATTTATTTCTCGCATAATACTTTTCTTCCATGATACTTTTCCCCCGTGATACTTTTCTAGCATGATGCTTTTTCTCGCACGATATCTACATATATGTATGTATTTCTCGCATGATACTTTTCTTCCATGATACTTTTCTCACACTTTTCTTTGCTATAGCATGATACTTTTTTTCATGATATAGTTCTCACATGATACTTTTCTGTATGTTACTTTTCTCGTATGACACTTTACTCGCATGATATCACCTTTATAAGATATTTCTCGGAAAATATTTTTCTCGCATGATACTTTTCTCTTATGAAACTTTCCCCGCATGGTATTTTTCTCACATAATTTATTTCTCGCATGATACTTTTCTTCCATGATACTTTTCTAGCATGATACTTTTTTCGCATGATATACTTCTCGCGTGCTTCTTTTCTCGCATGATACTTTTCACGCGTGATATATTTCTCGCATGCTACTTTTCTCGCATGATACTTTTCTCGCATTTCTCCCAAAATGTCAAGTAGTTAAAATATGAACAAAATTATTTTTATAAATTATAAATGCATAATATGAAATAAACCAAGCCTCAGCATAATTGGTAAAATCTTATTTGAGTGGACTAAAAATAAAGTGAATTGTTCAAATGTTATTCAGGGCAATAACTTTTTTTTTAGGTATGTATGTAAAAGATTATCCTTAAGGGAACCACAAAAAATTGCGACGACTTAAATATTCCCATACTTCCAAGCAAACGTTAGGTACGTAATGTACATAGGTACATAGGAATGAATAAATTTTATATTTATATATATACATTTATATATTTATCTTATTGCTGTCATGGAAATGTTCGTTAAATTTTTACGCATCAAATGCTGAAAAGGTTAACAACGTGATTCAAAGCATATACCTACAGAGAGGAATCGGAATCAAGGATTTGATATATGTATGTAGGTGAGGTACCCTACATAGCAGACACGCAGTCACACAGCAAAGCAAAGCAATGCTATGTACCTTTTATAAGTACTTCTTTTTTTTTTTTTCTTTTTTTTTTGCCAAAGGATATCACTATTGAAACAATTTTACTTTTAAAGACATGGATTACGGAAACTAAATGTCAGAATTTTTCAAATCAAAAAATTGTTAAAAAATGCATCTTGTCTCCTTTTCATGCATTAAGCGAATAAGTAATCATTTTTATCTATTTATCAATTACTTATTTATCAACGAATCAAATCTATAATTTTTTTTTTTTAATTCCTATAAACATCTGTCAAAGTATTATAATAAATATTTAAAGTGATAATTTTGTGTCTCTTCATCCAGTGCTGATGGCCGCTTAAAACAGACACCTTTTATATTTTAAATGGAACTCATCAACAAGCAGATTCCACACTTTCTATATATAAGGCGGCTATCAAATCTGACAAATTACCCACCAACACACAATCACCCTCGCTTGCCTTGAAGCCATCAGAGACTATCATAATCCACTTATCTGGCAATTTTCATAAATTTAATGCCACCCTGAAAATCACTGTCTAATTAAATGATACTTCCGAGACAGCAGCAGGGTAGGGTAGAGGGGGTGAGGTGGATGTTATCGCGTACAGAATTTCTTCTTTTCTGGGCAAGAAAAAAGGTTCTTTCCTTCAGACATTCAAACAGCTAACAGAACAGAAACCCAGACACTAAAGTACAATGTACAAACATACTTACATATATACATTTATATAAACGACATGGCACGAAGATTAAGGCAGAACAGAATAATTTAAGGCTCATTCGAACACGGAATTTTAAATGAACATAACAGTTGGTGTATCCTTTTGGTACACGGTGGTGGCGGCATGGTGGCGCCTCCTTCCAATTCCTTCCGAGACCTCACTCTTAAGTCCTATGTTAGGCATCCCTCAGTGATTTTGTAAATTATAAGAACAAGAACATAGTGAAAAAAAGGAAAGAAAAGGGTTGTGCGCCTTCCCGATTGCCGGTTCAATTAGTGAACATAATATTTTCCGGAAAATGTTCGCTCATTTTCAAGAACCTATCCATGTTAATTATTGTCAGCAGCTAAGCTATAAGAACAAAGATGTTCAACATAACAAGAAGTGTTTGATAAAAAAAAACTTTATATACGTAGGTACGAATCTAATGGTTGTTGTTTTTGTTTTTTTTTTTTTTTTTTTTTTTTTTGGAGAAGAAGTCTTCTGTGATTTTTTTTATTAAGAGTTCTGATTGGATGGAATGATCATTGACAGCTTAATTGGGTGCAAATCTAAGCTTGATAAAAGTTAAAGTCTGTTGTTTCATTTATTGAAAAGCTTGTCGAATTCTTAATAAATAGATACCTAGTCATTGAAGTTTTTTCTTTTTCACAGAAACGATTTAGGGTTATGAAAGTTTCATAACAAAGTACCTAATAATTTCTAAACAGGCAGTTGTTAAAAACTTTTCTTACGTCCGTCGTGAAATCCGAATAAATTTAATATTAATGATTACAATGATGATTATGATTAATGATTTACATTTGATTGTATTTTTAAGAATGATCTGTTCAATTTTAGGTTGAAAGAAAGAGAAACGCAGGTGTTTGGATCTACATACATATGTACGCACATCATTCATTTAAGAACATCGAATATGTATGTTTTATTTAAAAATAATTAAATAAATTATGTGACGTGTATAACTAAAATCACGGCTTGGTGATTTACAATTCTGGCACGAGTACGATAACTATGGCGCCAAAAGCTGACAACGGTTTTTTTTAGAGGGGTCAAAAACAATCATTTTTTTTATCATGGGAGGGGGGGGTGTCCATCTCGCCCCGTTTAGGAGGTAGAGGCAATTAAAAAAAATTACTTAAAATAAAAAAAAAAAAATATTAAACAACAACGGCAACACTTAAAATGAAGTACTATACCGTTTTTGCCAGAAATCTGTTTTTTAATCCTAAATTTAAATTCAATTATTTATGTCAACAGTTTTTAAAAAAATCGCATGCAAACTCAAAATTTTAATAAAAAAAATGAAAAAAAAAGTTTAAACCAATTTTTTTTTCAAAATTGTGAAATGAAGTGCTAAATTGGTTTTTGTGGTCAATGCATACATAGGTATATCAATTGTAAATCGAAAACAAAGAACCGAATGGTTTCATATCTTCTAGTTTTTGAGGAAATTGAAAATATTAAAACTACTTTTGTAGTATAAGAAACCATTATCAGTTTTTGGCGCTATAGTTATCATAATCTCCCCACAATTCTCAATAAATATGAGTGATAATGGTGGAATTTAGTTTTTTTTAATTTTCATTTTTGTCTACCAAAAAGTGAACAGGTATTCTAACCAAAAAAAAAACTTCAAAAGAAGGTAATCGACGATCATTTACATGATGTATTTATTTTTTAGTTATTTTAGGTTATTTTGTTTAATTTTATTTCACAGACAAGTTCAAAATTATACTCACTGGAGTATTGGGGGTGAAGCACAGTTTCCCAAAGAATTGCATATCAATTTAAAACAATGTTTTTTTTACTTAAAATCAACACATACAAAAAATTTAATTGAAATTGTAGAAGTCATATTCGAGGAAAATTAGATTAACTGTTTTTTGGAATAGATTTTTTTGTTAAACGGTGGAAAAAAATTCAGGCCAAGTTTAATAAAAATCGATAAAGTAATTTTCAAAATATTAACCTACATTGTAAGAAATTCAAACATATTTAGTAACATTATGAAATAATTAATAGCATTTTCATACCTCCTTAAAAAATTCTAAAAAAAAAATTACTGAGAATTCCTGGAAAGAGATTGCTGTTAACATCTACCTAAATATCAGTGTATATGAATATATGACTGAAAATAGAATAAATTACATATTTTGAAGAAAAAAATATCGTCAAAAACAACGCGTATTCACCTTCACAATTTGAACTTTTTCAGCAACACTCTTATACAAATTCGCTATATTATATGTATGTACATAATGTATACATAATGTACTAAATTAAAACGGTTTACTTGAAATATAAATAAATTGTAAAAGCCTTAAAAAATATACCCAAAAAAAAAACCATTATGGTTGCCAAGTTGAAAATTGATTTCAAAATACTCCATAACACATAACAAATCCACTTTTGGCTTCGTTATTTTTAATTTTCATCTTGGATTCGTATCAATTTGAGGGGGAATGAATTTTGTAAGTAATTTGATTGTCATCTTGGCACATACGATATAATATTCCTACACGAATTTTTCAGCAATAAACCATAATAATAATAATCCACTGCCCTCGGTTACATTATACTACCACATATTATACATACATATATGTATATGCTGTATGGTGATGGTGATGATTTTTCGTTATAATAAGGGGTGTGGTTGGAGAATTTCAAGGCGCCAAATAAACATAACGCGAAAGTTATCATAACAGTAACTCATATATGGGCTCTAATATTGTTTTACATATAAGCACAAAAGAAAACAACAATATTTGTGTTTTAAGCTTAAGTTCTGAGTATGTTTAATTGAATTTAATGGGTTTGAATAAATCAGTTCATGGGACACAAAAAAAAATCATATATTGTAATTTCAGCAGTTTTCTGAATTTTCCAAGAAAAATGCGTACCCACCTTATTTCAAATTGAAAATGTTTAAAATTAACATAATCATGTCAATTTGGTATGACTATACTTGCTGCTATTTTTCGGAAACGACTGCCGAAATTCTTTGTTTAGAATCTTGATCCGAAGGTGAACCACGTTTGAACTTTCCTTAAGCTGTTGAATTCGTTTGTTTAGAATCTTTATCAGAAGATGAAACACGTTTGAACCTCGCTGCTCAAATAGTTGGGTTAAAATCTAGATCGGACAGTGATCTACGATTAAACCTCGCTTAAACTGCCGAAACCATTGAGTTAAAATCTTGATTTGAAGATGAACCCCGTTTGAACCTCGCTTAAGCTCCTCAAATAGTTGGGTTAAAATCTAGATCGGACAGTGATCCACGATTAAATCTCGCTTAAACTGCTGAAACCATTGAGTTAAAATCTTGATCCGAAGGTGAACCACATTTAAACTTCGGTTAAGCTGCCGAATTTGTTTGTTTAGAATCTTGATCCGAAGATGAAACATGTTTAAACCACGCTTTAGTTGCCCAAATTGTTGGGTGAAAATCCTGATTAGAGAAAGATCCATCATTAATCATTGAGTTAAAATCCTGATCAAAGGGTGAACCAAGTTTGAACCTCACTAAAACAGCTGAAATCATTGGTTTAAAATATTATTTTAAGCTTGTACAACTAAGACCCTATTCTTATGTAGTTTAAATTTTTTTTCTTAAATTTCTCTTCCACTGTTCCAATATTTCATTAAGAAATCAACCCATAATATCTTTTAATCTAAACCATTGCATATAGCCCTGATGAACCTTTAAAGAATGAATACATGCGATATAGTAGTGCATTTGTATATAAAAAGTGATTAAAGTAGTGGGTACATGTATACCTATTCTCAAGAATATTAGAACATGCAAATACACCACATATTATCATTTGGTCTTATTAAACTTTGTGTATATCGTAATGCAATTTTCGTGTCTTGGAACACAAATCAATTAAACTTAGTAACACGCTACTTTCGTTTTAGATAAATATAGAACTACTTTCTAGGTTCTATATTTTAAAGTGTTTTAAGAGAAATTGAAATAAATAGTTAAAGAACATGATAACTTGTTGGAGAAACAAGAATATTCGATTTTGATATTTTATGTGAATTATAATACGAATATGAATATGACTTTTAAGAAATACATATTATGTTTTTATTTTTTTTACTTGAAAAATCTATCTTCTATCTTCTTCTTCGTCTTCTTCTTCTTCGTCTTCTTCGTCTGAGGCTCGATTCCTGTCACCGGCAACATCTTTTTTTTTAATTTTTAATAATTTTCTCTTTTTTTTCAACACATTCGCTGCAAAACAAATAAAAAAAAACTATTTTTTTAACGCCCTGCGAAGCGGGCGGGAGTTTTGCTAGTCTAATATATTATGAAGATAAAAAAAGAACCATTATTTGGGGATGAAATCAACTTTTCCTCCAAACCGGATTCGGTTCCCTCGTGTTTTATAAGGCTTTTTACTTGCGATATACAAATGCGTTTAAAGGTGTTATTAGACTGCTTTTAAACGCTATAAATACCCCCTACAAATTTTAAGCACGTAGGCGAGGGACGTATGCAGTGGCCGGGGTAAACAAAGTTGCAGAGGTTGAAATATTTGCAGAGTTAACGCTCTTTCTTCTTTGTGCTTCTTCCTATTGTTTGACACATAAGTAGAGTAAAGAGTGTGAAGAGATATATTCGTCTTATTTAACAATAATTGCAGCTAATAAAATTTCCAGCGTTTAAATGGATGCTGCAATCTGAAAGAAACTCAAAAGAGAAACTCCGTTAAAAATTGCAGTCTTATATATAGCAAGTTATGAATTCGTAAAAAAAAAATCGAATCGATTTTAATCAAACTTGAGTCGAAAAAAGTGGGTGTAGCAATTTTTTCCTTCCGTACAAACTACAGCCTAAAAAGATTGGTTGATCTTTCACAAGTTTTTTTTTTATTTTTGCTTTTAGGACCAAAATTAACAGTACCTGTCGTACTATAATTTTTTTGCCAATTAATCATATCTTAAAATTTTGTTTTCCTCAAAAATGGGCCTACCACTTTAAAAAAAAAATCATAATTTGAAAAAAATGTAAAATTTGCTAAAATTGTAAAAAAAAAAAAATAATCTAAAAAATTTTTGTAAATTGCACCTCCCATATTACCATTTTTCGATTTTATCAAAAACCGTTCAACTGATTTTTATCATATTTTTTATGGAGAATGCTTTAAAAATTTTCCATTATTTTTTTTTTTGGATCTTTATAAAAATTAAAAATTTTTTTTTCTTGAGAACTTAAATAATTTTAAGAACGATTCTGTCAATTTTTTTTTTTCAATTTGGCACCTGACAGTTTTTTAACATTATTTAGCAAATTTTAAATAACAATTATTCTCATAACGAAAAATAGGTAGGAAAAATACAAGTGTTGAGATACAATTATGCGAAATCTTATTTTTCTCGAAAACCACTCCTAAGATTTTGATAAAAAAAATTTTTGATCTAATATCGGTACGATCTACCATTTTTTTGGAACAAGTTTTACATCAATACATTATTAGCGGTATTCTTTCTGTTCAACCGATTTTAATCAAATCACAAGAGCTTCTAGTTAGTTAAAATAAAATATTCCACTTCAAGATTTTCAAAAAAAAACTAATTTTTATTTTTAAAAAAAGTTTCAAAATAATTTTTTTTTTTTTAATTCGATATTTCAATTTCGAAATGATTTGTATGTAAAAAAAACATACAACAACATTCCACCCGGAAAAATTGAAATTTCGCCTATTGTGAAAAATTCTCCTTATTGTAAACCTTCCTAAATGTATGTCGGGCGGAATGTAATGCCATTGGCAGCCTTAATTTTAAATTATTTTTAATAGGTGAACGAAATTTCGTTCGGCAAAACACAAAAAAGCTTTGAAAATTCTAGAAAAATTTCTAAGATGAAATATTTTTCGGGTGAAACCTGAATACCACTAATAAAACATATTCCTAACGACATAATGTATACATACCCAATTATTTCATACATTACGATATTGTGGGTATGTATAAATATATTTATTTTATATACTGAGAATGCAAACCAATGCTAAAAGCTTTATTTTAAAGACACTTCCTGTGAAATAGTAAACAAAAGCCCTTCGGTAACAATGATTTATTCGCGTATGACAAAATGAATAAATTGAAATAAAATAGAAAACTATATATATGTACAATGTACATACGCCCTGAAACAATGAAATTATTATTAATATTTCTACTTGTTTATAAAATGTCAAATATTATGTTTGAATAATGCGAACGCATTTCATTTAACAATAACATTTAAAATCAAATAAAAATAAACTCGAAAGTAAGGAAGTAATTAAAATTCTATATATAGAATATAAAATCTCAACTGAAACTGAAATCCTACCTTATTATGTAAAAATAAAATAATTTTTTCAACAAAATTAATCTCTCTCTCGTCCTTTTTTCGACATTATATATAAATAACATGTTTAACATGACATTTTACTAATTATTTAAAGTAGGTACTCGGCATGATAATATTATATATGATCCCACACAAACGATGTTATAATTAAATGAAATTAAACTGTCTCCCATGTTGGCCCTATCCCTGTCTCTGTATTTCATGTAAGCCAGGTTTAATTGAAAAATTACTACACTCTTTAAAAATTAACAAAAAAAAAAAAACTCACACACAACCATTTTAAATTTAATAATATAAAAAAAATTAACATAGTCACGCGACAAGCCCTCGTTGTATAGCTTATCAGCAAATGTCATAAGCCACTTATTTGGCAATTTTCAAGAATTTATCTCTTCACAGAGACACAGTGTCTAATTAAATAACATTTCCTCTCCGTCACCAAAAACAACGACGAAGCAGGACGATATGATTCTACTTCAAAAAAAAAAAAAAAACACGAGGAGAGACCAGACCGGCAACGGATGCTATAATATGTACTTTTTTGCCCTTATACCATGATTTGAAGGCAAATACACACACAGAATATACTGATTCAAAAAACAGAAGAAAAAAACATTGCTACTAAAATTCATGCCAACTAACAAGTGAAAACGTTAAAAGGACACAAAATAAAGGGACAAAAAACGAGAAAGACACAACATTCGTCGTAAATGAACATCGCTTCTAGGGACGTTGCAACGGATGCGAAACTACGAATAGTTCGTATTCTACTTTGTTATGGTCAAAGGCTGATGTAAGTCAAAGTTTTGCTTTTGTTCAATATTTCAGAGTTTAATCAGAATATTAACTTAGCTTCAAAAATCTAGGGCTTAGTGACGAAATGAAAAACAAAATTAGTAGTAGTTCTGTCATATTAGTCGAACAGCCCAATTCCGAAAAAAATCGACAGAAAGCTGAATTTTGGTCTAAAACCTCCTTTGGCTCCTCTTATTCTTATTATTCTTAAAAATTTTTGAAAAGTACCTACCGATATGAGCGCTGCACTGCCACTAACAATTTTACGCGGGGTAAAGAGTGTGAAGACAAATTATTTTCAATCTATTTTAAGTCAAAGACGGTTTTTCGTTTAGATGCGACTAAGGAAAACTCGAATGCGGTGTTAAATCAGAAATTAAGTTACTGTGGGAACATCAATGTTTGGATTTTGGAAGTTGACGTCAATTCAGCAGTTTGATGTTCCAATGAAAAATGTTATGCAGTTTATTCAATATTTTACACAAGTGCCCCCAAATTGGGTTTTCAGAATAATTTAGTTTCAAGGAAACTGAAAAGAAAACTGCCAAATTGTACGATTCTTTTAAAGAAAATAATTCTAATAAGGTAAAAATTCTATAAATTTCAATAAGAAAAATCCGGGACTCGGAAAAACTTTTATATTTTCACGTCTTAAACTTGAGTCCTGACACTCACTTTTTTTTGTATATAAATTTCTTAAGACTTTGGACAACGATTCGTAGAAACTGATAAAATTGTCTAAATGAACAGAACGCGGACTTCAGCATTACATATTGTTCAGAAAATGAAAAAAATTAAGTACTTACCAAATTAATAAATTTAGCAGAAAATTTAAAATTAATAAATTAAGCTCACCTGAAAATAAAAAAAAAAAAACAAAAACATTATAAGAAAACGAATGAATTTGGATTTCATTTCAATAAAAATAAAAGTTCAAGTAGGTAGGTATACCACGCTCTTAAATAAATTAAAATATTTAAAACAAAAAATGTAGGACGCAAAGGCTACATTTGAATCGAAAAATGTAGGGCCCATGCATTGCATATACTTCTTTCTTCTGTCCTTACTATTTATTGCATTCACCGGAAGATTTTCGTGTAGATAAAATAATTGAAATAATTTAATACGAACGAGGTATAACTACCAAAAAACAACAGGCAGAGAAAACAGAAGTGAAATAAAGATTTAAAAAAGTTTTAAAACTTAAACAAACCATTTTCTTAATCATGAAGAAACGTTTTGGTAAAAAATAAAGCGTCACTACTGAGCCTCGACGCACTGCTCATCCGACGAAAACGACAAAAAAATCCGACGCACGAGACGACGGCTGAGCCACGACGCACTGCTCATCCGATGAAAAAGACAAAATAAGAAACTGACGCAAGAGACGACTACTGAGCCACAACGACGCACTGCTCCGCCGATATAAATATATATTTATCACGTTATTAAATAGACGTAAAACCAGAGATGCTTACAATAAACAATAAACAAAAATAGAAACACATTTCCGATAACTTAACAATTTTTTTTTTTCATTTTAATAATAATTACTTTAACTTTACAAATAAAAAACATTAAACACTGCACCTTTAAAATTAATCCAAAATTCTATTCACTACGATGCACGCGATGTGGAAGCTAAACTTATTTAAAGATCTTTCAAGCACTTTCTAAAACAATTTCTTCGAATTTTATTTAAAACTCCAAAGCCGTGCGCCCTCGAATTAAAAATAAAAATTCACATAAACGAGCCTATTATTCGATTTTCAATAATTATCTAAACACAAACACTGCAATTGAAAAATTAACAACGCAAAAGGGGCCTATTTTTATTTCATTCATGTTTAAACATGTTTTAAACCGAAGCCAAGCACGAAATTTAGCACAATACGCAAAGTATAACACATTATTTTTTTCATTTTCTTTCTCTTTTCTTTATCACGCGCCGCCACCGCGTCGGGATTTTAAAAATTTGTATTTCTTATTATTTTCTACTTAACTAGCCGATCGCGAAAAATCTTGAACGACCTTCCCCAACGAGCTTAAGAAAGTCAACTGAACTGATCTGAACCACGGCACCGAGAGAACAAACAAAAGAACGACGATGATGAGCTTAGCTAAATTATTAGATAGAATGATTCGTGTATTTGCTATTGTTTTTCTCTTTCTTGTTCAACAAACATGGTGTGCCTGCAGAGAAGTTTAATTTTTGTTCTACTCTGCTGGGAGAATGGAAAATGGAAATAAATAAATTTAAAATGATTTAGAGAAATTTGTGGATTTGGAAGTGGATATGTATGTATGTATGTATTTATGTAATTATAGTATGGAATTTTTGTGGAAGTGTGTGGACTGTGGATCGTCAATTTGTGGAAAAGTGGACTGTGGATCGTTATTTTAAAGAGAAATTATGAGAACTACGAAATGAAAATTATTTTTTTTATCTTATTGAACTACATTGTTGCCACTTTGTACAATTTTTACTGATTGTTCTAGATTTTGTATTTTTTTAATTTTGTATATCATTTTTTCAATTCACTTTAACTGTACACCGGTTTAATCCATAATAAATAGAAAAAAATTAAAAATCTATAATATATAATATATATCACTACCGACAAAATTTCATTTATATCCTTCCAAAATAGTTTTATCGACTCTCAAATGAGCTTGTCAAAAATATCGTTCGCCTCCCTCTAACACTTTAAAATGTATTATCTATTGCATTCGCCCTACGCGAAGATTTTCGTTTAAAATATTTTAAATGGTTTAAAAACATGATAGGTAACAAACAAACAAGCAAAGTAGAAAGAAAGAAAATTAAACTTACCATTTTTAATCATTAATATAAATTTCAAACCATTTAAAAAAAATAAAGTATCACTACTGAGCCTCGACGCACTGATCATTCGATGAAAACGGCAAAAAAGAAACAGACGCACGAGACGACTGCTGAGCCATGACTCACTGGTTCACCGATATAAACATTTTAAGTAAAATTAAAATAACAAAAAGAGATCTTTAATTTGTTTAATAATAATTAGTTCAACTTTACAAACAAGAATTTAAACACTGAACCTTTAAAATTAATTCAAAATCCCCTTGACTACGACGACGACAATGACGCACGGAACGTGGAAGCTAAATATATTTAAAGTTCTTTCAATCATTTTCTAAACAAATGTCTTTGATTTTTATTTAAAACTCCGAAGACGACGAATTTAAAATAATAATTCACGGGCGGGACCTATTATGTATGTATATGATTTGCAATAATTATTTTCTAACTACATATACATTCACAAAAACTGCAATTGAAAAATTATCAACGCAAATAGGGCTCTGTTTTTATTTTATTCATGTTTGAACATGTTTTAGACCGAAGGCAAGCACGAAATTTACACACTGCGGAAAGTAAATATAATAATCAACTTTTTTTCATTTTCTCTGTACTTCGTCATGCGCCGCGCCGCCGCCGTCGGGATACTTACATTTTTTATTTCTTATTATTTTCTATTTTACTTGCCGATCGCGGATCGCGGATCACGAAATATTTAGAACGACCTTTCCTAACGAGCTGATGAAAGTCAACTGAGCTGAACAACTGAACGAACGAGAGAACAAACAAGAAAAAGAAATGCATCGGCGATCATGAGCTTAGCTAAATTATTAAAAATGATTCGTGTATTTGCTATTTCTTTTCTTGTTCAACCAACATGGTGTGTGCCTGAAGAGAAGTTTTATTTTTGTTTTACTCCACTGGGAGAATGGAAAAATGGAAATAAATAAATTTTAAATGACTGAGAGAAATTTGTGGATGCTTATATGTGTGGATGTTATCAGTATGGAATTACTGTGGAAGTGTGGATTATGGATCGTTATTTAAAAGAGAAATTATGAGAATTTTTATTTTTATCTGATTGAACCATTGTTGCCACTTTGTAGAATTTTTACTTATTGTTCTAGAATTTGTTTTTCTTTGTTTGATCTACTTTTCAACTAAAATCGATATGAATGTTCTTCAAACTTATGAGTCTTTTTAAAATGTTAATAAAATCAGTATGCATCGCTGTAAACTGTTTTAATAGTCTAATATCAAATATTTTTTGTTAGCCATATTAACTACAAATATGTATAAGTTTTTTTTTGTGGGAAAAATAAAGCAAAAAATTGTAGGTATAATATAAAATTCTGTATCTAATATTTGTATCATTTTTGTTTTTCAGTTCAATTTAACTGCATATTCGACTTGAACCATGATAAATAGAAAAAAAAACCCTAACATCACTACCGACAAATTTAAATTTCATTTATATCCTTTGAAACAAAATAGTTTTGTCGACTTTTAAATGAGCTTGACAAAGATATCGTTCGCCTGGCTCTGCTATGATAAAATCGACATCACTTTCCATATTGGAGAATATATAATGTAGATACGAAGGACAAATTAAAAATAATGAATCATTGTTGCAATAATATTTGTTTCCATTAGAATATGAATTTTAGAAATGTTTTGTATTCACAGCTGAATTTGTAACAATTTTAGAATTGTTTTGTATGATTTTTTTGTGTTAGAGAAATAGAAACTAAATGAATTTTTACTTGAAATAAGAGTGAAATGTTCACGAGAAACTTGTAGACAATGTAAGAGAAGGTTTTTTAATTTATAATTTGAGGATCCAGAGTACTACAGCTTGCCATTTCCAACACAGCATTATAGTGTTGCCATTTTGTTTGTCTTCTGGTCAAAATTTGCGCAAGTCTAGTCATGGATGGATGAGTCCAAAAGTGGTTACACTTGGATCCATTTAAACGCCGTCACTTGGTGATTTCCCGATTCCTCTGACATCCAATCAGGATTTTTATTGATCACGAAACACTGTGGAAAACAGCGTTAAACATATACCTTCTGATATGTACATACAACTTGTGCCAGGCAATTTTAATAATCCTGTCCTTTCAATCATATCATGTTCTGTGGAGGTACATATGTAGGTACTTGAAATTCATTGAAGTTGAATCCTTTACTTCAGCTGAATTCAGCAAAATTAATAGTGAAGAGCAAAAGCTTTCCGAATAAACAAATGCAGATGGAAAAGGTCCCAAACGCTGCTGTCGATCCCGTTCAATTCAAAATTCGATTCATAACTCATCATAAGCGATTTTTAACGAATTATGATCCAAAATTCAAATAGCTTCATCGAAATAACTAACCAACGTCCTCCCCCCCCTTCCCCCCTTCCTCCCCCCCTTCACCCTTCCCACCCATGAATAGATATGGAATTCCAATTTCGCAACTAAACATCATATAAATGCTCTCGGTATCAATTTATTTTATATTCCCAAAATATGAAGGCAATATTGCAGGCTGGAGTGCTGGACTCGATATACGAAATCTACCTTAATTTCCCAAAACGATAAATTAAAATTTGTGCTCTTGCTTGCCTTCTATGACAACGGCGTCGGCGCCGGCCCAGTCCGGTCGATGATGATGTTGATAATGAGGACCAACGAGATTTTCGAGTTCGTGGTTCATGCAATCCTCTGAAAACGGTATGCTGTGCATTGATGGTGGTACTACTCGTATATCCTGTGGAATAAATAAACACTTCCTAAAACCAATATACATATACTCGGAGCTTAACATAAAATGTCTTCTTGATGTTACCTAAGCAACAACTCACATCACGGCAACGGCGAGATGTCACATTCACATACCTCAAAATTAATGTTACGTGCTTGTTTGCTCCTAGTCCTCTCAAAACACATACAGCAACATGAGGGTGAGAATTATTCGTTTGTCCTCTAAGTCCCTCTTGTTTCGACAAAGTATAAACTAGAAATAAATTTTATAAAATTCTGATGCCAGACGCTCGCTCTCAGTGGTGGATGGCAGGGCAGTAGGTAATAAATCTTTTTGATGGAAATCCGATATTGGCACATCATGAACGTTATATCTAGAGGTTATTGCTGCTTCTGTAACTATAGGCAGGTTTATAATAACGACGACTAACTATAGATAGGGATCATCCTAAATTCGACATCTATCAATATTATGATGTTGTGAAGGACTATCCCCGTATACCTACTCGAATTTAATGGATTTATGGGTTTTTGTGCAGAGTTTTGATGTCAACAGGATTTTTAAAAAGGGATTTTGGTTTATAGATATGATTTTATTGCTTCTTGACTAAATTGAGTGTCAAAGCTTTGTCTACGAGTATACACGTAGCTATTGATTTTGTTAATTTATTTATGTTTCCAGTTTCTATTATTTTATTGCAATTTTAAAGGAAACCAATATTTTCTATCTGGTTCTACAAAACAGCCAAGCAACTGGCATCTGATTATAGGACCAGTACCTAAGCTAAGGGAACCTAGTCACCGAAGCACAAGGAATTGCAGAAGTGTTTAAGCAGCATTTCCAACAGCTGGTTAATGGGCATTATGTAGAGGAAGCGACAGGAGAACAAAGAAGCATGAGAATAGTTAATGAAGATCCAGTCCCAGCGCCCAGTACTGAGGAGGTTAAGAAAGCCATTCGCAAGCTTAAGAACAACAAATCCGCCGGCTCGGATGGCCTACCTGCGGAACTCTTCAAGTATGGAGGAGATGTCCTGGTTGGGTGCATGTACCAGCTCATCAACCAAGTGTGGGAGGAGGAGAGTATGCCCGACGACTTGTCAAATAGCTCCATATGCCCAATCTACAAAAAAGTCCTGTAAAAACTATAGGGGCATATTCCTGCTTAAAGCTGCCTACAAGATCCTATCCAACGTACTATGTGAGCGTCTAAAACCGCAACACTATGATCGGCACGTACCATTGTGATTTCAGGCCAGGCAGATCAAAGATAGACCAAATCTTCACATTGAGGCAAATCCTGGAAAAGACCAACGAATTTCAAGTCGAGACCCATCATCTTGTCATCGATTACAAAGCCGCATATGATAACATAAGTCGCCAAGAGCTTTTATTGGCGATGTCAGAACTAAGGATCCCAAAAAAAATGATCAAGCTATGTCGCAAGACGTTAAAAAATACGCGGTGCAACGTGGAAATGGGTAACAGTTCATCCGAGCTATTCCAGACGTGTACAGGGTTCATACCAGGAGATGCGCTATCATGAGATTTCTTCAACCTAGTCCTGGAGCAGACCTTTCTGGTGTTAACCTGGAAGGCACTATCTTCAACACGTCTTCTCAACTGCTTAGCTATGCAGACGACATCGACATCATCGGCCGCTCCAAGCGAGCTGTACTAGAAGAATTCACAGCTATTGATGAACAGGCGAAACGCGTTGGGCTTGCAGACAAACAAATCTGTCCATCGCTTAGGGCGAAACGTCACTCTTGGTAGCAGTAATTTTGATGTAGTCAAGGCGTTCACCCACCTCGGAACAAACTGGGCACTTTCGAGAGAAAAATTCTTCGGCGGACCAAATGGTCCTATATGCGAAAAAGGCGAATGGAGAAGAAGATTCAATCATGAATTGTAGGAGCTGTACCAATATGTGGATGTAGTCCAAAGAGCCAAAACACGTCGACTACATTAGCTTGGCCACATCGAGCGAATTGAATGGAAAATCTTCGAATCCCAGCTCCCAGGTTCGAGACGACCAGGAAGACCGAAACTCCGATACAGGGACCAGGCGGTCAAAGACGCAAGAGCGCTTTGGTCTCGACGATTGGAGGGAGCTTGCGAAGGACCGCAACCAATGAGAGACCCTCAATGGTTCCGCAGCCGGATAAGTAAGTAATATTTTTCTACAGAACATTCCATTTAAGGACAGTTCTTCAGTCCCTTAATTCACTCTGAGTTAAACCAAAATTAAATAATCGTGCAAATAAATTCAAACTAATTTAATTCAAAAACTGCTAACTTTAACCTTTAGCTGTCAAAAATCTATCGAAATGTTACTCAAGGGAAAAAATGTAAAAAAGGAAACAAACATTGAAAGAAAGAAAGTACATTTTTAAAAATATTAAACAAAATTTAATAATATGTATTTAAAAAATAAAAAAAAAAACAAAAAATTAAAAAAGTGAAAAATTGATGATTGAGAAACTAAAAAAAAATTAAAAAAGGCGAACAATAAAAAAATAAAAAAGTAAGAAAATTTAAAAAAAGGAAAAAAATATTTATTTATTTATAAATATTAACACTGATTCAACTATTTTGAAATAAAAAGTTCACGAAGAAGGAATAATAATTATAAATATTAACAATAAATTAAAATCTATCATTAACAATTTTTTTTAAGTAAAAAAATATAAAAGAGTGAAAAACGTAAAAAAAAAAGTGACTAAAATACAGGGTGTCCCTAAATCACTACCACAGAAGAAAACAATGAGTTCCGGCGGCGGCGCGGCGGCGGCGCAGCGTGGCATGAATTTTATACTTGTTATCGATAGTTTGTATGAAAACTCCATTTTGTTTCTGTGATAGTGTCGTCAATCCCCATGGTATTTTTTTTTTTTTCGTACATTTCCCCCTGGGATTGCAAAAAAAAAAACCACGCCTGTAATAAACCAAAGTTCTTGGTTAAACTATTCATTGTTTTGTTGTTAAATTAAGAAAATGATTATTTTAAAATAGACAAAACGTAACGGATAATTCATTCAAAGGATTCCAAGAGAAATACAGGGTAATTTTTAAAATCGGCTCTAAATAAATTAAGAAATGGGAGTTGGCTTTGAGAATTAATTTTTTTTTAAATCGAAATTTAACAAATACCTAACAATCATTTTTCGTTTTAATTTTACAATTTGGTATTTTCTATTTATATCTCTCTGATTGCTGGGCTTGTGGATAAAGGCATTATTAAGACACCTTAAGGGCATTTATTTGAAATTCAAAAGTTTAGAAATTAAAAAAACTAAATAGAATTTAATGTTTCAATATTATTCGAGTTGACCCAAATTGATTACAAATCAAAAGACAAAAATCATTATCAATGCTCCTATTGCAATGTATTTAAGCATTTATAAACATTTAAATGTTCTTAAATACATTAGGTAAAGGATAAAATCTGATTTTATACAATTTGAACACATCCCATCACCACCTACCTACCTATACCTACATATATTTAAAATGCAAAGTACCTTCACAAAATGTAGGTATAGGTAAAGTAAATAGTATTAAAACTGAGGTAAATAGTTTTGAAAGTTTACAGCTTGACGCCCAGTTATACTCAAACTGAGGGTGGGATAAATTATTTCTCTATTTCCCTAAATGTGAATTCTGTTCAACACTAAATAAGTAACAGTTAATATGCACCTACCACCGCATCTAGGTATACACACGCTATTGTTGCCTGTGGCAGTTTAAATGAATTTTATTCGAAAAAAGATAAATGAACTGATATCATGAATTCAAATGGAAAACTTTAATCGCCACAGGCATAAAAGCATATTATACTAAGTTTAGGCAGCGTTGCCAATATGGCACGATCCTGCTTTTTTGACACGACAATTTCCTTTTGTTATTCTCAATATTTTATTTAAAACTATTTTATTATTTTAAATTCAAGTGAATTTTTGCAAAATTTGATGAATTGTAAATAAGACAAAATAACATATAAAATATTTTTTTAATTATTTTATTATTTGCTGTTTTCGGTATTTTCTCTTTCGTTCGCTTTTTTACAATGAATCGTTTTACAATATCCAGTTGGTTTTCAAAAATACAACAATCAACCCAATTGGACAATAGAACGATTAATCATATAGGCTATCTGTCTTTTGACAGCTCGAGTCCATCGTCTAACCAAGTTTCTACATGTGTCGTTTCTTAGTTTCGCAATCAATCTATTACATTGCATTACAGAATATATCTCCAAATTGACAGAAACTTTAAATTTTTGACAAATATCTTCAAAATTGAAGCAAATTATAGGTCTGTTTCTTAACTTGCCCACGAGATCCCTCTTGGTTTCCAGAATCTACCCAAAATGTGTTTCTTTACATTTTACTGGCACAAGCTTTTGCCAGAGCTTTTGACTTTCTTTTTTAATTTATATATTTTTTTCACGAAAATCGTACTGTTTTCAGAAAATGTGGCACGGTAATGTTTTATTTTAGATGGCAACGCTGGTTTTAGGTATTCTTAGTTCTAAGAGAGAGAGAGAACTAGTGTTATACTTATATATACATGTATGACTATGCGAATGGATCATAAAGGTACTGCTATTCTATTCAAGTTAGGAAGGTTATTTGTAAAATCTGAATGAATAGTTTGAAACACGTATGCTTGATTTCTAACCAAAAGCTGAATGAGGAAGAAACATTTTCTTCATTAGTAACTTATATTATATATTTGAAAACTCATATTTCCGTTTATTCTATTTAAGATTTCAGGATGAGGTTTTATGTTTTTAATTGGTTTTTCGGACAAAAATGAATTAATAAATAATTTCGATTCAACACAAAGTAATAATAGTTCACACTAGATATAGGTATGTCATGAAATTTATGTGACAGATGAACTGAACTCAAACAAAAATGGCGTATTGACAAGTCTCTCACTAGTCAACTGATGAGTCCAAGTGAAAACTACAATACAGGGTGGGCCAAATAAAAGTTTCGTTTTTTAAATGCAATAAACCTAACAAAGTTAAATTTTTTCCATGTATTATGGCTTTATTAGTAAGAGCAAACATTCCCATTAATTATTATGGAACACAACGTCGTTAAAGTGGCGGCCTCGTCTGGCTTCGCAGTAGCGCATTCTGTCACTTCAACTTTTCAAGACCTTGTTGATGGTTTCGGACTGTAACTCATAGAATGCTTAGATGATAATTGGCTTTTAGTTCTTGGATCGTTTCCGAATTGAAGGTTTGAATGAAACAACAACAATTGGGTGAGCTACCATCAAGATTTTTTATAGGCTGGAGTTATAGGAAAATCTTCAGGGAACTAGTCATGTATTGCTTTACTTCTAGTTAAACCTAGTAGTGGACTTAAGGCCGTTAAAAGCTATTTTGACGTGAGTCGAAAGTTAAGAACTTAATTTGGTGATCTTTTATTTTATTTATATTGAAGATATACAGTCCACTGAGAAACTAATCTTTTAAACTATTTCAAAATAAATTTAAATAATTAGCAGAAAAGTTTTAAAGTACCTACATTTTTATAAAAGTGCCTAATGCAAGAAATCAAATATTTTTTTATATAAATAAATACCTTGTTCTTAAAATAACTTCAATGAAAAAATTTAAGTTAAATAAGACTTGAACTATACAGAAATAGAATTCCGAGAACTTTTAACTCAAATGACAAAGATAAAAACTTAAAATAAAACAATATTTTACTGAATACTATAGGACTTTCCTAAAGACAAACCGTCTACTGTAAACTTTTCTATTCCTTCGAATTTCTTCTTTCCTCTTCTCAATCTTGCTGTGTTTCCTCAATATTCTCCCAATGCACTGGACTAAAACTTACACTAATTATACATCATTTTATTTTAAGAACTTCAGTCTCTAAGATGGACACGAAGGAACTCGAAGGAATTATATATACAGGACGCACTTCTTCCACCCACATTGTTTTTATTCCAGAAATAATAGCCTTCTAGTTAAAAGTTCAAGTGACCTCAGAATTTTGTTGGGGCAATAAATAGAAAAAGTTAGTATAGCAAAGGGAAACTGGAATGCAAATTTTTCGAATTTAATAAATTGTTTCATTGGTTCAACAAATAAGTTTGCTTGAATCAACTGAATAATTTTTTGGCACAACAAACGAAATTGGTCAATTATTCAATAAACTGTTTATTGTTGTCCTAACAAATTCCTTCCTTCAAATAACAAAAAAAGCTCATTGCAGCAACAAACAAATTTTGTAAAAAATAAATAAATTAATAAACAGGATCAATAAACTTTTGTTCGTAACAATTAACATTTTTTCAAACTGCTTCAGAGCCCACTCAGCGATGTCTATGGTCGTTTTCAATAAGTTCCTAGGTTAGTTGGATTTCATACGATTGTAACCCCAAGTCCCAGTGCAAAATTAGTCATGTTGAAGTCTTAAGAAGTCCAAGATTTTGTGACATCATCGGGTTTTCCCCCAGCCTCTCACGCACAGTAGCGATGTTTTCTGCAAACTATGGGGTTTCGAGCATCCCCTATTAAAAGACCCAAAAGGTGTTAAGAAACTTTCTGACGAAAATACAAACATATTTTAATCTTTTTTTAATTTCCTGATTTAAATTAAAAACCACAATAAATGAAAAATCATTAAACTAATGGCTTGCAATAATTTATACAATAATATGCTATCTGCTAAGTCACCAAAAAGTTCAATTAAAAATCCTCACTAAGTCACTCTTTTTTTCTACAAAACTTTCTC
Source organism: Epistrophe eligans (assembly GCA_951394125.1). Lineage (NCBI taxonomy): Eukaryota > Metazoa > Arthropoda > Insecta > Diptera > Syrphidae > Epistrophe > Epistrophe eligans. The sequence goes on along the minus strand of OX596028.1, from coordinate 105,211,214 downwards.
TAATATATGTATGTATGTATAAGTAAGGTAAGAATTGCAAAACAAAAAACCATTAAGGAGTAATTAATTTTGTATAACAGCAAGGAGCAACAATTTACCTTGGCTATAAGATAAATTAAAGATAAACTCGTTTTTCTTCTTTGCTATTTCAATTTTTTTTTTAACTCTTTCTCATTCGTAAGACCTTTATTACCTCTCCCGCTCCCCCTTCCCCACCACAAAAAAAAAAACCTATGTATATTTATCTTCACTTCATTTCTCACTTCAACAGAAACCTTCAACCCTTAAGAAAAAAGAAAAAATAAATACAGGTAGAAAAATACAAAAATTGTCCCCTAGAGGGCGTTTAAACCACCATAGGTATATCGATTGCAGAAAAGAAAAAAAAAAAAGAGATACCTATACCTATAAAAAAAAAAAAAAAAAACATTTCATTGCATTATAGCCTAAAAAGGACTTTAGACCTGTCGTCTTACCTAAGTCATCGCGCTATAATATTAAAATTAAGATTCTCAATACGGGCCCGAGGAATCGTAAAATATGTCAAACCACGACGAAGATGAAGACAAACACACGACGACGATGAGGACGAAGACGTTGAGTTCAAGATGAAGACGAAGAAGCAAAGGCATTACATACAATTGATTCACCTAACAATGTGACTCGTTTGGAAGACTATCAATAGATTATGTCCTTTCATGGGGAAAATTCGTTTATCTCAATTGTCCAGGGGACTTCTATATCCATACATTATACATATGTATGTATGTATGTATAAAGGGGGTGAGATGGTTGTGGAGGACTGACTTAAAAGACGTGTTGGGCTAAAATACCTAAACTCTTTAGCATACATGTTCACAAAGAGTTGGGATGTTGTATCATACATTATATTCAATGCAAGGACGAGTAAGGAAGAAAACATCAAGGACGAAAAATTGAACGTTTTACTGTGATGTTAAGTCAAATGGAAAACGTAAGGGGCCATTGAGTTTACATACATATATACAAAATATTTTCTAGATTAAAGATATGATCATCGTTCGTTCAGAAAATGTGGTTTACCAATTTATGTGTTTTTAAATGGGACTTAATAATTTAACGAGGATGTGAGTTAGAGATAAGATTTATTCGATACGGTTCGAGGAATATATATGTAAATACCTATAGCTATTTAGATTAGAAATTTAAGGCAAATCAAAGTAATTAATTAACATTGAAGGTGAACCGTTGCGTTGTTTATGTTTCAAATCTGGGTATGTTATACCTTTTTCCATTCAAAAGGTTAATGAGATCGAACGATTTTTTTTTTTTTTTTATTTTAATGCGAGTATGTCAAATGAAATAGGTTGGTTTTTGTTTTAATCGATTTAGTAATTTTCTATTTATTATTCTATCCTGTATTAATAGGCATATATTTATTATTTAAAAACGAATGTGTCTATTAAAGCTGTTTTTCTGTTCCATTGGATGCACCCAAACCTATTTGTGTGTCAAGTTGAGTGGTCTTTGTAGGGCTGGACATGTTTAAATAATTTTTGATCTAAAAAATCTACGAAAATATCAAAATATGATAAAAAATCTTATTAATTTAAACGAGGAATTCTTGTTTATTCTTGGTTTCTTGAAAACGGCTCTAAAGATTTGAATGAAATTTTCATAGTTTATTTCTATAAATGAGAGAAAATTTAAAAAATTAGATTAAGTAAAATCCATCTACTGCCACGCCCTTTTTTATTATTTCTTATAGTTTCTCGGAATTGGTGGGAGACATCTATATTTCTCGGAAACGGCTAAAATAATTTTAATGAAATTTTTAGAAATTATTCTGATGAATAAAGAAAAAATATTAAATAATAGTTTAGTAAAATCCACCCACTGCCACGCCCACCTTTGTTTTTTCTTAGTTTTTCGGAAACGGCTCTAACGATTTAGATGAAATGTATAGAGTTTGTTCAAATTAACAAGGGAAAGTTTTTAAATTAGATCCGCCCACTACCACGCCCACTTTTACTATTTCTTGGTTTTCCGAAATGGGTCTTACGATTTGGATGAAATTAAAGTGAGTGCGTTACGATGATAGAGAAAAAAATGATAAAATATTTTTGGCAAAATCCGCCCATTGCCGCGCCCACTTTTATTGTATATTTGTTTTCAGGAACAGCTCTAAAGATTTGGATAAAAATAGCAGGGAGTATTTATATGAACTCGAAAAAAATCAGAAAATAGTTTTGGAAAAAATCACCCACTGAATGCCACGCCCACTTTTTTTGTTTCTTTGTTTTCAGGAACGGTTCTAAAGATTATAAAAATGGGCGTAGTAGTGGGAGGATTTCACTTGAACCACATTCTAAACCAATCTTATAATAGTAATAATAATAATAAAGTAATAGAAAAAAAACTTTTCAAATTTCAGTGACATTGGTTTAGTATTTTTCAACTTTTTTAACACCTCCAACAATTTGTATACCAAATTTAGCCTGAAATCTAATATTCATTTTAAAATTTTAATATTTATGATCTGACCGTTAAAACTTCAAGTTTTAGGTTTCTGCTAGCAAAACAATTACCTTCTAACGGGTCCTATCCAGCGAAGTAAAAGTGGCAGCACTAGGTACTTTTGTGTAGTTTTTTCCAACACCACCTAAATATAATATTTGGTTAAAACCTGTCCAATTAAATTTTTGGCGAATGCAAAACCTTTAAATCCTCTTAACAACATACATCCATTATGTAAATTGTAAGCCATACAAAAATATATAAATATTAAAGATACGAACTTTAATAAAAATCGTTTAAGTAGTTTTCATGGAAATTTTGAAGAAGAACAGCAAACTGTACCACACTGTTCTGTTCTGTTCACGTCCGTTAGCATTTAATATCTTAAAAAATACAAAAGTATACATAAAATCGTAAAAAAATATTTTGTATTAACTCTTTAATATTATTTCGACAACATGATTGAAATATTCCCAATTTATTAAATTTATTTATAACTCTACACAATAACTCATTACCACAATAATTTATCAAGAAGAAAATGTTCATATTTCTTAAAAAATAATCAGCATCGAAATAATGACTCTAACTTTGTTTTTGAAACATGTTTTCTTGTTAAACATTTTATAAGGGGTTTTAGTTAATTAGAATTTAAATAGCTAGTAGTTGTATATGTTTTTTCAAAACTCCCTCTTTGCCTAAAACTTTGTTTAAGTATATAATTCCAATGAATGTTACCCTCGAGGATAATTTATAGAGCTATTAAGATTTGGGCTTCTATAATAGAAATAATGAATTATTGTATCTACATATATCCAAACTGTTTCCTGTTTTGAATTTATTAACGACTGGGAATTCAATGCGCTTTAAATCAAGAGGATTATGCTGTTTAAGATTTGAATTTTGAAACTAAAAACAGTAAAAAATGTAAAGGTTTTAACAGGACCGGCCCAACTAGAGGAGTAAGATGTCGAGATGAAGAGGCCACTTAGTGAGGATGGGCAACTCGTGAAATCGGGAAAAAGCATTATTTATTTTTTTAAACTTTTTAACCAATCATTCAATTTATTCTTGTAGAAAAAATTAAACTTAGCTTAAAACAAAAAGCACGATTACGATTATTTTAAACGTACAAAAGAAATTATACCTAAGATCTAACTCAACAACTAACTTCTATGGAAATTTTTGAGTAAAATGTGTAGGATTAAAATTTTGTACATATGGAATAATAATGGGATCCACTCATAAGTAAATGAAATGCACGACTGGGTTAAAATAATTTTTAAAAAATCCCCTATTTGAAAAAAAGGATTATTTTTCAAACTAACCTTGGACCATCCAGCCCTGGACTTTGCCATAAAATTTAATAAATATAAAAATATGCAATTTACCAATTTAAATTTAAAAATTAGAATATTCAATTTTAACCAAAGTTAACCATGCGCTTTTCACATCAACAACACAACCACCTGGTTTACCTTGCAAAGTTTTTTCTCTTATGTGTCTTTGACTTTAAATTCATTCAATTGCATACCCTTAAAAATATCATCAACACTGTTTTTAGAAATCTCTTCCTACAATTTATTGAAGTTGAACGTAAACACCAACCACATTGCCTTGATATTTGTATGTTGAATAAAATCTTGTGATTCTGCGGTTGACTATAAACTTGAAACTTTTCAAATGATATAGAGATTTCGTATCGTATATCCTAAGTTTCGTATAAGAGAGAGAAATATATATGTTTATGTATGTAGAGTGAAATTTGGAGAATTTCCTCTTTGAATAACTATTTTAGCGGTAACATGGTCTCGGTATGATGTGCAAAGTACATACCTATGTATGTATACACAAAAAAAATTGTTTGGTTTTCTGTGTTTTTATTTTTTTTGTTGGTTAGTTGGTGAGAAAATAAATGGTTTAATGGTTGATAAAGAAAGAACATGTTGGGAAAGTGTTAAAGAGCCCAGATTGTTTTTCGTGAAAAAAGTAAGGAAACTTTCAAATGTACGTATTAACATTATATAAAACATTTAACAAGAAAAAATCGTCATTTATTTTACAAAGACTTTTTCTTAAAAATAAAAACAAAGAAATTTATTTTAAACAAGCATTTACGCGTAATTCTGACTTTGAACAACGTCTATCTGAAGTAATTTATTTTTATAAATAAAAATTGTAAATCCCGATAAAAAAGTTTTAAAATCCTGTCTACTAAAAAACTGTTTTGTTTTTAGATCCTGTCAAACAAACCTCAGATGGAACAACATCGCCACATGACACATCTGGCCTATGCTGGATCTGAAGCGCTCATTAGCTCCGTTATAGGTGTCATTACCGGACACTGTATTGTATAATAGGGAAGCACACAACGAGGCTTGGAGTATATTCCAATGATTTTTTGCAGAAGCTGTATGGATGAAGAAGAGAAAGAATCGATTCCTCACCTTCTTTGTACATGTCCTGCTTTACGTAGGCTCCAACTGGGAGAATTCTACTACAATGATTCTAGTGAACTGGCAAATCATGACATCAGTAGTATCGCGCGTTTCGTAAGAAGCTCTAAGTGGTTCAACGAGTAGGAAGAAGGCTTCCTAGATTCTTGTGGTATCACAATTGGCCAACCTATAGTCTAAGTGTGTCAAGCTTGTCTGCTGACAGCCACGTAAACCTAAATTAACCTAGGTAAGGTAAGGTAAGGTAAGGTTTACGTGGCTTGGTCCATTGTGATACCACAACAATCTAGGAAACTTCGCTTAAATTAACCAAACCTAGAGGATCTAGGATCTTCTAAAATTCTAGAAAAGTTACAAATAAAAATTTGTAAAATAAAAAAAAAAGTATGCGTGGTGCTTGCTGTACTTAAAAATTGTAAAAAAAAAATCGATAAAAATAGAAATAAATTGCTTAAACATATTTTGAAACTGTTTTGACAACAACGCAATGTACGCCATCTGATTTCTTACACAAATCTCAATTTATGGGAAAAAGATTTGAAAAATCGTAGGAGAGGTTTGTTTTAAAAAGTATTTTTTTTATATATAAAATTTGTAAAACATTTTAAAGAAAAAAAAATGGTACGACTTTTTTTAGTATTTATTAATGCAGAGTTTAAAAATTAATTTTGAAAACAAAATCATCTACCTATTTTTGAAATACCGAACTTTCAAAAAAAAAAAAAAAATTAATACATATTTTTTTTAAATCCAACATTTATTAATTTTATTAAATTTTGATATGCAATATTATTCAAATTTATTAGAAACTCTTGTGTAAAATATTTTTGTTAAAATCGTATATAATGAGATAGTCGAAAACCAAAAAAAAATGGTTCTATGAGAGGGACCATTTTTAAACGATCGATAATTTTTTTTCTAACAATATGGTAGATATGATATTAGTTCATAAAAAAATTTTAATCAAAATCGTAGGAGCCGTTTTTGAGAAAAATGAGACTTTCTAACTGGTTTTTAAAAATCAAAAAAAAAAAAAATTATATTGGTATACAAAACTTTTAAAACTTCATAAAAGATTTTCTATAAAAAAAATTGGTCAAAATCAGTTCAGCCGTTTTTGAAAAAAATAAAAAAACAAAAAAAAAATGGTTCTCACTTATAACAATTTTTCCGATTTTTTTAATAAAATGGCAGCTTTTTTGTAAAAAAAAATACATACTCAATTTTAACCATTTTCCATAATCATTTTTCCGAAATCTTTTTTCATAAAATAGCAGCCTTTTTGTAAAAAAAAAAATACTCAACTTAAAAAAAAAAGTCGTGGGTGCGGTTTTGAAAAAAATAATATTTTCATAATTTGGTAAAAAAAATTTTACGTCAGATACCGTTATTCCGCTTATAACCATTTTTCCGAATTGATTTCTTCATAAAATGGTAGCCTTTTTGCAAAAATAAAAATTCTAATTTAAAAAAAATTGTTGGCACGTTTTTGAGAAAAATAAGATTTTCATAATTTGGTAAAAAAAATTATACGTCAGATACCGTTATTCTGCTTATAAAACATTTTACCGATTTTTTAGAAAATGACAGCCTTTTTGTAAAAAAAATTACTGATTTTTTGTTTTTAAAGTTGTGAACGCGATTTTGAGAAAAATAGGATTTTCATAATTTGGCAAAAAAATTTGTATGGGAGGTACCGTTATTTTTGGTCCTAAAACTAAAAAAAAAAACTGTGGGGGAAATGCTCAAATACCGCTAGGTACCAAGTTTAAAGAAAATCAGACAGAGAGGCAGACAGAATTGCGAGACCCACTTTTTTCGACTTCGCTATCATCGTAATGTCAAGTTTGATCAAAATCTCGAGTTCGATTTTTTTTTATGAATCCATAACTTGCCATAAAAGTACCTACCTTTATATCGGAAGTAAAAAGGGGATTATATAATTCCAGTTGGTACCTAACCTACCTACATTTCAAAAATAAAAACGTACCTAAGCGTCTTCTTAATTTTACCATAACCATTTTTTTTAATAAGTGTATTTTATTTAATTTTTTTTATTAAGTAAATTTGTAAAATATAAATATAAAAAAATATTCTTTATGAATGCGAAAAAGATAAAGTTAAAAAGTTGTCTTAAACTTAAGATAACAATGCGTTATGATAAAATTTGTGTGTTTTTAAAACTTTTCCATTCGATTAAAGGATTTTTCTCACATTTTCACCCTTTTTTTTTTTGTTTTGTTTTCTAACCGTTATTTTTCTTATCAAAAAGTCAACCTAATGATATAAAATTTTGTCTTTTGAAACACGCACAAAATTATTTGCAAAATAATGTTTTGAAATTTCAATTAAACTGTTTTTTCTTAAGAAGATGGTTTTTTTGAATTTTTTTTCCAAGAAGAACCTTTTTTCTTGAATGACACTTATCTCGAAAAAGCTTACCCTTTATTAAAATTGTTCTCCTAAGGCTTCTTCTTTATTCACAGAAAATAAAATAAAAAAGTTATGAAATGTTTGACATTTTTTTTTTGTTTTTGTTTTTTTTTTTTTTTTTTTTGTGGTCCTGGCATTTATATGCCTTTTATTATTATCCTTTAACTTGGACAAAATAACCCAAAAGATGGTTTTGTTAATTAACAACACTACAGGAAAAAAAGATTATATTTAATTTCTCTTCAGTAACTGAAATGACTTAATACAAAACTTCCCATCACCAGTTTTTTGTAGTTTAGGTACCCATAGCACCTGCATTCTTTAAAACAAACAAAAATATAACGTGTTTCATCGTTATTTTCATTGAGAAAGTAGAAGATATAGATATATTTAAATGGAAAAAGTTTTGCTCTTTTTCAAAGAAAAGGTTAAAGTCCTTTTTGCAAGAAAGGCAAGGCAGGCAGGTAGGCAGGCAGTTATAAGAAAACTCTTGTTGAAAACCAAAAAACAGATAGGCGACAACGATAAAAGGATGATCATCACTAAGGTATACTCAATTGTTGGCCTTTGTTCCTGGAATAAAAGGGACTCTTGTCCTCCTCGCCGTTGTCGTCGTCATCGTTCCATTCAATTGAGAGATGATAATACTTGAGTTATTCCAAGTACCAATCTTACTGGTTCATTAGGCAATGAAATAAATTTATCTTTTTTTTTTTTTTTTTGCTTTCACTAGATTTCGGTAACAAATTTTTCTTTAAGGTATCTGTGTACTTATTTTTGTCTTCTTCTTCTTTTTTCTTCTAAAATAAAAAGTTTTTCTATTATTTGTCTTGTAATGAAGTGTCTCTCTCTTAAGCACTCTTGGGCAATGTCATAACTTTTTTGTTTTTATGTTTGTATACAAAAACTTTTGTCAATTGATGAAGATGTAGGTGTACAGGTATACAATCCTAGAAATAGGTCAATAGGGATATTTGTCTAAAAACGATTGACAAAATAACAAAAAAAAAAGTAAAATAGTCAACATTTAAATAATATTGACAAATATTTATTTTTAGCTTATTTTATACAGGGTGGGTTGGGTGATGAGAAATTGTTAATTTTAAAAGAGAACGAATTATCGTTAGGGAAATGCTTATTTTAAGCAACAATGGGTTCAAATTTGTGATGAAAATGTTACTGGAAGTTGATTTCAGATAAATTTAGAAAGGTCAATATGAGTACATATAACTCGGCACATAAGATTGTTTACTCCTTACTAAAATCAGTTCTTGTCAATGTCTATGATTCTTTCCCAAATACAGCATTACCCAGATGATGAAAGTCTTGTAGATATAAAGACTCCATTGTTCTTTGAGCTTTATTACTCAAATCACAGTCAAATTGACATTAGCAAAGGTAATTTATTTAAAAATCGAGAGTAACATTTTTTTTCTTTTACGAAAATTTTACGACAAATTTACGACAGTTTTTTAACATACTCTATTATTGCTCTGAGTTAACTTTACCGTTTTTTAAGGTGTGCAAATGCTTACTTGAAAAAAAAACAAACATATACAAATTTTTTCTTTTACAAAAAATTTACGACATTTTTTTAACATACTATCTTACTGGTTTGAGTTAATTTTACTGTTTTTTTAAGGATGGTAATGCTAACTTGACTGCCGCTATTTTGACAGGAATTATTAAAAAAAAAAGAAGAAGCATGACAAATTCTGTTTTTTTTTTTTTTTAAATTACGACAAATTTACGACAGTTTTTTAACATACTCTAGTAATGCTTTGAGTTAATTTAATTGTTTTTTTGAGGTGTAGTAATGCTTACTTGAAAACAAAACAAGCATGTAAAATTGTTTTCTTTTATAAAAAATTTACTTAAAATTTACGACAGTTTTTTACATAGGTACTCTGTTTTTTTTTTTTTTTTTTTGAGGGGTGGTAGTGCCAACTTGACTGTCGCTAACTTCTCAGGGGTTAATTAAAAAAAAAGCATGACAAATTCCGATTTTTAAGAAAAAAAAATACTAAAACTCTACGACATTTATTTAATTAACATGCACTTTTCAAAAATTGTACTTCTGTTATTGACTTGCGAGTTGCAGGGTTCTGAAGTTTTCTTGAGGGTTTTGACGGAAAAGCGATATTATTTCTACAGGGTCTTTCATTAAGTGCTTCTTATCTTTAAATTTAAATAAAACAAAGTGTGAGATATAAACATCGAAATTTCTTGTTCATTTGAGATACCTATAGATAACAGATATGGCTATGAAATCTTGCAAATTAAAATCTCGCTTTCGAAAACTCGCAATACAAAATGTCGCAATTACAAAAACCCGCTTTTCATAGTCTCGCAATTACAAAATCTCACTTTTTTAAATCTCGCAATTAAAAAACTGGCGAAACTAAAATCTAGCAAAAAAAAAAATAATTCCAGTATTACGGCGTATAAACAGTGAGGTATATATGAGCGACATGCGGTCCCCCTGCTTTGGAACACCATAGGATTTGGGGTAGGTGCGAGGTTGAGTGTATGCAAAGTTTCTTTTGCGAGATTTCAGTTGAAATTTGCGAGATTTTCCGATGCGAGATGTAATTGCGAGATTATAAAAAGCGAGATTTTGTAATTGCGAGATTATGAAAAATAGGTTTTTGTAATTGCGAGATTTCGTTTTTTGGAATTTAAAAAAGTGCGAGAGCGAGATTTTGTAGCCATCCCGGATGCCATTATTGATGAAATAAATATAACATCGTTCAAATGTCCGGCACCGTTCCTCTGGGTGGCGCGCATCCGAAATGTCTAATTTTTCATGACTGTGGCGCATAAATCAGGCTGAATGGCATGAATTATGTTGGCTTTGAGGGCCGCTGTGGTTGCGACTATAGAAAACCCCGCAAGATAAAGTCTAACGGGGTCAAATCGCACGATCTCGGTGGCCATTGCACACCGATGACCGATGACTCTGCCAGCCCAAAATACACGCCAAACATTGACTTGAATTGCCAAACATTGATGAGAATTGCCAAAGTTCAGAAGTCCCTATTGGAAGACCCTTTACTTCGTTATCCTGCTGAAGCGAAAGAAAGTCTGGCAGGAATGTCAAAAGGTTGTGACTTTCTATAGTTTGTTCTACAGATGTTTCGTCACATCAAAGGGTTCGTTAGTTTTCTCGTCGACTCTGGTGGCAGTTGAATTTTCGGTTTAAATTGATTTACTATACATTTTTCAAAATCTCATATTACAATATTTTACATATAAATATTTTGCAATATGTCAAAGTTTGTTCTGATAATTGAGGCAAAAATTAAAAAAAAAAAAAATGATTTAGTATAATCCTCCTTCTGACACCCCCACTTTTATTGTTTCTTGCTTTTCCGAATTGGCTATAATGATTGGGAAGAAGTCTATAGCAAGTATTATGATGAAAAAGACAAAATTTTGGAAAATATTTTTGGGAATATCCGCCACTTTTCTTATAATATCTTGGTTTTCGGAAACGGCTCTAACGATTTGGATGAAAATAATAAGAGGTGTTTTGATAAACGAGAAAAAAATTCAGAAAATATTTTAAAGAAAATCCGCCCATTGCCCCGCCCACTTTTGTTGGTTCTTGGTTTTACGAAATGGCCCTAACAAATCGTTAGACAATAGCAGAAAGTGTTTAGATGAACAATAATTTTAAATTATTTACTTACATATCTTGTGTTTAGTTAGGAGTATAGATTTACATTTTGTTTACTTATACCCCACTAATAGTAGGGTTAACGTAAGGCGGTCCTTAACTTGAGATTTTTATTTAATAGCTATTTTTATCTTTAAGGTATTTTTTAATTTTTTTTTAAAACCTTCTGAGCCCGACACTTCAACAGTCCTCAGTCATGCCATCAACATGTTCATTGTTCATCCCTATTTTAGTTTAAGAAATGAGTAGCTATAATTATTTAAATCCTCTTAAGGCTTAATTTACATAGGTCAAAGTACACTTTTAATTATAATTTAGCTGAAGGTGATAATAATTTGATTATGGTGACCTAATTAACAGCTTATAAAAACAGATCAAAAAATGTTGAAGGACTTCTTTTTGAATAAAACATAATTATTCTCCTCGAAAAAAAACTCTGAAGTGTATATTGATTCCTTCAAATCCAAACGGCTGATAGCCGATAAAGACATTGAAGAGGCAAAAAAAAAAAAAAATATAGCAATATTTAAGCCTCCTTATTAAAATTTATTACAAACATCAAAATAAACATCCGAAAAAAATCGACAAACACTTAAAAGCAGACACATATAAAAATCCTTGGTTAAGAAGAAAACAAAAAAAAAAAATTTCCCTCCAAAAAAATCCTTGGATAATAAAAAATAAAATCTCTCCAAAATAATATCCTACTCTTGCACATGTTTTCTCTTCCTATTAATTCTATAGTAGGTAAGGTAGCTAAAAAAACATCTTTAACGTAATTTACACATCTTCACGTGCAAATGCAGAAAGTCTTATTTAATATAAATGTTTTGGGTTTTATACTGCTGCCGACAGAGACACACAAAATGGTCCAGATTACGGACCGGAAATTGAAAAATATATATTCATATGCTGCATGATTCGGTAAGCTATAGCAAAATGGTAACCCCCAAAAATTTGGCACTATTGTCGTTTGTCATTGGGAAGAAGCAGCAGCAGCAGCAGAAGGAGCAGTTAGCAGTAGTTTCACCTCACGAAATCCCCGAATTTATTTTTGTGTACGTCGTCGTAGTCGTCGTTGCTTCGTTTTTTTGTATATGTACATCCCACGTAAATGGGTTAGAATGTACGTTTAGCTTCACGGATGTCGCCCAGGTTGCGTCAGTCATCCTTTTTGAGTCTCCCCCCAGAGAAAATAAAAGCAAAAATCACCTTTATATAAATTCGTTTGGTATATTCTTTTCCTTTTATCCACCTTCACATACCTACAATCTAACATATACATCCTACACAAAAATACCCGTCCGTGTACCTTCACATAAATAGAATTGTGATAGGTTTGTGCATACAATGGGTCATGCTGCTGTTATGCACGGTTCCATTGCAACTAAACTGGATCCTTCCTTTATACTTTTTTTTTTTTTGTTCCTTTCGGTCTCCCTATTGCCCTACTCCCAAAAAATGTTTACTACATCTGCAGCAGTTTTTTTTTGTTTGTCGGTGGGGGAGGGGGGGGGATTTTTATTTTTGTTGCTGTCCCTGTTTGTACAAAAATTCTAAATTGTGAATGGCAATGTGTTCAAGGAGTTGCCCCATTTCGGATCAACTATAAAAAAAAAAAAAAAAAAAAGTTAAAAGACCCACAAAGTTATGCATTGCACTTCAAGCAGCTGTTAGAAGTTTAGTAGGGGAATAATTTCAGAGCTCACATAAAATCAGCTGCATATGACATTTTAAGGAAATGCTGCTTGAATCCTTGAATATAAGTTCAGTTCATATGCATACATACATATATGAGAAATAGTTGAATATGTTGTTTGTGTCGTGTTTGAATGGTTGAACTTAAAATATTTTTTCCAAACGTGTTAAGGCAGAGAGAGGGTCTTTAATGAAGTAATTTCTTTATGAATTTTAAAAGCAAAACATAAATTGTTTTTCTTTTTACAAAAACCAAAAAAACATAGCTAGGCATATGTGGATGGATCAGCGGGGTCAACTTCTTCGACCTTGTGTATTTTTTTTTTTTTTGTTAATTGTGACGCTTTAAACAGATTTTGAATATCCTTGAAATGAGTTAACAAAGTTCAAGGTTAAGAAATTAAGGAAAAATTTAAAGGCCAACATTGATGCACAAAAGTTTTAATAATATTAAAATTTAAGGGAAAAATGTGTTTATATATTTTTTTAATATTAAAAAAAAAAGAAAGAAATTTCTTTTTTTTAAATTCAAAAGTTTTTCTTTGAAAATTTTGATACAATAAAAAATATCTGGGAGACCGAGTTTCGATCGGCTTCTTTTCATTTTATTAACAAACTAAAAAAAATGGCTTTAATCCTATTTACTGTTATCGTAAGTCCATATCTCACTGGTGTCGTTCCATGGTTCATCCGTCAAACTTTTAAAATAGGCGCTTGCCTGGCGACTATACAAGTGTACAGCTGTGTGAAGTCAGAACCCAGACCTCAAAATTTTGGATCCTAATATATCGGATTCGTTTGTCCATCGTGTGTATACGTTTGTCCAGGCAAAATTTTCGTACAATGTAGCTACATACCACAAGCGGAGCAACAGCATACATATTATGTGGTACGGAGGAGGACCCAAGAATGGGGTTAAAATCGTTTGTACCCGAGAAGCATGTGCCACCCAAAGTACCTACTGTTGTTCCCCGACCTTTCACCGTAACTAAGTAGAGAGATATCTGAATGCATCTCCACATATGTGGAGGTATCTTAATATAGGTGGATGTTTTTCCACATGTATCTCAACATATGAGGAGGTATTTTTCCATATATCTCCAAATGTGTGGAGTTAACTCGAAATGTGTATCCATATACATATACACGGTTTCTCCACAAGCATGTATAAAAGTATCTCCACGTGTATCAACACCTAATGTGGAGGTATCTTCACTTGTAATTTCACAAGTGTGGAGGTATTTCCACATGCATCTGCACAACTTTCATGGTATCTCCCCACATTTATTTCCACTTATGTCAAGGTATCTCCACATGTGTATTCAGATATAAAGACATATATCCACATGTATCTATGTACATATAAGTAAACATGCTCAAAATGTTATTCAAACTGTATGGAGTAATTTGGGAGAAACCAAGAAAAAAGAAAAGTGGATACAGCAGTAGACAGATTCAAAAATATCATTTTATAATTTTTTTTTCCCGTTCATCAGAAAAAAAACGTTGAAAATTTCATCCAAATAGTTAGAGCCGTTCTCGAAAACCAAAAATAAAAGCGGGCGTGGCGTTGGGCGGATTTTCCCAAAACTATTTTCTGAAATTTTTTCTCTTTCATCATAACATTCGCTCTTAATTTCATTCAAATTGTTAGAGCTATTTCGGAAAATTAAGAAACAATAAAAGTAGGCGTGGAAGTAGGCGGATTTTCTTAAAAAAGAAAAAAATTCAAAAAAATATTTTATCAGAATACTCCCTGCCAATTTCATCCAAATCGTAAGATCTATCCTATCATCCCCCAACCGCCCCGAAATTCAATTATTTATCATAAAACATATACCAACATAATATTTATCAATCGCAGCAGAAAGCCTTTGTATGCTAGCGCTGTAGTTTTAAGATTATTATTCTATACATTAATGTAAGATTAATAAATAATAATAATAATAATAATAATAATAATAATAATAATATCCTATCATCGGTAACCCAATTTCTAAGAAAAATGGGCTTGGTAATAAGCGGATTTAATGTCAAAAATTTGCTCGTTAATTTGAACAAACTCATCAGCACAGATTGGAATGTTTCTAGAAAATCGAAAAATTATTTGCCGAATTTTAAAATCATTAATTTTGTTTGATTTTAAGTTTGTTTTGAGAAATAATTTTGAGTTTCCAGAAAAGGGGAGGGGAAACTCAAGTTAGTTATTTTTTGAGGAATTAAAATCCGAAGAAGGACCAACTTCAAAGAGTTAGGGTTCAGTTGACCCGGAGAAACTCTAGAGGATTAATCCGATTTCATTTAAGAAATGTTAAGTATCTTTGTGGGAAATTTTCTAAGTGAATACCGTATTTTTCTGTACCCTAGTTTGGGCAAAAATTTGAGAACCACTAAGCCTTCGTTCTTGAAAGACGGTTTCCCAAAAATATGGGACTTCCATAAACCCATTTTAATTTCTTTGTTATTTCGGGGATCTTTTGTTTTATTTGTGACTCCTAAAAATTGATAAATTAATTTTAAATCTTTATTTAAATTGTTTTCTCTTTCATATTTTCAATTTTAGTCTTTTGCCAAATTTACACATAAATGTATATATATATTTACACATATACATATATATATATTTATTATTGACAAAATTTTGGGATTTTCACTTGTACTCGTAAAGATTTCTCCAATAAAATCATTAACTTCCTTTTGGAATTAAATTTTTGTGTTATTAATTCATTTTGGAATTATCTATCGGTTTATTTAGGTTTTGGTAAGTTTTTACCAGGTATACAAAAAATCTTCCTCGCGCACATAGTAAGTAGAAGTACGCCCCTGTAGCTACTTCCCATCGTTGATAATTTTTTGGTACTTTTTTTTTTAATATTTCATTAATCGAACGCAAATTTGATTAGACTCTCGATCAATAAAATTCTCTATAAAACGAACCCACCCATATCGCTTTGCAAAACCGATGGCAGCACCTTTAATTGCTGCAATGTTGCAATTTTCCTTTTGAACGCGACCAATTCTGATAGATCGTCATTTTCATCCTCTTTCTATCATTCATTCGAAATTTACCTATCGCGAAGGACACCGGTCTTGTGCAAATATTCGATTCATGAACTTAAGGCCAATGTCATCCAAGCATTCTGTGAGCTATAGCCCGAAACCATCAACAAGATCTTGAAAAAATTGGAGTGACAGAATGCGCTACTGCGAAGCCAGCTCAGGCAGTCACTTGAACGAAGTTGTATTCCATTATTAACAGGAATGTTTGCTCTTACTAATAAAGCCATAATATACATAGAAAAAATTTAATTTTGTTCATTTTATTGCATTTTTAAAAGGAAACTTGTATTTGGCCCACCCTGTATATTCTATTAAATAAAAAAAAATCATTCAACCTAAATTTCAAACTAATATCGCGGAATAAAATGCCAACACTATAATAAATAGAAATTTAACTTCTCATTATGCTTTGGCTCTCTCAATCTTTATATTTATTCAAAATGAAATACAGGCATTTATTTGGAATAGTAAGTAATGCCAAACAGAGATCAAAGTCCATCGGTCATAACGCTAGCTCATCACAAAAACGTCGACATAATAATTCCCAAAACATATCCGATGCATTTTCCGATATAATAATAGTCGAGTATATATCTAAAATATTTTGTAATGTAAATTTTGTTGAAATTTTCAATGAGAAAATTATTACATTACTACTTGATGATATTTCACATTAAGTACATACATAATATTATCCTCAATGGAATTTTTGTATTAGCGTTACGTGAATTATTCCATTCCATAGTCCATATAATCATTTTATAGCCACATATCAGAAAACAATGTAAAAGGAAATTAGAATTCCTAGTGGTGATTATAATGAATTGCGGTATGGGGTTATGTGTGTTAGTATGTGTGTATTTCTATGTGTGTGTATTTGAATGTGTATGTGTATGTTACAAAGGAACACGTTACAGAGTATTAAATTCATAATCAATTTGATGTTTTTAAACGGTTTTATTTATTTTAGCTTGTAACAAGGCAGAATAAACCATTTATAGGTTTAGTAGTTAAAATAATGAAATAAATTTATTCATAAAATTATAGACCTGGCATCCATGAGAGAGTTAGAAAAGTCTACCTATTAGGTAGGTAGGATATAATATGTATGCTCGCAGGAAGCAGGGTTTTTTAAGCGTTAAACCATATCATGGACATGATGTGAAAAGCTGTATGGTATTAAGTGGCAGGATTAAAAGACGGACATAATGTTGTTAGCTTTGATAGTTTAAAAACATGTGTATAACACAAAAAGCCTGCATTTTAATATTAGCTAGATGAATATTTTAGATAATGTTTAATGATATATGGGATTCGTTTAATTTAGTATAGACTTATATTATGTTATAGATCATTGTTTTGTATATGCATTAACGATAGAGAGTAATTTAAGGATAATAACTGTGAAAAATAAACAAAGTATAATGGCGAAAGGTATTTTGTTGTAATTATTTCATTCATTTTTCTGTTTAAACTTAAATCCACGTGCGAATTCTCAGAAAAATAAAATGCACAACTGGGTCGCATAAACTTTCTCTTGTATACCGAGACGCACTGTAGTTTTGTCTGAATGTTATAAAAATATTCATCTAATTTTAAGAGAAATAAATTATTTATAGATTTGTTTATTTTAAGCAAAATAACAAAAATATGTTTAAGTTAATTTTTTTTTTGAGTACGATCTTAAATTATGATGATTTAATATGAAAACAGGATTTTTCAAATTTTAAACGAGCAACCATCGTGTTATGCTTTTCAAAATTCTATTAAATTTAAAATCACCAAATGCCTATTTTATTTTTTTAGTACCATACTAACTCCAAATGTCACTTTGACAATATTATTAATGTGAAAATAGTATGTACATATGTTTGCTTCCTTTTTTGGATGAACGTGTTTCAGGCGTGTTCCAGCTGGAGTTAATTTAGAAAATAAATTAATTATGATAATATTATGTATTTTAAAAAGTTTAAAATTAAGAACATTTTAGTAAAGGGTTTTAAAGTTGGAAAATTGGAAAATTGTCAACTAGTATCATGCTAATAACTTAACAGTAAGCTATTTTAAATTTTGGGCAATTATAGTAAGAAAATATTATATTGATTAAGAAACTTCTTTAATTGTTTTGATATCAATGCGATTTACACCATCAGATTTCTTTGAGGAATTTCAATGTAAATAAAAAAATATTTTCGAAAAATATCGCTGGAACGTGTTTTTTTTTTCAAAAATAAAATTTTTATATTTAAATTTTTTTAAACATTTTTATGAAATAAATTGGAAGGTACTCCATTTTTGAATAATTATTAATGCAGATTTAGGAAAATTATTAGTTATTGGAGCCTTTATTTTATGACACCTTCCAAAAATATAGCCTTGTTTATGGAAGTATTATGTGAGTACATAAATATGAACAATATAGCAAGCAGTCTTGCCCATCGCACAGATGCATGGAATTTACAGTTTAGACGGAAAAAATGTTAAAAAATAAATAAAAATAGAAATAAATTGATTAAAAAAATCTGGAATTGATTTGACACCAACGCAGTCTACAGCAACTGATTTATTACACAAATATCAATTTATGAGAAAAATTTTTAAAAATTGTTGGAGCAGTTGAAAAAAAAAAATAATTTTTTATATATATGTATGTATGTATGTATAAAATTTTGAATATATGTATGTACATATTTTTAAGAAAAAATTGGTACTCCAATTTTTAATTCGTATACGGAGTATAAACATTAATTTTGAAATATTGAATTTTCAAAAAATAATTTTTTTTAAATCCAAAATTTGATTTTTTCAAAATTTTATATGCAATATTATTCAAACTTTTTAGTAGCTTTAGTTTTAAAAAAAATCTCATTAAAATTGGTTTAGTAGATGATGAGATAGTCGAAAACCCAAAAAAAGGTTCTATGAGAGGTACAATTTTTAAACGATTGATACATTTTTTTCCAATAATATGGCAGATCGTTTTGATATTAGTTCACACAAAAATTTTAATCAAAATCGTAAGAGCCGTTTTTAAGAAAAAGAAAAATGAAAATTTCAATACCGGTTTCTAAACATTGGTTACAAGAAAAAAATGTATTTAAAATCTGCTAGATAATATAAAAACTGCTGGAAGATATGTATTATACATACATATGTTAAATAAATAATAATTAAAATCGATCAAGTCGTTTGCGAATTATTAAGTTCTCAAAAAAATATTTTAACTTTTTCTAGAAATCCAAAAAAAAAAAAATTGGAACATTTTGGTACACAATATTTTTAAAATTTTGTAAACATTCTCTGTAAAAAAATCGATCACAATCAATTTAAGAGTTTTTGAGAAAATCGAAAATCAAAAAAATGGTTCCATGGGAGGTACCATTTAAAATCATGTTTCTGAAAATTTTTTGTTATAAAATGGTAGCATTTTTGTTAAAACAAAAATATTAAATTGTTTTTAAAAAACTTGTGGGCACGTTTTTGAAAAAAATAAGATTTTCAGTTTATTTTAAAGTAAAATAAAAGTAGTTACATCCTGCTTTACAAAAAGCTACATCATATCATTTTAAATGTGACCGTTGTTTTTTAATAATTTTTTTTAGTCAGTTTTAAGTAATTTTTTTTGGAAAATTAACCCTCCCGGCTAATAAGAGGGAAATTAACCCTCCTTCCTCTACGATTTTTTCTTGTCTCGACCCATAATACACACTCTAGCTTTTTATCACACCGCATGCAAATAACCCTGTATATTATGGCATGACACTTTTGTAGAATGACATAAGACCATTTTTCAAAAACTAGATATATATTTCACAGTGCAAAATCAAAAACAAATATTTCAGGAAATCTCTTGTTAAAAAAAAATTATATCTATGGTATTTTTTTCGCAAACGATTCATTTATGATTTTCAGAAAGCGACCGAATTGTAACAATAATGTAGTAGGTACATTCGGCAAAAAAAAGCCTCGTCGATTGTTAAAAAATTTACAAAAAAAAAAAATAGGAGCATATTGAAATCTCCGTTTTGAAACCCTGTTCTTAAAAAATTCCGAAAAAAAAATTTAAAGTCCCCTTCTACTAAATTACTGTTTTAAATCCTATCTTTTAAAATCCCATTAATTCAAAATCCTGATTATTATAATCCCACTTTTAAAAACCAGTAAAATCCCACCAAAACCAGTTTTTGCAATTAAAATATGACACAAAAATAAACGTGGCAAAAGGCAAATATCAATCATACAAAAGAATCAATGAATTACCATAAGATTGCATTCAATTGATTGTAAAAAATTAATATGAATATTCTAGATTTTTTGATTTAACTTTGTGGTGATTGCACAATTTTATTCCGAAGTCCCAAAATGAAGTCAATTTAATGCAATCTTTTATTTTAATTAATTGATAATTTTTAAAGATTGCATTCACAAAATATTATAAATATTCATTGACAATTCTGCCACATACCTATTTCCTTGGCGCATAAATGTATCACATCTTGGTACCTAATATGTGTTTCATTGAAGCAATTCCTGTTAAAGCAGATGCAGGATGTAAACAGTATTCTTGATCATGGTTTCCAAGAAATACCTTAGCTTATACCTCAATTTCAAGAATTCTTTCCATATTTCTTGTAATCTTTTAGCATCCTCTGCTCTGTTTTGAAATTGTTTTTAATCAGATTTTCTACTATTACGCAATAGGGCCCCAAGGTCCTCCCCCCTTATGGTTGTCGTTGCTATTTCCTACCAAATAGTCTGGCACTTCATTTCCCAGGATACTAATACGCCTCGTATTATTACTCTCAGTGAGTTTGTTTAACCTGCCTACACAATATTCCATTTAACCATTAGAATTGGTGGCATATAGGAGTTTAATTCTTTGAGGGTAGGTGGCTTGGCTGTCCAACGTTTTGTCTCTAGAAGGTGGTAGTATAGTATCCCTTTCGAAATTTCATTCTGTTATTTCGACATGATTTTTCATTTCATTTATTCATATTTTTAATTATTGTGAGGATTTTCTTAAAAGTGCATTCCTGGAAACGAAGAAAATATTTTTAAAATTAAGCTCTTACTGAATTCTCGTCGATTGTTGCTGGTGATTATAGATGCAGAACAGGAAGAGAATGCCGCATATTAAAGGCATATACGAGTTCTTTCTTCTCTTAATTCAACCAACTGAATTTTTGTAAAAATACCACCAGCTCTGTTTAGGCTACTCTGTAAATGTATTTTTGGCATATTTTAAGTTCTGGTTGTCTTTCAATTTTACTCTCAATAATGTATTCTAGAAAATTTAAAAAACAACTCTTTAAGAGTAAACATCTTCCCTCTCATAGCTCGCTAGTTTTTATGCACACTCAAAAAAAAAACACACCCAAAAGAAAAAATAGTAGAAGTAAAATAAAAGTCAAAACATTTGCCATGTGCTTCCATTTGAATTAATTATTGCCATTCAGACAAGCACAAAGCACACGATATGCATTTCCAATGTAGGTAGTAGGTACCCTACCCATATCCCAGTCATATACCCAACACTCCCAATACTCTGACATCGAATCCTGTTTCAACTTTTACAAAAATTCTACACCACAATCAGAATATTCCACATTCATTCAAATTGAACGCAAGAAAATTACCTTCACTACTTTTATACACATTTTACTAGAGAACCAGAAATCACCAATGTAGCCAACGAGAAGAGTAGTAGATACATGTATACCAACAACTAGTCAGCCATTTGCGGCAAACTATAATACAGCATCAATAGCATAGCAGAGCAGAGCAGATCACAGTAGAGACACTGCTGGCTGGTTTGGTTGGTTGCAGGCTTGCAATCGAAAAAGGAAATTTAAATATTATATATGTATATGTATGTATATGTAAAATCGATAGGACCGCACCAGGAGTGACAATGGCACTTGCTTGGTTGGGGCTTGCCACTTTTGTCGTTTTACACATTTCTTCAATTTAAATTTCATGCCGTATGCAAATGGACCACCGCATACTTTAATCGATCCGGAATCGAAGAGGTTATTTCCCTGGAGTAAATCATTGCAAAATCGATTTCCTTCCTTCCTTCTTTTTTGTTTTTTTGTTTTTTTTTTTTTCTTTTGTCTTATCATATCGTTGCCGTCCAGTTTTTGTGCAGTTGTTCAATCGTCTTCCTTTTTATTTATTATATCACTTTTGTAATCGAGACTGTAAAGCAAACTTAAAGATTCGTTATATAATATTCCTATTTTATGAGCCTTCATAAAGTCTGAGATAACAGAAGTCAGTTATATTATATATATCAGCAGTCATCAGTAAATTACAGTCTTACATAGGAGACTTCACTGAATTAAAGTCTGAGATAGCATATGGCGCTAAATTACAGTCTGAGATAGCAGGCGTCAGTAAATTACATTAAGTGATAGGAAAAGTCACCAAATTACAGTCTGAGATAGCATGTCTCATTAAATTACAGTCTGATACAGCAAATGGCTCTAAATTACAGTCTGTGGAGTCACTAAACCACAATCGGAGAAAACAGACGGCACTAAATTATAGTTTGAGGTAGAATATTGCGCTAAATTACAGTCTGAGATAGCAGACATCACTAAATTACAGTCTGAAATAGCAGGTAACACTAAATTACAGTCTGAATTAGCATATGGCGCTAAATTACAATCTGAGATAGAAGATGGTGCTAAATTACAGTCTGAGATAGCATGCCTCAATAAATGAAATAGCAAATAGCACTTAACTACAGTCTGACATAGCAGATGGCACTAAATTACAGTATGAGATAGCAAATGGCACTAAATTACAGTATGAGATAGCAGAATACAGTAAATTAGAGTCTGAGATACCAAAAATGCACTAACTTACTGTCTGAGATAACGTATGTCATTCAATTACAGTCGGATTTAGCATACTTTTCTAAATTACAGTCTGAGAAAGTAATTACCACTTAATTACAGTCTGAGTAAGCAGATACTTTATCCGTTGATTTAGAATTCTTGAAAGCCCGCAGGTTCATCCAACCCAATCATGGTATTAAGTTTGTATTTTACTTCTTTTTTTTTTTCATTTTCAGTGAGACTTGGATATCGCCGCCACTAATTCAAGTAGCATACTAGTTTCAGAACAATCGAATAAATTATATTAAAAAAATGCATTTTACATCTATCATGATCCTGGCTACACAGGACAAAATTAATGTATGTCAGTTGAGGAGAGGACTAAAATTAAAAAATGGGAAAGAATTAGGTATTTAAAAGAAATAAATAAAACTCTCTCTATAAATTCGATTAAACGTAGTCGAGCATTTATAATTGTGGTAAAATGGGACGAAGATATAACAAAACTTGTTAAGTTATTTTTTTTTCTTTTTAAAGAAACGAAAAATGGTTGATTTTTTTTTAATTTATTGGTAAAATGGAAGAAAAAATCTTCAGAAGTTTTGACGATCCTTAAAATAATTTAACACAATGCGAATTAAATGAACACAGGAAATGACTAGAAAAAAAAATAATCCTATTCGATCTGATATGTACAATATGGCGTATACGTAACAAAAATAAAAAAAATCATTAAAATGCACTATTTTCATTTTTGTTACGTATTCGCCATAGTATACATTAAGGTGATTCAAAAAAACACTTTTCTAAAAAATTCGACCGGAACCGGGTGAAATTATAAATCTAAGATAGAAACCAAACGATTAAGACCAAGAAATTCAAAATCGAAATTACTATCGGAATTACTATCAAAAGTTAAAAATGCATACCTTTTATCGTAGCTTGAAATTTTCAGGGGTTATTCGTAATTTCATAAGTAATAATATTCACTTTACGTCAGATCTTGGAAAAAGCCCAGGAGCTTCAAATCGATACCTACCATCTTTTCTTCGATTTTAAATACGCGGCTTCTATAGAGACGAACTATATAGAGCAATGTCTAGTTTTGGCATCCCTGGCAAACTTGTCCGTTTGTGCAGGATGGAGAATACGTGATGTCAGTGGAGTGGTTGTGAAGATTGCAACGGAAGCGAAGAAGAGGGGTTTAGCGGTCAAGCGGTCATCAAGAAAGGACACTCAACACCGACGTCTTGGATAGAACGTCACCATAGACAGCTATAACTTTGTCGTAGTTAAGGACTTTGTCTACCTAGGTGCCGCTTTTAATTAAGACAACGACACCAGCGCTGAAATCGAGCGGAGGATAACTCTTGCCAATAGCTGCTTCTTTTTACTTATGTAGAAGGCATTTGAGTAGTAAAGTCCTCTCTAGAGCAACTAAAGTGTCCCTCTATAAGACACTTATCATCTCGGTCCTTATATATATCGCAAAGGCATGGACCTTGTCAAAACTGGATGAGGACGCTTTAGGATGTTTCAAAAGGAAAATTCTCCGAGTAATTTTTGGTCCCGTATACATAAATGGTGAGTAGAGGAGAAGATACAACCACGAACTGTACGGCGAGACTGACCTGGTCAAACGAGTCAAGATCCAATGATTTAGATGGCTGGGTCATGTAGAGCGAATGGACCCCCAATGCTCCGACCCGAAAAGTCTTCGAATCCTATTCCGAGGGACGGGGCAGTAGAGGAAGACCGCGACTTATGTGGCGCACGCAGATGGGAGAGGACCTCAACCAACTTGATTCAAAAAAGTGGAAAGATATAAAATCTTGTTTTCCGTCGCCTTTATGGTCACAATGGATATGGCAACCAACCATCTTAGCGTGCGAAACTGGAGACAGCTAGCTAGAGATGGAGCTGGTTGGAGAGACATGTTAGTTAAAGCCCTGGTCCATCCCTGACTGTAGCGCCACCTTAAGTAAGTATTCGTAATTTCATGTAATTTTTGAATATTTGGTTAGAAACTTACTTTTTGAAATACATTTTTTATAGTTATTTAGTTATTTTGTTTGTAACGAAAAAATAAATACATATGTATGTACAGAAAAAACCGCACGGGATCTTGGACTTGGTGTTAATTTCAAATTGCGTCTAATTACGCTGAAAACTAATTTTAATGACCAAGAATCTACTCAAAAGTTGATTTCTTGCTTAAACTTGTTTAAACAATATTTTCAACAAAAAAAAAAAAAACACTATAAAATCCTGATGTAGAAATAACTAATATCGTACTGTACACGCTTCATCAAAATGCATTTTTTTTAAATTATTTTTTTTAAGAATTTCATAACCTAAAATATTTTAATACTAAATTCTAACGGTTTTTGAGCTATGACATTTTTTTTTTTATATTTAAAAAAAAATCTACTTTGATTTAATTTTTGGGTCACCCTGTCCAAAATTGATTTTTATTTTCTACCATATTTTTATTAACTTAGACTAACATTATCTATTGTGAAATATTTTTCATTACCATCACCATAAATCGATAACCCCAATTGATTTGTAATTGAAACGTTTAAAACAGCACCCTGTATAAATATTCTACTGCTCATTAATTTTTTTTTCTACTTTTGAAAGCTTGTCTTGCAGTTTCTTAAAAGGTATACTTATTACAACTCACCTTAGATCTACCCAACTATGAATTAGATTCTTTAAATTTCATAGAACGCCTCATAATATGACATAATAATTTGTAACCCCTTTTTTTGTGCAAAAATTCTATTAAAAAAAATTATGTGTTACAATATGATTTTAATCACAAAATTCTTCTTTAAGTTAGATTTATAGATGCAGTAGAAAAAAAAATATTAAATTTAAGAATTTTTAATTTTATGAAAAAAAAGGCAAAGGTGTGAAAATTTACTACCATTTTAGGAATTTAATATAACATCAAGATCCAATTAAAAACATGGTTATACGTAAACGTGCACCATCGTTTACTTAAAAAAAAAAAAAAAAAAGAATCATATTATTATTTCACAAGAAAAAGCACTAACAGAGAAAATGATTAGTTATTTTTAACACTCGCTGCCAATGTGCATTTTTCCACGAAATACAAAAAAAAAAATTCACGTCTCTTGCTGTGTTAGTATAATTTATGGTATTTTATATTAAAAATCAAATAACTATAGAAGTGGCATAAGACAGGAAGCAATTCTGTGCTTGCGTAAATTAAAATTAAATTGAACGTTAATATGAATTAAACTAATTTCGCAGTTTTTTTTTTTAGTTTACCTTATAGTCATTAGTTGGTTATACGTTAAACATGAGTATTTCAAGTAATTTCTTAAATACCTATGCAACCGTATTTCATGAATTTTCTATAAGATATAACTTAAGATGTCAAGCATTCCTACTCGGTATCTTTTTCTACTCATACCTACAGAAATATTAAGACATTTTTATAGTGATTTTTTTAAACAAACATTTCGAACACACACTTCCCACTTTTAAAATGTTTTTTTTTTACTTTTTTACTTTTTTTACTTTTTTATTTTTTTATTTTTTTATTTTTTTATTTTTTTTATTTTTTTTAATGATTTATCTTGACCTGTCTGAAAATTTTACCTAGACAAACGAATCTGATATAATTCGACCCAAAATTTTGAGGTCGGGGTTCTGGCTTCACACAGCTTTTATGTTGGAAACAAAAATACCACCTGAGCTGTTTTAATATTGTAACCAGATAGATAATTGAGATATCTTAAATCCAAAAGGATATGCTCGTTGACTAAAAACACTAAAACACTTAAATCTAACTTACATTAAAGGACTTTTACCACAAAAGTGCTTCCTACTAATTTTCCAGTACCTAATTCATACATAAAATAAAATTAACACCAATTAGAAAAAAATAATAAAAAAAAAACCAAGAATTCACTCAAGCGATATAATTACTTCAGTTGTATGACAGTTTCTAACAAACTTACACAGAGTTTATTCCATACAAAGCAGTTTTTTTTTTTTTATCATCAGAAGAACAAACTGAAAATGAAACTTATTTTCTATAAAAAAAAAAAAGGAAAAAATAAACAAAAGAAACAAAAACATTCCAATCAAACCGAGAAAGTATTTTGTTTCAAAAAAAAAACAAAAAACAAAGAAAGAGAGAGACAGAAAACCATCTGCAAATTGTAAGGAAAGCGTTCAAACAAAGCAATCAAAAAAAAACCTTCGATGACAAAAAACTATGGAATTTTCTTCTTCTCTTCTTCTAACATGCTTATACGACACTAGATAATTTTCTATAAAAAGAAAAAAAAAAAAACTATTCTGCGGGAAATCGCGAAAAAAGAAGCTTCACTTCGATTATTTTTTCCAAGAAAACGAAGACGAAGATAGAGATTTTCTTTTATATATATATTTTGAGAAAGTTTTTTATATAAAACAAATGGATATAGTAATTGAAACGAAGTAAACAATAGAAAATTCACTTTGAACTTAGAGAGAGGGAGATATGTGATGTGTATCTTATACATACTTGAAATAGTTTCATGTGTCGTCGTCGTTTTGCTGGCTAATGATATTGAACGCTATTATAAGGGTGCATTTTTCATGCAGGGTGTTTTAGTTAGTGCAAGCAAATAATCATAGTAATCTTGAAAACTTAGAAAAGAAAATGTAGTCTTTCTTTCTTTTTTATGATTTAACTTTATATTTATTGATTTTTATTTAAAAAAAAAACCTAGCTGAACCCAGACAACCTTTGCAGCGCCACCTATTGAATATTTGTAGAACTAAAAAAAAATTAAATTTCAAAGAAAAGAAAAAAAATTATATATAGGAAAAGTGGGTAGGTCAGTAGGTGGAATTAAAAAACAACATTACACTTGTCATGCTTTTAGTTCAAGAAAATTTAATAACAAAATTTTAACTTTCAATTTATGTTAAGTAAGGAGGAATTACAGATAAAAGAAAAGTGGGCGTGGTAGTAAGGGTAGAAAAAATACTACACATATTATGGTTTTAATTCAATATATTTGAATCCTATTTCTGTGGGCTTCAGATCTTTCTTTCTTTATCTACTTTTTGATAGACGACCTGAAGCCCACAGAAATAGGATTCAAATATATTGAATTAAGAATTAAAGGTCACAAAAAAGGAATAATTATTATGGTTTTAGCCCAATAAAGATTTATTATAAATTTTCAGCCTTCTAAAGAATTTATATAAGGTAATAATTCTAATAAAGTCAATGTGGGCGTGTTAATGGGCGGGGGAAATAACAGATGTTATGGTTAAGGGTTAAGAAAGCTTATTTACAGCTGAATGCAAATGCGATTATTACGTTCAGTAAGAAATAAAATGATAAAAGTGGGCGTGTTAGTGGGCGGATGGTACACAAATCTATTTGTGAAATGTTTGTCAAGTTAGCATTTCAACTTCAAAATTTTAAAGTTCTAAAAATTAATTGTCGTAAATTTGTCGTAAAATTGTCATAAATTTGTCGTAAAATTGTCGTTAATTTGTCGTTAATTTGTCGAAAAATTAAAAAATTGTCGCCCTTTTAACAATAATTTAAACTATACGCTCGTAAGACCTAAGATCTTATAATTGCAACCTAAAATGCACGGCACTAGTTAGAAAGAAGAGAAGAATAGCAAAGAATTTTTGTTGGTACAGTGGACTGAGAAGGTGTTTATTAATCTCATAATATCACCTGTTTTTATTTTTTTTTTGTAAATAGCCTCTGCTTATTTGACAGTCACGATAGCTTTATTACCCTTCAAATGAACTTGAAAAAAAATGGAGTATGTGATAAGTTGTCGTTAATTTGTTGTAAATTTGTCGTTAAAGAAAAAAATTGTTAAGCTTGTTTTTTTTTTTTTTTAACAACAACTCCTTAACTCGAGTGTACAAAAATTATTGCAAAAATAATTGTCGTAAAGTAATTGTAAAAGAAAAATAATTGCCGGGAATTTTTTTTAGTTCCAAAAATTTTAAAATTGCATTCAGTCAGCTTTGATTTGGTGTATGTATTAAAAATTCCTAAAATAGTAATTTTCAATGCTTTGAAAAATGCAATGCAATAATTTTACTACAAATTTACGACAAGTATTTGCATATTCCTTTTTCTGTTTTTTGTTTATTTTATCTTTTTTGAGAGGTGGTAATCATACTTGACTGTGAAGGTACCAAGGATTATTCAAGAAAAAATAACGACAACGATTTTTTTTCTTTTACGACAATTTTACAACAGTTATTTACATATGTATGTATGTATGTATATATTTTTGAGTTCGTTTTAAATTTTCTTGAGGTGTTATTTTTTTAAAACAATCACGACAATTATTTTTCTTTTGAAACAATTTTACGACAACTTTACGACAGTTATTTATACTTTTCTTTATGTGTTTTTAGTTTGTTTAATCCTATTTTTGGGGGTGTAATGGTAACTTGACAGTCAAGCTAGAATTACCAGGGATTATTAAAAAAAAAAAAAACTTGATAATTTGTTTTCTTTTAGGACAATTTTACGACGAATTCACAACAGTCAACTACATACTACATTTTTTTATTTCAGTATATTTTTTGAGGGTTAGTTATGCTAGTTTGTCTCGTCTTGTGGTAATGCTAACTTGAAGGATAAAATTTATGCCGCGAAAACAACAAAAAATTTACAGAGTTTTTGGTTTTCTCAAAAATATTAAAAGAGGTTGTATTTTATAGTCTCGTTGTTTATATGCACAGGTGGCTCTTTTTAAAAAGATTTTGATTTTTCCAGGTCAAAATCCGAAAGATACTTGTGAATCTAGAAGTGTGGGACTTAAAAGTGTGTGGATACCACACCCCCGAAAATATAAAACCTAAAATAGTCAATTTGTGTCCATTGCTGTGCAATTCAAAACCTCATTTCATCATTCTACAACAGTACTATTTTCCAGGCAGAGTATTTTTACGCTTACCTACTGTGCCTACAGAAAGAGTTATTCTCAAAATTAGCATTAACTTATCAATTTTAAATTTTTTTTTTTAATAAAACGTCTGAGCATATTGAAATAAATTTATAAATAAATAACTTTACCTACACTTGTTGTCGTAAAAAAAAAAAAAAAAAAAACAATTCCATCTCGATTCTTTTTTTTTTTTGTTTCTGCTTTCAAAACTCTTTATTTCAGGTGCCATCAAGCAAATGGAATAAATCGAATTCATTTAGTCGTTAAACTGCACTTAATATGAAGGAGAGTTCAAGGGTCTTAACCTATGAATAAATCCACAATGAGTTATTGTCCTGAACTGAAATGCTGCTTCTACTCCTGCTCCTTTACACAAGCACAAGCATCACAAGGAAAAAAGCAGGACAATTACACGGCAGTTTATATTCAGTTTCAAGCTCAGTGATTTTATTACTTCGAGTACATTGCCTGTTTTTGTTGTGAGGTCTGCCCTGGCATTGCCATTCCTTTTCGAAGAAGAGTGGCAAAACACTTTCGTATATAATACATTTTTCATTTTGATACCCAACCATAGGCACTCTGATGTGCATGCAAAACCAACAAACAACAACAAACAACCACCATCAGCAAGGCAGAAAGTTCTTATACCTACGTTTGCACGTTGCAATGAAATGTAAATATAGTATATGCTTATTGCTGATGCACATGCAGTGGCAATGGTGTTGCATTTTGAAATTATAGTGCGTTCACACTTTAAAGTTTTGGTTGGTCTTGTAGGTTGTTGCATGGAGGATGCCTATTTTCTCAGGATTCTGCTTAAGAATTTATAGCATAGACTTTCATATGACGTTTTATTTAATGCAATTATGCTGAAAAGTAGCTCAGCGCAGTAAATTGCATTCGTGTGCTTTATTTGTCATGTTTCTCGCTTTCTCCTGGAAG
This sequence comes from Epistrophe eligans, assembly GCA_951394125.1. Lineage (NCBI taxonomy): Eukaryota > Metazoa > Arthropoda > Insecta > Diptera > Syrphidae > Epistrophe > Epistrophe eligans. The sequence continues at coordinate 105,180,646 of OX596028.1, read as the reverse complement.
CTGGATTAAATAAGATTTGTTTATGGAAGTAGATGTTTTCAGTTTTAAAACTGAGGTATATTAAGTAAGAAGCAGTATAGCTTGTAACTTGGAAAGTTAAGACAAAAGTACAACGTACATTTGTGAACTGTGAACGGGGTGTACTTTCATTAGGCTTAAGAGGTACATAAATCTGACGTAATAAAATACATTTTGGATTTCGTAATTTCACCAGAAATAGGTTTATTTTTAAGAAAAGTCTAAATATCACGTTGGAAATTCTGCAATGTATATACATACATATGTATGTGTGTATATTTCATGGATGTTTTACAGAAAAGTTGCATAAGAAGAAGGTTCTAGTTGATAACTTTTGATGTGGTATCGTTTGCATTTACAGTTGACTCAATAAGGAAAAATTTGAAGAGTATACGAATATTCAAAAGGAAATCAAATGTATACTTGTAGTTGTCATGCGAATCCAAGCGAATACAAGGTAATTGTAATTATATGACGTCCCTAAAGACATAATTGCCGATTACTGTTTTTCGTTCAGCTTTCGTTTAATTTTCTTTCAGTTTTTATTCAATATTCTTTCAGTTTTCTTTTCAGTTTTTTTTTTTTTTAGTTTTCCTTCAGTGTTCGTTCTGTTTTCGTTAAGTTTACATTCAATGTTTGTTCAGTTTTCATTAAATTTTCTTTCAGTTTTCGTTCATTGGTCGTTCAGTGGTCGTACAGTTTTCGTTCAGTTTTCTTTTCAGTTTTTTTTTAGTTTTCTTTCAGTGTTCGTTCTGTTTTCGTTCAGTTTTCATTCAATGCTCTTTCATTTTTCGTTCAGTTTTCTTTCAGTTTTCGTTCATATTTTGTTCAGTGGTGGTTCAGTTTTCTTTTGTTTTTTAGTTTTCGTTCAGTTTTCATTAAAATTTTGTTCAGTCTTCGTTCAGTGTTCGTTAAGTTTTCGTTCATATTTCATTCAGTTTTCATTAAAATTTCGTTGAGTTTTTATTCAATTTTCCTACGATTATTATTCACTTCTGGTTTCTTAAGTAAGTGAAGAAATTATGGATGAATTTTCCATGAATAAAGCTGTTTTCTCCAAAAAAAAGCAGAAATCCAGTGGAGAGTTTCTGGTTTAAAGTTGTTAAGCACGTGCTGAATGGAATTCTGCCATTGTCTTTGGTTTTTTGGTACGAAAAGTACAAAATTAAATTTTTTGTAAATTATTTTCAAGGAAAAAATTTTAACTATCAGAAAATTTTACCAAAAAAAAATTTTTTTTGAAAATCCCAAAAACATTTTTTTGTGGAAAATTTTGGTACACAATACAATTCTGAATTTTTTAAACTTTCTCCTAAAAAAAATTATGAAAATCTGTTCAATCGTTTTTGAGAAAATCGAAATTCAAAAAATGGTTCTATTAAAATTAGATTAACTTTTTTAAGATAAATCTATGGAGTAATTTTTTATAAAAATAAAATTATTCAAAAATGCTGAAAAAAATATATGGTAGGTACCTTTATTTAAACAAAAGTGAAAAACTACCGAGAGAATCGACAGAGGGACAGAATTGCGAGAAAAAATTTTTTCGTCTTCTCTATGTATCATCGTAATATGTATCAAGTTTGATCAAAATCTCGATTTCGATTTTTTTTTTCGTGCGTGCGTCAGTGCGTTCCTTACTGTCATGTCCAAAGGGTGCGTCAGAGCGTGTGCAGATCATGCGTCGGTGCTAAGTTCGTGCGTCAGTTCGTGCGTCAATGCGTAAAATACGATTTTCTTAGCTCTATCTTGAATTATGAATTAAATATACGTTACTTAGATTTCATTCAAATTGTAAGTAAAATTGTAAGTAAAACCGAAAGTTATCAATAATTCTGTCAGAACTTTACTAAAAAAAACTAAATTTTGATAAAGTTTGTTTCGATTTCCTAAAGGCACACTCTAAAAAATAATTAGAGCCACAGCTTTTATTACTTAATAAATGAATAACAGTTTACATGTTTTAATTAACTCATTTAAAAAATACCAATTATGTTCAGCGGGGGACAAGTTAATATTTTTGTTTTTTTTTTTTTATAAGTAAGACAAAATAAATGTTTTGAATTGCAAAAGAAACCCCTTTCAAAAATATCCTTAGCGTAATGTAAATCAAATTAACAAAAAATGAAGGTAATAAGCAATTTGTATAAAAGGTACCATTTTAACCTTGATTTAAAGCTACTTAAAAATAGAATCATAAAACCCCAACACACACACACATACACATGCATACTTAAGCCTAATTCTTTTTTAAGCTTATTATAATCTACTTTCAGACAATTAATAAAATATCAAGAAAGAAGAGATACATTTAAGATTAGCTAACTTTTTTTTCCAAAGATATATAAGATTTGTTGATGACACAAACTGTTGTGTTACTTTTTCTCCACACATACATATACAGACATACATACATATATACAAAACTTTCTGTTGAAGAAATAACAAATCTTTATATCTACTTCCTTCTGAATGCCATGCCATGCCATAGAATACAAATTGAAGAGGCTTTACGTTGCGTTCGTTTGAAGAAGCAGAAAAAACGATTCATTATCCCTAAAGCTTGTGCTTTAATCACTTAATTTGACATTTAATAAAATTAGGATTTACCTTGCTAATTATCCGCCAACCACTTTTGTATGGTATGATGATACAACTTTTATTTCTTTATGTAGGGTATCACTCTGCTTAAGTGTTGACATTGAAGGTTGTTGTTTTTTTTTATTATTATTCAAAAGAATTTTACTTGTGATAAATTTTTAGGTATTGTATACGTAGAAGGTTGATTATACATATGTATAGATAAATTAGTATTTATAAAAAATCAATTAAGAGATAAATAGACAAGACGAACAAAAATGAATCACTAGAAATCTGTCTTTTCATAAAATTAATCTAAGGAAGCTTACGGTGATGAAGCTATTTTCTAAAATTTGGTAAATACTGAAGGTTGTAAGGTGATTCTTAATATTGAAGGTTGTAAGGTGATTCATAAAATACTATAGTGGAAATATTGATAGCTCTTAAAATAACAGAACCTCTCATAGTAAATTGTAACATACATATATTATAAGGTTATGCTTATTTTTAGAGAGAACGGTTCTTAATGATTTAAAAAAATCAACTTTAGGCTTCACAATTAACTCAAAAGAATAACTTTTTCCTATCTTTGAGCTACCTTCAGAAACAATATCAGGTAAAATTAACCAAATATCAGGTTTTTATTATTTTTCAACACGGTTTGTCATGTTAAAGATATATTTAATCAAATACAAAATTTTAATATCGTGTTGAATTAACAAAAAATAATTGTTAAATTTACATGACACCATGTAAGCTTTACACTATTTTAAATACATAATCCTTTTCAATAGAAATTTTCTAGATAAAATTTACCTGGCCAACAAGTAAAATGACAGCATCTTGCTAAGTTTAATTTACATGACTTAAGGTTTAATTAAACCAATGACCGTGTTAGATTTACACAAAAATAAGGATAAATTAACAATATGAGTTGTAAATTTGAACATGAGAATCAGGTTGAATCGACGTGAGATACTGTATTTGTAATTGTAAAAATAATTAAGTTGGAGTCATTATTCTGTAAATGCCAAAATTCGGTTTCCAAAATTCTATGTTCCAAAAATCTGTATTTAAAAATTCTGTAAATTCAAAATTCTACATTTAAAAATTCAGTAAATTCAAAATTCTGTACTTCAAAATTCTGTAAATCCAAAGTTCTGTATTTTAAAATTCTGTATTTCAAAATTCTGTAAATCCAAAATTCTTTAAAGTCAAAATTCTGTATTTCAAAATTCTGTCAATCCAAAATTCTGTATTTCAAAATTCTGTATTTCAAAATTCTGTAAATTCAAAATTCTGTATTTCAAAATTCTGTAAATCCAAAATTCTGTAAATCCAAAATTCTATAAATCCAAAATTCTGTTTTTCAAAATTCTTTAAAGTCAAAATTCTGTAAATCCAAAATTCTGTATTTCAAAATTCTGTATTTCAAAATTCTGTATTTCAAAATTCTGTATTTCAAAATTCTGTATTTCAAAATTCTGTAAATTCAAAATTCTGTATTTTAAAATTCTGTAAATCCAAAATTCTGTATTTCAAAATTCTGTAAATTCAAAATTCTGTAAATCCGTAATTCTGTATTATAAAATTCTTTAAATCCAAAATTCTGTATTTCAAAAATCTGTACATCCAAAATTCTGTATTATAAAATTCTCTAAATCCAAATTTCTATATTTCAAAATTCTGTACAGAATTTTATATGTTAAAAGCAGAATTTATTATGGATTTACAGAATTTTCAAAATACAGAATTATAAATTTACAGAATATTGAAATCCAGAATTTTGGAATACAGCAAAACGACCCGTTTTCAAAATAATTTTATGAAATGTTAATTCAACAGGATATTTAGTAAATTTGATATTTACTTTTTTATGTTTAAATGACACAACGACGTTAAATAAACTTAATAAGGTTAAGTTTGTAAGCTATTTAAACAATTTGTACAAATAACTATATAAAAATGTTAAGTCAACATGATACAAGATAATATGTACTTATTATAATTCAAATTTATATTTTTCATATTCAAATGAAGCTAAATTAACTTAAGCAATGTTAAGTTCATCAAGTACCTCTCTAAGAAATTGTAAAAATAACTACAGTGAAATATTAGGTTAACAGAATATGTAGTTAAATTAAAATTTATTTTTTATGTTTAAATGAACAACCACAAAGCTAAATTAACTCAAAACCAGGTGAATTTCTTCAGGTTTATCAATTGTAAAAAAAACCGTATAAAATGTCAAGTTAACATGATATGTAGTAAAATAAAAATTTATTTATTTTATGTTTAAATAAACACGCACAATGTTTAATTAACTCAATACCATGTTAAGTTCATCAGGTATCAGGTAAAAAAAACTGTAAAAATAACTATATTAAAAGTTGAGTCAACACGTAATGCATAGTAAAATTGATGTTAAGTCAACGGGATATCTAGTAAAATTGAAATTTACAGAAAATCATGTTAAAATAGCATGAACTTGGTAAAAATTAACATTAAAACCGAAATGGACTTAAACCAACTTGTAGTGTGAAACTTGAAAAAGCTAGCTGTCTCTAGCTGAAAGAAGCTGATTGGCTAAAAAACCCTCTTTTACTTTGGACCAGGATGCCACATAAAAGTTAATAAATAAGGTGTAACTTATAAAAACATATAACATTTATAAGAAACAAAAGTATTCGAATTTATGTAACACGCCTTTAAACCTCTCTACCAGTAGTTGAACTTCTGACCAGGTTTTAAAGATTAATTAATTATCGTTTTTAAATAATCCATAAAAATAATAAAACTTTGTTTGGATTTTATTCTTTACTGATTTATTTATCCGTATACACCTACACATAAACTATTTATGTATATAAAAAAAAAAAACTGTCGAATTGCATTGCCGATTCCGCAATAAGAGAAATAAATTATATGTCAACAGATAGATATGAGTTTTCTCGTCATTATTTAAATGTTAAAAATATAAATATTTAAAATTGAAACAAAAGAAAATAAAAAAGATCATTCGTGCTAATTACGTCAATCGAATTCCGGATTCAATTTATCGAAATGATGCGATTTTAATACCCTTCTTTTTTTTTTACAGAGATCAACGTCTATCTATAGGTACCTACTTACATATCCCTACGTAACTTGTAGTATATTCATATACGAATAGATTTAAAATTATTTTATAGCCGTTCGACCACCGATGATGACCGCCATCCTTTGTGACAGTACAATACATCCGGTCGTATTTATTGAATTCCTTTATAAAGAATAACCCCACTTGTGTGGTAAATAGTGGCATGACAGCAGCGTGGAGTTTGGTGGCTTTTGGGGTTTGCGAGTCATCATTGTTGCTCATGCAATGCCGCTGTAATTCACATCATCCCTTAATAATTTCATATTTCAAAATAAAAATAAAAATAAAGCCAATTATATGCCTTTTAATGTCAGAAACTCACACTGGAAAAATATTTTAATTATATCGCTTTGCCATGGTTTTATTCGAGTACATATACATAATATGCACGATGAAGACAGAGCACGACATTTTGATGCCAACGAGAGAGAGAGAGAGAGAGAGAGAGGGAATATACGGAGATAATGACTAAGTTAATAAGCTGATAACAGTGTGCAGACAGAAAGGACAAGGCAATTGGATCCTGCTGACAGGATTGTGGTATAACTCTTTGTTTGAGTTTAATATGTTTCGAGAATTTCCATTTTAAGGGATTGTCATTTTCAATCGACACTTGGGTTTAAGTTTTTACTCACTCTATAAGCGTGTTTTTTTGACTTTCGACGTTTTATTTTTACCTTAAGCCGGAGTTAAGTATTTTGTAAGTTTTTCTTATGTAAGTAAATTATGTATTTAAACAAAATTGGCTGCTACGTCATTTGCTTACCATCATCCACAATTATTTTGATAATTCTTTCGTAAAATGCACCATCGATATGGTTGGTTTAAAAAAATTATAACTTCAGTTGTCATTGTTTGATCTTCAAGAGAGTAAGGTTTTAAAAAGAAAAATTGTATGCAGAGGATTTTAAAAATTATAAACTTTAATTTTGGAAAGAAAAATATGTAAAGAAACTTAAAATCTCATTGAGATGAAAATTGCAAAATACATTTGTTATGAAAAGAAATCTGATAGATGGTGCTGAACACCAAAACATCAAAATCACATAAAAACTCAAAAAATATCCATCCGAAATGCATGTAAATTAAAACTTTTAAAATTTTCCGATAGATGGCGCTAAACAATCCTAAAGTTAGCTATATAAAAACTCGCCAAGTTCTCGAACGCGGCAAGTTGTATAAGGTATGCTCACACAAATTGACAAATCAATAGATTCATTCGCTTACACACCTTACAGAGCACAAAAAACGTTGATTTTAATACCATTAGCATTAGAATAAGTTTAAATATATTATTTTATTATAATTTTTACATTAAAGCATTTTTTTTAAATCAAAAAATAAATGACTAAAATATATTTAAAACAAATTATATACATACAAATCAAGTTGGAAAATCGTGAAAATCCTAAAATCCATACTTTCAGGGGATGGATGGTGGCTATATTTGAATATTCCACATTTAATAGGAAGGAAAAAATATTGGCGCAAAATTTTAAACGATTTTAATATGATGTTAAAGCCTTTTTATCATACTAAAACTGCTTTAATGTCGTACTTAATCGTTTAAAATTTTGCGCTACTGATACTAAGAAATGACAAACCACTACAGAATTGACAATTGGCTAATTATGCTGCCCACCACCATAATGGGAGCGCTAAGAGATGGCTACATTTTTGTAAAAAAAAAAAATTAATAAAGGATTGTTAGAGGACCCTATAGATGTTATTTTACTTTTTTAAAATGCAAAAATTGATGCAAAATTTCGTCAAAAATTCGGGCTTCAAGGATTTTATTTTTAAAAATTATAATAAAATAAAAAAAATACAAAATCGTTAAGGCGCAATGGGTGCGTCGTTTATACTTTTATTTTCTGCTGAAATTAGTATGAGGCATTAGAAAAACTTTGTGCAAGCCTTAATTAATTAAATTTAGTATTTAATAACTTTAAATTTATGAATATTTCTTGAAATACATATATCAAAATAAAATTTAAATTGTTAAAATTAACAACTTCTGAAACTGTTTTGAAACCAACGCAATGTACACCATCTGATTTCTTATACGAATCTCAATTTATGAGAAAAAAATTTTCAAAATCGTTGGAGCGGTTTTTTTTTTAAAAATATATTATATATAAAATTTTGAAAACATTTTTGAAAAAAAAAATTGTACGCCATTTCTTAGAACTCATTAATGAGGAGTTAAAACTTGATTTAAAAAAAAAAATTAAAACCCATTTTCGAAATATCGAAATTTAAAAAAAAATATATTTTTAATTTTTTTTTTTAAATCCAAAATTTTAGTTTTTTGATTTTTTTTTTTTTCATATGCAATATTATTTGATTTTTCAGAAGCTCATGTGTAAGAAATATCATTAAATTTGCTTGAATAGATAATGAGATATTCGAAAACCAAAAAACGGTTCCATGAGAGATACCATTTGTAGACGATAGATAAAATTTTCTTTTGAATAGTATGATAGATCGTACTGCTATTAGCTTACATAATAGTTTTAATCAAAATCATAGAAGTCGTTTTTGAAAAAAAATGAGATTTTCCCTACCGGTTTTATAATATTTGTATGGGAGGTACCGTTATTTTTGGCTGTAAGAATAATTTTTATTTAAAATCTGCTAGATCATGTCAAAAAACTGCTGGATGTGAAGTTTAATAAAAATCGGCCAAGTTGTTTTCGAATTATTAAGTTCTGAAAAACTTTTTTTATAAATCCAAAAAAAAATTGAACATTTTGGTATGTATTGTAATACTTGTTAAACTTTTTGAAAAATTTTCTAAAAAAAAAATTGATCAAATTCAGTTGAACCATTTTTGAGAAAATTGAAGATAAAAAAAGGGTTCTATGGGAGGTATCATTTATATCAATTTTTGGGAATTTTGTTTTAAATGGAAGCCTTTCTATAAATAAAAAAAATCGATTTATTTATTATTTGCTTAAAAAAAACTGTACGGCAGGTACCGTTATTTTTGGCCCTAAAAAATGATAATAAAACGTGTCGAAGGAATGTTGAAAAAAAATTAAAGAAAATCGATCGATATCTGTTTAGAATGCGACCCAAACAGATAGACAGAATTGCGAGACCCAGTTTTCTCAACTTCGCTATCATCCTTATCAAACGGTTTTCTGTTTTTTTTTTTATTGAAAATTAATAAGAGCATTGAATTTTGAAAACAAAAATTGTACTTAATTACATAAAATTTTGAAAAAAAAAAATAATTTGACATTTTTTTTACATTTTTTTTTCTTCAAAATTTCAAGTTTGAAAATTAATTTTTCAAAAACTATTCACTAACACAACTTTATTTAAAATGAAAATTAAAGAAGAGATTTCTGGTTTTCTAAAAAGGTATAGCATGGCATTTTAAGTTTTACTATGGTTTTTAAATTATTTTTTTTGTTTTAAGTAAATTTGTTAAAAAATTGCCCCCTCTTTCCCATACGATTTTTTCTTGTCTTAAGCCAGTTTTAGCTTTTTGGTGCACCTTATTTCCATCACTCTGTATATCGCAAGTAAAAAATATTTATTTAATTTCATATTTATTTACTTATTTAATTATACCTACCACAGTATTTAAAATTAAAGTTGTGATTTTATTATATAAAAAATAAATCTAAAATATTTAATTTAAACTTAATTTATTTTTTATTTTACTATTTTTTTTATGAATCTCAAATATTTGCACAACGGAGACAATATCCCAGTTTTACTTTAAACATTTTAATTTTTTTTTATTAATTTATATACCTCTCTCTCTCTCTCTACAGAGTTAAATTTCGTTGAAATGTTTTATTTATAATCTTGCAATTGTTTTCATAAATGTAAATACCAAATTTCCTTGTGCACTCTTTCTGAATGGATACATTTTAGGAGCACTCCAATATGTGAAATCATTCAAAAGGCCAAAATGATTTAACCATATATATCGCATATACCTATGTACATGTGATCTGAATTCAAGAACCATTTCTATATCCTCTTTTTTTCTCTACTAGTCCCTCTATATATCCTCATGTTCTCTTATAGTTATATGAATATTATTATTTGAGAAAGGATACAAAAAAAACAAAATAATATGTGGAACAGAAAATCGAGGGCAAAAATTGAGGAAGGCAAAGGCAAAGTACATTTAAAATCAATTTACATTTTGTGTCTACTGAGTTGTGCATTTCTGTTATACATGAGAATTTTTATTTTTACATAACGAGAGTATTCCCATATTGTGATTTGTGTGTATTTAGGAAAGACTATATAGTATACATTTGCGGACCAATGATTTTTTGTATTGTTCGATAAATATTTTATTGAAGTACATAATGTTTTTATTCGAATGCTTTTCTTGACAATATAGGATATGTTAAGTGGTCAATGTTGTTTCTTTTTTTTTTTAATGTATCTTTGACTGATTATAATGTTGAAGGCATTATGAATGGAGAGTTAATGTATCTACTTCAAAGCAAGTACACTTTATTTTAAATTTAATATCATTTTAAGCTTTGTTTAGCTTTTAAGTGTCCCTTGATATTATTTTTAGTTTTGACTTAAATTATGGGATTATGTTACGCCTAAGATCTGGGATCAAAACCCATCCCATGGATTATCCTAGAAAACTGTCTTTTAATTTTTACAAGGCCTTGAAATGATGTGACAAATTCTATCTTGTCATGATAGGTGCAGTGCCGCGGAAATAAAGACCGTGTTTCCTTTCATTTTGGGATATAAGACCCGCGGGATTTATTTTCTTGGGTCTTATTGCACTGCACCGTCATGACAAAGTGCCTCTCATCGAAGCTGTTCGGATTTGGTAAAAAATTGTAGGTCCACTCCATTCCTGGAAACAAATAACAGGTACCTACATATGCTTAAGAGTTGTATGCTTGAAAAACTACACTTTTAGCAGGCTCAAGACATCACAGTGCACATTATTGATTGTTGGTATATTTTTCAAGCCTTCTTGTTTGTTCATTATCTGACGAAGCGTTCAATGATGATATGCGGATATGATGAGTTGCGATGACGACCATTCAATTCTTCACTAACCTAACATTTATGTATATTCAGAGAATCAATTTAATCCTCTGCTAATATATTTTACCTCTTTGCGTAAAGAACTTGGCTTTCAACATGAATATTTTTTTTTTTTTAATGAAATGTTTCCAATACGTGACGTCGATTAGCAGCAAATCTACCTACATTCATCTCATATTTTATGTTCTTCATGTAGGCACCTTTATACTACTGAGATCCTTCCTTTGGAAGCATGCACATATTTAGGCTGCCTCTGCTCCAGTTTCCTTAATATGTATATACGTACATATATAAGTATCTAAGGTATGTTGAAAGCTAAGTCATTTGCTTTTCATTTGATTAATTCTTACTCGATATCAACACTGATGAACGTTTAAATAATATTAGACATGTCTGATGTTTAGGCTACGTTCGTTGGATGAATATTAAATTTAGTATCTCCTCAAAAATCCCTAAGATATCATTATTTAAAAAAATTTTTCCTCACGTAAATATACATTGAACATATATGTAGGTATTCATAATTTGATTGTGCTTGAGATTGATGGTGTACTATGAAATGTTAATTATTTACATTTAATTTTACTATAGCTTGATTGAATATAAAAGTTCTTTGTAATTAATAATTCTAATTTACGCAACATCGTGATTGTTATTTATTTATTTATTTATTTATTATTAACCTATTTATTTATTTATTTATTTATTTATTATTAACCTATTTATTTATTTATTTATTAATTTATTGTTAACCTATTTATTTATTTATTTATTTATTTATTTATTTATTTATATACTAATTTTTTTCTTTATTTTGTAGAAGCCCGTGATGTACTGATCAGTGCGTTGGACTGTTACACCGAAGATATTGGGTTCGATACCCAGCCTATGCCACCTAAAAACAAAAAAAGTTTTTTTCACGGATTACTGACTCTTGCGAGGAATTCACAAATCCTCCAAAAGTATCTCTTGTTATGAAAAAGTGCTTCCCACCCTAGCTATTCGGATTCCGCAGAAAACTGTAGGTCTCCTCTATTCCTGCCAATAACACGCCCACAGGAATGGTTGAGAGTTGTACGTCACTAGGCCCTGGTTCTACACGAGCTTTCGCGCCGACCAATTTATTTTTTATTTATTTACTTTATTTATATTAAACATATACATACATACATATATTATTGAAATAAAATTAAATTAAAACTTATTCTAATGCTTGTTAATACTTATCGTTCTTTGTGCGGCCGCCTAGTGCGTTTGTTATTTTTTTGAATCTTTAGTTAATTTCCAGATTTTTGTGCTCAGCACCATCTATGGGAAAATTTGAAAACTTTTGATTTACATGCACTTCTCACTTCATAATAAAATTTAATGGTTGAAGTTTCAAATCAATTGGACTGATATTTTAAGAGTTTTCAGCTTATTTTAATATTTTGGCATTCAGCGCCATCTATCAGAAAACTTGAGTAATCATAATTTTTGAAATACTATTAAACAACCAAAATACTATTTTGTCTGCTGTAATCCTTTATTTTTATTAACCCTACACCGTCAGCTGTCAAATAGTTTTTTTTTTTTTAAGGGTTGCCAACGCACTTTACAGCACAAATGTTGCTTACATTTTTGAACCCTCTATATCAATATTTTGTTTAGTATCACTTAAGAACGACTGAATGTAATTGGCCAAAAATAAATTGGTCCAGAAAAAAATTAAAAAGTTGTCTTGAAAATTTGGAATTTCGGGAAAAACTAAAAGTGCTATTTCCATTAGATTTTTGGATGAATTTTCGATCTAAACTAACAATTAGAATGATGAATTTGCATAATTTTTTTTTCTGATATTTTTACACTGTCTTTAAAATGGTTGTAGTAAAATCCGCCCACTTCCAAGCCCATTTGTATTATATTTGAGTTTTTTCCTTATTTATAGCCCATGGGAAGCTAACATTTTGTAATTTAGCTTTTTTTTAGCAAAAAGAGTGATTTATATAATTTATTTGAAAATCCGCCCACCACCACGCCTACTTTTTACTAATATATATAAGATATTAATTAGATATTAATTATCATTAATTGAGATCTCTTCAACCTAAAGTTTATTTTATTGTTTTTTTTTGGTAATACGCTTATTGCCACACCTACTTATCTTTAGAATATTGGTATACGTATTTTAAATTGAAAGGAATCTGAGATAATTCAGCTCTCTTGGACATAAAGCATAATATTTTTATTTTATTTAATCTGCCCTCTGACACGCTCTTTTTTTCTCACGTTTGAATTATTTCAAAAACTTCACTAGAAATTTAAAATATTCGTAGATTCTAAGGAATAATATCCATAATTTTTTCCACCCAATGCCACGCCCATCTATGCGAAAAGAAAATGCCTTTCCTTGAATCTATAAAGTGACTTGAAAGAATGATATGAAATTTTCAGAATTCAATTTTATAAATGGGAGGAAGATTAAAAAAGATTTTTAAAAAATAATAACAGTGAACACTACCAAGCCCAATTTTTTTATATGGAAGTTTGAAATTTTGTACTAAAAATATTTTAGACCAAAACCATACAATATGTAAAATAGTCCTTCTAACAATTTTATATAACTTTGTGTGTGCGCAATTTGACAAAAAATACTGCAGTACAAATTTAGATTATCTAAAAAAAAAAATACAAAATTTTCAAATTTCAAAAAGCACGGATCCATCCAAATTTTTATTTCACACTCCCAAAAAAAAACAGCAGCACCATCAAAATATTTTCGTGCTATTAATTCAAAAATAGAACAAATTTCATGTTTAAGACAACGACGTTAATCATTTTGTCTGTCAATTTGTTGATTATCTGTCAATCCTAACAAATGAAGCTCATTACAAAAATAAAAAAAAAAATAAAGAGCATTGCTGAACCATTATTAACACCTCTGCAGTATTATAAGGCATTAAAAAGCATTCCTTTGCTTGTAATTTGTTTAGTTCCGCTAAATCAGCCAGACGCCTACATTCAACTTATATACGATAAGTCCACAACAACAACAACAGAATCTACTACAACAACACTACAACTGTCAACTTTAAAGAAAAATATATTTTTCGACGGTTTCCTTGGTTGGCGTGAAATGTTTCAATCGCGTGTTACCTTCCATTAAGCTGAATAAGCTCAAGTTGATTTTCGGTAGTTTAGTTTAGTTTTTTTTTTTTTTCAGCAGTGATACACTGTACCAGGCATAACTATTAAACTATAGGTACTGAAGTAGGTGCCTCAAAGTTGAAAAAAAAAAATTAAGTTTCGTGCTCAAGTGTACCTATACCGAAACTACATAATGTAGGTACACCAGGCAAGTGTTGTTTGGTACTTTGAAACAACACCTTATCCGCAACTGTATTTATTCTATTACTGCAGCAATGTTTTTGAACGTGAAATAATACAATGCAAATTAATGACAGGTAAGATAATGAATACTTTGGCTCTGTGTGTTCGTTCGTGTGTGTTATTTTTCTAGGCTGATTTATAATTTGATTTCGAGTAACTATTTTTGTATTTGTAGTTGGTGTGCCAGTTATTTCAAAAAATTTGATGGAAATATCCTGATTAAAGTTAGAAGTTTTTGTTATTTTTTTTTTATATGAATTTAATTCGATCTGGTAATTATTTTTTTAGATATGTTTTATTTTATTGAAGTGTTTTAGTCGGTTTATTGCCCCTTAACCCGAGAATTGTTTAAACAAATTCCTTAAAAAAATATCTCAGATACGAAAATAAAGCAAATCAAATTGGTAGTAATTAAAAAATGCAATTTTGGGGTATTTTGTCATATTTAGGTGATTTTTTTTTTTTTTGACAAAAAAAGGCATGACAAATTATTTTTTGACACAAAAATGAACCACAATTGCTTAAAAAAAATCACATCAAAAAATCTTGAAGGAAAAAAATATAGCCAATCAAAACTAGAAAAATGAATCTCGTCTCGGTCTTTTCTCGTCTCGTCTCGTCTCGTCTCGTCTCGGTATCGTCTCGGTATCGTCTCGGTATCGTCTCGTTCTCGTCTCGTTCTCGTCTCGGTCTCGTCTCGTTCTCGTATCGTTCTCGTCTCGGTATCGTCTCGGTATCGTCTCGGTATCGTCTCGGTATCGTCTCGGTCTCGTCTCGTTCTCGTCTCGGTATCGTCTCGGTATCGTCTCGTTCTCGTCTCGTTCTCGTCTCGGTATCGTCTCGGTATCGTCTCGTTCTCGTCTCGGTATCGTCTCGGTATCGTCTCGGTATCGTCTCGTTCTCGTCTCGGTATCGTGTCGGTATCGTCTCGGTATCGTCTCGGTATCGTCTCGGTCTCGTCTCGGTCTCGTCTCGGTATCGTCTCGGTATCGTCTCGGTATCGTCTCGGTATCGTCTCGGTCTCGTCTCGTTCTCGTCTCGGTATCGTCTCGGTACCGTCTCGGTATCGTCTCGTTCTCGTCTCGGTATCGTTTCGGTATCGTCTCGGTATCGTCTCGGTATCTTCTCGGTATCGTCTCAGTATCGTGTCGGTATCGTCTCGGTCTCGTCTCGGTCTCGTCTCGGTATCGTCTCGGTATCGTCTCGGTCTCGTCTTGGTCTCGTCTCGGTCTCGTCTCGTCTCGGTCTCGTCTCGGTCTCGTCTCGGTCTCGTCTCGGTTTCGTCTCGGTCTCGTCTCGGTCTCGTCTTGGTCTCGTCTCGGTCTCGTTTCGGTTACATCAAGAAATTTCACACTGTATACAAAAAAAAAAAGTACTTTTATCCTGTTTACTTGTGTTCTATTTCAATATTTCTGCTAAAACAAGATCACGATTTATGGAGTGACTTTACTTTAAACTTCATAATGTCTCGCCTTTTCCCACCTTTCGGAATTTTTAAAACGATATGTACCTTGCTCGTACAAGGTACCTACATATATTTTCCATTATCTATACTTCATGACTATATGGAATTTCAAAACAATTCGAACTAGCATAAAATAAACGTGCAAGAGATTCCTGTGTCACATACTCATATGACCTCTTCGTATGTCGAACTTTTGTAAGATTTTGAATACTGAACAAACTGAATATTGTTCTTCATATTCTTCTGCATGCTGCGCCGGCAGGAACAGGAAGTCCGATTTTAATTTCAAGTCAACCACAACCATTTCTAGTTTATTTCTTCACATTGAAACCCATGAGAGGAAGATACTTTTCCGCAATCTTTTTAAGTTTCATGCCAAGAGATTTCATCTGCCAATAATATTGTTCACATTATTGTGGTGGTGTGTTTACGCTGCATCATCGTCATCACGAACTGAGTTTTGCATTTGTAATTTTAGTTTCTTGAAAAAGTATATAGTAAGCAAGACCCCTGCTGCCTTTCTTCTTTCTTTCTTATCATGAAAGCCATATGGAGGGAAAGAGTTATATTGGGAAACAATATACATATATGCGTACACCGGCACCGGCACCGACACTTTTGAACTTCCGTCTTGGCAATAAAACTCACATAAACATACACACATACAGACAATAACAAAAAGAATTCTTAAGAAAATTGTAGAACTTCCTACACGTCCTTGCAAACAATACGTATGTTATCCAAAGCAACGAGGACATTTGAGCACATACTCAATGTTCAGAAATGTTCACTTGAAGCATAAAATATTGGGCGCCAAAGGCTGCAGGATACGCAATCATAAGAATTGATGTAATAATTTAAAGTGTTTCTGCCCGCATGGGCGCTTTTACTTGTGCTATCTACATATACTTATATAAATGTCCTTCGTCACCCTTTGAACCGACAATCGAACCATAGACCCTAACTGAACCTTCTCACATACATACCTACATACATACATAACATATATAGGTGGGGACACTTTAACATTGATTTATCGAATATCCTGTGAAAATATATGTTTCTTGGCAGTTTAGTGGTGTATATGTGTATATATGGGGATGGTTGATTGGTTTATTTATCATTTTTTTTCTTCGTCTTTTTCAAATGAATTATGTGCTGTTAGGAGTATTTTTCTCGTGACCCTAAGCACCGGTGAAGTGGATATGATTTTAGCACCTCTTCGGTTCACTCAATTTATTGAGATAATTTCAGCTTTATGTTCTGGGATTTGTCATGCCAGCATGTTATGGAGCACCGCGCGCCGATGATGAAAAAGGGACCATTTATGGTGTTCCTAATGGATGAAAGGAAAATATATTAAGTACTTAAGTTCATCCTTTATGGTATTTCCTTTTTTTTTTGGGGGGGGGGGGGGAATTTTGTTTCCGAGTATGTATTTATTTAACTGTGCGTTATTTGTGTATAGTTCTTCCGCATTTATAGTGTGTTATCAAAAGTTCTCATACTGAAATTCCCAACCAGAAACTATAGCAGATGGATGAACTGTGTTGGGGTCAATGGTGGGGTTAAGGAAGGGAAATTTTTGTGTTGGACAAGTCTAGAAATAAATTTTAATGGAAATAAGCAACTGTCATAATTAGACTAGGCTGGCACATACAAATATGTCCATAGTGAGGGATCTTAATCCTCAAGAGAGTGTTTGACCCGTGCGTCGTCATTCTGAAAGCTTTAAGGCTTAAGTCTTACTGAGGAAATATATGAAGAAAATATATCTATATATGTATAGGCTTATGAACTCCATAACCATTTTCCCTTAGACCTTAAAGTCCTTTTATTTAAGGAGCAAGATGGTTTGTGTAAAATCCGCCCACTGCCACACCCACTTTTATCATACTTTAGTTATATCTTATTGATATCGTCTTTAGAACTTTATTATAATTTCATAATTTAACTCTCTTCAATCTTAAGCCTGAAATGGGTTATTTGTCCCGCCTACTACCACGCCCACTTTTCTTACATTATAATTTAATCCTTATATGTATTACGTCCTTAGAAAGCAGAAAATTTGTAATAAATCTCTCCTGAGGCAAAACAATGACATTTCAAGTTTTATTTTGTTTTGGAAATCCGCCTACTACCACGCCCACTTAAATTAAATCCTTATTATAACGTTCTTAGAACGTTGAAAATGTAAATTTCTTTTGAATCAAAACCATGATACATGTGACTTTTTTTTTAAATCCACCTACTACCACGCCCACTTAATTTGTATCTGTATATAACGTCGTAAGGATTTTGAAAATTTGTAATATTTCTCTCTTGAGACAAAACCATGACATATAAAGTTTTTTTCTTGGAAATCCGCCTACTACCACGCCCATTAAAATTTAATCCTTATATAACGTCGGTCGCTAAAAAGCTGAAAATTTGCAATAAATCTTTCTTGAGACAAAACTTTTTATATGACATGTGAAGTTTTATTTTTTGTTTGGAAATCCGCCTACTACCACGCCCACTTTAATCAAATCCTTATATAACGTTTTTAGAACGTTGAAAATCTGTAATAAATCTCTCTTGAGGCAAAACCATGATACATGAAGTTTTTTTTTTTGGAAATCCGCCTACTACCACACCTACTTTTTTTAAATTTGATTTTTTTTTTTTTTTTAATTTTTTAAATTTGATTTTTTGCCCAGGAAAAAGACAATTTTGACTTTCATAGTTTTCTTTGAAAATTGAGTTTTTTTAGTTTGAAAAATATTTAATAGGTGGCGCTGAAAACTCTTTTTTTTTTAATTTTTTACAAAAATATAAATTTCAAGTTTGTGAGTTTATTTCCTAGGTAAGGTCAGAGTTAGGATGCAAAGCTTTTGCACCATCATATTGAATATTTTAAAAGAATTTAATTAAATAAATAAATTGGGAGTATATTTACATATAATAATAAAGAAATGAATTCTTTCTAAAATATGGCTCGAACCCATACCCCTATTTTAGTAATTTGCAGAGACTACACTTTGCAAGCCGCTAAAATATAAACTTAAGCTCTAAAACAAACCTTAAAACTAAATTAAATTTTCCCTAATAAAAAAATTTTATTTTGAAAGCATAAAGTATTCAAAACATTCCACGAAATTACAAAAAAAAAAAAGAAAAGAAACTACAACTCCAAGCACGTGCCACTGTCGGTTAAGCATGCCACCACTTTTCAAGAAGACTAACTCAATGTTTTTCAACTGGTTGTTATACCCATACTCATGGTATAGAAACGACTGCATACCCTTTAGCATTCATAAAATATATAAAACAAAGTTCGGCCACCACTCAGCTCTCGTCCTTTTAAATCATGGTAATAGTTAATTGGTAAACTTCTGCATTACGTGCGTAATGTACGAGTTATAGCATCATAGCAAGCACTGCTAAAATAAGAGACTATATACTTCTAACATACATATACATATATAGTATCTCTGTACATAAACCTATTGCTATATATTGAAGTATCTATACTGGTTCTTCCTAAGCTTTTATGTAGAGTTAGACGTAAAATAAAATTTGTAAATTGGAATAAAACTTTTCGTTATTTGAGAAACCATATAGAAAAGTACGAAACATATTTTAATATGCACACACACATTATGTTATGTAGGTATAATATACATTATGATAGATATATTATTTATATATTTTAGTAACTCTATAGAGACTTTTTTCGTAAAACAACTCCTTTTTAATTGGAATTTCAATTTTGTACAATTTTTATTTTTAATTTTTAAAACGATGACGATGACGTTCCAATGTTTCTGAATGTTTTGAAGTTTCAAAAATTAACAGTTATTTCATGATGATGAAAATTGTTTTGAAAACCAGTCAGTATAAGACAATGAGAAACTATGCTAATTGAAGTTGTGGAAAGTTACAACGTTGTTATGTGAATGTGTTGAATGTGATGCCAAGAGGATATTATTTTAAAAATTAAATGTACTGTACCTACTTTAAATCAATAAAAGGTTTAATATTTGATTTTATATTTTAAATTTACAAGTGAAAATATTTTACAGAAACTTTTAATAGTTTAAATGCCCTTTACAATAATGTCTTATAGTATAGTCGTATAGTCTTAAAAACAGCATGTTTCCGGAAAAAATGACAGAAAACCTTCTCATGGTGTCCTTAAGAAAATTAAAACTTAAAAAAGTCCCAAATGTTTATTTGGGAAAATTATGAACAAGTTTTTTGTAGGAAATCTTCTAAGCTTTAAATTAGTTTTTGACATTTTTTCTATATGAGTGACAATTAGGGTGATATTCCTGAAGAATCAGTTTGGAGGGTCTTAAGCCCTCTGTAAAATTTTAAGCTGCCATGGTATCGATGGGGACTTTTTGCAGTTTCTTAAGAACACAATGACGAGCATATATACCAAAATCCAGCTTTCCCGTAATTTTTCTGGAGTCAAATGTCTTTAATGTCTGGACTACGAGTACAGTTATGACTTTAGTTATCCGACACAATAAAAGACAAGTCGTGAGTTTTATAAGACTCGCCTCGGTCTTGTTAAAATTAAAAAAATTTAGTATCGTCTAGGTTTCGGACTTGGACTTGCTGGGTCTCGTTCTCTTCTCGTTCTCGTCTCGTTCTCGTCTCGTTCTCGTCTCGTTCTCGTCTCGTTTTCGTCTCGTTCTCGTCTCGTTCTCGTCTCGTTTTCATCTCGTTCTCGTCTCGTTCTCGCCTTATTCTCATCTCGCTCTCTTCTCTTCTCGTTCTCATCTTGTTCTCGTCTCGTTTTCATCTCGTACTCGTCTCGTTCTCATCTCGTCTCGTTATCATCTCGTTCTCTTCTCGTTCTCGTCTCGTTCTCGTCTCGTTTTCATCTCGTTCTCGTCTCGTTCTCGCCTTGTTCTCATCTCGATCTCATCTCGTTCTCTTCTCGTTCTCTCCTCGTTCTCGTCTTCTTCTCGTCTCGTTCTCGTCTTGTTCTCATCTCGTTCTCTCCTCATTCTCTCCTCATTCTCGTCTCGTTCTCGTCTCGTTCTCGTCTCGTTCTCGTCTCGTTCTCTCCTCGTTCTCGTCTTCTTCTCGTCTCGTTCTCGTCTTGTTCTCATCTCGTTCTCTCCTCGTTCTCGTCTCGTTCTCTCCTCGTTCTCGTCTTCTTCTCGTCTCGTTCTCGTCTTGTTCTCATCTCGTTCTCTCCTCGTTCTCGTCTTCTTCTCGTCTCGTTCTCGTCTTGTTCTCGTCTCGTTCTCGTCTCGTTTTCATCTCGTTCTCGTCTCGTTCTCGCCTTGTTCTCATCTCGTTCTCTCCTCGTTCTCGTCTCGTTCTCGTCTCATTCTCGTCTTGTTCTCGTCTCGTTCTCGTCTCGTTCTCGTCTCGTTCTCTCCTCGTTCTCGTCTTCTTCTCGTCTCGTTCTCGTCTCGTTCTCTCCTCGTCTCGTTCTCGTCTTGTTCTCGTCTCGTTCTCGTCTCGTTTTCATTTCGTTCTCGTCTCGTTCTCGCCTTGTTCTCATCTCGTTCTCTCCTCGTTCTCGTCTTCTTCTCGTCTCGTTCTCGTCTTGTTCTCATCTCGTTCTCTTCTCGTTCTCTCCTCGTTCTCTCCTCGTTCTCGTCTTCTTCTCGTCTCGTTCTCGTCTTGTTCTCGTCTCGTTCTCGTCTCGTTTTCATCTCGTTCTCGTCTCGTTCTCGCCTTGTTCTCATCTCGTTCTCTCCTCGTTCTCATCTCGTTCTCATCTCGTTCTCTTCTCGTTCTCTCCTCGTTGTCTCCTCGTTCTCGTCTTCCTCTCGTCTCGTTCTCGTCTTGTTCTCGTCTCGTTCTCGTCTCGTTCTCGTCTCGTTCTCGTCTTGTTCTCGTCTCGTTCTCGTCTCGTTCTCGTCTCGTTCTTGTCTCGTTCTCGTTCTCGTCTCGTTCTCTTCTCGTTCTCGTCTCGTTCTCGTCTCCTTCTCGTCTTGTTCTCATCTCGTTCTCTCCTCATTCTCTCCTCATTCTCGTCTCGTTCTCGTCTCGTTCTCGTCTCGTTCTCGTCTCGTTCTCGTCTCGTTCTCGTCTCGTTCTCGTCTCGTTTTCATTTCGTTCTCGTCTCGTTCTCGCCTTGTTCTCATCTCGTTCTCATCTCGTTCTCTTCTCGTTCTCTCCTCGTTGTCTCCTCGTTCTCGTCTTCTTCTCGTCTCGTTCTCGTCTTGTTCTCGTCTCGTTCTCATCTCGTTCTCTCCTCGTTCTCGTTTCGTTCTCTTCTCGTTCTCTTCTCGTTCTCGTCTTGTTCTCGTCTCGTTCTCGTCTCGTTCTTGTCTTGTTCTCGTCTCGTTTTCATCTCGTACTCGTCTCGTTCTTGTCTCGTTCTCGTCTTGTTCTCATCTCGTTCTCGTCTCGTTCTCGTCTCGTTCTTGTCTTGTTCTCGTCTCGTTTTCATCTCGTACTCGTCTCGTTCTTGTCTCGTTCTCGTCTCGTTCTCGTCTCGTTCTCTTCTCGTTCTCTTCTCGTTCTCTCCTCGTTGTCTCCTCGTTCTCGTCTTCTTCTCGTCTCGTTCTCGTCTTGTTCTCATCTCGTTCTCTCCTCGTTCTCTTCTCGTTCTCTCCTCGTTCTCGTCTTCTTCTCATCTCGTTCTCGTCTTGTTCTCATCTCGTTCTCTTCTCGTTCTCATCTCGTTCTCTTCTCGTTCTCGTCTCGTTCTCGTCTTGTTCTCTTCTCGTTCTCATCTCGTTCTCTTCTCGTTCTCTTCTCGTTCTCGTCTCGTTCTCGTCTCGTTCTCATCTCGTTCTCTTCTCGTTCTCATCTCGTTCTCGTCTCGTTCTCGTCTCGTTCTCATCTCGTTCTCATCTCGTTCTCTTCTCGTTCTCTCCTCGTTCTCGTCTTCTTCTCATCTCGTTCTCGTCTTGTTCTCATCTCGTTCTCTTCTCGTTCTCATCTCGTTCTCGTCTCGTTCTCGTCTCGTTCTCATCTCGTTCTCTTCTCGTTCTCGTCTCGTTCTCGTCTCATTCTCGTCTCGTTCTCGTCTCGTTCTCGTCTTGTTCTCTTCTCGTTCTCGTCTCGTTCTCATCTCGTTCTCGTCTCGTCCTCGTCTCGTTTTCGTCTCGTTCTCATCTCGTTCTCGTCTCATTCTCGTCTCGTTCTCGTCTCGTTCTCTTCTCGTTCTCGTCTTGTTCTCTTCTCGTTCTCATCTCGTTCTCTTCTCATTCTCGTCTCGTTCTCGTCTCGTTCTCGTCTCGTTCTCTTCTCGTTCTCTTCTCGTTCTCGTCTTGTTCTCGTCTCGTTCTCGTCTCGTTCTCATCTCGTTCTCTTCTCGTTCTCGTCTCGTTCTCGTCTCATTCTCGTCTCGTTCTCGTCTCGTTCTCGTCTTGTTCTCTTTTCGTTCTCGTCTCGTTCTCATCTCGTTCTCGTCTCGTCCTCGTCTCGTTTTCGTCTCGTTCTCATCTCGTTCTCGTCTCATTCTCGTCTCGTTCTCGTCTCGTTCTCTTCTCGTTCTCGTCTTGTTCTCTTCTCGTTCTCATCTCGTTCTCTTCTCATTCTCGTCTCGTTTTCGTCTCGTTTTCGTCCCGTTCTCATCTCGTTCTCGTCTCATTCTCATCTTGTTCTCGTCTCGTTCTCGTCTCGTTCTCGTCTTGTTCTCGTCTCGTTCTCGTCTCGTTCTCGTCCCGTTCTCGTCTTGTTCTCGTCTTGTTCTCGTCTTGTTCTCGTCTCGTTCTCATCTCGTTCTCATCTCGGTTTCGTCTCGTTCTTCTCTCGCCCTCGTCTCGCTCTTTTCTCACTCTAAAAATATTGTAAAATTTTTATTCAAAAGATCGTAAGATTTTGAGGGTTTTGATTTTTTTAAGTAGACATTTAAATAATATTTCTCAAAAAAAACCTAATTGCTTTAGAAATATTTGCAACAGCAAAACAAAACACCATTTTTTTTTAATTTAAATTGTCTGATAGTAAAAAGAATTTAAATTTTTTTCATTATTTGTGTACAAAAAGACATTGTACCTACACTACATATCAAGAACAGGCTTGATTTTATTTTAAAAATGGTTGGACATTTGATGTCAAAACGGAAAGTTTCTTTTTTTTTTTATTTTCCAGAATAAAAGTCATTAAAGTATCTTATGTTTCATTAATGAGGATATATACAATTTAACCTCAAATAACTTTTGGTATTGTTTATTTAAATAAAATATTCACAAGCTTTTTCATTGTTTAAAAAAAAAGAAAGACAACAACACACATATTTATTTTTTTGTGAGTCACGTCTGGTTTAACAACAATTTTCCGTCATACACCAAAATATCATTAATTAAATAAAACGATTTTCCACATCACTCAGTTTCATCAGACAAAAAAAATATGTATGCAGAAAAAAATGTAGGTACATATCAATAATCAAAATATTTATCGTTTTTTTTTTTTTGCAAATACCTACAGCTTTTGCCAATATTGTTAACGGGCAGCCAACAACGTGAGCTTCTTGCATATGCTTTGCACCACACACAAACCTACATACATATACCAATAACGATATGGAGAATGCAAAGAGGGATGGTGCAAGGTGTAGTTTTTTTTTTTTTAATCCACTGCCTCTCGGTAAAGCTACCAAGTATCCCAATCCCAACCAATCGTCTCCAACACACAATACACTATATAGGATGTTCGAGTTACCGGAATAATTGGATTGGTTTTAGTATCTGTCATAAATTTTAGTGACGTGTTTTGTTTTTACTCCCTGAGTCGATAACTGTGCCCTTGTTATCTGTTCTGCGATTAAAGCAAACGCGTTCGTCTGTATAAAAATTGCCGAAAACGTATAAAGAAGTAAATTAAATAAAAATGATGAAAATAAAAATAAAAAAAAAAATAACATTAAAAGTATCAGAAAGAGAGTGACTGACTATTGGGAGTTCCCAGTACCCACATCTACCATATTAGTTTGTTCTTCATGTTGCTGCTGCTGCTAGTGGATTGAATGCCATAGTTACTGGATTACTGAATGGATTTTCAGTTTTACTTTTTTTTACATTTTTTTTTTTAACGAAAGCTTACACTTTATATGTACATACATTTTCCTAGTTAAAATCTCTACACTCAATTTAAAACGAATGCAGTATAGCATGATTTGAAGTTATAATTGGCTCACACATGGACGAGCGCATTGATTGTGATTTTTTCTAATAATAATTGTTGTGCGAAATTCTTGTTATGGAAATCATTATTTTACAGGTATTACTTTTTTTTTATTTTTCATCATATCCTAGGATTTCTATAAAAAATATTTTTCTTTCTTTTATTTTAACAACAACTTTGTTTTTAATTCTATGTAAGTACGCATCACTTAATTTTTGTTTTTTAAATTAAATTTTATAAATATATAACTATACCTACCTTTCAAAAAAAATAATAGAGACTTTTTTATACTTTGAAACAATTCTATAAGCTACCTACGTATACCAATTATCTATTATTTCTAAAATAAAAAAAAAATGTGTATCAGCAAGTATTGAAGGCTTTTTACAATTTTCTATAGAAACATAATAAAAGAATCTCTCTACCTCCTATTAATAAAAGCAGATGTCTGTCAAGTTAGTATAATACCTTCAAAATTTTAAGGGTCCAATAATTTGATTAATTGTCGTAAATTTGTCGTGAAAGCAAAATAAAATTGTTGCTCTTCTTTTTTTTTTTAATTAACTCCTGGTAATTCTAACTTGACAATCAAGTAATTATTACCACCGCTTAAAATGAACTAAACAAAAAAACACGACCCCGACAATTGGCGACCGGTATTTGGTGATAAGCTCGTATCAAGTCTATTTTAGAAAATATTGAACAACCATCAAGGTAAGCGGAACAGTCTTGAGCATTTGCGATCGGATGTTTGTCCGGAATAGTAGCTTGATTTAACCAACGATAGTCACCGCAAGGCCTGAAGTCAAGAGAATTTTTTTTAGGAACCATGTGAAGTGGTGAGGCAACATGTGATTTAGAAACGCGACAAATGCCTAAATCGATCATTTGTTGAAACTGTCGTTTGGCAATTGCTAACCTCTCAGGATTGAGTCGTCGGGCACTAGCTGAAGGGAGTTGACCATTTGTCGATATCCGGTGGACAACGTCGTGTTTCACCGGTAGCGTAAAATCTGGTGGAGCTTTAAGTTCAGGGAACTCGTCCAGGATAGCACCGAATTCACTTGGTATTGAAAAAAGTTTGGGTGAGCTAGTGTTCGCGGATTTAAAAAATTGCAAATACGTTTTTGTTCGGGAGGAAGTGAACCGTGGAAGTCTTAATCCACCGTACAAAGGCCCATTCGAATTAATAAACCGATTCGAAAAAACGTTTGTAGTGCTCATAGATGACAAAGAGCAAATAATATCTATTGATCGACTCAAACCAGCCTTTTATACGAAAGACAATAATTCGCAACAAAATTCAAAACAAGTAACTTTCAATTTGCATTAAAATATTTTCAAAGAGTGTTTATTTTGATCTTAAAACATTTTGTAAAAAACTATTATAAAAAATCAAATATTTTGTAAGGTCTTCTACCCCAACTCACTGTACAAAAAATGCACCAGAAATGTAAAAATTTAAGAAAAACAAAATGTATATATAAAAAAAACTTTAATTTCTACCAAAAATCAAAATTAAAACTTTGTACTGAATTTGATAACTACAGTAATATAATATTTAAGATTTATATATGTAACTACATTGTATTAAACTTTGAATCTGATTTAAACAATTACATTTACTATCAATTCAAACTCAAAGAGAACTTTTGTACGGCGGGGAGTGATGTAGCGTTTCTACACGAATGGCATTAGCCACGTGTAAACACGATACATAGTTTCACTTCGAACTGTACAAAACCCAATACCACTGAATTATTATCGAAGTGTACAAAAAGTTTTTCTTCGAGTTTGCCGCCATGTTAAATTTAATTCTTATTTCTCGACGTGACCGTGGCGGGTTCTTCTTCTCTCGACTTATCTTTTGGCCTTTTAGAAAAAAAAATAAAAATTAAATAAAACGTAGAATATTTAAATAAAGAACAAAAACGTGTTTGAATTTACCCCATAAGAGGGCATAATTGTCGTAAAAGAAAAAAAATTGCGATTGTTTTTTTTTTATTAACCGCTGGTAACAATAATTCTACAGTTAAGTTAACATTACCACTTCTCAAATGAACTCAAAAAAAAATGTTTTTTGTAAATAAAAGTCGTAAATTTGTCGTAAAAGAAAAAAATTACTCCTGGTAATGCTAACTTGACATTTAAGTAAGCATTTTCATCTCCGCAAAATAGAAGAAAATGAACAAAAGCTAATAAAAATGTCGTGAATTTGTCGTAAAATTGTCATAAAATAAAAGAAATTAGCGTTTGTTATTTTATTAACCGCTGGTAATACTTACTTTATAGTTAAGTTAACATTACCACCTCTCAAAATTAACTGAAAAAAAAAATTATTGTGTAAATAAATGTTGTAAATTTGTAGTAAAGAAAAAATTACCACCTCCGAAAATAGAAGGAAATGAACAAAAGCAAAAAAAAATGTCGTGAATTCGTCGTAAAATTGTCATAAACAAAATTTTGTTCCCAAATTTTTATTTTTAAAAATTTTTGTTTTAAATTTTAGTTTCAGATTGTCTCAAATTTTAATAATTTATCTGACTTCAACAACAGATCCCAAATTTGCCCATACCTACAGCTTTTCTCAAGGCTTATTTTCTGGCTTAATTATTATATTTTATGTCTTGAAGACTCTATGTCAATTTGATATCTACTTTCAAATTTATAAATACTTAAAAATATCATCGTTCTGTAAATACATTTGTTGATATTTTGCAAATTAATAATCTTTTAAAGAATACTTTTAGGTTGAATATATCACAAAGTATAACATAACATCACAACCGTATATAATTGAATCGGTTTTTCAGTGAATATTATACTTGAATCTGTCAAAGATTCTCCGCACTTAGTGCTGTCATCAGCGAAGTTCGTTAATAGGACTTTTCAAGAAGTTGATTCAAACCCCGTTTATTTCTTCATAGACAATTTACAAGAGTCAGAAGTATCATCACAAACATCATCCACTCCTTATCATCATCATCATCAAAAACATTATCATCATAATCATCAACATCATCATCATAAGGCATTCATTCATTTGGCAATCCAATGGTAGATATTCAGCAGCTCGCTTCTTCTTTACACTTTGCACTTCTAATTAAAATTAGGCAACTAGAACTTATGGATTTAATGTACCTCCTACATCGTACAAGCATCATCACAAGAAGTTAAAGAAGAAAAACCCAGAAGTAGGAGGATTTACTGATGATGGTTCTTCATTCTGTTCTTTTTGTCAGAAGTTATGAATTAATTATTATTATTTTGAAGTGCTGTTTTCCAAGTTTAATTACAAGTGATGGTATTTCTTTTCAACTGGTGGAGCCATACGAATCTGTTTCGTTTTTTTTTTTTTGTGTTGTTTGTGGCTGATTCTAGAGGAAACAGAGCTTTACATGCACACACCATCAGATACAAGACCATAGGTATTCTTCTTAGCTATATCAACACACTTCTAACAACACTGTTGTGTATAATTTGTATATAGTTTCAGGATGTTTTTTTTTTTTTTGGGGCAAGTTTGTGGGAAATAGTGGTTTTATGAAGCAAAGTTTGAGTATTGTGTAGAATAGAAGTAGAAGAGTTCGCATTACTAACCCATCACTATTATATCTAGATGTTGCTTCAAGTTGAAGACGAAGGCGAAAATACTATTTTTGATGATGATGATGATGTTACACTGCTTTTAATAATAATTTCTTAAGTGGCATCAATTATGAAATTCACCAAAGCAATGCTTCAATTTGTTAAGAATAAACTTTTCAGGATATGTCTGTACTTGTAAACTCTGGCACAACCGGAAATGTTAATGTTTTTGGCAGCCCATTAAAAGCACTGTTAAGTGATCTCGAGAAAATGTAACAAAGTATTTTTTTTTTGTAAATTATAGTGAAAGAGAAATTTGATTTGTTTACTAAATATTGTGGTTTGGCCTGGAGTTTATTTTAGTTTGAACTTCTGTAACAGGGTGTCCAAGTTTTTTTTCTTTAAATTTAGCAACAAAAAAATTTGATTTAAAAATATATTTTTTTAACAGATGATTGGCATTTATGGAACTAGAAGCTATGGCAGATTTTAAAGTACCCACGGAACATTACAAACGAAGGCAACAGCATAAACTCTCTATTAAGTTAATTAAAAAAAATTAAAACTTTTTTCGAAATTTAACCTTAATTTATTTTCCTCAATTTAGCATTGCCACTTCAAAATTTAGTCGTTAAAGTTTCATGAGTTTATGGTAAATTTGTCGTAAAGAAAACAAAATTATCTCGGTTGTTCTTTTTTTTAAATAACCCCTGGTAATACTAAATTGAAAGACAAGTTATCATAACTCTTATCAAAAAGGAGTAAAATGAAATTGGAATAGAAAGAGGAAAGTGTTCATAACTGTCGTAAAGTGGTTGTAAAATTGCGGTGCAAAAAAAATTGTCTTATTTTTTTACTTTAAATCATTCTAAAAATGTTGAACGACCTCAACAGAAAAAAAAAAATATATGTAAATAATTGTCGTAAATTTGTAGTAAAAATGTCGTAAGGAAAAATTGTCTCGATTTTTTTTTTCGACAGTCAAGTCAAGATTTTACTTCCCAAAAACGAGTTAATTGAAATTAAAACAGCAAGTGGACAGTTTTAACTTTTAATAACTGTCGTTAAGTAGTCGTAAAATTGTGGTGAAAGAAAAAAGGTAGGTAACAAGCTGGTTACTGCATTTAAAACCCCAAAACAGGATAAAATTAACTCAAAACAGAAAAAGTAATATCTAAATATTAATGTCGTAAATTAGTCGTAAAATTTTCGTGAAAGAAAAAAAATTTCTCGGTTGTTTTTTTTTGGTTAAAAGGTATTTTAAAAATGAATATTCTAAAAAAAAAAGAATTTAATAATACCTAAATACTACTATGTACCCTGAAATCAGGATTTTAAAAATTTTACGACGCTATTTTTCAACATTTATCTCCAATTAGCTATACCTACCGCTATTTTTTTAATTAAGAAATCCTTAAAACTCTATAAGAGACTTGAACTATAACAGCGAGTACATGCGACCAAGTCGTGCATTTAAATATATATCACAAACAGCTGGTATATAGTCACGACGCGACGTGTTACAACCTACTTAAATAATATTTCATTGACCTTATTGTATATGCCAAGGCAAAAGGCAAGGCCAACATCGTAAGTAGGTACAGTTAACTCCCCCCCTCCTACCCCCTTCTTAAAACCTTACAAAAAAGACTTCAAAGCACCAGATGCTATGAATATCTATGCCATCATGAAACTTTTTTTTTTTATTCCTTTGTTGTCCCTGAAAAACAGAGTGTCGCGTCGCAGCTAGGACACCTCATGTACATTCCCAACCAAAAAGTCTCTATCTACTAAATTATGTTCACATTAGGTTTGTCGTTGTGTTGTTGTCAAAAAACATGATCCTACAATGGGGAGGCTTGTTCAAGAGCCTGGAAATATAAAAATCTTGCTCGATTTCTGCCTGTACCGTGTATAGGAGTATATAGATATACAAATCAACAGTCGTAAAGGCGCCTCATTAATTTAATTGTTTTAGCAAATCAAATGATAATTGTGTTTACTCCTGCGTGGCAAAAAACATTTCGCTGTCAGTCTTGTGTTCTGTCAAGCTGTTGCGCTCCTCCGCCACCAGATGCTTTGCTCTGGTATACTAATTCTGTTTTCTGCAGCAATCTCAGGATGTTCTCTGCAGCAACGATGATAGAGAGCACATTTTAATTAAACAGAATCGCGCATAGCTAGGTAGGTAAGTACATCGTACCACCATCAGGATACTTATCGCATTGCCTGTTTGGTTCCAAATGTTTTTTTCAAGTTTTCTTTTTAATTTTTCTTTATTTTTGGAAAAAAGTTCGTTCAAGTTGAAAAGCAAAAAAAAATAAAATGTAAGAAAATGGGAAATAAGATGGCGTCTTCGTCGGCTAAGCTGAGAACAAGGACGCTATATGAAAGGGAGAGCAAGCAACGTCGACTAATATAGGTACGTAGGAGATACCTAAAGTAAAGAATTGCCAGAGTGTAAAAGTACACAAGGCGCCAAACATTACTTTGCCATTATGTCGGTTCGAATCGGTCCTTGGAGCCATATCCGTATTTTTTTTTTTTTCATTTTTTTTTGTGATGTTTTTCGCCATTTTGTGTCTGAAATTTTGCACCTTTTCCTAATTAAATGAGATAGCGCTACAGCTAAGAAAGGTGAAGTGTGAGGTGGCATTGGAGATAAAACTGGAACCAAGGAACTGATGCTGAAGCTGTATAGGTAGGTATGTATATTTTACGTTGCCATCAGTGCGTTGGGCTGCCAATTAAATATCATTTTCTGCAGTTTTTCTGCTTAAATGAGCGAATAATTGCAGCGATTTTATAATTAGACTATGTAGCCAGGTGGAAGGATGAGATTGTGTGAGTTTGAGTGTTAAGGATATCTTATATCTATACCTACGTCACGAGCGTCACGTATAAAACAATAAGACCTTAGCTATAAGCGTTGATGGTTAGGAAAAAAAAGAAGCAGTGCTTCAGTTGATTGGTATTTAATTTAACACAGGAATAGATTGTTAACTTTCATTATGAGCTAATTAGGTAACCATCTATAAAAAAAAATTACTTTGAAAAATAATATTTAATTTATAGCGCAGCGGTTTTAGCATACAAATTAAAAAAAAATACAAATAATTAAAAATAAAGGTGATAACAGCTCTTGTTGGGTGCTTATTCAAAGTACATAGAAGAAAAATAAGTCAACAAATTTTTTTTTTTCGGTTTCGACTATTTTTTGACAATTTTTTTTTTTAATGAAAAATTTATCACATAAACTGGAAATAAAACTGAAATGAATAATTGATAAGGCAAAAGATGTACCATGGGAGAAACGGAGGTCGAGGGCCTAAAAATAAACGCGGAAAAGCGAAAAGAATAAACCAACATAAGAACATGACAAAATAAAACACAACTTGCCAACCCACGAGGTTAAATTAACTCAAAACAGAAAAACGAGTGTGCATATAAAAACTTGTCGTAAAAAATCTATTTTAGTGTATTTTGTTATATTTAAGCGTCTTCAAAAAAAACATCGAACGACAACTAACAAAATCCCATACCATAAAACACTAACAAGCAAAATAGAGCAAATCAAAATTGTGGTAATGCTGGATTCATTGAAAAACGCAGTATTAAAATTTTTTTGAACAAAATGAAAATTTCACGACATATTTCCTTTTGAGTTTTACCTTTTTTGGACCTATTTGAAAAAAAAACAATCGGGAAAACTTTTCACGACAAATTTACGTAAGTTATTTGAATATTCCTTTTTGATTTAAAACGGCTTTTTTTCACGACAATTTTACGACTTATTCCTTTTTGAGTTTTACCTTTTTTTGGGCTATTTAAGAAAAGAATAACCGCGACAAATTTTTACGAAAAATTTACAACAGTTATAATATTTCTTTTTGAGTTAAAACGACTATTTTGACGACAAATTTACGGCAGTTATTTACATATTCATTTTTCAGTTTAACCTTTTTAAGGGGCTATTTAAAAAAAAAACAAACCGGAACAACTTTTCACGACAAATTTACGACAGTTATTTAAATATTCCTTCTTGAGTTAAAAAGACTTTTTCACGACAATTTTACGACAAATTTACGACATTTATTTACACATTATTTTTTGTTTTAAAACTAACTTTTTTAAGGGATTATTAAAAAAAAAAACAATAGCGACCATTTCTTTTCTTTTACAATTTTATTACATAATTTACGATAATTATTTCTATATTCCTTTTCTGTTTTGATTCGATTCACCTTTTTTTGGGGATGGTGATGCTGACTTTACTATCCAGTTAGCATTACTAAATGTTATTTATTTCTAATAAACTCTATGTGAACAGGCCTAAAACAATAACAGTTCATTTAAATTTAAAATGTATTTTCGAAATGCTAAAGGTGGTGCTGCAGCCCGTTACTGACGTGGGCCTCAACCTAGCTGAAAAATTGGAAGTAAAAAAAAATGCAGCCCAAAAAAATCGTCCTCTTCTTGTTGCACATTACTGACCAGCCTTTAACTTTTTTTGACCACCCCTAAAATTATTACTTTTTTTTGGTTTTTTGAAAAAAAAATCAATTTTTGTTTTCTATTTTTCTCCCATATTTTTGGTCTTAAAAAATTTAATCATAAAATTTCTTTCTAAGTTAAAAGTAGTTTTGGTAAATTTTCAATTTCCTTAAAAAATTATTTAATTACAAAAACAATATGAATTAAAAAAATTTATTAAATACTTCCAGAAAAATGAGAAACATATTTAACTAAACATAAAAATTACAAAAAAAATCATCATCGAATTTTATTTTTTTTTTATTCTTTAAAATCACGAATCACTTTGTATAATAGATTTTTGCTATGAAAGGAAGTTCAATAGATGTATGGTTAGGTAAACTATGTTTTTTTTTCTAGAACAAAAAAAAAAAACACTCAGCTCATTTCCATTTAGGAATATGTACCTTTAGTGTACATCTAGGTACATATATAGGAAAACTTCAAACGAAATCAATTAAGTATTTCATTCGATAATAATTGTAATTTCAAAACTCTGTTCCAATAAACCCCAACCCAAGCAAATCAAACCACCCATCACCATCAGCCTTAAACCTCCCATCGATCGGCAGCTTCAAGAGTGGTCTTTTACTTTGAGTTTGAGTTGATAGTCCATTGCCGACCAACCAAAGTGCTATTAAGCCATAGCAGGCAGCGCACAAAGAGAAAGAGTTAATGCCCATTGAAAAGTATTTTATATTTCATTTTCAATCGAAAAAGAGCGCATATTTCAGTGAGTGAAATTCCCAACGGAATATGCATAATTAGGTTCTTGTACACCAATTGTCAGGAGGACAGCTTGTCAATGAGCGCATTATGAGGGAACAAAAAGTAAAATACCCTTATAAAAGAGATGATTGTGTCAAGTAGCCAATTTAGCTGGGTAAAACTGTCAGTGATAAGGGGACATTAGCAACTTAGTAAATGGAAGTAAAATGATCCTTCGCCACCGTCATCGTCACCGCCATCGCACTACCACACCACTATGCCAATGGCCATTATAGCCACTGGGAATTGAAAACCGAATGGAAATGTCAACTTGAACAGGGTTTGGCTTTTCGTTTTTTTGTCGCTTTTTTTTATTTTATTTTAGTTTTTTTTTATTATTATTATTATTTCAATGGAGTTGGATTCTTGTGGGGTTTGGCTCTGATGGTTGGTTGGTTGGTTGGTGGCTATGTTGCGTGCAATCAATGGATTTGAGTTAAATAAATAAAAAAAAGGTTCCTTTTTTTCTATGGAATTTCGAGTTTATTTAGCCTTCATTGTTTCAAATAAGCTAAAGGAATTAGTTTGTGTCCCTTTGCGGGCATTTTCTCATTTTGTTAATTGTGTCTTAAAGGATGAAGCTGTTGGTTTGAAAAAAAAAAACTTAAATGCGTCAAAAAGAATAAAAGATTAATTTGTTTTGTTTGAACTTACTTTTGAAACTGACCGAACTGTCAGTTTGTTGGAAAAAAAAATGTTTTTTTTTTTATTTTTTGGTTTTAGGGATTTTAAAGGACACTTTGCACTTTTTGAGAAAGATATAAGTGGTTTGGTCAAGGAGATATATGTATTTAGAAGTTATTTTGTTCTTATTCAAAAAGTTCTTATACAAAACTTTGTTTATAGAGCGAAAATAAGTTGCTTATTGGAATTAACATTAAAATAAAATGTAAAATGCCTTTTAGTTTTAATTTTTGACATTTTAAATTTACAGCAAATGTTGGAAATATTTGATTGAAAAAAAAAAAAAAACAGAATTATAAGTACGCGGTACTTAAGCTTACTCTGCTTATACCCGGTCGACTTTTTTGGACTTGAAAGTGTCTCAACTGAAAAAAAATAATTATCTTCATTTGAAATTGTGTACACATTTTTAATAAAGAAAATGGGTACCTACTCAATTTTTTCGTATTTATTAATACATATGTAGTTTGAAAATCAATTTCAAAAAAATTATATTTTCCTTATTTTTTTTTTTAAATCCAAATTTTTGATATGTGATATTATTCTTCAAAATTCTGCTTTTTCAAAAATTCTGTTTAAAAAAATCATACAAAAAAGAATATTTTAATTATTATTAGATTAGCAAAACCCCCGCCCGCTTCGCAGGGCGTTAAAAAAATAGTTTTTTTTTATTCGTTTTGCAGGGAATGTGTTGAAATTTTTTATAATTTTTTTTGTCCTAAACCTTCTTCCCTTATTCCTCTTTAATTAAAAACAAAAATTAAGAAAATCGGTCAACATTTTTGGCTGGTTAGCGAACGTACACAAAAATAAACTTCAGATATATTCCAGAATTTTTCAAACAGAATTTTGAAAATCAGAATTTTGACAAAAAAAATAAGAATTTTACCCTAACCTTTTTGTATCATTAAATTTATTTATTTAACTATTTTTTAGACAAAATACAATTTCATAATTTAACCTAAAATATTTTTAAAGTTTTGAATTCTACAATAAAAGGAGATGTTTTTGAAAAACCAAAGAAAAACGTTTTTAAAAATATTACTTACTTTATTTTTTAAATTAAAAAAAAAATCGGGTTTTAAACCAACAAATCTGAATGTATGACAAAAAAAATCTGAATTTATGAAAAAAAAAATTTTTTTAAATCGTTGGAGCGGTATTTAAAAAAAAAATGGTCTTTCATGAATAAAATTTTGTAAATTTGTTAAGAAAAAAAATTGGTACGCTTTTTTTATTTATTAAAGTGAAGTCAAAAAATCAATTACTAAAAAAGCATGTACGTATTTTGAAAGCATTGATTTTTTTTCTTAAAAATCCAAAATTTGTTTTGTTAAAATTTTTTTAAAACACTAACTTTTAACATTCTTATAAAAATCCAAAATATTTTTTTTGTGATAATTTGTACATGCAATATTATTTAAATTATTAGAATCTCTTGTGTAAAATTTTTCGAATTTGAATTTTTGAAATTTATTTCTGAATCCAAAAAAACATTTTTTTTTTTTGAGAAAATTTTAGTACAAAATACTTGTTAAATTTTTTTTAATTCTCCGTAAAAAATTACTAATAATCAGTTGAAATGTTTTCGGAAAAACCGAAATCTAAAAATATGATTTTATGGGAAGTGCCATTAATGACCATTTTTCGGATTTTTAAGATTAAGATTTTTTTTAAAACTGCTTACAAAAATAAAATGGCAGAACGCGATATTTTTGTCGCTCAAAAACGGAAAAGTCTTTTCGCGAAAATGTCTAAAAAGCTCTAAGTACCAAAATTAAAGAAAATCGACCTATCCGTTTGGGATGGAGCTAAAAAGACAGACAGAATTACGAGGTTCACTTCTTTTTCTTTCCTGTCATCCTTATGTCAAGTTTGATGAAAATATCGATTTTGATTTTCGATTTACGAACCTACAATAATGCAATTAAAAAACCAATATGACGTCTTCCTTTGAGTGAAGATCAAACAGTTCAACTATATTGATAGTAAAAAGTCAAATCTCCAAGAGCTACTCTCAAGACTGTGCCTTTTTGAAAGTATGCTCTCGAGAACAAATTGAAGGTGGTCGCAGCTTCGCGGGTTCCAATGCTTTCAACTCACACTTCAAGTATTTTATCTCGGCTTATATTCAGCCGCCATGGGAAGGCCCCAATTTCAATAGTTTTCTTCGACAACAGTGCCTTGGGTGTCCTATTTAGTAAATATGTATATGTCGGGTAAAAGTCCGGAATGATTTATCAAAATATTTTGGACTTTTACCAATGTTACCAAAAAATTCTTAATTTCACATTTAGGAGTTTTAAAGGTTTTACATAATATGTACATTGTACATATATATGTTACTTTGCAATTACACAAAAAATTAGATTTGGCTTTATAGTGGGTGACTCTGTTACTATTATTTCTGGAGCTTTAATTACTAATAAATAGTTATGAAGTGACATCTTAGAATGCACTTCACAAAATTTCATATTTTTCAGACCAATTGAGGCCTGGATCTCAATACACATACACATATAACGAGTATGAAGTAAAATCCTATAGGTTTTTGATTTATAACCTCAAAATATTTGGTCAAGTTTCAAGTTTTTCATTTTAATTAATAGTTTCACATAGAATTGCAATTCATATGCATATTATGTATCTTCAATTTTGATGAATGTGTCTTTCTTAATATCCAAAACCTTAAATTTATTATTACTCATTTTGAAATAAGACATTTTTGATTAAACTAACTTTTCTTTCCTTTATACCAAAAAATATACCTATCTATACCTATGTATGTACTTTTTGAAGTACAACTATGGCTAACTCGTTTATGATTATCCCGCACCACCATTATAATAGATGAACATGAAAGAACAAGGATGGCATAAATATATAACAAAACAGGCAAACAAAAGAGGAATGCATACTTGGGTACTGGGTAGGTATACAATATACATATATACATACTTCCTTTTCCTTCTATTTTCTAGAAGAGAATCCAAAAAGTGAAGTGAAATTTACAAGATACTCATACTGTTACCGAAAAAGTTTTTCGATTATTTTCACATCCTTAGGTCGTTCTACTATTATGTTCAGTTCATCCTGTGTGTTTGCAATGTTCTTCATTCTCCCCCTTATACTAGGTAACCCTGCTCCTTGAGCTCCTTGCTCCCTCTGCACCACATCGTCTTAATGTTCGTTTGTAAGTTCGGAGTATCTATTAACAAGAAGATTTAATGATACATCCTTTCTTCGAACACCTTTTTTTTTTTTCTTTTTTTTTATTTTTATTTTTATTTTATTTTTTGGTTCATCTAATATCAAAGTGAATGGAGGAACAAACTTAAGATCTTTAGTGGTATACGGTAACGCATAGCCTCAAATATGATGCGTCCCCTGTTTACCTCGCTTGATGGCCCTCAAGCTGAAATAATGAATTTTCAAGAAAATCATTTAAGAAAATGTAAGGGTTATTGTATTGGATTAAAAAAGCAAAAAAAATGACTATGGTTATTTTTTGCTTAATATAGATTCGTAAAAATAGAACTTGTGATTTTGATTAAAGATTAAACTTGAT
Source organism: Epistrophe eligans (assembly GCA_951394125.1). Taxonomy (NCBI): domain Eukaryota; kingdom Metazoa; phylum Arthropoda; class Insecta; order Diptera; family Syrphidae; genus Epistrophe; species Epistrophe eligans. The sequence goes on along the minus strand of OX596028.1, from coordinate 105,142,795 downwards.
GATATGAAAGATGAACAAAGTTGGTCCGCTAATTCTGATCGTCTGTCTGTCTGTCTGCTTGTTTGGATGCAGCCTTAATGGATGGGGATTTTCTTTAAATTTAGTTCCTATCGTTTTTCGGGCATTTGAGCCGACGTTTTTTTTTACATATAATTTTTAGGGACAAAATAACGGTACCTGGGATACATACATACATATGTATTTTTAAAACCTTTTATGGAAATCGTTTTTTTTTCTCAAAAATGGCTCCACAGATTTTAAAAAATTCAGTTAATTTGAATAAGTAAACTATAGACAACCTTTTGGTGAAAAAAATGTTTTCTAAAAAATCGTTATTAATTGCACCTCCGTTTTTTTTTATTTTTTATTTTCGATTTTAACGAAAAAGATTCAACTGAAATTGATCAATTTATTTATGGAAAAATTTTCTTATTTTTAAAATTTGTATCAAAATTTTCGAAAAAATATTTTTTACTTTTTGAAAAAACATTTCAAAATTATTTTTTAAAAAAAGTTTTAAAATTACATATTTTTAAAAAAAGTTTCAAAATTATTTTTTAAAAAAACTTTCAAAATTAAAAAAAAAACTTTCAAAAAAAAATTATTTAAAAAAAAAAAAGTTTCAAAATTATTTTTTGAAAACTCGATAAATATTTTCAAAATTACTCGATCGATTTTTATTAAACTCAAAGACAAGCGTTTTTTTAACATACCTAACCTATATAAAAATTAACGGTACCTTCCATACAACTATTTAAAACCCGCTAAAGAAAGTCTTGTTTTTTCTCAAAAATGACTAGTACGATTTTTATTAAAATATCTAGGTATGCGAATATTAGTACGATCTGCCCTTTAACAGAATTAAATTTTACATTAAAATATTATTAACAGTACTTCTCATAGAACCATTTTTTTTATTATTTTAGAGTATCTCATTACCTGTTTAATTAATTTTTATTAAATTTTTAATGCAGGAGCTCCTAATATGTTCAAATAATTTTGCATACCAAAATTAAAAAAGAATTAGCATTAAAAAATAATTTAAAATTATTTTTTGAAAATTCGATTTTTCAAAAATTAGTATGTATGTAGATGACGACTGTTTTTTCACTTAAATGTTTTAACCCCGCATTTAGAAATACTAAACAATGAAAAATGTTTTATAAAGTTCAAAAAGTATAAATTTTCAATTTTTTTAAATTTTTTTTCTGGATTTTTATAATTTTTTTTTTGTAAATTAAATATATGTATGTATATTTCGAAAATAACTTGGTCGATTTTTATTTTACTTGGCACCAAACTAAAATAAGAAAATTTCTTTAAAAAAAAAACAAATACAAAAAGTACGTATACGCCACCGTGTACCATAGATTCACAGGTGTTGTTTATTAAAAAAAATAGTTTTTTTTACACAAAATTCGCTTTTAAACAATTTTTTTAAATATAACCAAATTAAAAAAGATATTATTAAAATAAAAAATACAAATTTTAAAATATTAAAAAAAAATAATTAAAAAAGAGTAGATTGTATTGCATTGTTTCAAAGGTGTCATTTATGGCAAAATTCCTTTTCAAGAACATTTTTAAAAAATATAACCAAATTCAAAATATTAAAAATAGAAAGTTCGTATACGCCACAGTGTACCATTGTTTCACAGGGCGCGTCATTTATGACTCAATTCGTTTTCAAAAAAAATCAAAAATAAAACAGTGAGATCTGATAGTGTGTATGGCATGAAAAGCAGTGTATAAAAAAATGTATTAATATTTGTTGGCATTCGGATGGAATCATCAGTCGATGAAACAAATCAGAACCACGTAGATTTCCATAAAAATTGCTCAAAATTTAGTGGTTAAGGACACTTTCATAATACAATTTGAAATAATTCTCATTGCCGTTATGCTAAGAGGACAGTTTGATAAACATTTATTCGATGATAGGTCTGAAGATACGACACCTTATCAGTGGTAATTCTCATAACTCACGGGCAACTTGCTTTGTCTCATCTTGAGCCTTTAATATTACATTTTCTTATAAAAGTTTTAATATTTTTTTTTATTATTTCTAACTAAGGGTATGTGTTTATCCTTGTTATTGTGGCATTATTACGCTTAATGTTAAGCAACAGGAAAGCAACATCATGACACTTGAGAAGCAAGGATATCTATGTACCTATACACTTTTTTTTTTTTGTGTTTGTTTGTTGCATTCTCTTTCTTGCTTAAATACTTTTATAAAAGATAAGCTAGATGGAAGCGCATCTCACCACCATCAGAGATAAGGGGATTATACCCAAATGCACCACGGGCATTGAAAAGAAAATGTGAATATGTACTCTTGCAAAAATACAACACGCAGCTAGCTACATAAGTATGTGCATAGTACCTAAATGAATATAACACTATATATATGATGTAAGAAAAAAAAATAGATAGATATCCTTATGTAGTTAAAGAGGCGAGTATGAGTTTTTAATGAGAAAAAAAAATATCCTTCGTGTTGAGAAGAAAAGATGCGATTTAAAGGCAGAAGACAGGATAGTATATTATGTAGGTATATAGAAAATGAACACAAACAAAATGAGTTCCCAAGGGCGTTCTTAAGACACAAGATGACGATAAAGCGCACTTAGGTTTAATCTCATGAATTTAAAAAGTGCCAATAAGAGGATTAAGGATGAGAATGTGAATGTGAATTTGTATGTGTGTGTTTCTGAATGTATACCTAAAGGAAAATTAGTGTCATTAAGGTGTTTGAGCAGATGAACACCCATCATACCTAAGGTGAAACGATAAGAGTCCATCATCAACACTAAACGATGTACATACATATATAGCAAAGGAGGAGGAAGGATAATAATTTGTTTGATATGTAAACACAAGCATCACTATATTATATAATTGCTAAGGAAGTGGTACTTACATAATGGTAGGTTTTTGATCTTAAATGAAGAAAGAAAAAAAAAATATTTTTCTCGCCGGCAAGAGATGTACTTAAAGAGAATTCACATCATCCACAAAGTGGGTTAAGACTGCAAGACATATGTACATGTACACCACCCACATATACATAGCTCCACTTTGTGAAAAAGGATCTTTGAGCTTTGTTTGACACATTTTGAACCCTGAATTCGGTCGGTTATAGTTAATAAAGGTACATATTTAAATTAAAAAAAAAAAAAAAATGTTTCCACATCGAGGAATACATATTTAAATTTTTCTTATTTATATTTCACTATTTTTATGTGCTGTCAACTGCACACACTATCCTATATAGTGAAAGGATGGTGATAGTCCTTGTTCTGCAATAAAAAACGACGACTCAAACACATTCCTACCAACTTAAAAGTTGCCCCAACCATCAGAGTTTAAAGATATACACACATACATATATTTGCATTTAAACTTTCGATTGACGTGCTCAATATATCGCAGGATTTAAACTTCTCTGGTGCCACAGGCTGCTTGTGTATGGATGATAGGTGATAGCCAATACGCGCAGGATAATGAAGTTCGTATACATATGTACATATATGTATATTTCGCAGAATTTACAATAAGCAATGCAAGTGCAAGGACACTGGCCTGAACTGAAAATCAGAATGGAACTTTTGGTTGGAATAATGGAAGCGGATATAATGAAATACTGTAGATACATACATACATTCATATAGCAAGAGTTGAGTACTTGGGGACAGTATGATTGCATAAAGTTTGTCATTCATGGGAAAATGTTTGGATGACATCTGAGAAATAAATTGACATTCAAATGAAAGACCTGCTGAGAGTTTTTTGTGTGTGGTATATATTTCTCTGTGAAGAGATGAAAGTGTGTTTCGATTTCATTTCTACTGGAAAAATATTAAAAATCAAGGTGGCTTAACTTCGGTTTTTACTGAGGCTTAAAAAAATATACCTATATTGTTTTTTTTTTTAACTGAGCTCTTTCACGTACAAAAAGCAATACAAAATATATTTTTTGCAGACCAGGAAGGTAGGTAGATATGCCATGAATGTCAATGGTTTGCTTTGATTAAAGTATGAATGGAATGAAATTTGGGAAAATGATTTAAGTTCACTAAACAAGACACGAGTTTTAAAAAGCAGGAAATCATTTATTGTAATTTTTTACACATCATTCTGTATATGCGTGGGCTCTAGATTGCTGCATCCAAGTAATGCGATCGGTTTTACCAGGCAAAATTAAGTAAGGTTAGAATTTATAATTAAACAAAATGATTTTTGTGGTAGGAATACAACCATATTTAAAAATCAAAATAAATCCGTAATCACAAGTAATGGTAAGGGTGTTAATGTTTAGTGCGTAGAACTATTACGCCGAAGGTCTTGAGTTTGTTCTCTATGCCTCCTAAAAACCGAAATCAGATTTTCTAATGAATGCGTTCAGCACGATATTGGTATTGGGTATAAATTCTTTCGATTTTTTTCAGAACATCGTGCCTTTGAAGATTTTGAAGATAATCTAGTTAATTAACAAGATTTATTTGTATCAAATCAAAATTTGAAGACTAAGGGCAAATTTAATTAAATCACAATTTAGTGGTCGTTGCAAACGTTAGCTATTTTCGAAAACGTCATTTGCTTCAAAAATGCAATACAAGATTATTTTAAACGCCAACTGCAAAAATCAACTGTTCAAAAACCCAAAAAGGAATTTATTTGAAAAATCATTATTTTCGATAACACAGTTTGCTTAAGTTAGATGTTCGATAAACATCATTGAGTTGACAACAAAAATATAGAAAATCCAGAGAGCGTGTTTAGAAATGTAAAATGCATTTACAAGAAAACTGACTGACGTTCATCAAGCAGATTTGGTTCAAGCAGCACGATTGAATATTTGAGAAAAGCAATATCTGTGTCAAAACGTGGTCCCAAGAACTATTAATTTCAACAAAAGATCACTCAAACAGAAATTATTTATGAATTATGTTAAAAAATATAAACTCACCAAATTGTTATTGAAAGACAAAATTAATAAAAAGTTTGCTTACCTGAAATGAGAAAAAAAATACAAAACATTAAAAATGATAGGTATAATTAAGGTGTTTTAATGAGAAAGTTATTGTTCATGATATAGAATATCAACATCGCATATTAAAATCAACGCCCTGAATTTTTTGTTTAATAAAAAAAAAGTTATTTTCAGAAATATAAATCAATTTATCCACTTTCAAAATAAAAAAAAAAAATTATACTTAGTAATGTGTTTTTGTGAAAAAAATCATATGAAAGTCAAAAAACAACCTAAAAATGCTTAAAAAATGTTGATTAAAAATTAACTTTTTCAACAAATTAATCTGTTGAATGAACAAATTTGTGGTCGAATTTTATTAAATGTTTTTTCAAATTTTGAATCCTTATTGACCGCAAAAGATTATAAGAAAATAAAATCAAATTAAATAAAGCAAGACAATGACTTTTTTAAATTTTAACTTTTATTCTCTTTAATATGTATGCATTTCGGACGGTATTGACCGACCAACTTAAAAAAAAGTGTTTGATAATAATAATAATGTTTTTGTTTAAATACAAACATTTCAGAAATCGGTTGTAGTTTAGCAAAGTTAGAGCCAGTCAAAGGAAAGAAGAATAAAAACAATTATAAGTCGAGAACGAAGACAAAACGAGAAAATTACCTCTTAATTTTTTCGACTTAACCTAACGAACTCATGGTTTTCTTCTGTGGCGGTGATTTCGGGACACCCTGTATATTATTTCGAGAGTTCCCTTTTCCTACTGTCATACTACACCGACTTTGATAACTGAGGTGTCAAAGGAAGCGGAATCACCCACTTATTTAACAAATTATAATTTGTATTTTTATTTTAAAAATATTAATATTTAATCTGTTTTAAAACTGCATTTGTTTGTTAAATATTACTACAATAAAAATGAATTCTAAAATGAATACTTCCACTTTCCAATTCATAATATTTTGGCATGTGATAATAGGTCGTTTCATTTAATGAGGTCTAATTAATGATGCTAATTAAAATAATTTATGCGTTTTTTATTTGTATGTAATTGCGAGAATTCTCGCACAGGTAATTTAGTATAATTAATTACCTGCTTCTTTTTAAATTTGTCTCCGGAACAGTTTTTTCTTATTCAAATTTTATTGCTAAATGTTCAAACGCACTCGCTTATCGACGAAGATCAGATCTTTTTATTACGAAATAATTATTCAACTGCACTCGCTTACCGACAGGAAATCATGGTAAAATTTCTTTTTAATTAAGAACAATTTTCCAAAAAAAAAAAACACATTTTCACCGATCGAACTCTTTAAATTTAATTTTTGAAAAACGGTATGTATAGGCACATGCACTTGATTTGAGCAATTTATTTAACAAAAAATAAAATATGTATTCGAATTTTAACACTTCATACGAAAAATTTAAATTTCAACTTTTTTCTATTGTGAACTACTCATACATATTTACTTTTAATTTTACCACCCGATATTTTTTCAACGCACTCACCGACGAAAACTGAACATCGAGGTAATATATTTAAAAAGAAAAACAAAATTAAAAAAAAAAAACACACATTTTGCCGATCAAATTCTTGTAATTTACAATAAAAATACATAGAAATACAATTAACACTTATTATGCAATTAAAAATTTACAGATTTCACTCATAGAGTAACTATGGGGACATTGAAAATGACTTATATTACGTCGATAAAACAAAAACATGTCTAATCTTTGCGATTTTTATTTTGTATACTGTTGTTACATTATAACTTCACAAACTGTCTTAGAAACCATTCTACAGTCTAAAGTTCCAATTTGTAAATTTAATGTCACTTCCCAGTTGGCGGTTAAATTAATGTTGTTAATTTTTTTAATAAGGTGAATCTTAGTTTTAATTGTAGCTTATCTCGCAATTATACAATCATACTCATTTTCATCCGCACCGGTACAGCACTTATACACGAAATTAAAGTTACATACTATCTATCTTAACGTAAATCTAGGTATTTGAAATTTTTCAATAGCTAACCATTGCAGAAAGGTAACTGAATTATTACAGATCGATTAAAGCATACATCATATACGGTTCAACTTAGTTCTCGACTCAGTCGGTTGTTGTTCAATTCAACCCGTGTCTTGGCTTGTTATTTGATCAATTTGACGGTTGATGAGAAAATCAAAAGATTTTGAATTTTTTCAAATTTATTTACAAGTATTTCAAATCATTGAACTACATATGTATATTGTATAAAGCCAAGACATTTGATTTACTGTCCAGGTAAACCTTTTTTAAATCGAGACAAAATTTACAAAGAATTTGATGCGAAGCCCAACCTCACTGCTAATTGTTTTTATTCTATAATATTTTATTTTAAAATATTTTGAACCCTTCTTTTAATCAATTTAACAATAACGAGTCGCATAATTTTTTTAGACAAAAATAATGTTTTTGACACTTGGAGCTGTATTCTTTTAACTGAGTTTATGAAATGTGTGGCCGAGCGGCGAGCATCAATTTAGTTGACAACCAAATTGAATAATTTATGGTCTACTTTAAGATGAAGCCTAAAATTTTATTTGCATTTGAGGACCTTAAACTTGAAGATCTGACCATTAGGGCTTAAGTTATAAGTTTATTAAAGAGGTTCAAGTAGGTAGCTATGCAATATGCATGTTCTAGGTTAAAAAATAAAATTGATTTAGAAGTTAGTAAAGTTTTTCCCCAAACGTTGTCTAGCATATTCTAGGTTCTTTAGGTTGATTTAGAAAAAAATCAACTTTTGTCACATTTTACCTTAATTTTGAGACCTAAACCTCGAACATCCGATTATTAGAATAAAAGTTAGAAGCTAACCAAGACCTTAACCTTGATGATCTGGTCCTTAGAACTTAAGTTATAAATTTGTATGAGAGGTTCAAGTAGGTAGCTATGCATATTCTAGGTTAAACAATCAAATTGATTTAGAAGTTAGTAAAGTTTTTACCCAAACGTTGTCTAGCATATTCTAGGTTCTTTAGGTTGACTTAGAAAAAAATCAACTTTTGTCATATTTTACCTTAATTTTGAGACTTTAACCTCAAAGATCCGATGATTAGAACAGAATATATCAGCTGACAAAATCGACCCTTTTTGATTATAATATTTTAATTGTTTAGCTAAGTTAATTCTAAGAAGTTATACGCTAACCGAGACCTTAACCTTGATGTTTTTTTCTTAGAACTTAAGTTATAATTTTATATAAGAAGTTCAAGTAAATACTTATGCATATTCTAGGTTAAACAATCAAACAGAAGTAAGTCAAGTTTTGTCAAAAGCATTTTCTAGTCTGACATTTTACCTTCATTTTCAGGCCGTAACCTCAAAGATCCGATGATTAGAACAGAATATATAAGCTTACAAAATTGACCCTTTTCGATTACAATATTTGAGTTGTTTAGCTAAGTTAATTCTACCTCTTGCCTAATTTACCTAAACATATCTTAACCTTGAGCATCTGGCCCTTAGAACTTAAGTTATAATTTTGTGTAAGAGGTTCAAGTAGGTACCTATACATATTCTAGGTTAAACAATTAACTGATTCAAAAGTAAGTTAAGTTTTGTCAAATAGATAATTATCAACTTACAACATCGACCCTTTTTGAATATACTATTTAAGTTGCTTAGCTAAGTTGATTTTCCCTCTAGCCTGATTTACCTTAGTTTAAATACCTTAACCTCTCGCATCTGGCCCTTAGAACTAAAGTTATAAGTTTATTAAAGAGGTTCAAGTAGGTACCTATTATGCATATCTATTATAGGTTCAACAATCGATTGATTTAAAAGAAAGTCAACTTTTGTCACATAATTTCTTTAGACTGACATTTTACCTTAGTTTTAAGACTTTAACCTCAAACATCCGATTATTAGCACAGAAGTTATAATCCAAACAAACCAACCAAATCCAAACTTTACGATTTTATTATTTGTAAAATACCTACTAAAAATAATGTTCATGCACATACCTACATATGTACATACATACATGCATACCTACATAATGTATATCTTTTTTGTGCCCGATGCAAAGCCAGTTTTGTTTGCCACGTGGTGTTTTTTTTTTATTGCACACACTCCACCGTCTTCTCCCTTCTATCAATACATTCTTTGTTGGTACGTACCTACATACATATGTAGTTGTACATATTTTGTTTTTTTTTTTTTCTTTTGCCGTGAAGAAATTAGTTCTAAAAAGACAATTTTTCAAGTTTCTAGTACGAATTTTTTTACGCCTTTGCAAAATTTTTTATGCAGATTTGTAGCTTGCCATTTAAGCTTTAATTATCTAGCTTAATATCGAACATCCAATAATTTTAACTAAAGTTATAGGCTTTTAAGTGGGCTCAAATCGAGCATTTTTCGAATTTTACATTCCTCCACTGAATCTCGTCCGTTGGCGATGATCAAAATTTATGTACGCTGGCTGAAATTCATCACTTGTGTTTTTTGCTTCATTTTGGTAGTTTCTTTGGTAACACCAACCAAAAATTCAATCGTTCTCCCCCTATACGCTAGAGTTCATTCTATATCTTTATTCATTTTGGTAACACCATACTTTTATCAAAACGACCCTATAAACATTTTCAATGTTAATAACAATAATTTTAACACTTTACATTTAAAAATTATTATTTTAATTATTTTTTCTTTCTAGATAAAACGAACCGAACCGATCGCGGAGAAACCACTTCATAAACTGAACTGAACAGGTTTAAACATGCAAGAACTTGAATGATGATAAAGAAAATCCTCCTGGCAGTGAGAAGTGGATTAGATGTTGAGTAAGTTTTGTGAAAAAAAAGTGCATTTAAGAAAAGCTCTTTCTCTTTCTCAATGACTACGATATGATGAAGGAGAGAATCATGGAATATATGTAGATTATAGAATCCTCCTTGCTTTGCTGCTGTATGGATGTGGATTTTCTTTTCTTTTTTGTTTTGTGGATCGAGATTATTGCGAATTGATAAATTGAGTGATTTTTTGAGAGGATCAATTTGGCATGTATTATGATATTTATAAATTATATGGAAAGTATGGTTTTTGGGGATACAATTTCTCAGATTGTATTTTCTTTCTCTGTGGTATTTTCTATTCTCTATTTTTCTTAGACTTGTTTTTTTTTTCATTTCGTTAGCTTGTTTGTGTTCTATGGATGTTATTATTAGCCGCGTTATAATATCTCCGGATCTGAAATAATTTATCTTCATACATATCACGCACGGTAGGTACCCACTTTTATTAAATCGAATTAAAATTTGTATTGTGAAGAAATTTTGCTTTGCTGAGGATATAACGCAAGTTTTAATTGGGATTTTAAAGATTAAATTCTTAAAATAAAAGATAAATAACTGGAAATATTTTAGAGAATACATTTTTTAATTTTAAAAATAAGAAATTACATAATCTTCTAAATGAAGGGTTTTGATATTTAAAAAAATGAGTATTTTTTTAAGAGAAATCAATGGATGTTTATTTCATTGTAAAGAAGAAGGTATGCCATTAACAATGGAAAACGATATCAGCCAAATGGCCGCCACGGCATGGTTGCGGTACCATAATTATTAAACCATCATTATTCGACCATCTTTTAGGTCTTGAATCGATTGGGGAGCATTGACATTGACCTTATCTTTCACGTAGCCCGAAAGAAAATATCTAAAGAACCACAAGATCTCGGTGGCCATTTGTGATAACCTCTTCGAGAAATAACACGGTCCGGAAACTTTTCTTGCAAAATTGGGATTGTTTCGTTACTTGTGTGGCACGCAGCGCCATTTTTATTGTGAATTTTAACAATTTCAATGCGTTGTTGAAGAGTGTATCGTTCCATTATTAGTAATGGCGCCCTTTTTACTTGTTAAATGTCAAAAATTGACAGCTTCAAAAGTGACAGCTGCCCAAATAGCGGGCAATAACGCCAATAACTCGGCTGAACATAATTCGATTTAAACCAGGTAAAAACACTATGAAGATAAAAATTGGAAATTTCGACGAGAAGACTGGGAAATTTGTCAGAACTCTTTTTTAAGTCAAGGCAACCACTTAAATGCAAACCATAAAGTATCAACAATGACAATAGAAAAAAGCCTTATTTCCTTCCAAGTAATTCTTTATTCAAACTAAAGAAAAAAAAAAAAAACAAAACCAAATATGTTTTATGTACAGAAGCACTATAAGTATAAAATGTATATTTTCCTTATCATTTTGTCCTATTCGATGATGATCGGAAACGGAAAATGAAGATGAAAAACTTTTAGAGACACACACCAATTACTTTTGTGTGGTTGTTTTGTTTAACTTGAATAGGACTCCTCTTTGCAGCAACAACACAACTACACACAACACCCAAGAATGAATTTTCCCAATATATACAAAACTTATATCTACTCCGTTTCCGATGTCCTGCCTGCTGTTTCTGGTGTTTGGTTAGAGTGTGCTTTCACCATTATCATTTCCAGTACACACAACGATTACCAACAAAATAAAACCGAAGAAAAGAGGCAAAGCGGAAACAACCAACCATTGGCATACATTTATTCCGGTTCTTCTTTGTTGTTGTCGTTGTTTGTTGTTGTTTTAAAACTAGACTCTATATGAAGCAAAAGAGTATTTTCCGTTTCGGAAAGGAAATATGTGAATGGACAATGTTAAATAGTGGCTTCTCAATGAGGACATCACAATATTTTATATGTTGCAATTATCGCTTGTTTACCCTCTAAACAGGAAAACTGTGACTCTGTGTTTGCGTTAAACCCATCGCTCGAAGGATGTATACGATAAAGATAAAATCGTTTATCTTATTTGGTTTCAGATGTTGGTTGATGAGATACCTAATGAAGATGTATTTAAATGTGTATCTTAATGTATTTAATGAATATAAGAACATTTTGATAACATTGTAGGATCCATTAAAAAAATTAGTCTACTCGAAATTTAATTTAATTGAAAATCAACCTCAATATTGTAGCTACGTACAGTACCAAGATAAACTGACTTATGAGCTGTCTTCAAAATCCAAACTTTTTTGATCAATTTCGATATAAGGCTTAAAAATAGCAAAAAATAATTTTTTTAGTAGTAGGGGGAATAAAGGGTTTCTGGACCACTTTTTTTTTGTTTTTTTATTTTTATTTTACTTTTTTTTTCAGAGGCTGCAATAACTATGAGATAAACGAATTCGAGATAACTTTACCTTCGCTTGTTAAAAAACTAACAAAGTGTGACATTATGAAAATAAGCTTTCACTATTGAAACAAAGAGGGCGACACTAAGCGGCATTATGGAAAGATTCGATTCCAATAGCATTGCCCTCTTTATTTTGATAGTGTTTTGACATACGACTGTAAGATATCTACCTATTACGTTAATCCAGAGTTAAATCACCGATTTCGATGAGTTTAGTCGGGATCTAAATTGACTGAAAGCTATTTTTCAGGAGTTAATTCGGATTTAACTCCGAAACTGGGATGATATTGAATTAAAAACTGGTATTAGTTGTAGGTTCACTCATAAATTTTTCAGAGTTATTGCATCCAAAAATGTCTTAAGCATCTTTGATGTCTTCAAGCACTAACAAAAATGTAAAACGTAGTTAAAGGGAGTACCAAAGCTTTTCAACTTGCGATAAGAAATTGCAACTTTCAACATTTAATATTGCTTCTGTACTTACGAAGTCCTACACTTTAACTGTCCATATATGAAAAAAAAATGAGTTCGTTTTTTGTTTGTAACTCCGCTGAAAAAAGTTCGATTTATTTGTTGTATTGGTATTGAGCGAAGTTACGGACCCAAAAATAGGAAATTCTGACCGGAAGTCTTATAAACTTAAAATTTGCAAACTTGACAAAATCGGCGAATTTTGACAATCACGAAATGATAGCACTACGCTCTCAAACTTCTATATTTGTGATTAACAATTATTAGAGCATTCCGAAAACAACTCGTTGCAAATTACGAAAAATTTTGGTGGACAATCATTATCGGCCGGTGGATAAACGAATGCAATTAGTCCCACCCCTCTTAGTTATAAATTGTGGGGGGTAGGCGACTTTTTAGTTTTCGGGGATGTTGCTATAAAAAAAAAAGTTGAATAACTTTTGAAATAGAGGTCGACATTTTTTTTTTAATTTTTGATCTTACATAGACAAACGAATTCAATAGATTTCATTCCGCTAAGTGAAATTTTCAATTTTTATGTTGGGTGCTATAAAATAGAAAAGTAAAATAATTTTTGAACTAAGGGTGGACAAACAAAATTTTTTGCTGGAAAATTATAAATAGCCAGTGGACAAACAAACCCACTTTGTTTCGTCTTTCTAAGTAGAGAATTGCGATCAGTAGACGACTTTAAAGTTTTGATAGTTGCTATAAAAAATTATTATTATTATTATTATTATTATTATTATTATTTTTAAACTAAGAGTGGACAATCATAAATGGGTGGTGGACAAACAAATGGACTTGGCCCCATCCTTTTAAGTTATCAATTGCGGGTGGTAGACGACTTTTTAATATGTGGGGGTGTTGCTATAAAAAAGAAATGTTGAATAACTTTTGATAACTAAGGGTCGAAAAACGAAAATTTTTGCTGGACAATCATAAATGGCTGATGGACAAACGAATGCACTTGGTCCCAACCTTCTAAGTTAACAATTGCTGACGGTAGACGACTTTTTTTTTGTTTTTGGGGGTGTTGCTATAAAAAAAGAAAAGCTTAATAACTTTTTTCCTGGGGGTGGACAAACAAGAATTTTTCCTGCACAAACGATGGAAAAATTTTAAGGTCGAAATATAATTTAATTTAAACTTCAAACAAACTTGTTGTAACCCACTTTTGACCTACAAACATATGTATATCTAGCTCATCGTGAAAATAGTTTTTTTTTTAAATCAATTGCATAAATTTGAACCCAACAGACACCAAAGAAATCGAGTTATTAAAAACCCTTAAAAAAAAAAGAAGATAAATTTTCCAATCAGACCTTATACAATCTGGCCATCAAATAACCTATATTTATAAAGACAAAACAAAACAAAAAACTTTTACCAACACTCAGTAAAAACGAACGCAATAAAAAAAAAGAAGAAAAGTCTTAACTAAAAGTTTATTCTAATTTTTGCAGTCACCTACAAAACTCAAAAAACTAATTTAACTTATCATCAACTCTAGAATACAAATAAAAAACAACAAAAAAATTAAATTAAATTAAATTAAAAAAAAAACTCTTCGTCGTCGTCTTGGCTGAAGACCTGAAACAAAATCCAATGACATCCATTATATCCGAAAGAGCTTTATACCTATTCGCAGTATGATTATATGCATCATCTTCTTTTTTCTTCATCTCTATGAATATATTTACTTATATTTACAAATATGTATAAACGACATAAAATTGCATTGCCTCTCATATATATTTAGTTATACCCATACCATAGATTTTACATAAAACTATGCAAAAACTAAAGCATTAGCGAACAAAAGTGCGAGGTTTGGCTAATTAAAAAACTTTCGCGCCACTTATCGTCGTCATCCAAACACTTTTACAAACAACACTCGAAAACAAAAATGCGAGTCACCCTTCCGCAGAGCAACACTGTATAACTGCAGTTGATATAGATATAGAGTTGTGGTAGGGAGGGAGGGGGGGTGTGGATTTCCATGTTTACGAGGGCAAAGGCCAGGCCAACCCCACAATGTCCCTTATAGCTAGAATTGTCGTGCGATGTAGTTACTCGGTATATTCTGTGATGGTGGCAAAAGCAAAGTAGATAATCAAAACCAGAAAAACCAACCCTAACCTAACCACAAAACCGCTATGCGCGATCCTTATTAAAATTAATTTGCGAGGACGATGACAATTTTAGCCTTCTTCACCCCGAGCCCGACCAACTCAACTGCTTGCTATTGCGGCAGCGGCACCAACCCTTTAATTCACTTCCATCCGGCAATGGGTCGGGTCTTTGCTTTATATACAGCTGCTATGCTATACAGTCACATTCACATCATAGCTAGCTCTCTAACGCCACTCGACTCTTTAGTAGAGTGGAAGAAATGGCCTCTTCTCATTCCCATTTCTATATTTGAATTCCCCCATTCCCCCCTACCTACACACTTCATCATGAATTTCAGGACTTCCGGTGAAGTACCAGTTTTTATCTTGGGAACTTTACTCTACGTGTATATGTATATGTTCATAGACATAGAAGGGATGAGGTGAAGGGAATTCTTTTCTTGCTTGGTCGTTTTGCTTCGAATTTCCTCTCATCTCATCCTTAGATGCAACATGAGTGTAACTGATTTTTTTTTTTATTTAATTTCATTGCGGTATACCCTTTGTTTATTATTATACAATACGAACTATGTCCACCGTCATCGTAGTCGTTGTCGTCCTAGGGGGTTTTTGGAGGTCCCAAGGCACAAGACAGGACAACAGGACATTATTATAACATTATGATAACACTGGTTGTATAGTGTAAAAGTAATTAAGTGTGTGTTTTAAGTTTGTACACACTGCTATTTTAGCGCTGCCATCGCTATTAAACAAACACAGCAATTAAAACCCCCTCAAGGGTTTGGGACTGGCTGGCATTGTGCTGCCGTGAGCCCCCCCTTAAAGTCCACAACGTATGTATGTTTGTACATAATTCCGATTAAAGGTGCTTACCGCACGCAAAGTAGGTATGGTAGGTATACCCCCCGGGGGAGTTGTACTTATGCCAGTGCAACTAAAGCACAACAAAAGTGATTGTTAATTACATCAAGCAAAGCGAAATAATTACCAAGCACATAATTAGGGGTGGATTATTTAAATACTGAGCGGCGATAACGACGCAAACAAATTTTAGGCTTCCGCCGGAGTCAATATCAACAAGATTGTTGGTCGAACTTCCTCCATAGAATCTAGAATAGGAACTGAAATTGGTTTATGATGATGAGAGAAGGTTTCTTTGTTGTGCAGACTGCAGACTGCAGACTGCAGACATGTTGACTTTGTTTGGTTATTTTTTTTTTTTTTTGCGATGGGGAGTGAGGGTTGAGAGGGATACCTCTATACCAAGTCAGCTGATTTTTAGTACTGAGACAATTTCCCCTTTCGAATGGGACTTTCTCAGAATGAGAGAAAGAGAGAAAAATTTGTTTGTATCTCTTAAATTTGTAAATCTGTTTCTAGCAGACATTCTAAGAGAATTAAAGGAATTGCAGTGCAGCTGCGTTATTCAAATTTAACATGTGTGGAAAAATGTATATGCAATTTATTTTATTTGTCGTAGGTAAATTTTGCAACCGATAGCCACATTTTTAAACTGGTCTCTAAGTTAAATGAATGGGAGGATGCGGTTTCTAAGGATTTTAAATAAAGTTTGAAAAGAGATGAAATAAGTGAGGTAGTTTTTTTTTTTTAATTACTTTCTTTCTGTAAATTAAAATTGGAGATAAAAAGAGTTAAAGTGGAGTCGCAAAAAAAAATGTTCTATGTTTTACGAAATTAATTTAACCTTCTGACAAATGATTTTTTTTATTTTTATTTGTTACATTTGGGGGTGGCCCCGTCACAGTGGAAGTAGTGCTAGGCGGCTAACTTGGATGTGTGTTCGATCCTCAGTCTAGGCAGCATTCTTTTCTATATTCCCTCAACTGAACGCCGCCATCCCTGGGATTTAATGAGAAAATCAAAACCTAATTTCCAAATCCACTGTGCCAACAAAAATCTATCATATCCTTCTATTCCTCCTAATATTGCCTAAATTATAAGACCCTAGGTCTTACTGGCTTATATGTTTGTGTTTGTTTGTTTGTTTTAAGAGCTAAAAAACATTCCCATTTATCATCTAGGAAATCACCTAAGAATCTTAACCTTACTATGGTTTGAAAATGGCTGCTTCCGGTTGCATTTTTGACTCATTGCACCTTCCTTTAAATATTAAAGCAGTAAAAAAATGCAGTACTTGGGTAATACAGTCAGTAAAGTTGCAGTAAATTAACATAATAATTGAATTTAAGTTAATACTGTGACAGGGTAATTTAACTGAAAAATAAACAATCATCAGTAATATTTTTACTGCGCAGTCAACAAAAGCAGTAAATTAACTAAAAGTAATTTAAATGCAGTAGGTCGACAACCTACCGTTTTTATCCAAATTTACCCTTTAAGTAGCTATATTTTTAAAATAATCTAGGCCTATAATTATCCTTAAACTCCATGCTCTAGATATTCAATTTTAAAAAAGGTATTAAATTCGGAAATCATTCTGTTTGAGTTTAGCCCAATTCACCCTAATTTTTTTTTAGATATCTACCACTATCTACATATACATATGTAATGTTTTTTTTTTGCCCAAATTCACCGTTTAAAAAAAGCTGTTTTAAAATTCGGATACTGTTTTGTTTGACCCCAATTTACCCTTATTTATTTTTAAATATCTTCCAATCAAATCAAAAAAAGGTTTTTTATCATATATTTTATCATTTTTGGTGTTTACCCCATTTCACCTTATAAATAGTTTAGTTTTAAATCCAACAAAACTAAAAAATTTTGCTAGAAGTCCTGTCTATGTGTCTAAGATAGCCAAGAAAGAACATTTTAAATATTATTTATTTTTTATTTTTTTCCCATTTCACACTGTTAATAGCTAAATCTTAAAAAGAAATTCTCCAAGCCTGAAAATGTTAAGAATCTATGGGTATTTTTTCCCCTATTATACCCTATGAAGCTACCCTTTAAGTAAAACCTTTAAAACCGAATTTAATATTTTGTTTTCTTTCATTTTACACAGATGGCACTTTTTTCAAAAAGTATATAAAAACAATAAAACTACGAAAACTACGTTGTGCAATTTTTTGTTTTAAATGAATGAATCCATGAAATACTTTAAGTTAGAGCGAAATTATATTCATAGGGCCTTCTCGTCTTAGAGAGCTTATATAGATTGTACAAATAGGGCGATCTACAGGGTGTCTCACAGTTTCTTAAAACAACATAATATATTCTCTAAGAACCTTGCGAGTTGCGACCTTCCTCCCGACCAACTGTAGCAACTCCAATCGAGACAAAAAGTTCATGCATTAATTTTATTTTTTTAAATTTGAATAATGAATTAGGTTTTCATTTCAAAGAAAGCAACACAATATCCAGACTCTGAGATTGACCCATTTTCTTTTTTGCATGCAACATTTTTCACATAATATTATTTATTATGTATGTATGTATATGTATGACCCAAAACAAAACCAAGCAACTGGTGTCAACAAAAATCAAGTAGGTACATAAATTCAAAATTTTCATATCCATATGAAATGAATTTATATTTACATATTATGACGTGATTTCATATTTATATGTATGTATATTGTATGTACATATATGTTGTAGGTAAAGATACAATCTGTTTCGCAAATTTGTTTATTTATGCACCTGATTTAAGCCTGGAAGGACGATCAAGAGAAATACACAGGAAACACATTTTCTGTGGTACATACACATATCTACTATTTCTGTGGGCGACAAAAGCACACCAGAAGAACCAAATCGGCGAATTCACGTCTCATTATCATAAATAAATTGTTTCGCATATGTGTTATTTTCTGTCAAAGGTATACTATTTTTTTTATTGGTTATTTTTGTATGTGGTACCTTTATGCACAATATAACATAAAATTGGAATTCAAATTTCATATTATTCAAGCTCTGTCTGATGCCTAGACATATAGAAAAAATAAAATAAAATGAAAAACAGATGGCGCCCAACACTGTATTCATGACAAAACAATCAGAAACAAATAATTTGTATTCTAATATATATAATATACATAGCTCGAATAGTGTTTTTATTATACAATAAGCTTCAACTAGAGAACATTTAAGGCTTTTCGTCATAATTCTCACCTTTTTCATTCAATAACGTGATGTTGATGAAATTCCGTCTTAGAAGTCGATACTGTAAATAAAATCACATCAATTTTATTCAAAGAAATCATTAAGATAGAACTAAACCTCTATAACACACATGTTAAGTTTCAATAGATGTTATTTACTAAAATTCAAAATTTCTAAAGATATTCAATTAAAATATAAGAAAAGTGGGCGTGGTAGTAGACGGGTTTTCAAAAATTATTAAAAATTATTTCACAAATATGTCATACTTTATTTTCAGGAGAACCTAATTAAACATTGCTAGCTTCCTAGAAATTTTAAATAAGTAAAAACTTCAAAAATAAATAAAGTGGGGGTGGCTAGAACCTTAACGGGTGGACGGATTTGCTTTAAATTTGGTACAGAGCTCTTTTGTGTGAATCTCTGGAGGAAACATTTAAGTTTGTGTTTTAACTTATCTCAACGAGCATGGTTGCCATATAACAATTAAATTTTGTTTTTAATTTTCTTCCAAACGGCTTAAACTTTTTTTTTTTATTAAACTTTATACCTGTAATGATTGTCAAAAAACTCTATTTAATTTTTTTCCCAAAATATTCAAATATTTCTGAAAAAATGCCTTATTTTTTAATTATTCACGTATATACATACATATCTCTTAACTGATTTGACCGATTTTGTTTAAATTTTGCAATCTAGTGCTTCATAAAATTTCAAACAATATTACATTTAAAAATAAAATTTAATTACATTTTTTCGTAAATTTGGATCGTTATTTTGGATCTAGATTTTTGAAAATCGATTTTTTTTCGTACTCGAAAAAAAATATTACTTGTTAAAAAATAATTATCTAATAGGTCATCTTCCACAAAAAATTAAAAAAAAAAATTGCATACTTTTTGGAGCCCAGTTAACATATCTCGTTAAGCCCTATTGTTTTTGGGATTTAGTGCAAATATTTAACTCGATGAGCTATGGATTGAAAAAATGCACCGGAAATTGGTAAAAAATAACTAAATAGTTAGTTAGTCATCTTCTACAAAAAAATTTAAAAAAATGGCATACTTTTTGATGCCAAGTTAACATAGCTCGTCAAGCCAGTAAGGTGCTAAGTAAGGATTCAAAAAATGCACCGGGAATTGGTCAAAAATAATTATTTAATTTGTCATCTTCTACAAAAAAAATTTAAAAAAATTGCATACTTTTTGATGTCAAGTTAGAATAGCTCATCAAGCCTTATGATCTAATTTATGGTTGAAAAAACGCACCAGAAGTGGTCCATTTTAGATGTGATTCACCCAAATTTTTCTAGGTAACCCATGTACATAGGTACGTTGAAACTCCCGTCAGTATTAATTAATTAAGCGAACTTAGAACTTTAAACCTAATGAGAAGCTAAACAATTTTATATATGGCAGAATATCATACAAGAATTAAAATAAAAAAGGAATACTCAAAAAAATCCTTAATATCTTCTTTACAGAAAATCATCCCATTCGTTTAGGCTGCAGTTGAACGTACAAACAGATAGACACAATTGCTAGAACAACCTTTATTCGCTATGGATTTTTTTTTAAACTAGAAACCCGAGATGTAATCGTTGGTGAGTAGAACTGTTACTTTGATGCCTGATTCACAATGTGACGCGACAACGAGACTTTGATTTGACGAGATCTCTTTGCAGATGTTCTCTCTTAATCACGAATTAAAAACAACGAAATAATACATAATAAAGCATTTCTTGTCGTCACGTGGTCGGTCGTGTCAAAAATTCAAAAAATTAAAAAAAGACGCGGCGTTACGACGAGAAATGCTTCTCTATGTATTATTTAATTGTTTTAAGTTCGTCATTAAGAGAGGAAAACAGGAAAGAGATCTTGTCACGTCGACGTCTCGCTTTCTCGTCGCATTGTGAATCAGGCATGATTCATTTCTCAGAGCCTGAAATATTTTTCCCGGGTACTGTTTCTTCCGAGGAATTGAAAAATCCTCCAAAAGTATCTCTTGTAATAAAACATTAGCTCTTACCTTAACCTTTTAGATTCAGCAGAAAATTGTAGGTCCCCCTATCTCTTTGCAAATAGCATATAAATTGTTGATAGTTATTAGTCACTAGACGAGCTATTTCGCCACCCTATTTATTTATTTATATTTATAACTTGGGATTGAATTTTTATATACATAGATACATACATAGATATGTCACAATTAAAAATTGGAGTATTTTCCCCCTCATTTTACACCTGTAATTTTTGTAAATCTTTTAATTTCAATTTCTATCGGTCCGAGAGTAAAAAAAAATATAGGTACCTAAAAATTCAGATTGATATGTTGAACATTTTATCCTTCTCCTTGTCCAGTTAGCGCCAAAAAAGATAGAATGCGGAAAAATTCTCAAAAATTATTATTTTCATCTTTTAACCTCAAAAAATTATAACTTTAAATGTAAAGTTAAATTACCTAAAAGAAAATGCAATTCTTACATTTTTTTATGTGTACCCAATTTGTTCTTTAGTTTGACTGTATACTATAATTTTTCAATAATACCTATTCAAAAGAAAATTTCTCAATTTGAAGCATTTACTTCAACATATAAAGTTTATACTTAGAAATTCTCTAGTAGAAGCATTTGCTATATTTTATGCATGCAAGTTAAAATGTACATATATCAACTTATACCTAAGTATATTTGTATTCCTTCAAGTAGTATTTATTTTCGTCCTTCATTTTGCATTTTCTATAACTGAAGAACCCACTACTTTACAAAATATTGTACCTATCCTTCAAAACAAATAAGCCCGTAAGTCATAAATGGCAACACTTTAACTTCTTGAACTCAATTACTATTCCAGCCCATCATCATCGTCATCCTTCAACCCCCAATAATACCATCATACATTTTGGCCTTAGTATATGTACATACATATGTATGTATAGCTCCTCATAGTCGTCGTGTCGTCGTCGTCGCTCGTAGTGATTCAAAATGAGTACAATATCTAAATGAACTGGAAAAAGTTATTTGTTTTGGTTACCAAGTTCACCAAGGTAACCACAAAATCCGTTCTATTGCCATTCACTATTTTATATGGGATAACCTTTTGCGTTTACATACAAGCACGTATCAAGGTACCCTTTACCTACAACATATATGTAGATACTTTCACAGCTTATATCAAACTGAAAAATAATAAAAAAAAAAAACTTAAAAACAAAAAGTATAATAAATCAAAAGAGCTATCATCATAACACCATAAGTGTGCATTATTTCATTCATTTTAATAGTGATTTTGTTTTCTTTATTTTATTGATTGATTTCTATATCAGCTGCTTGTGTGTGTCCTCGAAAACATTAAATTGATTTTGTCTATTTAAAAAAAAGAAAAAAAATTGCATTATGATTTTATATCATCGATAAAAAAAAAAAGAGTGTTCACTTTGACTCGACTGAAAATAATCAAAAAAAAAGGATTGGAGGATAGAAGATTCAACGGAAAATCAAAAATACTTTCAAGCTTGAAAACTCTCGTATGGACAAATGGTTTGGAGAGAAACGTTTGTGGCTGTTTGGTAATCACCTTCCACTCCTGCCTAGAAAGTAA
Organism: Epistrophe eligans; assembly: GCA_951394125.1. Classification (NCBI taxonomy): domain Eukaryota; kingdom Metazoa; phylum Arthropoda; class Insecta; order Diptera; family Syrphidae; genus Epistrophe; species Epistrophe eligans. Next base: position 105,120,285 of record OX596028.1, on the reverse strand, counting down.
GTCTACCAATTTCGTTGTAATATATCTTTTCACGCCGTACCGGCTGCTATGAATGTGATTGTGATATTTGTGTGTTTAACTGTGTGTGTGTATTATATGAAAGTTAAATACAATCTGTGGTAAATTAAAAATGAAAAATATACTGTCCGTCTGTTATCCTGTTTATCCCCGTTTCCCTTGGGTGAGAGTTAAATTTACTCACATACATATGTATATGAAGAACATAAACTCAAAAAATAACAACAATAAAATAATTGTAACTGTTCATTGAGCGATTTAATTGAAAGTCGCTTTTATTTTTGCGGTTTTTTTTTTTTTTTTGGCTAGGCCTCAAAAAAATAAAACCTTTTTCCTGCCACTACATCGTGACATTTGTTCGTTATTGTTCAAAATCGATTTTTATTCTTTTGGTTGTATTAATATTTATTATTGTATAAGTATTTACATACCTATATTTTTATTGTTTTTGTTAACAAGTGAATGGTTTTTTTTTTTTTTTTTGCATTTCACCAAGTGATATCCAGTGTCCAGCATGCTTGGTGTAATATCCTGCGACTTATATTGTTAATATATTGTTGAATTATTACATCGATTGAATCCTTTTTATATGTTCATTTATAATAATTTGTTAAATGAATTTTTTTTCGAATTTACGACATAGCTGGATTTATAGGGACTATTGTTTTGAACTTTTTAAGGCGCTCTGTTTTTCTTCTGCCCAAGGAAATAAGACAAGAAAGAATTTTAGCCTTGAAAAACAATTAACAAGTTTGTCAAGTTAGCATTACCATTTCGAAGTTTTAAGGTTTTAATAATTAGGTTGATTGTCGTAAATTTGTTGTGAATTGGTCGTGAAAGAAAAAAATTGTCACGATTATTTTTTTTTAAATAACTCCTGAAAGTGCTTAATTGACAATTAAGTTACCTTTAATGCCTCTCAGAAACGGTAAAATAATAAACTCAAAACAGAAAAAAGAACGTCGTAAAATTATTGTGAGAAAAAAAGATTTTCACCCTTATTTTTTTAAATAACCCTTAGTAATGCTACCTTGCAAGTCACATTACCAATCATAAAAAAGGTTAAAATTAACTCAAAACAAAAAAAAGCAATCTGTAAATATTTGTCGTAAAGTTTTCGTGAAAACAAAAAATTGTCGTGCTTATTTAAAAAAAAATTCTTAATGGACAGCATTACCATCCACCAAAAAGGGGTAAGATAAACTCAAAACAGAAAAAATAATCTCTAATAAATGTCGTAAATTTGTTGTAAAATTTTCGTGTAGAAAAATATTTATTTTTTTTTTTTGAAAATAATCCCTGAAAATGTTTACTTGACAGTCAAGTTAGTATTTCTGCCTTCACATAAACAATGCCAGGCCCTGGGCAAAAACAAAAAAACTTCCAATTTAATGACTAGGAATTCTAGTTTTGTTGGATATAGTTCACACTAGATATTCGTCATGAAATCTATGTTAGATGAACTGAATTTAACAAAAATTGCGTATTGACAAGGTCCTCACTAGTCAAATGATGAGTCCAAGTGAGATCGCCGGGACGAAACGCCTAAATGTTTGTGGACTAAAGGCCGTTAAAAGCTATTTTTTTTTTTTTTTGACAATTTCTTAACAATTTTTTTCTTTCACGAAAATTTTACGACAAATTTACTACAATTGTTTAAATATTTCTTTTTCTATTTTAAATTAATCTTAATCTTTTTAAAATTTGATTTTTTCTTTCGCGAAAGTTTTACGACAAAATTACGACATATATCCTTTTCTGTTTTGAGTTAATGTTAACCTTTTTTGAGAAGTGGTTAAGCCTACTTCTACACTTACAGGGTTTATTTAAAAAAAAAAAAAAAAAACAATTTTTTTACGACAAATTCACGACAGTTAAACTTATTTATTTGAACTTTTAAATTTTGAAATGTTGTTGCTTACTTAACGGACATGGATTTATATAGATTTTAGGACTTCAATTTTGGCTTCAGAATTTCCTTAATAGTACCAATAATTTCTCAAAAACTGTAAGTTTTTTTTTTCAAAAGTAATACTAACTTTACTTTATAGTGTTTTTTTTTTTTTTAGAAACCACGCAAGCATAGAAACTTGCAATAAAACTCCAAAAATTTGCTCATTTATGATGCATTTTCACAAATATTTTGTTGGTAAATTTGTGGTTTAATATTTTTTTGTTCAATGGCATTTTTTTATTTAGGGTTGTGAAAGGGAATATCACCACATTTAGAAAAAATTTTTGTTAAACATAGTATTGTTCTTGCGCCCTGTTAAAAAAAATTAAAACCTATGTATGTTCTCATTCCATGACACCGCTCCTGACTCCAACCTGTTTTACATTCCGTTTCGAGGGGGCATTAAAAAAACTTACATAAAAACTACTGTGTGTTTACATTTATAGCCTCTCTGCTATCAACATATATCACACAGATACACCAAAAAAACACGAGTATAAACAGAAACTGAAACACACATATATATGTAAATACGTATTTATTATTATATATGTATAATAATCGGCGATAATGAACCAAATGAATATTAAACACAGCCAGTGCAAACGCAAAGGATATACTTTCACGAAGGACAACAAAGTGCCGGGCCAGTCGTATCCAATTCCAATCCATTAAATTAAAAAAAAAAATACAAAATAAAAAAAGAAAATTAAAAATTAAAAATAAAAAATAAAAAAAAAAACAACAACTTTTTCTTCAGTATATTTGTACATTCGAAAGAGTGAAGACCACTGCACTGTGTTTATACACTCAGCTCAAGGCAGAGGCTTATTTTTCATCATCAGAAGAACACCACCATTTTATAAAAAAAAAAAAGTAAAAAAGGATTTCAATTTTAAAAAGGAAATTGCAACGTCGTTGTCGTGTTTCGTGTCCTTGATGTACTGTATACATATATTGAAGAACCCTATTAATGGGCGACATTTAATCAAAGGCATTTTATCAAAAAAACAAAAAACAAAAAACCCTCCAAATGACTGACATGTCACGCATTATCACGCACATACGAGTAGACTTTTCAAGGACGATACACACATAACGTCATATAACATAATACAATTTCGTGCAGAGTATTTATTTATTGTTTTTTTTTTTTTTCTTGTTCCTTTTCCTTTAAAGCAAATTTCCAAGTAATTACATGTAGGTAACTATTATTTTATTGAACCTACCTCTCTCATATAAGGAATTCCCTTTTTTCGAAGGAAGAAAAGTTGGCATAGCCACCACCACCCTATAATTAGCATATCTTTCAAAAGTTTCAGGCAACTTCTTTCTCAGTATATTCCATTTATAGAGTTGGTAGTTTGTGCAAAGGCTTTTCCTTTTCTTTTGGGGGAAAAAGGTCAAAAGCCGTGAGCAGCGCAGCGGTTAGTTGTCGTAGTTATTGTTGTTCTCATGTATAGAACTTGGTCTTTAAATACAAATTATTGAAATTCCTTGAAGGGCCGGTGACCTGCTGAGCTGCAAGCTTCCCCTAATGGAGTTCTATGATACGATAGTTTTCCAAGAGCTGCAAGTTTCAATATTCTTGGCCGCAAGTGGAAACTTTAGTTTAATTTTAACAGTGGTAAGTGGACGGACAGTGGCTAACCGAAACTGGAAAAACTACGACGCATAATGTTTGAACTTTCCAAAATATTCTCATTGAGACGGTATGGTAGAAGGTGACGGTTTTTGTTTTTTTTTTTTTTTAACTATTTTTTCTATTTAATTCAAATTTGAATATTATTTAAGTTTTGTTTGTTTGTTTATTTTTTCCGTTGATCTAATTAAATGAATTTCATTGATGACATTAATAGATTCATAATTGGAACAAATACTTTAGGGGAAGTTTTTCCTTAATATATATATATGTTCCTTTGTTTGTGTGTTTTATTTTGTTTCTGAATATATCAATGTACCCTAAAAAAAATAAGCTGAATAAAAAAAAAAAAAAAAAACAAGCAACCATTTTTAGTCAAACAGACAAAATAATAAAAATTACGGGAGTGGTTGACAAATATGGGATTTTCCTTCATCCGCCATTTAAATAAAGTTTCTGTTATTTTTTGAGTGTAATTGGAAATTTGTGAAGAGAAGTACCTACCTACATATTTTAAATGACAACAAACAATGCTTACAAAATGAGATTGAAAAAGTAAAAAAAAATTTATATAAATCAATAATACCTAATGTTTAAATTCCTTTTGTAAAGTGTTTTGGTGATTTTTTTAGTTATTCGTGTATTTCAACTTTGAAAGTGTGTCTTATTTTATTTGAAAAAAAAAAATAAATATATTCTGCTCTGTGTTTGCCCTGAAAAAATACATAATGTTTATTTTATCGATTAAATTACTGTCCACAACAAAAGATAGCAATTATTATACCACATGAAGTGATTTTATTTTTTTATAAAAAAATCTCACAGATTGTTGCAGTGGCTTTTGTTTAAAAAATAAAAAAATATTTTGTGGGATTTATATAAAATTAAAATTTATGGAATTAATTAAATAGATTTCCTGTGTAAATATATATTGAGCTTGTTTTGTTGGGTGAATTTGAATAAGTTATGGTGTATTATGTTGAGTTGCTAGGGTTGTGACGTTATTTTTTTTTTGTATTTGGTGGCCTACAAAAATGTTATAATTTATTGTTAAATTGCTATCATAAATTAATTATGGAATTTGGATTTGCAAGAAAACTTCTATATATATATTGTTTTAGGAGTTGAAAGGGCTTCTCCTTAAGTGGTTGTTTTATATAAAAGTAACAATTAATATCAAACTATTAAAAGTTTTGAATAATCCCTTGACTGCAATGAATGTTGTTGAATTGAATTGATATAAAGTCAATAAAAACACTTTATAGAAGAGAAGTAACTACACAGTTCTACAAATGTATACTTTTTTTTTGAATATCCCACAGTATGGGGAACTTATATCCCTGAGCTTTAGCTATAGCTGTAGCAGAAAGTTGAGTCTTACAGCTTCATGTTGTAGCGCTAATAAATACTACCTACATCTATACCTTTAAACTTTAACAGTGCTACGTAAGTATGCTGTTTTTTTAATATCCCACATTATGGATATTTCAAATCCTTGAGCTATTGCTGTGGAAGGAACATTAACAGCTTCATATTGCAGCGCGTTAAACTATTTCTGTGCCTTTCAACTTTAACAGTGTTACGTACATACATAGGTATAGTTCTTTTTGAATATCCCACATTATGGGGTTCTAAGATCCCAGAGCAGAAAAAGGACTTTAAAAAGTGTTTGCAGAAGCATAACGAATGCTTCAGGATGACCAATAAAAAAACTAGTTTTGTAAGATAATACATATGTACATACCCACAGTATGAACGCTGGAAAAGCTTTTCCAACATATCATGAGTATTGAAGGTATTAAATGAATCAACAATATCTAACTTCTTTTGGAGTTATAACTATTTTATAGTTGCCAAGTCGATTGTCACACTGACTTCTTTAGTGCGCTGTGTATAGCGCATAGATTTTTAAAGTCGCTCTATGTCTATTTTCAAATTCAACTAAATGACTAAAATAAATTTCAATTGAAATGAACAGAAAAGACAATAAGGACTATGTAAGAAGGAGTCTAATGATCGACTGGGGAACTATGAATATGCTGTTACTCATGTCTATCAAACTTGATGGTTAGACCCTCAAGTTTTTGCTGTTTCGTTTAAAATTTTCAATATTCGTGATATTTTTATTGCGAAAGGCTTTTCCAGCCTCTATACTGTGAGTGCCATACAAAAACTTGATATTCTGATTGTTCATCCTGAAGTGTTCAGAATGCTTATGCTTTAAAGTGTCCCTTTGGCTCGGGGATCCTAAAACCCCATATGTGGGATATTCAAAAAAAAAAAAAGGATATCTACCTTCAGTAATTGGTCTTAAAAGTCATTCAGTTTGATTAAATAGCTACGCATATTTTTTAGGAATTTTCAAAGTCGTATTGATTGTTACTACCTCATTTATGGCATATTCATAAAATTATAATGCCATCTGTAGGTCAAAAAATGAGCATTAAAGTCAATTAGTTTCAATATTAAATTACTTATCAGAGGATCATAGCATCTTATTTGTGGGATATTCAAAAAAAAGTATGCTATCGGAAATATAAAAAAAAATATAGACATATGTACATTGTACAAATTTAATTCGTTTGAATGATTGGCCCGTCATAAATTTGATTTAATACCTAAATTATAATTTTAAAGTTTTTGTCATTTTTCAGCTATAGATGATTTTATATGAATATTTTATTTTTTTTTTTTTTTAGGTTACCCGTATAGCGCATAGCGCCGCATTTTAGGGATATTGGAATAAAAAGTTGTCAAATAAAAGTTCAATACCTAATTTTTCCTAAAAATTAATCTGATTTCAGTAATTGGTTAGCTATGCGTAGATATGCAATTTTTATAAATTTTCAAAGTTTTTTTTTCCTTCACTCAAGTTCTGGCTTTTTCATTCAAAACCTTCAATATTCATAATAGTATAGTGTAAAAACCTTGCAGCCTTTACTGCAAGTGTAACATCTAAGAAAATTTTTTTTTCGATTAGAAATCCTTCTAAACACTTCTAAAAGTGGTGTTATGGGCTTCGGGATCTTAAAACCTCGTTTATGGGATATTCAAAAAAATTATAAGGCCATGTTAAGATCAGAGAAAGGGGCCAAAAAAGATCAGTCAGTTTCAATAATTGGCCCGCAATAGGCCAATTTTTATGAACTTTTAATTTTTGTTTAATATCCCTCATTAGGGGATATTAGTACATCATGTATGGGATATTCAAAAAAAAAAGTATGCTAGCTGAAATATCAGTAAAATGTGACTTGATTTAAGTAATTGGCCAGCTACATATAAACTTTATTTAATAAAATTTTAAAGTATTTTTTCTCATTGGGGATATTAACACGTTCTTTGTGGGATATTCGAAAAAATATGTCACTTGATTTTTATTATTTGCTTGAAAAGAAATCAGTTTGTTTGAATAATTGGTCAGCCAACTGATAACTTTTTATGAATTTTAAAGAAAGTTATCCTATAGAAGATGTTAGCCACGCATTTGTGGGATATTTAAAAAAGTGTTGCCACTTTAAAGTATAATAATTCGTAAAATAAATTAACTTTGTTTCAGTTATAAATTGTCCAGCCGTAGGAAAAAAAGAAAAACAAACCATAAGATTCTTGTATAATGTTTATAGCTCGAGAAATCAAGAATAGACCCAGACGACACTATACCTGAATACATATACACAGAAACTCTCTTATCCGAGATCAAGAAAATTAAAAATTAAATAATTTCTTCTTCTGTGAAATTTACATTTTCTCGCTTACAATGAAATCAAAGCTAGGACTTTATCTATATAACAAATTCCAATAAAATTGTTCTACCCTTCAACTAAACAATTCTTATAATTAAAAATAGAACTTCTCATTCCAGACCTCAAGGGAGTAGTAAAATGGATCGTTACGAAAAACTCAGTCGTTTGGGTGAAGGCTCTTATGGAGTTGTCTACAAATGCCGTGACCGAGATACTGGTGCACTGGTAGCTGTCAAACGTTTTGTCGAATCCGAAGATGACCCAGCTATTCGCAAAATCGCCCTTCGTGAGATTCGTCTGCTTAAAGTATGTTTAACAATCCAAAAGCTGCAACTCCTTTTCGCATCATATCAACATAACCTATCCTTGTCCCCAGCCATCTATCATTTGTCCAATGGCACAAAAACACAAACACACACACACGCGCATCCTTACGCTTATTCTTCTTTACAGAATTTAAAACACCCCAATCTAGTGTCACTTTTGGAAGTGTTCCGGCGAAAGCGCCGTCTACATCTGGTTTTTGAATTTTGTGAACTCACAGTGCTGCACGAGTTGGAACGTCATCCCCAGGGATGTCCGGAGAATCTCACCAAACAAATCGTATACCAAACCCTACACGGTGTAGCATATTGTCACAAACGAGGATGCCTGCATCGTGACATCAAGCCGGAAAACATCCTTCTCACTGCACAGGGTCAAGTTAAATTGTGTGACTTTGGATTTGCGAGGATGCTGAGTATGTGAATATGGCCGGGGATTCCCGCGTTGACGGTTTAATTTTAACCATTGTTTGTGTTGTTTTTTGGATTCTTTTGCATACATATATAGGTCCTGGCGAAAACTATACGGACTATGTTGCTACGCGATGGTATCGAGCTCCGGAATTGTTAGTTGGGGATACACAATATGGGACACCAGTGGATGTCTGGGCGATTGGATGTCTCTTTGCTGAGTTGGTGCGTGGCGAAGCATTATGGCCAGGACGCAGTGATGTCGATCAGTTGTACCTAATTAGGAAAACATTGGGTGATTTACTACCAAGGCACATACAGATATTTGGACAGAATGAATATTTTAAAGTAGGTTTGCATCTCATGCAGTGTTTTCATTTCATTTCTGTGTGTGTGTGTGTGTTTGTTTTTTTGGGCATGTGTTTAAGGATTTCTCTTTATATTTATACACGATGTGTATATAGGGTATAACCCTTCCTGTTCCACCGACTTTGGAGCCACTGGAGGACAAAATGCCAAGTAAAGCGCTACACAATCCACTGACTATAGATTTTCTAAGGGTATGTATACATTAATGTTTATGATATGTATTGTTTGCTTAAGGTTTCGTGTAGTTTAGGAGCTAGTTGGTTAAGGTCGAAAGCACTTAATAACGTATCATTGATTTATTTATTAAAGCTGAATTTCAATTTGACATTAAGTTAAATACGAGTAGGTACAGCTAATAGGTGGATTTTCTAAAAAATCACATACCCAGTAGATAATTAAAGTTAAAGTGTACTTAAATACAAATTCTAAAATTCCTAATTACGCAGGTTAAAAAAAGAAAATATAAAAAAGGGGGTGGCAGTGGGTGGATTCGATTAAAACCACTTTCTAAACCTTCCTCCCACTTTTATTAAAACAACCTGAAAATTTCATACAACTAAGTAAAATGGTTTCCTAGATTACAGGTTCGAAGAGAAGCATTTCTTTTTTACATATGTATATCAAAGATGGGCGTGGAAGTGGGTGGAAAAAATCATGCATATCATCTTTCAAATTTAAGAAAACTTTTTTACAACTTTTTTCTCTGTATAAGAATGATAAGTTAGGAGAATACTCATATTTTAAGAAAAGAAGGCGTTGCAGTGGGCGTGTTTTATTAAAATCACCTTTTAAATCTTTATCCCACTTTTATTTAAAAATTCCAAAAATCTCATACAAATAGGTAGAGGGGTTTCCTAGATAGATTCAACGACAAGCATTTTCTTTTCACATATATACATAGATGGGCGTGGCAGTGGGTGGGAGAAATTATGAATATTATTCCTTATGTTTTAGAGAGTAAAATAAAAAAATTAAGGTTTCTATCGAGGTTTTTCAAAAAAATTCAAATGTAGGAAAAGTGGGCGTGTGTAGAGGGCAGAATTCTAAAGCAAAAATAAAACTATTATGGTTTAAGTTCAAGAGAGCTCAATTATAAAAGTGCACATTTCTATTGTTATGTATGTCTAAAACATGTATAAATCTTGAATAACAGTAGGCGTGGCTGTGGGCGAATTTTCAATTAAATCATCTTTTACACTACAAAGTGCTTGCTCTAAAAAATTTAATATTTTGTTTTAAACAAGATTAAAAAATCAAATATAATAAAAATTGGCGTGGTAGGAGGCGAATGTAACTAAAATCTAAGGGAGCAGAAAAAAATAATTATCTACGCATATCTATTGTTTTAATCTTGAGTTATGGTCGCGACCTCATATAAAGATCCCTTAAAAGAAGCTCTTAAGAAAAGTAGGCGTGGTACTGAAAAAAAGGTGGTGCCTTTTTTTTAATAATGAACTCCAAAAGAGGTAAAATAAACTCAAAATAAAAAGGAATTGTCGTAAATTTGTCTTTAATTTGTCGTAAATTTGAAGTAAATTTTTCGTAAGTTTGTAGTAAATTTATCGTAAATTTGTAGTAAATTTGTCGTAAATTTTTATTAAATATGTCTCAAAAAACATTTTTTCGCGATTTTTTTTTTTAATTCCAAATAATCTCAACATTGTATTCCATCATTACTACAGCTTTGATTTGCTGTATTTGTTGCCATATGTGATTATTTGGTATGGAATTTGTTTAAACAATTGTCGCTCGATTTCTTTAAATATTTGTGTCAAAACATAATTTTCACGCCCTTTTTTCTGAAAAAAACCTAAATCCATTTAATCTGAAAAAAAAGAACAAAATTAGATTTTTTCAACAATTAATTGATTTTTCGAAAGTATTAATTAATCAACTGGTCTTTGCGTAAAAATTGAAAATTTTATTCGATTTAATTTAAATATATTTTATTTTAATTTTTTGTTTAATTATTTTTTTTTTTTGTATTTATTTCTCAGAAATGTATCGATAAAGATCCAGCTAAACGATGGTCATGTGAAAAACTCATAAAACACTCTTACTTCGATGATTATATTGCAAAGCAACGTGAAATGGAAGCAACGAGTTCATTACAAGATTCAAGACACCACCACCGTGACAAATCAAAGGTTTTAGATTTTGTTAAGAATTTTTCGAATTCAAAAGTAAAATTATACTAATTTTTGGGCATGTTTTTTATTCATCATATTTTTTTTTTCTTTTTTCCTTTCTCTCTTAAATATTTTTTTCTTTATATCCCTTAAAAAATATAGACTTCAAATACATCACTACCTATGCTGCCTAGCACCACACAGGAATATGTGAAATTACAGCCAATTAAAAATAATAATCTTCATCGAACAGAACATCATTTGCCGACAATATAGAATAGACTTGGACCTCGGTAGTAAAAATTAAGATTTAAGAGAAAAAAAAATAAAAAAAAACAAAATTTTTTTACGTGTCGTGCTTGTGAAATGTAAATTATTTTAAGATATATTTAAAATAAAATAAGATGTATGGTAAATTCGATTTTTTACAATTTTATTTTGTTGGTAAAAAAAAACATGATTATAATGATGATATGTTCAAAAGTCAAAAAAGGTAATTAAATTTCTTTATTTTTTTGTAACAAAATTATTTGTTACGATTTTTAAATGTAATATTGTTTAAATTACTAACAAGCGTCGGATAAGAATTTTTTTAATAAAATCGGTTTTGCCATTAAATAACAAAGATATTCGTGAATATCCCAAAAATAGGGTTATTAGCTCAAGAAGTTTTAAAATTCCATTTCCGCTGTTAGATTTTGAAATGAAATATTATTTGAAATACTAAAAAGGGTCAGATAGGAAATTTTTCAACAAAATCGGTTTTGCCATTAAATTACAAAAATATTCGTGAATATCTCAAAAAATAGGGTTTTTAGTTCGAGAAGCCTTAAAATTCAATTTCCGTTCTTAGATTTTAAAATGCAATAATATTTAAAAATTTTTTAACAAAATCGGTTTTTGCCATTAAATTACAAAGATATTTGTGAATATCCCAAAAATAGGGTTATTAGCTCAAGAAGCCTTAAAATTCCATTGTTGTTAAATTTTGAAATGCAATATAATTTAAACGGTCTTGCCATTGAAAAAATATTTTCATGAATATCCCAAAAATAGTGTTATTCGATTAAGAAATCTTAAAAACAATTTCCCTTATACGATTTTCTTGACAAAAACCCGAAATGCAGTATTATTTCATTTACGTCAGACCAGCATGAAATTTAATCAAAAATATTATTATTATTATTATTCAAAAATAGTTGGACCCATTTTCGGGAAATTAAAAAAAAAAAAAACATTTTCTACACGAAACCATTACTTTTCCTATAGACCAAGTTAAAGAAGAAGGTAATCATGAAAATTTGGAATGCTTTTGAGTTTATTGTCTCGACTCAGTTATTTGTGTAAAAAACTATAACTCTTCATAGCATTCCAATGGTAAGGCTGAACCTAATAGTATTTGTTGATTAAATTTAACATGCACCCAATTCTGCATTGAAACAAATCTTGACTTGATTCCTTGAAATATTTCTCTGTTGTGAAAATATTTATCTCCCATGATGTTAAAGAAGCTTCTCTAAGAGATTAATTGCATAAACGACCCCATCACACAGGTTCTTATACATATATGTACCTTCGGAATCCATCTAATTGAAATCGAGATACGAAGAAAGAATGAAAAGAAAAAAAAAAACAAAGGAAAGGAAAGGAAAGCCTTACTGAAATTTCAAATATCCTGGAAATCTATCTCTCCAGCTATTTCTTGCAGGTGCTGCTTTTAGCCGCACCAAAGCACTGCCAATGAACATTAGTGGCGTATAGTTTGGTTCGCACATACCATTCGAAAAAAAAAAAATGAAAAGAAAATTGCATCAAGAAGAAAAACACCTGCATCAGCTTCCTCCGTTCTAGCCAGGTCTGCTTGCCAGACTGCCAGACTGTGCTGCAGTGATCCATCAGTAGTCAGGTAAAAAGTCGTACGTTTCAACGCCTTCTTTGGAATTCTCACACATCTTTCGGTGAATTGGTTTCATTGCGGCTGCTGCTGTTGATGCTCCTGCAGCAAGGAGCAGGAGTTGCAATTCTGGTTTCTTTTTTTTTTATTTCTAGAGTCTGTGCCCTATACCAATAGATACCACCCGATTTTCACCACGTTCGTTCGTCTTCGCTGCGTGATTCCTCATTCTGTCTGCATTTTGGCCACACAGCAGTGGTGGTGGAGAAAACACAGTGGTATATATATGCGAGCAATGTTCAATAGAATCTCTTCTGCTTGCGTGGATAAGAAGAAGAAAAATGGTTTTGCACATCCTTTCACGAATGAAATGCTTTCGCTACGTGACATCGATTAGGTTCGAATTTACATCTTATTTAAAGTTAGAAAAACAAAAAAAAAACGCCACCGTCATCGTCGTCGTTGTTGTCATCGTTATATTGACGCACCCGCCAGAAAAAGAGGATTCTTCAGCATAAATGTTATACCGTTGTCGTCGTCGCTTAACATAGGAATGCAGAATATGTGTTCTTTTATCAAATTGGCGGCTTATATTGCCTAGATCTCTGTAATAAGTGTGTATGTATCTTGAAGGTAATTTAAAGTTGAGAACTCCTGACAGCATCATCAGTTTGCCAATCAATTGGCCTTCTTTCATTCATTTTTAGAAGAGATATACCACCTTAACGACGTTGTGGTAGGTAAGATATGTGGAATGCTAATTTGTCTTACAGAAGTTATATATGGAGTGGAGGTAGTAGAGTTCTCCGATGACAGTATCATTATAAATTGTTATATAGCTGGAGTTTCCTATTTCATTTGTCATGGTAATAGACGTTGTAGTCTTTGCTCGTCGTCGATGGAATATAATTGAGATGAAAATAGATGAAGATGTTCCTGTTTTTTTTTTTTTTTCTCAAGGAAAAAAGCTATTAATGGTTTACAATCAATATTCTCAATATCCATGTGCGTGGGGAAAGCAGTAGTGTTGGCTCTAAATGTATTTTTTCAAATTTTACTTAAACTTTTACACGATAGCTGCTTGATTTTTGTTATTCCCAAAGGTCATTAAATGGTCTTTAAAGGTCAACTGGTTTCAGTATCTAATTATAGTCAGCTACATAATGTATATCCAAAATTTTGCTATTTCTTTAAAAAAAAAAAAGAATAACTTTAAATTTTAATATCTGAGCATATATATTAAGTACTTGCTGCCTCATCGATTTTTTACTTGCTCTATAGGTTAAGTATTGGTTTTGTGTAAAAAACGGGTTTATTCAAATTTTCTCGAAAACGGCTCGATCGATTTTGATTAAACTTCTTTCGTACATGTAAAACAAAAGAAAATTGAATAATACAGCATTTAGGGTTTTTGGCATAATGGAAATGGAGGTTTAAGGTTTGAACGAATAACCCTATTTTTGGGATATTTACGAATAACTTTTCAATGGAAAGACCAATTTTGTTAAAAAAATTTCCACTCGATGTTTTCAAGTAATTTAAAGAATATTGCATTTAAAAATCTAACAAATACTTTTGTTATAAACTGTATTTCAGTTTTTTGTCAAAAAATTCACAAAACAAAAACGGAGTTTTAAGGATTTTTGATCGAATAATATCTAAGGGGATATTCACGAATATTGTTTTAAGGCTGATTTTGTTTAACAAATTTTCCACCCGATGCTTTTAAGTAATTTAAACAATATTGAATTTAAAAATCTTACAAATAATTTTATTGTAACATACAATTTTTAACTTAACATGTTTCATATTTAAACGGAAAGACCGATTTTTTGTTTTAAAATTTCCACCCCATGCTTTAAAGTAGCTTAAACAGTTTTCATTTTAAAAATTTAAAAAATAATTTTATTATAAAATGCATGTTAAGTTTTTGCTAAAAAAATCGGAATAACGGAAATGAAGTTTTAAAGTCTTTGAAGCAAATAACCTTATTTTTGGGATATTCACAAATATCATTTTAATGGCAAGACCAATTTTGTTAATTTTATCTATCCGATGATTTTAAGTAATTTAAACAATATTGTTTTCAAAAATGTAACAAATAATCTCTAATTTTGGGATATTCACGAATATTTTTTTAATAAAAAAAACAATTTTTTAAGCTTTTTTTTATCCCATGATTTTAAGTAATTTAAACAATATTTTGTTTTAAACTGTATTTTAGGTTTTTGTCAAACAATTCACATAACGGAAATGGATTTAATAGGTTTTTGATCGAATTACCCTATTTTTGGTATATTCACAAATATTTTTTTAACGACAAGGCTAATTTTATTAATTAAGAAAATATTGGATTTAGAAATCTAATTAATAATTTCATTATAAACTGCATTTCAAGTTTTCGCCAAAAAATTTGCATATCAAAAATAGGGTTTTAAGGTTTTTTAAACGAATAACCTCATTTTTGGGACTTTCACGAATCTTGTTAATTGCAAAACCGATTTTGTTAAAATTTTCCTATCTGATACTTTAAAGTAATTTAAAAAATATTGCTTTTAACCATCTAACAAATAATTTATTTATACCTAATCAAAAAAATAAAGAAACTAAATTAACTATTTTACCATTTTTTTACTTTTTTTTTTTTTTTCAAAATGTAACTTCGTTAATGTTAACTACAAGAGTAAGTTGTTATTATCTAGTCGTGCATATTTCAATACACTTCATGATTCAGAAACTTAAATGCATTTACCTTTAAATTGTTGAGTTAGAAAATACTAAAAACAAATATTTTTTGATAAGATTGTTTAAGAGGTAAGAAAATATTTACTAACATAATTTTTTTGGGAAATGCAAACTTAGCATTTATAGTAAGTAGCTATAATAAACCTTCCCCCATATAATTGCAGATAAAAATCCTTTTTGATTTATTTATCTTTGTCAAATAGTGCTAAAAAAGTATATAATAAATACGTGCGTGGTTATTTTGTGCGTAGGTAGTAGGTACACTGCAACTGCACGTATAAACTCAATAAAATAATATTCCTTGCAAAAGATTGTTTTATTTATTCTGAAAGGACAATAATGATCGACCATCATGCGTTGTTGTCGTCGTCGTTGGGAGGATATAAAGGGAATAGAGTAGGTATACACATTATAATGTCGTAATGCACTTTTCGTGTTTAACTTTAAAGTGGTATTTACGGCCGAGTGTATCACGTAAACATTTTATGGTTCACATGCATATATAAAAGTCTACGTGTGTAAAGAGATTTTTTTTTTCTTCTTATATTTACACAATAAGAGTATACCAAACTGACGACGACGATGTATGGCATATATGTATGTATACAGAGAAGTTGCATGCTTGCAAACTTTATATCTTGAGTGTTTCATTCAATTATCTGAGTTTTTCTTTTGAAGGATAATTGTATTTTTATGTGTGCAATTTTTTTTTTTGTCTTTCTATTTGACCACATAAGAGAAGCGCACTTTATGCTAATGGGGACATACTTAGCTAGGACAAATAAAGCAAAGGCTTCATATCTAACAATATCAAGTTAGATGTGATTACTTAAGGTTGGTATTGAGTGTTTGTGGCGAAAAAAAAATTACTCTTAGATTAGAAGTTAAAATAAATGTCAAGATAATTGAAAGTTTTTATAGGCACTTTCATGTCATCGTAGCATTTTATTTATTTAAAAAGTTTATTTTAGATACAAAAAAAAAAAAAAAAATGTGAAGTTTTTACATTTATGTATGTCATTTTCAGGATTCCCAAAAAAAAAAAAATAAACATATGTAACTTTTAGGAACATAAACGTGTTAATATGATTTTTCAAATGAGTCAGTAAAAAATACCCATGTGAATTAAAAATCACTTTACAATAAACAAAACTGCACCGCGCAGACTATTTTTGTCTGAAATTTGTTTGGGTAGCATATGAAATGTGTTAAATATGTAATTTTGAAATTAGCTAGGGATCGATCTGGCTGGAAGAACTTATTGCTTGAGGCCATAGTCGATCCTGGACTGTAAGCGTCATCAAAAGTAAAGTAAAACAATTTTTTCCCAAAACAATGTTTGCAACAAAATTAATTTAGAAATGTAAAAAAATACAAATTTGAGATTTTGAAAATTTAAAAAAAATACCTTATTTAAAAAAAAATTGTTGTATTTTAAAAATATAAAAAAATTTGGTAAAAAAAATGGTGCTCGACCAAAAACGGCGTGATCAAAAAATGACGTGCGCAAAAAAGGCGGGCCCAACATCGGGAATGATTTTTAAGGGGCGTGATCTTAAAGTAATGTTGCCTAAAATAGGGCATGTATGAAAAGGGGCATAGGCTAAATTGGGCGTGTCCTTCAACAGCGTGGCCAAAAAGTGGACGTCACCCATAAAGGGTATGATTTTAAAGGGCCATGGAATGGCCCTAGAGAAATTGCATTGCCAAAAAAATGGACGTCACTAAAAAAGGGCATGATTTTAAAGGAGCGTGGCCTTAAGGAAATGTTGCCTAAAATAGGGCGTGTCCAAAGAGAAGTATAGCCTAAATCAAGAGTGTCCTTGAAGAGCGTTGCCAAAAAATGGACGTCACTCAAAAAGGGCATGATTTTATACGGGCATGGCTTTAGGGAATGTTGCCTAAAATAGGACGTGACCAAAAATAGGCATAGCCTAAATCAAGCGTGTCCTTGAAGATCGTGGCCAAAAAAATGGACGTCAGCAAAAAAGTGCATGATTTTAAAAGGGCTTGGTTTTAAAGGAATATTGCTGAAAATAGTGGATGTAAGTCATGCAAAGGAAGTGTCAACAAAAAGCTTGTGACTGAACAGGGTCATAGCTTAAATTAGACGTTGCCCAAATTGGGGGGTGTGGCAAAAGGCCTAAGAAGGGCCACGACATTGTCGAACAAGTGAATTTCTATCCAACAATTGAAAAAAAAGATGAATTACGATATTTCCTCCAAAACCAAAGCTTCGTATGAGATTGCGGTTCCTAAAAGTTAATGTTATATGTACATATTTTCAAGATTTTGGTCAATTTTAATCCAGCCCTAAAAAATACGCACAACTTGATCGCACCCCGTTTTTTTTAATAGGTAGGAATTTTTTGACACCCAGCAATAATTTGTAAATTTAATAACAGAACAACCAACAAAACACTGTCTTACTACCAACTAATTTTGTGAAATGTGCAGATTTCACTTGAAATCCCATTTAAAGAAATCGCTATGGGAAGGGGCAGATATACAACAGACTTAGTCAAAAACTGGTAAAATGAAACCCGAGAAAAAATTGCCCTATAAACGGTTTTTTTAAATATAAATGGTCCAAACTGAAACTGGTTATAGGCCAGGTCAAGACCTCTCAGAATTTAGTAACTTGTCCATTCCGAATCTCAACGGTTTTGGAGTAACGGCTGTTTTTTTTTTGAAATTTCGAAAAACCTCTACTTTGAATTAATTTTTTGATCACCCTGTCCATAATTGATTTTTGTTTTTTTTTTTTTTGTTAATTTTTGTACTCACATATTAAGACCAACTTTGTGAATTAAAATATTTTTGATATACTGCACCTTTTTGCTCAAAATTAATTAATAGATAATTTGACATTTTGATCAAACCTGTCTTTTTACTCCAATTTTTAAAATTTTTAAATTTAACATTTTCTCTCTTAACTTTCTTAAAATCTGTTTTAAATTTATAAAAGCTCTTGACATTTCTCAATATTTTTTTTACGAATACAAAGAAACTTAAGACGCACTTAATCTTGGATTATCCTTTTCAAAAATGGAATGAATCTATTTTACCTGTATACAAGTTCCTTTATCCTTTTTCCAAACAAACAAAAAAAATAAAAAAAAATCTACTTATGTACCTACTCTTCATCTGTTTTTTTTTTTTTTTTAAGGAATTCTCCTGACTTATTTTTTCAATTTATTCAAAGTGAATTTCAATATTTAATGTGTTTACACACATTCTTAGGTGATGTCCTTCTGAAAATGACGGAAGTCATATTATTTTCAGCGAAAAAAAAAAATGTAAACAGCCGGTGAAAATTTGTGGGTGGTGGTGTCGAGGTCGACGGCAGGTAATATGGTGGTGGCTGTATCAGAGTTGGCAGCAGTTGTTAAGGTATATATATATATATATACATATCTACTTTCACATCCGACAACTTAAAACACTTTACATGCCTCCTTATTGCTTCAACAATAATACTGCCAACGCCAATTCTCATGGCATCCAGACAAGACAGTCGAATTCTCTATAATTCCATTTGACTTGAATAACATCTGTCAGATACTTTCATTATTGATATGAAATGGCAAACAGACATCACACATTCAGATCCACCATCATGTATAGGTATTCTGTATAGAATGAACTTGAACAGGCAGTTGAGAGACAGCAGGCAGCAGGTATATCTACTCCATACCTACCTACATATATATAAATAGCCTCGTACTGACTTCTGAGCTGAGCCAAGAGTTTCATTTCATTCGATAATTTGATTGTTCCTCTCTGCCTGATTTGGATGCATATTCGAAAAACCTTCTTACTCACAGGGAGCAAAATAATCTCTTAGATTCCGCTTATACCCAACCAAATAGATGGAAATTCCTACATCCTTTATATATATACCTACATGTTTTTACACAAATAATATACAAACGAACAAAAAAAAAAAATACAGAAAATCAAATCAAATATCCTGGAGGTGTTTTTCTCGAATTTAGAAACGAAATTGAGATTAAATTGCTGCTCAGGAGCATTGGCTTGGCATATATCCTTGCAGCAGCAGCAGCAAATCCACAAGCTGCAGACTAAGCGGAGGAGTAATAATTCAATGCAAAATAAATTCACAATTGATTGTAGGGATTGAATCGAAATTGAAGGAAGTAGGTATAGAAAAATAGAACTTTTTTTGTGTAATGGAATTTGTTTGTGTGGTTTTGTTTTTTTTTTTTTTACCTTGGATGATATTATGATGGTGTTGTTGTTGTTTGTTGAATTGATATTTCTGTTTGTATAGGTCTCGAGTGGATTTAGGGGTGGGTGGTGTTTTTTTTTTTTTTTTTAGGTTTACCAAGCTCAAGTGAAATTTATGAATAAATAACTTTTATATAAATTACAATTACAGAAAAGTGATAGGCTTAGTTTAAGCAGAGGAATTTTATACTTGGCAAGATATGGTAAATGTGTGTCTAGTGGGAATTCTTTTTTTTTAAGGTTGGTAGATATGTATGTATACCATAAGAACGTTGACGATTTTAATAATGCACGAAATAAAAAAATAGACAGCTAAAGAATAAATGTTTTTTTTTGTATATCAATAGCAGATCTATAAATTTGATATTTCTCACCCCCAAAAATATATTTTTTTTTTAATATTTCTTGAACAAAATTGAAGCATTTTATACTTGGGGACTTGAATAATAAATTAATTGCGTGAAAATATACAATTAGTTGATTTTTCAATCATATATCGTCCGTCGCCTTTCTGTCAAAACTTCGTAAGTCGTGCGTCTATGCGTCCAACTGTAGTGTGAGCCAGAGCCTAAACGGGGGGACCAATTTGCTTAAAATTTGCATTTTCATGTGATTCCCAAGAATAAAAATTAGATACTGTCTAACTATTTTCAAATTGGTGGAAATATGCTTTATTTAATAAAAATAAATATCACATTATTCACGGTTAAGACAACCTACTCTTGTGACTAAGTTGGGCAGCTATAAGACGACAATAAACAAGGGTTTTGAACACATTTCCAAAGTTGGACAGTTGTCTAAAGTTAGACAATAAGACCAGATTTTTGGTATTTTCGAATTATCTCGGAAACGCCCATGTAGTAGAAAAAGCGATTTAAAAATAAAATGCATGACTAGGTCACATGAACTTGCTCTTATGACCATCACAATGTGATTTTTAAAGTATGCATGGTACTTACTTTAGATTGAAAAATTGTTAAAAATCAATATAATTAGAAATAAATTTACTAAACAACTTGTTGTTCTTGTTCTTGTATCGAATTTTTAAAAAATAATCTTTAAAATTATTTTAAAAATCCAAAATTTGTTTTTTTGAAAAAATTGATATGCAATATATTAAAATATTTAAATATTTAAATTTATAACAAGCTCTTGTCTTACAAACAATTCAACAGGTAATGAGATATTCGAAAACCAAAAAAATGGTTCTATGGAGAGATACCATATTTAATCGATAAATACATTATTTTGTTTAATGGTAGATTATACTAATTTAAGTTCACATAAACATTTTAATCAAAATCGTAACAACCATTTTTAAGAAAAATGAGATTTTCTATACCGTGTTTTAAACCCTTGTATGGGAGGTGCCGTTATTTTTGGTCACGAGAATAAGTTAGATAATGTTAAAAAACTGCTAAATGCCAAGTTTAATAAAAACCGATCGAATCGTTTTCGAATTATTAGTTCTCAAAAAAAAAATTTGCTTTTTTAAAAAATCAAAAAAAAAAAATTAGGAAAATTTTAGTACCTATGTATGTCTACAATATTTTTAAAACTTTTTGAAAGATTTTCTATAAAAAAAAATTTGTGAATATTAGTTGTCATTTTTGAGAAAATCGAAAATGAACAAAATGGGTCTATGGTTTTTCTATTGCCCCCAAAAAAGACAAATCTGTGTGCGGTTTCCCTTCTGTAGAAACAATGCAACTGAAACCAGTATGTGACGTGCTGGTAAGAGAGCACGCTTTGTTACTGTTTGATCATGTTCTTGTAGTACTTTCGGTTGCTGAGTAATTCGCGTGGTCCATATTTGCCCCGTGATCCAACTAGCTCCACTCTACCGTACAATACTTTTTGAAATCTTTTCTATAAAAAAAAATGTTGAAAATCAGTAGAGCTTTTTTGAGAAAGTAGAAAATCAAAAAATGGTTCTGTGGGAGGTACCATTAATGCATAACCATTTTTCCGAAAACAGAACAGAACAGAAAATTACTGGATTTTTTTTTTAAAGGGGGCACGATTTTGAGAAAAATAAGATTTTCAAAAATTTGGAAAAAAAATTTGTACGGCAGATACCGTTATTTTTAGTCTAAAAATAAAATGAAAAAACGTGTCGGCGGATTGCCTAAAAACCACTAGGTACCAAGAATTTAAAGAAAATCGACCTACCCTTTTAGGTTGCAGTCGAAAGGACAGGACAGACAGAATTGCGAGACACACTTTTTTTCGACTACGCTATCATCGTTATGTCAAATTTGATCAAAATCTCGAGTTCGATTTTTTTTTTCGAATCCATAACTTGCCATATACATATATTATATACATATAGTTCCTAAATATATCGCAAGTAAAAAATGTACATTTCAAACGAAAATTTAAAAACCATATTTGAATTTTACAAAATTAATTTCAAAAAATTGTATAGAGTTATTTAAATATAAAAATTAAAAACAAATAAAATAAAAACTAGTCCTCCGGGATTTAAGCAACTCATAATCTGAAGTACATACATACATTACATATGTATGTATTTGCAAAAAAAAACTTGTTCCAATAGCTTGTCAGCCACTGCCAAAGAATGGGGACGTGAGAAGGGTGTATCCTTTTTTTAGATGGCGCGGCAACTTGAAAGTTTTATCAATCGGAGTATTAAAATGAGTTATATCCAAACAAGTACAGAAAAATGAAGTGACCAATCAAAAAAAAAAATTGGTTATTGTCGACTGTAAAGAAATTTTAAGTCAAACAACAACTGTATACTTGTTGAATGTTGAAAAATGTTGAAAAATGTTGAAAAATGTTGAAAAATGTCTGCTGAACCCTCATGAACATGGGATGTCAAATGGAACAATTTTGCTTGTTCATAAATCCATTCAGTCAACATTATGATGAGCTGCACTGAATACAATTACTGCATAAAAACAGGGTTCAGCTTCAAGCTGCTTTGGAACACAATTCGAGATAAAAACTAAAAAGTATGATTTTTTATTAAATTCATCGGTCTAAAAAAAACACCCTCTAACATCAAGCCATAACATCAACTTTTGCTTAAAGAAGAGTCTTCGTGAACACATAAATGATGAGCAGTCAAAGGCAAAATAAATGCAGACTATCGATACAAAATTTTAATCCACACAAACACTAAACTAACATAAAAATATTAAACATTATAAATAAGTATAACCAAACAATCTTATCAGATAGTTTTTAAAGCTTTTACTTACGATGACGTAACTTGACAAAATGTATTGCCAAAAATGTCTTAACCATAAATTTTCTTGGATAGTCAATTTTTCTTATTTGTGGTTCTGTGGTAATCATTACCATATATGTAAATACCTATAGCTCTCTAAAGTAACTTGGTCGTAATTTTTAGCCCAAAAGAAATTAATCTAAGATGAAAATTATTTTTCTATCGAAACTAAAATAATTCATTATTTCTTTTCGATATTCTTCCGATGAGGATACAAAATTTTAAGAAAACACCACCAACACAAAATGAAGCAAGTGTCTCCCCTGGGAGCTATTAGGACGACTTTCCCAACTATAGGAACTTTATAATACAGAAGAAATGAAAAGACACAGTTTTTCATGTCTCAATAGCAGCAGCATCACAATTTTTAATCCGTTATTTCGCAAATAATTCTACATAGCACTTTTTATTATTTTATACCATCTTGTACCTACTTTCTCTCGTTTACATTCTCGCTTCCTTGTACCTATACCTACGCGATGATAGTTTTGGATGAAGATATTTTATAAAATATAATTCCTGCATCCTCTCCTGTCCACTGGTATGTAGACCAAAAAAAAAAACAGAATAATAAAGATAAAAGGATGAAACAGTAGTTATATATAGTAATGCCCTCATAGAAAGGATAGGATAAGGTAATTCAAAAAGGCTACTTTCTTATAGTGCCACACTCTCGCTTGCGTGCGCTCCTGTCATCTGAAGGATAGGTATGTATATATACAAAACTTGAAGAAAAAAAAGGAATTGGAAGGGAGCCAGAGATGAGTCTGAGTCTTCAAAGAGGTTATTATATAGATAATATCTTACAATTAAGATCCCCCGTTGAAATAGAGAGAAAGTATTCTTGCAAAAAGCCGTTTATAATTATAATAATCCCGAAATCTTTCAAGTGCAAGCGAAAATCCTAAAGAAGCACAATATTCCATCGTCTATATATATTTATTCTGTATATCTAAGTTACAGAGCAGACATGAATTTCAAAAATTATTTTATAATACAAAGCTATAAAAGAGCTAATGCATATTGTTCTTTTATACGTCACAGCAAGTATTCGATGACGCATCATGCAATGAAGGAGGCAAAAACTCTTACAATTATCATACCTATACATATATTAAAAGCAGAAGGTTATCTGCAAGAAGGCGGGTTCTTAGTTGAATTCAATTAAAATGAAAAAGGGAATCTAAACTCATGCCGATGCACCACCTCTACCAAATTCATCTTCTGAAAAAATTTTGATTTTTTTTGGTTTAGCAGATGAAATTTTATCACAAGTAAGGTGCCATTTATAGATATCATTGAAACACATAGTTGAAAAATTGCTATTCTAATTTTGGGACAGACGCTTAAGAAAGCTAAATCAGTCATTATTTTGATGCCAAAATAAAATTTATGAATTAAAAAATTATTTTATTTAAAAAAAAAAAATAAATAAAATGCATGACTGGGTCGCAAAATCTTCCCCCAGAAGTTCAAAGTTAAGTTTTTAATAAAAATAAAAATTGCATTTAAAAAATCGTGGAAAAGGTCAAAAATTTCAAAATTTGTCTTCTTAAAAAGTGGGTATACATGTCTAAAAAATTGTTAAAAATGTCTTGAAAATAATGGGTGATTTTTTAAGAGGTTTAGAACTTTTTTTAAAAAAAAAACACAAAAAATTCGAAAAAATGAATGAAATATTTATTTGAATCGATAGTTTGAACCTTGCAATTTAATGTTTAAAGATAATTTCATGCAAATGTTGACCGCGGCTGCGGCTGCGTCTCAGGTAGCCCATCCGCTGAGTCCAATTTTGGCATACTCTTTCACACATATCGGCCGGTATCTCACGAATGAATGCATGGATGTTGGCTTCCAGTGCGTCAATCGAAGCGGGCTTGTCCCTATAGACATTAGCCTTGACATACCCCCACAAAAAATAATCTAATGGTGTCAAATCGCACGATCTAGGCGGCCAATTGACCGGCCCGAAACGTGAAATTAACTGTTCACCAAACTCGCCTCGCAATTGCGCCATTGTTTCGCGTGCTGTGTGGCATGTGGCACCGTCTTGTTGAAACCACATATCATGCAAGTCAAGAACTTCCATTTCGGGTAAAAAAAAGTTTGTTATCATCGCTCGGTAGCGTTCACCATTGACAGTAACGCTGCGATTCGCATCATCTTTGAAGAAATATGGCCCAATAATGCCGCCGGCCCATAAACCGCACCAAACAGTGGCTTTTTCGGGATGCATTGGTAGCTGTTGCAATGCTTCTGGCTGATCTTCACTCCAAATGCGGCAATTTTGCTTATTTACGTACCCATTCAACCAAAAATGAGCCTAATCGCTGAACACAATTTTTCGATAAAAAAGCGGATCCTCGGCCAGCTTTCCGAGCACGAATTTTGATAGTAAAATTCAATAATTTGCAAAATAATTAAAACCAGCTAAAAAATCACCCGTTATTTTTTAAAAAGTCAAAAAACAAGTTAAAAAAAATGGTGTGCTTTTTTGTAAGCCCGGGGGCGATTTGTTAAAAAAAAAAATGACAACGGGAATTAGTGACGCAATCACAGAAACAAAATGGAGTTTTCATACAAACAATTCAAACCGCGAGCCGTGACACAGTTTTTCTGTGCGCTAAAGTTAAGCCCCGAAAATTCTAGGGGCTTAGCTAAGTCCGCAGGGGATTAGTTGTAGTTTTTAAATGTAATTTTTTTAGCACCAAAGTCGGTTTATTCGTCCAATTCCCTCCGAGCTTACAAAAAAGTATACCAATTTTTGGAACTTGAAAAACACCAGATTGAAAAACTAAAATAAAATCGTTTAAATAATAAGAAACTTGGGTTTTTGTCTTGTTTTTAAATAAACTAGAATTTTGGAATACAGAAAAACGACCCGTTCACACAAGTAAGGTACTGACACACAGACACACATTCTAATTTTTTGAAATTCTTTTATTGCAATTTTAAGTTTGATAAGATAATAGGTATTAACATACTTATATGAAAACAAAAAAACCGTGCATCTAACCAAGTGAATTATACCTACTTTATGCACACAAAAAACACAGAGAATTTAAATGCTTTGATATAAAATTTAAATATTGAAAAAAAAATGCAAAATAACTTACCAAGTTTTTAAAAAAGATGATCAAATGAATCGTTGGTACTATTATTTATTCTTCACATAAATTAGATATATACATATATCTACAAATATGTACATATGTATTTAAATACAGTACAAAATATTAGAATACTTCACAATCAAAGATTAAATTATTTTTATAACAAAGAGGATTATTAACACTGAAAAGGGAATATTCAACATATTCACCATTGAACAATAAATAACACTTGTCTTTTTAAGAACAAAAATGTGATAAACACTGAAATGGACATATTAAACACTATCACCATTAAACAATAAAAAAAAAAACATTGAAATCGATTTTTTATGATCGAACCTTTATTTTTCGAATTTGAATTTAACGACATAATGTATGCATGTACATATTTTAACCGGCAAACAAAAATACCTTTACACCATCACTGACGACGACAGGGGAACCGAACGCACTGCACAAAATATCAACACCATTATTCAAAATGAAAAGACGATCAAATTAAAAAACAAACACTGAAAAGAGGAGGAATATTTAATATTAATTTCACAATAATTGAACAAGAAAAAAAAAACATTAAAATCGATTTTCTATGATCAGAATTTAATTTTAATACTTGATTTCAAATTTCAACTTAACGATATTTTTTCAAACGACCAAAAACAAAAATAAAAAAAACCTCTACACCACCATCAATGATAACGACACGGAACCGGAGGTACAACACGAACTACATTACCATTATTGAAAATGCATATGAAAATGAAAAGACAAAAAAATGCAATTTTATTTTGTAAAAAAAATACACTTAAATAACGAAAAATAAAATTTTTTTCTTGGAAAGATGATCTTCACGAGTTGAAAAACAATAATTTCACAATTTTACGACTGAATATTAAATATTTTATATTGAAAATTAATTTTTTTTGTCTGCACGATCGCGGAGCCAAGCGATTAAGAATTTCACTTTACACAAACTGAAACTACTACACTACAACTACACTACACTACTGAATTGGTAACTGAACTTTAGGTGAAAAAAAA
This sequence comes from Epistrophe eligans, assembly GCA_951394125.1. Classification (NCBI taxonomy): domain Eukaryota; kingdom Metazoa; phylum Arthropoda; class Insecta; order Diptera; family Syrphidae; genus Epistrophe; species Epistrophe eligans. The sequence goes on along the minus strand of OX596028.1, from coordinate 105,093,396 downwards.
AAAACAATGAGAATGATGGAGATGTTGCCAATTCACACTTCTATACGACGCACGGCGAATTCGGGACATGAATTGGATGGAGAATTGTGTAAATTTTCTATTGTTGGGTTGTGAGGTGACCTGTGTTTAGTTGGATTGCCGAAAAAAAAGAATGTGTTAAAAATGCAATTAATTGGTTGGAGGTTTATATTGTGGTAAGAATTAGATGACAACTTGGCATTGGTTTTTAATTAAGATTTCGTTGCAAAAATCCAATGGGAAATTATTATGGGAAACTTTGATTTAATTTTTTTTAGGACAACCATACAACCATCTTGATTAAAATGGTGTCTGATTTAAAAAATAAAGTTTTTAGAACAAGATTTAAAGTACCTATTACAAGTGAAAAATTGTTAAAATATTAACAGAATTATAAAAAAATTTATCGATTTCACAGTTTGTTGGAATGTTTAAATAGAAATAAAAAAATGAGAGCCCAAGAAAAGTGGACAACAATATGTGTCTTTTGGTGTGTATGAACTTTTCTATGTCTGTACCTTACCTTACCTACAGCCTAAACCACTTAAGCAATTTTTTTCAAGTTTAGAACTTAAGGTTTGTAGGTGATTCCCTAAAATTGTTTTTGTTTAACTCCAAATATAACGCTACCTACCTGCCATACCGCCTTTATGAAAAGATTATTTATCTCGGGAATGGATTTTTTGCATTTTGTTAATAAAATTTTACAAAGCATTGTTATTAATGGATAAGATAGGATAGGATCGTTTTCTTTATTTTCAATTTTCTAGGTAACGGCTTAACTGATTTTGAGCAAAATTTTTACAGAAGGCCTCTTTAATTCAAAATAATATTGCATATTCACAATACTGTGAACTCTCTCATAACTGGACACTCGACGGTACATAGAAATTTGTCCGGTTATGATAGGTGTCCGCTTATGGGAAAACAAAAAAATAAAATTGAGAACCTCCAGCCTATAAAATCTTGGTGGTATGATCACCCAATTGTTGTTGTTTCATTCAAACCTTCAAAAATGAGAACCTTTAAAAAAAACCCATTAGCATATTCATATTCTAGAATTTTCTTATTTTAGTCAGAGTTCGTTCCCGTATTTAAAAATTGCAATGTAGCTAAAAGAATAGAGCTTGAAGGATACAACAAAATTTCACTAATGAAGGATTTTATGTCTCAGAAATTTTTTTGTGATTTTTTTCTTGCGAGATTTTCACTCCTATACTCTTAATGATTGAACAAATTGTTAGTACCGGGATTATTAAAAACCTTATAAAAACTGTAAAAAGTACCCCACGTGTACTTTGTCCGCTTATGAGAGAACCGACCTGTATTGCGGTAAATAAAATTTGGTGTCAGCGGCGTCCGGTAATTAGAGAGTCCGCTTATTGGCATAAAAAAAGACATGAACTTACAGTTCCGTTTCTTGGAATCTGTCCGCTTATTGCAGGTTTGTTTGAAGAGAATACACTGTACAAATTTTCAACAAATATTGCACGTTTGTTTGGAGAGACTACACTGTACAAATTTTCAAGAAATACTTTTTTGATTTAAAAAGAATTCATTTCTTTTTTTTTTTTTTTAAATAAATATTTTGAAAAAAGGGTTAATGAATTTTCTTTAACAATCTCAGCCATTGGACTTCCAAAACCGAGTTCGTGCTACCCAGTCGTGAATTTTATTACTTCAAAAATCGTTTTCGCGATGATCGAGAAATTTATTGACTTATTTATTAGAACCTTGTATCTGATCTAGCGGTCATCGTATCGATGGAGAACTTTTTCAATTTATTAGGAACTTATACAAAACAACAACTATTGAATCTATTCTTATTGTACTATTAATTACTGTCTGCATAGATTTTAATTTTTGTTACATAATTTTTGACAAAGTTAATATACCGAAAAACAAATTGAAGTATAGGGGTATTGATTTTTTTGGTTTTCAAGGGTAAAAGTCAATAGAACCATGCATACCCAAGATACAAACAGTCTGTGAAGTTTGAACTCTAATATATCCTTCATGAATGAGCAACAGGAAAACCACATAAATACATATTAAGACAGACATACAATCATTTAATGCATAAACCCTATAATATACATAACAACGCATATCATTGTCAATAGGCATATAGTTCACCGAAATCAAAGCATATCTAATGGATTTTCTCTGTTCAGTCCTATCACATGTGGTCAATCTATATTAACAAAAAAAAATTATAATATTCAAACATCTGACCAATGTCAGTTAGTTAAGGGTAGGTACAATGACAAATTCATTCATTCAAAATGCTTTGGATGGAAACGTTTTGTTTTTATTGTTCCGTTCGATTGGGTGTAATACTTTCAGCAAGTTTTTCTATAGTAAGCAATATTTTGTCGAATAAAAAGAAAATAATTTTAAAAAAATAAATTCTTCAGTTTCAAGCATTAATTATAATTTTAATATTAACTATTTATGGAACATCACTTTTTACATCAACGAAAAATTTTATTGAGAAAAACGAACAACAAAATCAGGATGTATTAATTTTAAAAGTGATTGACGAAATTTCGGAACGTACGTGCAATGTGCTTTATATATTTTTTTTTTTTAATATTTTCTAAGGTTACAATTAATCACGTTTTTTTCTTTGTAGGTCCACGCACATACATAATTATTTTTAAAGTATTTTGTGGTTTTCATGTCCTTTTCAGTGCATTGGCAATTTATGCAGCATTAAAGGTATGTTAAAGAATTTTAGTGTCACACGGTTGTCATGAGTATTGTTTAATGATTTAGTAGTTTATGTTTTGTTTTTAAATAAAAAATGTACATAATTATATGAGTTCAAAGATGATTCAAATAAAAGAATGGACATATACAATTTATTGTGTGTGTGTGTGTTCAAAATAAAAATTCACAAAAAACTATGTCCGTGAAGTTAGCATTACGACTTTGTGATTGTGGTAAATTTGTGGTAAAATTGTCGTGAGAAAAAATTTTTTTTTCGTTTTTTTTTAAATAACCACCCCCAAAAATTGTAAAAATTGACTCAAAAGAGAAAAAAGAATATGTATACAAGTGTCGTAAATTTGTCGTAAAATATTCGCAAGAAAAAACAAATAATTGCACTTCTTTCTTTTAAATAACCTAAAGGGGTTAAATATATAAAAAATAAAATGTATATACAAAAGTGTCGTAAATTTGTTGTAAAATTATTAATAGAATCAAATTCATTTTATTGAAATGAAAATGGAACATGTTTTTACTGTCGTAAATTTGTCGTAAGATATTCGCAAGAGAAAAAATAATTGCACTTATTTTTTAAATAACAACCCCTCCAAAAAAGGGTAAAATAACTAAATATGTATAATAAAAAATAAAATACATATACATATGTAAGTGTCGTAGATTTGTTGTAAAATTATCGTGAAGGAAACAAATTCGTTGCAATTGTTTTTTTGTTTTAATAATCCTTGGTAATGCTAAATTTACAATCAAGTTCAAGAAAATGAACTCAAAACTGAAAATGAAACATGTTTTTAACTGTCGTAAATTTGTCGTAAAATAGAGATGAAAAACAGTAACACTTCTTTCTTTAAATAACCATCCCCCCCCCCCCCCCCACAAAAAGGAGTAAAACAACTTAATATAGAAAAAATAACATGTATATAAATGTCGTAATTTTGTTGTAAAATTTTCGTGAAGGAAACAAATTTTTTTGCGATTGTTTTTTTTTTTAAATAACCCCTGGTAATGCTAAATTTACTATCAAAATCAATAAAATGAACTCAAAATAGAAAAAGGAATGTTGTAAATTTGTCGTAAAATTATAAAAACTGTCGCGAATTTTTTTACCGTCAAATTGTCAAATCCAAAAAAATCTGGACATTAAATTGTATCAATGAATTATCTACTAGTAGAAGAATTGCATAATATAAGGAAACCTATACCCGTCGTTTTATTTGTTTTAATTAAAAATAAATTATTTTAAAACCATATTGTTTAAATGAAATAATTGCAGCTCCAAAAGATGTTACTCATTCCCTACATATGCTCAAAATTTATACAATTTTTAACCTCGCTTGGAACTCACATTATCGCAATGATTATTTTAAAAAAAATTGTTAATCTTGGAATTTTGATTGGAATGACTCTAGCTGGAGGATTTTATATCCGTAAGATTAAAAGAATATAAAACACTGTTGTTGTTTTTTTTTTAATTTAATTACTAAATAAAATTATTATATTTTTTAGTCTTTTTAGGTTATAGTTGGGCGGGAGCAGTTGGTTTCTTTCAAATCATTATTCTTGTCAATTCACAAAAATATAAAATTCTGTACGGAGAAGATCCATTGGCACCAAGAGAAAACGTAAACATTTTACGCAAGGAAAATGACATAAATGAAAATGAAAAAAATTTAAAAATCAACTACAACAATAATAATAATTATTATAATCGTCAACTTGCTGGTTTTAAGCGTAAGCGATTAATTGAGGAACATACACAATGGCAATATGGTGGTAGGATTATATCTGTTATACCACTGGATCAGCAAGAAAATGATGATGTTGAATTGATACAATTTAACAATTGGCATTGGAATGAACTTGTCGGTATGAAGAAAAACTTTAAATAAATAAAAATAAAATCATATAGTTTTGTTTCATATTATGTTCTTTAATCCGTTTCATATTCATAAAAGGAAGCGCTTTAATGCACGCAAAATTTTAAAGGCAAAAAACTGTTATAACTGTTATAAAATGGCATTTGTGTAGTCTCGTCCTAGAACTAAACTGAATCAAAATTAACTCCGAAAAAGTTTTTCAAAAGTAGAGTGCTACACCATGGAAATGCGCTTCCAAATATCTATTCAGTAAATCCAAAGTTAAGTCATCAAATTCAATAAGTTATCTCATGATCTACTGAATTGACTGAAAAATATTTTTCAGGAGTTAACTCAGTTTAAATTTGGACTCCGAAACTGGGATATCCCATGATTTTTTTTTTGTTACACCCTATAATACAATTCCACTATGTCGGTAACACAGTGCATATACCTATTCAAAAAATCTAGTTATCTCCCTCTTTCTTTTTGCATCATGCGGCTTATGTCAAAAATTCTGACAACCGCACTCCACACCAAAACGTCATAAATTTTTTCTTTTGCAAAAAACCTCAACCCAACGAAGAGTCAAAGCAAAAATAGAAAAATAAATTTTTGATTCTTCTGCCACCTGCAGTGGTTGTTTTGTTTACTTTCAATTTCTATCGCGTGTGAATTCAAATTAAGAAAATTTAATTCCATTTGATTACAATGCTGCCATTGTAAAAATTCCAACTATTAATCATGATTCAATTGGTCTTGAAAACGAGGAAGATACCTCAAGATCTCGGACGTCATTGGTGGTGCTGTCATCAGAAGGTAAAATCAAATCAAAAATATATGATTATGTAAACATTTTTTATCGTTTGATTTTTTTTTTTCTTTTTTTTTTTAACTACTTTTGTGCGTAGTACGCCACGAGATTGCCAGCCAAAGCAGCAATTGATGATAGGACGACTTCAAGTGATGTTGATTTAGTCCATTCGGTGGCTGTTCCAGTCGAGAATCCAAATGCTGTTCTATTGGATACATCAAAACGCACTGAAACTAGCCCTAGTGTTGCTGGTGTGGAATCAGTGGCAAAAGAGAAGGTAGAGAGACTGCCATGGACTGCAAGTCCAACGGAGACTGGGAGTCTCGTGAGTCACTACAAAAAACTGTCCAAATTCCGATTGACATGTAAGTCTAATATTTAAACTCTCCATTAAACTTCTCACAATGATTTTTTTTCTAGCTCTCGTTGTGATAACGTCAATGGCAGGCTATGCCATGGCTCCAGCTGCCTTCGATCCAACCACCTTTGCCCTCTGCTCTGTAGGAACCGGCCTCATGTCGGCAGCCGCTAATTCCATCAACCAATACCACGAGGTTCCCTTCGACTCACAGATGTCAAGAACAAAGAATCGAGTTCTCGTCACAGGACAACTAACTCCAGCCCATGCAATTGGATTCGCCGTGGTTTCTGCTACCACCGGTCTGGGAATGCTCTATTTCGGAGTGAATGGATTGACGGCCGCTCTAGGAGCTGGAAATCTGTTTCTCTATACGTCTATTTACACCCCCATGAAACGTATAAGTATTCTCAACACCTGGATAGGTTCGTTTGTCGGTGCTATCCCACCCCTTATGGGTTGGGCAGGATGTGCTGGAACTCTGGATACGGGTGCTTGGATCCTGGCTGGTCTTTTGTACGCCTGGCAGTTCCCTCACTTCAATGCCCTCTCATGGAATCTGAGGCCAGATTATTCCCGAGCTGGATACAGAATGATGTCGGTCACCAATCCAGCTCTATGCCGCCGAACTGCATTAAGATACACCGGTGCACTTGCTGCTCTTTCTGTAGCAGCTCCTTTGCTTGATGTCACAAATCCATGGTTCGCTCTGGAAACGTTGCCCTTGAATGCTTACTTTTGCTACCTTGGTAAGACACAATCTTGAAGCCCTTTTGAAACAAAAAAGTATTAATCCAATCCAATTTCAGCCTGGCAATTTTATAAAAAATCGGATAGTGGGAGTTCACGTAAGCTCTTTCGCTTTTCTCTAATCCATTTGCCTGCTTTGATGGTGCTTTTCCTTGTCAACAAGAAGCGATGGATCTTTGCTGAGAAATCAACTGAAGAAGCAACTCTGACCACTACAGCTGGGTCACCAGTTGAGAGTTCTATAGATCCAATAACAACCAAAGGAAGTTTCTTGTCCACTCCTAGATCTACCTCGTCGTTGACTAAGGTACTGCCAGTTGCTGTTGCTGCCAGTCCGCCACCCCAAATTTCCCAAGTTGAAAACAGTAAACAATCAGCTGTGACGCTGTGACAGACATATTTGTAGGTTTTTAGTTAATTTATTCTAATGAAGATTATGATGGCTAAAATGCGTTCTGTTCACAATGACCATATCCCAGCAAATATTCAATTTTTGGCACATAACTTAAAAATACAAACTGTATTTAATAATTATTAAAAGGGATACTTTTTTTTAGTACATAATCCAAGAACAGATTTAATTTTGACTAAAGAGTGGGAGTGGACAGACACATTACAAAATTTGTTTATGTGTAAATATCTGAATGAAGTATTACTGTTAAAATAAACAAAAATAGTAGAACGATAAAAGTTGTACTCTCTAAAAGCTAAATGCAATAATTATCTTGTTTTTTTTTTAAACAAATTGATTGATTTATTGGTTTGAAAATTAACCGTCTTAAGTAAAAACGTACATAGGTAACAGTATAATGTGTTGTTTTGAATTTCACAACAACACGTAACTTCTACAGCCCAGCTAGACAAAGTATGCAATCAATTGAAATGAAAGAAAAGTTCTCCATACCGACGTGTGGTTTATCGAATATTCCTGACAAATGTTAAGACAGACAAAAAAAAATACTTATACGCCTTCAGTAAATATGTAAATAAATAAAATAATACAACACTGCGAACATTTTTGTTTACGGCTGAAAGTTTATGAGCCCTACCGGCAATCACTTGGGGAATTTTGTTTCCCGAAAATTTCTATGCTATCGTGATCCACTCCTGGAATGAATTTCCCTCGAACAAAAATACATTTATTTGATTTATTTTTGCAAAAAGTTTATTCAATTCTAAAGGTGGTCTTGTAAAATTCAATGCCATCGATGAAATCTCCCAAAAACGTGAAAAAAATGGAAATCATGAAACAAAAATGTTGTTTTTTTTTAATTTATAAATCAGCTTTAAGTAGATTTCCGCCAAGTTGAACCTTCTCGCCAGGTTTGAAGGCTGGCATTCCCAAATAAGGACAAGTGGAACAGCGAAAAGCGTCTCCCAAGTAACACTGCAAGCAATAATGTAATAATTTTTACTCAACAACAACCAAACTAATGGCTCTTTTGATTGTTCATACAACAACTATTCTTTGTCAACTTGATTTCATAATCGGAAATGTATCGTAGAGTTCCTCGGATTTAACAATCAAAAACGCCATAAGGTTAATAAAAAAAAAACTTACACTGCCACAACTAGACTTGGCATTTTGTGTTTCTACAGCAACTTTTGACTTTTCAGCTTCTAGCTCTTCAGCAAGCCCACAGGAACAATTTTTGCAAGCTTTCCTCTTGCCGGTAGTTCCACAAACTAAGTTTCACAAATTATTATTCCAGAATGCGATTACAAATAAGATTACACTCCCCCTTACCTCTCAATGATTCTGGATTTGGTTTGGCTTTGTCTTCCTCATCTAGCAAATCATCTTCATCAATAGTTTCCTCTTCATCACCATCGTCTGCGTCGATTTTCCAAACTGCGGCGACATCTTTTTTAGCAAATGACAATTTCACAGACGAACCAACCTCATAAGCGGGTTTTTGACAAGTTATAGAATCATAAGCCTTTTGAATCTCTAGGAATCCAGAAAGTTTCAATTCTTGGCTTACGCTTTCAGCACTGCCTTCGTACTTTTGAAGTTGTAGTTTACCAGAGGGCTTGAGGAGACTTAAGAGTTTAGCAAAAGCATCGGAGGAACGAGCACCTTCCACAACAATAAGATCAAATGTTGAATTGGGATGTGAAGCTTTTTAAGTAAAACCCAGGAAATCCATTGAAAAAAAAATTTCAAATAAGTTGCAAAATGTATTTTTCTCACCAAGGGAAAGTCGGTCGATGTTTTCCACAAGAACTTCTCCGCCAGTTATGTCTTTTATTTTATTAATACTTTTTTCCATGGATTCTGCAGTCGAGGTTGACCATATGAATAAAGTTTTTTGTAATCCTTTGAAATTTTCCATAGTTTTCGTGTATTTAAGTATTTTTTTTTCTCGATTAATCTACGACGAACGATATTTTTGATGCAAGTTTTGCTTTATTTGAAAAAAAAAAATCATAAATGTCAAAGTGGCATTTGTTGTTTTTTTTTTTAAAGTCACGTTCACACAAAAAGTGCTGCCAGAATTAAATTGTACTTTTGCTGTGTTAACATTTGATAGTTAAAGTCTTTTACACCAAAATAAAAAGACACACAATACACGAAACGAGACTATAGTGCAGTTCCGGGATTTATTAAATAATGGTGTTATTTATAAACGATGTCTAACTTTAGACACCTGTCCAACTTTGGAAAATTTTGATTTTACCAATGTTTGGTAAACATGCACATTCGAGGATTTACCAGTTACCATTTTTCTTTGATTAAAGACGAGGAAATAAGAAATAACAGTCAAAATGGTTGGAGAAAAACACGTTATTTTCTGAGAAAAAAAATAAGCGATAAAGTAACGGAACAAACTTGAGTTCTAATGGATGGATCCTATGATTCGCATTGCCTTAAAATAATACACCCTTTTACAACAACCTCGTAATAAAGATTCAAAAACATGATGACGAAATTAATTCAAAATAAAAATCAAAATCATAAATGGTTTAAATTTAAATTTTATAACAAACTTTTAATAAAATGTATAAAAATAAAAATCACTCACCGAATTGTTATGATAATAAAAATAATTTTGACCAAATTGACTTACCTGAAATTAAATAAAAACAAAAAGTAAAAAAACTGTTTTTTTAGCAATTATTAAAAAAAAGATTTAAATATTTTTAATCAAAAATAAATATTAAATAAATAGGAATAACAAAAATTTAACTAGTTGTCCCATTACAAATATATTTAATGTTTTTTTTTTTTTTTTAATTTTGCACCCAAATAATATGAAATAGATTTGGGAGTCATATCCCACTCAAATGGGACAAAATTCCATTCGGAACCTGTGGAATATCGCCGATTTATATTTTGAATCAAAGAAAATACATAGCTAGTATAGAAATAAAAAACGAATAAAAAGTACACTTATACATATTATGTAGGCAAAAGAAAAAATGTAATTACTAACCCCTTTATGTAAATATAATACATAAGCTGATAATTCTATTTGATATTTAATAATTCACTACCGAGACCGACACTCCAGAAATTAAACCGATGAAATTACATTTTAATTTAGCAAAACACATTTTAAGCTACCGAATTTGTTGATTTTCTTTTAATAAACGCAAATTTTATCACATGATTTCAATTTTTATTTAACTTTTAAGGCCGCTCATGAGAAATTAATATTTAAAATGTTTTTTTTTTGTGAGAACCGATCGCGATTCAAATTTTTAATTACTTTTGAATATTACCGCCAAATATCATGGTGAGAATCGTCTTTTATTTTTTGCACTACACTACCGAGGCCGACAATACCGACTCAAAATTAAACCAATAAAAAAATCGAATTCAAATGAAAATTGAATTTGTAAAAAAGCAACGATCGACTTCATTCATTTTTTTAAATAAACGAATACTTTATCAATTAATTAAAATTTTCATTAAACATTTAATACCACACAGTATAAAATTATATTTAAAATAATATTTCTTTTGAAAACCGATCACGGAGCAAGCTCAAACAAGAAAGCACTTTATGAATTGAACGAATTACGCAACAACAAAAGATCACCTAACTAATCCACCTGCATGGGTGTGTGTATGAGCTTCTCTTTTTTTTTTTAATTATACCGCTATAATACACACCGAGACCGACTCAAAATTAAAGCACTCAAAAACTCATTTTCAAATAAAAATTTAATTTGCAAAAAATTTATTTCCAAGCGATCGATTTCATTGATTTCTTTTTATGATTGAATACTTTATCACTTGATTAAAAAACTTAGTAAAAAATTAATGCCGTACAATTGAATATTTAAAATAATAATTCTTTTAAGAACCGAACGCCGTGGAGATTCATCGAATCTTGAAACTATTTATAAGAGTTTAGCTAACTAATCCACCTACACGGGTGTGTGTATGAGCTTCTCTTTCATTTTTTTAAATTATACCGCCATATATATATTATGTATTGTGAGAATCCCCTATATGATTTTTTGCACTACTCTGCCTATGCCGACTCAAAATTATTCCATACAAAAATTCATAGGTATTGAAATAAAAATTTAATTTGCAAAAAAAAAAACTTTCCAAACAATTGACTTCATTGATTTCTTTTTATTAACGAATACTTTACCACTTCATTGAAATTTTTATTAAACATTTACCTAATGCCGCACAATAAAAAAATAATATTTTTTTTGAGAACCGATCGCGAAACAAACTCAATCAAGAACGCACTTTAAGAACTGAACGAATCGTGCCTACATGGGTGTTTGTATGAGCTTCTCTTTCATTTTTTTTTTTTCGAATTATACCGCTATAATAATCCATCAAAAAATTCGTACTGAAATAAAAATTTAATTTGCAAAAAAAAAAAACACTTTCCAAGCAATCGATTTCATTGATTTTTTTTATAAACGAAAACTTTATCACTTGATTACAATTTTTATTAAACATTTAATGCTACACAAAAGAAAATAATATTTAAAATAATTTTTCTTTGAAGAATCGAACGAGGCGCAGGCTCAGACAAGAACACACTTAATAGACTGAACAAATCTAATCTTGCAATTGCAAGAGCTATTTAATCCACCTCCATAGGTGTGTGTATGAGCTTTTCTCTTTTGAGAAATTTTGTTTGCCAGTCATCGCATCGCATCGCATTGTCCACTAATAAAAGAAGATTTTGAGAGATGGGAGAATTGGATGAGTATGTATAAAGCCAGGTCTTACTATATATGTGTACTGTGGATGGATGTTTGAATAGAGATTGGTGAAATTGTGAATGTTTTTTTTTGTTAGTTGTATAGATTTTCGAAAGATTTGTGCATTTCATGAAGGGATCAATTTGGATTCTAGGTTTTAAAAACAACACAAAGAAATGTTTTATTAAAAACATATTTTAAACTATTACAGTAAAAAAAAATTAAACTTACCTTTTTTAAGAACAAATATGTTCATTTAAAACAAATTCCATTTTTTTTTTCAAATTAATACAAAATAATTGCTTTATTCCGTTTCTCTATAAGTTTTGTATAATTTTTTAATAATAAAAATATCATACTTAAAATTATTATATTTTCTTCTAACAAGAACACAAACAAAAAATTAGAATATTACAAAAGACAAATACCTACATTATACATTTATATTAAATTTAATCAGGGTCTTATTAGGCTTGATATTTTTTTTAAACATAAACTAACAGTGTCACACACTAAAAGAAAACAAAAAATTATCTCTTTATTATAAAACACTCAATGACATTTTATAAATACGTAAATAAACTAATTTTAATAATTAAAATATAGAACACACATATATTTTTTTTTTAAATTTTTTGTAAAACAGCCAGTCAAATAATAATATTTTAAACTAATAATTTATTTCTATACAAAAATTATGTTAGTAGATACTAAACTAAAAACTAAGTGTCTTTATTTTTTGCTCATCCTATTATAATAATAATTGCAACTTATTAGTTTTTTTTGTAAGACCAAAAAACTTAGAATTAAAATATAAACAATTGTTCAAAAAAAGTTTTTTTTTTAATATAATAAAAAATTCTGTTGTTTTATAATTAGTTATTATTTTACCAATAGAAAATGTTCGCTCTCAATTTAAATCTTCTACCATCTGTTAAAAGAATAAAAAATAGGTGTACATACCTTCCTACATTTTTATTGCACTTTAGATGTCTTGATTTGGAAATAACTAAGACTCAACAATTCTTGACACTTGCATACATTTTTTAAAATACGAGTATAATACACTTCGAGAAAAAATCATACGATCTCTTACACGTGGTATTTGAGACTTTAAACAACATGATTATTGTTGAATGTATGCAGAAGCATATTAAATTTTCTTTTAAAGTTTGGAAGTGCTTAATTACGTCAAAAAAAGTAAAAAAACAGGATAAAAATATAAATGAGCAAACTATACCTCTTTTCGTCAAAAATTTTATTTATGTTATTGTACATAGGAAGACTTAAAAAAGGGGATCAACAACAACAAATGGATCTTAACTTTGTAAGACCAAACAACAAAGACGAAACAGTTTATACAATCATTCAATAGTCTGATCAGCTCTGACAAAACTATTTATGACTTTTTAGTAATTGCAAAATAAATAATAAGTCATGCCTAATAGTAAAAAAAAAAAAAAACTTTTAAAGCCTCTTCGGGGTTTGAAAATTATATAAAAACCTTGACCTAAATTAAATTCATTATCTGAGACTTTATTTGAGAATCTTGAAAATTCTATTTAGTCTACATACAGAGACGGAGTTAATTTATTGATACCTTTAGCTTGGGAAAAAAGGACAGGGCCCAGATCGCTAAAATGTTAAATTAATTGAACGATCATTCTTCTGACGATTACATTTTTTATCTATCCCTACAGATGTAATAGAGACAGATATCGTCAAAACGAAGATCGTTCAATTGACCCGATATTTTTTTCTGGTCTTACGATATCTGGGTCCAGGCTCAATTATTTTTCGAACATGAACTTTGAATATTTAAATACAAAATAAATCATAAATTTAAGAAAAAAAAAAACCCAAAAGCTTTGGTGTCAAAAATTGATTTAATAAATACATATGTAGCAATATTCAAGCAAACTTTTACCGATGACGGATCTACTTTTTACCTCTACTCTAATTAATTCCTCTAAAATCATTTAAAATTTTCGTTGTTTTTTTTTTTGCAGGTGTGTTATAATTATTATAACTTTTGCTTCTTGGGTATTTAAATTATTCATATCTTTACATACCTAGATATCTTTATATCTATAAGTTTATATACAATTAATTTTTTTTGAAAATCTAGTAAATTGGCTTCTTTTAAATCGTGAATTGTCGATCTATCGATTGCAAAACGATTTTTTGTTTCGTATTTCGAAGCAGCAAAAGAATTAATTTTGATTTAATTGAAATTTTGAATATATGTAATGTATATGTATGTTTAGATATGTACCGTTGTGCCTATGGCTTGTACATATCTGTGATATACGAGTATATTTATTAAAACGAGTACCTGCGACGGTTAACTGCTATATTCGAAAGCTTAAGGTAATGATGATGTTTAAAAATAATAATTTTTTTGTACATATATACAGGGTGGCCCAAAAGAAATGGTTTTATTAGATTTTTGATTTGTTTAAAAAAGATTTTGGAAAATCCACGTTCAATATTTAAATTAAAAATTTTAAACGCAACGCGACTATCGCATTCTTTTATAAATCTGAGAACTGAATCTGATTGATTGTTTTCGTCAACATCGAGTCCTTTCCGCCAAATTATTTTATGCCACAAATTCAAGTTTAGACAGGAAACACTTTTTTTTTGATTATTTGCTCAGCAACGAACCAATTACGACGAAATGTCAGCATCTAACCTTATTTAAAATTCTTTAACTGGGAGTATTGGGAGGATTGCTTTTCAAGCTTAGGAAATATTAAATAATTGTAAAATTTGATTTTTGTCATTGTTTACGATATTATGGCGGTTAGGACTCAAAATGGTGATGTTTCTGACCTTCTTTGAACCTGGAAGTTCACAAAACTTTGGGGATATTTGAAAGAAAGAGTATACTAAGTCAATAGACTCTGAAATAAAGAAATTATAGACTATTCAAACCCCTTCATTTCATTTGCATAAAACCTTTAGTTACGTCTTGTTTATTTTTTTTTTTTTTTATTTCATACAAGAGAATTCCCAATGATTTGTTGTTATTTAGTTCCAAAGTATGCACACACACTGCTTTGATTTTATATGTACATAGCTGCGCTAATTGTACACAGGATGAGCAGTATACTCCTAAAGTTGAAGTAGTGCGATAAAATTTAAACTTTCACGCCCCTAAGTTCAGATTCGTTTAACGAGTACCCGTAGAGGTAAAATTTTTCAAAAAAAAATTAAAAATAAAGATAGCTTTTCCTTTAGGTATTTGAATCTTTATCGAACGACTTGAAATATAGTTTTTTTATAATCGCACTTAAAATATTACAATATAGAAGTATGTAAAAAGGTAATAACTCATAAGTTAGTACTAAGTAACTGTAATAACCGAATTACAGTTCTTTTTTTTGGTTTTTAAAAAAATACAATTTATGAAAAATTTACTATGCAATATTAATTTGGCTGCTGAGAAGTAAGTACTTCTTAAAAAATTCTGAAAAAAAATTGTTTTTTTATTAAACTCAGATTTGAAACTTCAATGACCAAAGATTTGCCAACACAAAATTGTGTACACTAGCTCACCAATTAGTGTATTGTTAGTAGTTATGAAGTTAGTAAAAAAAAAACTACAACAAACATACACTAATGAAATCATGATAAAAATATAATAAGAACAAAAATAAATAAAACTAACACAGAAGAGGGATGAATTACTAAGAACACATACAACTATAATGTACAGACATTTAAGAGCGTTCACTGGTCTTCAACATTAAGTTAAAATGTATTAATCAGCCCTTTTCTGCTATCCGATCCGATCGATTTTTTTCAGTTCAGATGAATTGTTTACCTAATTTGTTACAAATTATTTTTTAAACCCTTCAATCTTTCGAGTTCAAAGATCTATCAATAATTGTTTTTGAAGTTCTTGAGAGAATCTAATTGTTAAAATTTAATTTTTATCGCAATTTATATTCTTTTTGGAACATGCGTTTTCTTTCGACGGATAGCAGAATACGAAAATTCACGTGAACTTTTAGCAGAATAGGACTGAATATTAAAAAAATAAACCCAATGTAATCTTATAATTCTTAAGTGAGAATTTTCTGGTACAATATGCAATCATTTCATTTCAAACAGCTTATAAATACGAAAATTAATCAGAATAATATTAATTCCTCTCGACTTTTCATACATATATGTATAATTCGAAAAACGATATTTCTATGATAAAACGGACGAATTCCTAAAGGACTTTTCTGCCTACCAACGAATCCAACTAGAATTTCATATGAATCTACGTAAATTAGTTTAAGACGATCAACATATTGGGGATAATCGAGATTAGAATTCCTCCTTTCGAAAATTTGGAACATGAATGATGATCAAAAGTTACCCTAGGAGTTTATTGGTATCGATCGGGAACAAATTTCATTGGAATTTTTATTTGAGGGAAATTTAATTCGGGATGGAAGCGCGATAGCAACAAATTTTTCAAGGGAATTAAATATTCCGAGGGGAAAATAAATTAAAAACAATTTATTTTTTATTTATTTATTTGAATTTAGCAAACACTTATTTTCACAACTTTTATATTTCAACGAAAATAAGTGTTTGCTAAATTAAATAAATAAATAAAAAATAAATTATTTTTAATTTTATTATAATTATTTTTATATTTTCTAATATAACACAACTTGGAGACAAAAAGCCCAAAAAAAATGTTTCTTCAGGTCATTGATTCAATGTTAAAAATAAAATCACTTAAAATTTCCCTGGATGTCCTAATCATCGAGGGTTTGACCTTTGTTAAAGAGACCGGGTTTGCATAAATGTACATATACAATCTTGAAGTCAGACAACATTAAATTGATGTGATAACAGAAGAGGTGTGATTAATAATAATTGTGGTATCTTACTTTGCAGCGTCATGGAAATTTATAAGATACATCATGGGAAGCTTTTAAATATGATTATCAAATATAGATAATCTCACTTTTATCACTTGTTGTTCTTAATGAATATCAAAAAAGCAATAAAACTTAATTAAGTTCTTCCTTAAGTCACAAGCAATTAAATTGATTATGATGTAGAATTATAATAGATATGTACATACATATACCAAAACATTTTTATTCATGCACCTAATGTCCTAATCTGAGCTTTCTATAGGCTTTCATTTATTTTATAAAATTCTGAAATTATTTAATTTTATTAAAAATTAAGCGTTATTTTTTTTTGCAAAACCTACTACTCCTCAGAGCAGATCAAGGTGTGAAGTTTAGAAATTTGTAAAACAGCCTAAACTATAGTGATTTTGACTTTTTCATTTTGCCAAGAGTTCGGTTTATAGTTTTGATTATTTCTTTTTTTAAATTTTTTATAAAGTTAATTTTTTTTCAAAATGGTTAATCTTCATACACATACATTAGGTACCTCTTAAAAATACTTTATAGTTTCATTTAACATTGTGTAGTGTAGTTTTAGTATTTTTTTTTTAATATTTTTCTTTTTGAGTTTCTTAGGCACGTGCATTGGTTGATATTGTTTTTTTTTTTTTTAAATTATATTTTTTATTCAATTTATTAATTTAATAAATTTTATAATTCGCCTATATACCTACACTTTACATGCAATTGCTTATTTTTAAAAAGAATTAACAAACGTTTTATTAAGTTTTTTTTTTTTGTTTTGTTTTAAAAAATAACGATGCTTATTGGACTACTCTTAAATAGGTATTTCATATATATAATATATATGTATATATATTTTTTTATCTTACCTTGATATTTAAATAATTTATGTATTTCAAACTATTTTCTATAGTAGGTAGATATTATTTTTAACGATATTTCCCTTAAATAATTTAATTTTCACTGTTGCCACTCATGTAAGAGTTTATGTTTAGAGTTGTAATTTCATTCATATACATATGTATATGTATGTAGATATATTTATATTGTTCGATTTCCTTCTTTTGTTTCTTTTAAGTTCGAGTACATATTTCTATTGTAAGACAATTTTTTTTTTTTTGAGGATTTAAATTTCTTTTTTGTTTGAAATCTTAAAAATAAATTGCTTGGTAAAACGCACGTTGTAATTTTAGTAATAATTTTTTTTTTCATTTCTTTCTTCTAATATAATCACTTGGAGTATCACAAAAATAAAATAAATAAAAACGCCTCACGAAAACGGTGCCGGAAGTATTAATGGATCAAAGGATTTTGTAAACTCTACAGAAGTATCTACATGGCGATAGCCCCATAGTTCCATCGCTTTTGTGCAGGTTTCTTGGATATTATCAATCTGCAAATAAGAAAAGAAAGGGAACAATTAGTTTTACCTGTTTTATTTTTTTGCACAATAAGAAAAAAATATTTTAATACAAAAATTACTTTTTTACCTCAATTCAATTAAAAATGTGCAAAATCGAAAATTATGTAAGTACACTACATGCCACTTGAGTTGAGAAACAAAAATATTTGTAACGATCTAGACGTTTGGCGATTTGGTAAATTAAATTTTGTGTTTTATTTTTACATGGAAACTTGTTAAAGTGGATTGAATCTTATTTGTCAAATCGAACTCAGTGTGTCAGATTTTGTGATGCCATTTCTCGAAAAATTTATATCACATCTGGGGTACCCCAAGGTAGTCATCTTGGTCCCCTCTTATTTTTACTATTTATAAATAATTTACCCTTATTGTTCAGAGGGTGCAGATATGTATCTTTTGTATGGAGATGACCTAAAATTGTTTCAAAATGTAATACACTTGACTCAAAAGAGAGATACAATTTACAACAGTTCTCATTTTATAGGTGGGCGAGACTAGACAAATGCTATTTTATGACAGTTATAAGAGTATAAGTGGGCGTGTATTTAAGCGATTCCAGAAACTTGAAAAAAAATCTATGTGCTCGAAGTATGAACACCGGTGGCAGGCCCTGGCCCTATGGGCCGCATAATCTATACCCTTACAAAAAAAAATTATTATAACCTGGCATTTCATATAATATTGGAGCTCAGAGACTTCTGGTACTATTCATGTGGCACGCAGTGTATTTGTAAAAAATATTTGATTTCGGAGAGTTTTTTTGTATTGAAGTTCGAAATTGAGCTCAAAGACTTCTGATACTATTCATGTGGCACGCAGTGTATTTGTAAAAAAATAATTGATTTCGGAGAGTTTTTTTTTTTTATTGAAATTCTAAATTAATACAACACTTTTCTTACCTCTTCGATTGATAAATCATTCTTCCAATGGAATGGTGCTGACTTAGAGTCTCTAAATGTGGAACTTACACCGCCAATATTAAGTTTAGTATGTGTATCTAAGAATTCTTCTACCATTGGATCAAATGGTAGTCCAAAGTATTGTAATATCTCTAGTGTCACTTCGTATGGATTCACAGATAAATCTTCGTACCTAAGAGTTCTATACAAAACAAAAAATCCATTAAAATTCACAGAACAGTTAAATCCTCTTTTTTGTGAGAAAAAAGGCAATAATATTATCATTCATTTATACATACCTAAATCGGGACGGATATTTTTTTATGAGAATCTCTGCGGCTTTGTAGTCATCTATAAGGTCATTGCACAAGTTCGAAGCTTCGTCGCAGTCGGGATTACCAGGGCACCAGAGGCGATGTTTCCGCGATTGCATTGTACCACGTGGGTCACGTACCAACAACAGTAATCGGACATTGAGGCTATAAAATAAAAGAGAGAATAAAATTAAAAAAAAAAAAAGATTTTATAAAGTGAGTGAAGTTATCAAGTTTTTTTTTTTTTTTTGTATGTATATATGTTAAAATAATAATGGAGAGTGGCCATTACTTTCTTTTAACACCGTCACTCAATAAAAATAGAATGAAGCACACAAGTACATACAATGAATTTGCAATTTGTGTTAACTGTAAAGGTAAAGAAGAATCGGGTGGTAACTATTAATCTCTTGACAGATTGGTTAATTAAAATGGGGAAGATGTGCTGCTGGAAATTAAGAGAGATGGAATTCTTTTTGGCCTAGATTTACCATAATGATCTTTGACTTTTACAATTATAAATTATGTACATACATACATATAGATATTTACTTTGTTCAAGGCTAATTAATGTATATTTTTGTACATCACTTTATTTAATTGCGAGAATTATTTCTTAATAAAATAAAAAAATAAGGCCAGTTAAGTAGGTTTTTAAAGAGGGTACATTATAAATGTGAGGCTGTGATTGCAAAAGTAATATAAACCCAGATTTTTTAAAGAATCTGCACATCATTTATTTTATGATTCAAGAGGATTAAGATTCTTAGATAGTTTTGGACATAAGTATAATAATGTATAAATTAATAAATCTCCCCTTTACTGAAAACGAAATTGTAGGAATAAGCGTTCTCCCTTAAATTACTTGTTTCTTTAAAGCAAATGTGAACATTTGGTCGAAAAAGTTGTACAAATCATTGCCAAAAAATTTTCATTTAGTTTTTGAAATTGGAATTGAAATTTTATACGATTTGGGTTTTTTTTTATTGGCTTCCACACAAATAGGAAAGGTTTATATTTTGAAGGTAAATGTATGTACCTGCTTCGATATAAGTAGCTTAATCAGGCTCTTGTTATTTGTACGTAAATCAATCATCAGTTTATATATCGCTTTGAAAAACAGTATCCATCGCCATTTTGACGATTCTCATTGTACAGCAGATTAACCTTACCTTTCGTAATAAAAAAAAAAAATTGAAGCATTGATGCCAATTCGAAATTTTAAATCTTTTATGGAGCTGAATGAATAATGTAACAATGAGGAAGTAACACCCCGCGGATGTTATTTCCTCGTATTTTGGAAAATAAGACCCGCGGGCGCTTATTGCACTGCACCGAAAAAAAAGATACTTTGTCTTTAATCACCAATATCACAAAAAATTTAAGGGCAGTTTAAAAACTTAAATAAATTTGTTCTAAGATTTTTAAAGAAGACTTACGGCCATATTATTCACTTGATTCATCCAGATTTAAACTTAAATCCAGATGTAAATTATACAAATTCAATGTAATTGAATCCAGATTTAAGTTTTAATCTGAATATATCGAGTAAATAATATGGCGGTTAATGATAGACATTTTTTGTTACATTTTTCTTTAGAAAAAAAGTAGGTACAGCATAAATAAAGTAGTCAAGTACGGTCTTTAGTAAATCTTTCGCTGCTTAACAAATATACATACATACATATGTACAGTCGACTCTCCCTAAGTCGAATTTTCATGGGACTACAAGATTTGTTCGAGTTAGAGAGAGTTTTGGGAAAATTCGAGTTATAGAGAGAAACATTTTTAAAAGGTTTAACCAAACATTTGAGCACACACTTTACTTCGCATTCTTCGCAATAATGTACAGACATTTTAGTCACATCAAAAAAATACTATACATATGCACACAAAGACTGAATCAGCTCTGTTGAATGCCTAGGATCACGATCAACTGATTTTGAAATACCAACTGGAATTTTACTAAAATGTTGTTTTCATTATGCAAGTTCTTTTTTATATACATATGCAACGAACAACACAAAAAAAAAGAATAACAATGTTTTTTTTTTTGTTTTTACGTAGCAAGTTTTTAAAAACTGTATTTTTTATGGAGGTACCAGGGATGTGAATAGGAAGAAACACGAAGAGCTGACGATGATGGCACAAGCGATGCTCACATACATATTAAGGGTGTTAAAGTGTGTTGGTATGAATTCCGAAGGGGTAATTTTTTTGTTTTTGTTTTTTGCTTAACAAAATTTGACTTAGGGATTGAAAAAAGATATCTACCAATAATCGAGAAAATGTTGTTCGAGTTAGACAGAGTTCGACTTAGAGGGAGTTCGACTTAGGGAATGGCTTTTGTATGAAAAATTGAAGGAAATGATAAAATATGGCAAAAAAGTTCGAGTTAGAGAGAAATTCGACATAGGGAGAGTCGACTGTATGTACATACATACATATGTACATAGATTGTTAGACCAGTATTTTTTTGAAAAATTATTTTTTTTTGTTTTTATCATTTCAAGTCTTATCGTTTTAAGTCTTATCACGCGTTGAATTAATTTGCTCCCATAAAACTGTTGTGGTATCTTAAAGGCAACACACTTTTTTAAAGTTTTTTTTTTTTTTGGTTTTTAAGATATATAGTTACTTCTGTGAAAAATAGTCAACTGTATGTCGTTTCGATGAAACAACATATACATAGGTAGGTACTTTTGTTTTCCTTTAACATTAGTAATTCAAATGAAAATTTCAGTATCTTAACATTAATTTAAATAAGTTTTCTACCATATTGTCTACTTTTCATGAAGAATTTAGGCTTATTAAATGTTTTTAATTTAATTTGTTCTTTTATTCGTCGTCGATAGTTGGTCGCTTTCATGTGAATAGTTCTTAAATCAATTAAAATTTATCGACATTTGATTTGAAACTATTTGATTGGTCGTGTGAATTTAACAAGTAAATAATATGGAATTTGTTTCACAATTATTTTTCATCTGGTTTTAAGTTTTAATCTTGATAAATCGAGTGAATAATATGGCTGTTAGACTGACTCCCGAGATAAATGATAAAAGTAATATAAATACATTCAATTCATACAATGCATTATTTATTTTATAGAAAAATTCTCATAAACTGTGATTAAATATTTCCTATCTCCACCCTTGAATGCTCTTTTAGGCTTTTGCCTTTTTTTTGCATCCAACATCCAACAGCCACACCATCTATACACAGTAGGTTAATCGTAAAATTGCTATCATTATTTCCGGTATAATAGAAAATAAAAATAAAATATATGTACATTTATGTAAAAAAGCAATTCAAATTAATCATTTTTACGATTTATCAACATTTATTTATTAAAATATGAACATTCGCGACGATTAAAGTTTAAAAAAAAATGCCACAGTCATGTTTAAATAATCATTAGTTGTATAGTTATTCTCTCTTCTTCATTGTTTTAATTATATGTTCATATGTTGTACTCGTATACATCTATTCGATTGCATGTAAATTATTTGTAATTATAATTTATGTATGTGAAATTACACTAAAGTAGGCAAATTGAAAATCTCCATGGAACGTTGCACACATGAAAAACAACATAACCAAAGTTAAATTGTGTGACATTAACCTCGTTGGCTATAAAGTGGGAAATATATTTTGTTTTCTCTAAATATACCAACATACATATGTATAGTTTTACATTTCAATAGAAGATGACATTAAACAGTAGCAGATATCCTACAATCTGCGACAACATTAAGAAACACGGGCATTTCGATGCATAGGGATTATCCAGCAGCGGCGCGTGAGAAACGAAGACGGGTAGTGCAACTAAGAAACTAAATAATAACAAAAAACCCTGGAATTAAAATACAATTACGAGGAGAAACTCTTAAAATTCAGAATAAAACATTTTATTTCGATGTCAACAACAACCTGTCGAGCGATGATGAAGGTGGAATGTCATATATGGAGCAATTGCGAAATACTAGTGACAGAAGTGCAATGTCATCAATTGACAGAACCATGGGTGGATCTGGCCCCAGCGGCTCTCAAACTGTAGAGAGAAATGAACGCATACAGCGCTTTTAATTATAATGCCGTCAGCCTTCAAAATCAAAATGTAACGAATTTTAATTTTAATGTATTTTCTTTAAGTATTATTTCATATAATGTAGCGGGATTAGGAAATAAATTACTTTTTAATGATTTTTTTAAACACATTAATAATTTTGATATTTTTGCTCTATGTGAAACTTTTGTTGATAAAAAAATGGAAGAATTTGAAAATATTTTTATAAACCATAAACTCTTATGGATTCCGGCAATAAGAGAATCTACTCATGGAAGAGCAAGTGGAGGATGCCTTTATGGGATAAAGAAAAATTTAAAAACGGATTGCTGTTTTGTAAAAGTACTTGAAAGAGATTTGATAGAGTTGAAATTGGAGCACAGCAGACTATATATTATACCCGTTTATATAAACTGCAACAAGTGGACTCAGGAATTTTCATATTTATATAATTTTATTTTGGAATTTGGAAAGGAAGATATTATGATTATAGGTGATTTTAATGGAAGAGTAGGAGCAACACAAATTCTAAATGAAGATTCGGAGCTTTTAATGGAATCGATTAAAGAAGTCAGAAATGCAACGGATGAAACAATCGATGGAAATGGAAAAAAGTTGATTGAAATGAGTGATTCAATGGGATTAACGATTTTAAATGGGCGATCAAATAGTGATGGCAAAGGCCATTTTACATTTACCAGGGGTACCGCATGTTCAACAATTGACTATTGTTTTGTAAAAGGAAAGTGGCTTGAACACATATCTGATTTCAGGGTAGATGAGCTGACACATTCGGATCACTTCCCAATATCCGTACAGGTGAATATGGTGGTGCAACACGAAACTCCGTCACAGCAGTGTTTGCTACCAAAACTTCGGTGGAGACATAACGATATTGAGAAGTACACTGCAAACTTGAATCTCGTTACCAATCTCATAAATGAAAATGAGCTACAATCCATTAGAGGTTCGGATATACTAACCGCAGCTATTACGGAATCAGCAAGACCTCTACAAACTAGGACAAGGAGTAAGGGTAAACAATCTTGGTATGATTGGGAGTGTGAATCAGCGAGAAAAAAATCATTTGCCTTTCTCCGTCTTGTAAGAAGAAGCAACTCAAACCACGCAAAATCTATGTATCAAGAAGCAAATAAAAAGTATAAGGCCATATGCGCAGACAAACAAAGAGCATATACGCTTAACCTCTCAACAATGCTGGCGAACATCAAAGATAGCCGATCTTTCTGGAAGACTGCGAAAATGCTCAACAAGGCACTATTCACAAAAGGTATCAAAGTGGAATCATTGATTTTAGCTGAACATTTTGAACAACTACTCAATCCACAACTTAATCAAAATGCAATCCAATATGCTCTCCCATACCAAGAAGTTATGTCATTAGACCGACCCATAGAAATTCAAGATGTTAAAAGAGTACTAAATCGATGTGGATCAAATAAAGCTCCCGGAGAAGATCGAATCTCATATGAATTTTTCAAAAACGCTACAGATGACTATCTTCAAAAACTAACACTGGCATATAATTTTATATGGGATACAGGAGAAGTACCAGCAAGCTTCAAGAGAAGTGTCATTCTGCCAATCTTCAAGAAAGGAAATCCGAATGAGCCCAGCAACTACAGAGGCATATCATTTCTTAACGCTATTACGAAAATCTTTACAGGAATTCTACTGGAACGCCTCTCAGATTGGGTAAACGAAAACAACCTTCTAAGTGAATACCAAGCGGGCTTTCGAAAGGAATATAGCACAGTGGATAACATCTTTTCTCTGACGAGCATCGCTCGAACGTATCTGGATAAAGGGAAAAAACTGTATGCGTTTTTCGTAGATTTTAAGGCAGCCTTCGATTGTGTCGACAGGAAAGCCCTATTTTACAAAGTAAGCAACCTTGGAGTTTCAACTAAAATGTTAAATATTTTGCAAAAACTTTACGAAGAAAATAAATCTGCAGTCTGGGATGGAAATATTTTATCCAATTGGTTCCAATCAACAACTGGCGTAAAACAAGGATGTCTCTTGAGCCCGCTTCTCTTTTCGATTTATTTGGATGACCTGACTACATACCTGCCAGGGGGAATATCATTTGATGGACTTCAAATAAAGCTCTTACTTTATGCCGATGACATTGTCATACTAGCTGAAACCCCAAATATGCTGCAGATAATGATAAATAAACTCCAACATTATTGTTCAATCTGGAACCTGCAACTAAATACAAACAAATCCAAAATCATGATTTTCCGAAATGGAAGAGGTCGCTACGCAAGAGACGAATTTTGGACATGGCAAAATGAAACTCTTGAAACGGTAAAAGAATACAGGTACCTCGGAGTCACTATCACTTCAACGTTGTCCTTTAAAAAACATCTGCAAGAAAAACTAAGAGAGTCAAAGCGAGCAATAAACTGCACCTGAAAAAACGTTCTAAGCAAACAGAACATTGCACCTAGTGCAAAGTATAAAGTCTTTGAAGCAGTCGTGAGATCTATTATGTGCTACGCAGCACAAGTTTGGGGTATCTTCGAGTTTGATGAAGTAGAAAAGCTTCTTAGATATTTCATCAAGAAAACCTTCAGACTACCGGAAAATACACCAACCTACATGTTGCACCTCGAAACTGGTCTACCTACGTTATATATACACACACTTCAGCTGCATTTTTCATATATTAGGAAAATCATGGATCAACCAGATCATCGACTCACCAATAAGATAGTTTTGTTTCTAAAAGACAGAAATCTTCAATTCTTTACGGAATGGACGAGATTGAGTGAGATCCATGATGTTCAACTTCACCAAAACAATGGAAGAACTCTCGGTGGCACCCTTCAGATGCTCTTAGTAAAAATTGAAGAATCAATAAGGAATGCGTTTAAAGAACAAAGTCAGCAAAGCCAAGCAAGAAGTACCTATAGATTACTGAGTCATGATCTAGGTGATACAAATTATTTCAATGACCGAAACAGTCTGGATTTTATATCAACGATCTTCAAAGCCAGGGGAGAACTCATCAACCTTAACTACTTGCCATATAGAGACGACAGAGATCCAGAATGCACTTTGTGCAACCTGCGATGCAGAGAAGATATATATCACTTCATTGGTATCTGCCCCATCCTGAACTCGATCCGAAGGTTATCTTGGGGAAAAAATACTCTCTCATCAAATGAAATTATAAACATATTAAATGGTGAAAATTGGAAAATCCTCTACAACTACCTGAAATCTGCTCTAAAATATCGACAACAAATTATTAACGAATCGTTTTGATATTGTACTTTTGTATATGTATTTATGTATTTTTTATTCGCGTTAAATTAATCAACAAAGAACTTTATTGCTTTATAAAATAACTCCTTTTCGGCTGACGGCATAAGCCAATGTCTTTTTGTGAAAATTGTAAACTAAACTTGTAAACTATGTAATTATTAATTAATTTGTTATTTATGTATATCTCAATAAAATCACACTTTACTACTACTACTACTACAGTAGCAGATAATGTAGAAGCACATCAATCAGTGCTGGATTAAAATTCTTAAAGGCCTTAAGCTCAAACAATTGGGATGTTTTTAGAATTCGTAAAGTCTGGTATCTTAATTTAGTCTTGAGATTGTTTGAAAAAAATATTCTGAACAAAAATATTAAACTAAAGCAAAACAGCAATATAATATAAAGGTAAAGGTTGTTAAAAATCGCAAATTTGGAGCGCCCTAAATTTCGAATTGTCGAGTAATCAAAATTCTAAAACCATTAAAAAAAATCTCAATTATTAAATCTGTGGTACCATAAATGTCTCGAAAAAAAACTCCATATTTCAAAAAAATCTGTTTTTTTTTATATTTATTAGATATCTACCTAATTTATGTAAAAATTCAGATTTTTTAAGGTGTATTCCCAACATTCCAATGAAATCATCTCTTGATTATAAAATTTGGCGATGAGAAAAAGTAGCCCCGTGTTAACATAAAATATCGTTGCTTAAAAAATAATTAGTGTACCTACCTAGTAAAATATAACCGGACGGGGACATTTTCTCACCAAAATAACCTAAAAATGCTTGTCCTTGTTTTTTGTAAATGTTTGACCTTAAACTATTGGTTATCTTACCATAATTTCCCTGATGGCTATTATTATACCCATGACATAAAGCACAATAGTTAAGTATAGAATATCGAACGGAGTAAATTGGAATAGATATGAAACAATTATTGAGTTCCTTTGTGATTATCTGCTACCTATTCCACCACTGTTTGAAATGCGTGCCCAGCATTGAATTAGAAATGACCTAAAAAAGGGTTATTATAAGATAAAATGGGGATAAAATAATACTTAGTGCAGATATAAGTTGGAATGTGCATTAGCCAGATTGTGTGGATAGAAAAAGAAAAAAAAAATCAAAGATAAATTGGTTGGATAGAGTTTTGTTTTCCTGACACGGTAATTTGTGTAACTAAGTGTTACCGCAGCGCAGTAGTATTGGAAAATTAATTACTCCATAGGATCCGGTGAATGTAATTTTTGTTAACGATTTATCAAGCGAGAAAGGTTTCTCTTTAATTGCACGTTTGAGTTTTGTAAATGAGTTAGATAGGTTAAATGTTCTTTCACTGATGAGGTGTTTTGTAGTAGATTATAGGTAAGTATACAAATAATTTGACTATCATGTGAAGTTAACGGCGGAAGTAATTTTTGACATCATACAAATTTGTAACTGACGGGATTTTGCATTTAATTGTACCTTAAATGTCAAAAGCATATAAACAAAATAGCTTTTCTGGATAAGAACTAAAGAACTAGACATTTTTACATTTGTTTACAGTTAATCAAGCTATTTTATATTATCTGAACATTTTATTCGAACAATCTTTCTTTAGCTGTTAATTTTATCTGTTCCTATTTAATTAATTCCCAAAAATCCCACTGTTTTGTAAAATACAAATGAGAATTTCTTAAAATTTCTTACTTTTATTAATTATATCGGGAGTCAGTCTAACAGCCATATTATTCACTCGATTTATCAAGATTAAAACTTAAAACCAGATGAAAAATATTTGTAAAACAAATTCCAACAAAATTGAATTTTCAAAAAAATTGAATTTTCAAAAAAATTGAATTTTCAAAAAAATTGAATTTTCAAAAAAATTGAATTTTCAAAAAAATTGAATTTTCAAAAAAATTGAATTTTCAAAAAAATTGAATTTAAAAAATATTGAATTTTCAAAAAAATTGAATTTTCAAAAAAATTGTTTCAAAAAAATTGAATTTAAAATATATTGAATTTTCAAAAAAAATGAATTTTCAAAAAAAAAATGATTTTTCAACAAAATTGAATTTTCAAAAAAACTGAATTTTCAAAAAAATTGAATTTTCAAATTGATATTTGGATTAAAGAATTTTAGATTTGGATTTAAGATTATTTAAATCCACAGGATTTAATAGGTACATTTTTTGTAATGAATAATATGAACACACATTTTAAATCTTTATATATAATAAATCCGGATTCAATGGTTGGATGTTATATTCACCTGAATACAATTTTAATCCACCAGTGAATAATATGGCCGTAAGTTTTGATGTTTGGTTTATTTAAGATGTTAAAATATACATATTTGACAACTGGGTGGGTTGTACTCCCTCTTTCGAAGAATTGACAAAACCTTCAAGAGTATCTCTTGTCAATAAAAAGTACCTCTAACCTTTGCCGTTCGAATTTGTAGATCCTCTCCATTCCTACTGACAAGAC
Organism: Epistrophe eligans; assembly: GCA_951394125.1. NCBI lineage: Eukaryota > Metazoa > Arthropoda > Insecta > Diptera > Syrphidae > Epistrophe > Epistrophe eligans. The sequence continues at coordinate 105,064,319 of OX596028.1, read as the reverse complement.
ACACACGCACACAGGAATGGTTGAAAGGTTTAAAGTCGCTGGGCAACTCTGGTTCAGTATAAGCTGTCGCGCTACCAATTTTATTTTAATAAAAAAAAAAAGAAAAGATAATTTGTAATTTTATTTTTACTGTTTGAAAAGAATTAGATCCTCTTAATTTTAACAATTGCAATTTGAATCAGTTATAACGAAATGAGTTTCGACGAGTGTTACGAACAAATCTTGAATTCCCAACTGAAGGTTTATAAAAATAGCACATCAACCGTAAATTATTTATTATTATTCTTAATTTCTTATACAAATTAAAATAATAAATCTTAAGCTATAGTGCAGATTTATGTATAGGTATTAATTATATTATAATGAAAACAATCTCATAAATAGGCTTAGTATAATTTAAAAAATAAGAAGCTAATTAAAATAAAGAAAAAAAAAATAAATAAAAAGAAAAAAATATGAAAATGTATTCAAATATGAATGAAATGACTGATTGAAATCTTCTCTCATCGGTCATGTCTCTGTATCGCATAAAGAGAATTCAACAGTTAATCGGGTGGGTAGATTATACACAAAGAACAGACGTTTGGATGCAAACAAGAAAGTGACGGTTTTATTTAGAATCTGAGCTGTTCTAGTAAAAAAATTGAATGAAATAATTTTATTGAACGGACTGACAGGTTGTAGACTTTTTACGAGTATAATGCTAAACGGCATAGGTCTTGATGGAGATTTAAGTAAATTATAAAATAAGAGATAACATATCTATATGTATATTTTCAAAAAAAAAATATAATATATTGTCAAACATACACTAAGCAAAAAAAAAATTAAGAGACCAACAATGTTTTTAATCTTTTTTGTTTATGTTTGTTGAAGAGCTATAGGTAGGTATCTTTTTGAAAAAATATTGGTATTGAGATGAAACAAAAAGCATTACAAAGAGCTTTATGATTTTTCTGTTGAAATATTTTAGCAGATGATTTTATTTAAGATATCTTTACTGCACAATAATAAGAAACAGCACGAGACAAACATTTTAAGTTTATTTTTTTTTATGTTTGTTTTTAAGAGCGTCATTTTTAATTTGAAAAATTTGTTTTAAATCAATCAAATGTATTAGTCGAATAATTTGTTTATTAAGCTTTAATTTTATTTTTTCCGCCTTTCTACAATTTCTTTGCCTAGGATATCGGACTTTGAATAAAAAAAAGAGACTTTTGACTTTGACCATAAGTATCTCAGCAACAAATAATGGCACAGAAAATGTATTCAAGGGCTAATCGTCATACGTTTCCGTTTTATTTCTCATACCTTTTCATTGCAACCTTTTCAATGGTATTCAATAAATTATATTATAAATATTCTGGGAAGATTATGTAGCAAAGTCTAAACAAAGTTTTATTAACTTTTAAATTGTTTCATCAAACTTCTATGTTTTAGAACTCCAATTTAGATCTCTGTTTGAAATAGAACTTCTTAAATTCAAGGGTCTTAAGGTAACATATAGCGAACAAGGGTTGGACAACATTTTTATTTGATCAAAATACTTGATTTTTATAGAAATTTGGATTTGAGGTTTAAAAAGGATTGCAGTTGAACCAATGTTCATAAATCAATCACGCAAAATTTTAGGAAAACATGTTCAAACGAACCGCGGACAGTTTCTGAAATAGTAATCGGACAACCCGAAATTAAGTACTTACTTGATTTTATCTTAATTTTACTAACCAACAATAATAATAATAATAATAATAATACATGTATAAAGACATAATAATAAATCACAAGTAACAACACAATTTATCCACAGCTCATAGCATTTTGTCAATAATATACTCTTAGTATAAATAAGTGATGCAATCACCTTGAAACCACACACGATTTAATCTGACGCAATACAACACTCTGACATAGTATATGTTGGCAAAAATAAAAGATAGGTGTTACCATCTTGCATCGTATAGAACAAGTTTTCTTAGTACCATCTGCTGATGATGAGTAATATAACTTCAAATAAAAATGCAATAACTATATTTTACAAAAAAAAAAAAAAAATAATAATAACTTAAAAAGTCAAAGTCTTCTGTCCATAAAATGAACTTAAATGACACACATCTTTGTTTAATTTAAAATTATACAACACTGTGCAAAAATTTTACGAATATTGAGGAACTATAGGATAAATAGAATCTGGAAGAATACAATTTTCAACTAAATGGGACTTTACGCAAATTTAAAGGGACATTGTTTTTCCTTCCAACATTTTATTTTTATATCGTGAATAAATTTACCTCGAATATAAATCCAACGTAGTGATAACCAAATTTCATTGGAAAATTTATTCCAGATATCAATAAATTCCGAAGGAAACTTTCGAGCATTATTCACATTCCCAATGGTCGAAGGAGGGAAATATTCTGAGGGCAATTTTGTTCGCATTAGTCTCCAATATTTTTGGTGTGAAGTCAGTGCCGTTAATTTTTCATTTTTCAAATCATCATCCAATTCCATCGGAATTTATTTGCATATAGTGAATAAATTTTCCAGGGAAATTTGGCAGTCATTAATTACATTGAATTTATGTCCGAGGGAAATTTATTTCGGGGAGGGTTCACGATAGCAAAAAAAAAACGTTCGAGGGAAAAAGTTTCCGACTCTCATACTACATTGATTTTGACAAATGAGGTGTCAAACGAAGCGGAATTACCTGCTGATTCGACGAATTATAATTTTATTTTAAAAATTTTAATAATTTGTTAAAAACGTGATTTTTGTAAAATATCATTTCACTTTCCAATTGGTAATATTTTGACATGTGACTTTAGATCGGTTCAGTTTAAGAATTTATTAGGGCAATTTATTTTAAAACAATTTGTGCGTCTTTTATTTTTATATAATTTTCGTACAGGGGCCGATTCTGGTTCTGTTAAAAAGTGAATCGAATAGCTTTTCACTCTTTCGCTCTTACATGCAATTCTCGTTTTGTGAAAAGTTGAAACCAAACGTCAAAAACATTCAATATTCAACAACAACAATTTAATATTTTGCTTCCACGCCGTTATTTGGAAATGAATCTTTGAAAAGAAAGGGTGAATACGGACAAACAATGTTCAATTCAATCACATCTCTTTCTCTGTTCTATTCATGAAGAAAACAAAAAATATTTCTATCTCAAGCGTTAATCGTTTGAGAGAATTACGCCGACTGCGCATGCAGGGGCAATGATAAGGTGGTTCGGGATCGATAATATAGATCGTCGGAGAATTTTATTCACTGAACCAGAATCGCTTTTTTGCACCAAGTGAATAGAAAAAGTGAAAGCAATTAATGCGAGCGAATGTGAAAATCATTTATTCGATTCACTTTTTCACAGAACCAGAATTGGCGCCCAGGACGACTGTTATACATAAATATTTTATGTTTTTTATTGAGATTTAATTTTTACGGTCAGTCTCTTTGATGTGCATTTATGATTCGATTTATTGCCGCCTTCAATTACTAACACCGAATTGGTTAAGGTGTGTGGCACTTAACTGTATTATCATGACTGAATTTTCTTCTTCTAGGTTATGTTATTTTTTTTAAATAATAAACACTATAAGTTCAATTCTTCAAAAAGTTTTCAGAAGGCTTCAAAACGCTTTTACGAAAAGAACAGCTGTAAAACTTTTTAAACAGGAACACTTTCAACGAACTAAAGATACAAAAAACTTAAACTTAAAAAAAAAGTTCGGGAAAAAGTAGTTCTTAAAAAATATTTTCCACAGTACTGTAGATCCTAGCAAGTATATCTTTTTCTTAAAGAATTATTATTTGCACAGAAATCCAAACATAATCCAAACATAAATACTAACAAGAGCTCCAAGAGCAAATAATCTGCTGCTACCTGAGTAGCTTTTATTTTTGTTTACTTTTTTAGCTTCCTATACATTTGTTGTTTCTGGTGCTCTTTTATTTTTCAAAAGAGTTATAGATATGAATAAAGAATTCATACAATTTTCACAATTCCTTGATCTATTTTTTTGAATTTATAAAAATTAAAAAATATATATGTATATATTAAGATAATAATTCCTCTCGAGTATCACATTTTAGATAGGGAAACGAATATCTGTATGACGACGATATGGTGACAAATATATTCGACCACACAGCATAAAGAGAAATAATTCTAAAAGTCACGTTCCATGATATTAGAAAGAAAGAAGCCACCAGCAGTACACCTAAGTGTTTGATGCAATGCAATTGGTCTTAGTCACTGTTGTCCACACATCCAAAGTCAGAAATAGATATAGGAAATGTTTTCTCAACTCTAAACATACTCATTGTTCGAAATACCATAAATGCCCTGCCCTGTCTCGTCCTAGCTCCATGCCTCCATCATCATTATCATCATGCTATCACGTATATAACAAATGTGTCATGAGTGTGTGCTTAGTGGTCATGAACGACCATAAAACTAGAATAGTTCGCAGTTTTATCGTTAATTTCGCACCATTCCATCCGCAACACCACACACAAACACACAGTCCACAATCGACATCATCGACTATACAAAGCGAGAGTTTCAACTTTTAAGTGCGTGTCTTGCAATTTGCAGATGTCGTTGGTCGTTTTGTCGTACGCTCTGCTGTCCTCGATTTCATTTTAAATCGTTCATATGGGATGATGCCCCACGCATTATAAAAAGTCATTACGTGTTTTAAAACCAGAATCATAGACAGAATAGTAGACGTACATAGATATCTACGGGCAGTAAAAGTACATTTAAAATCAAAATCACATGTTTATCAGCACTGCATGTAATTTTTTTTTTGTCTGGGCATGTATGCATACAAATATGTTGAAAAAATTGGGACTGCAACAGAGACTGGGACTGGGACATAAACATAAACTAAAAGTATGTACAGTATATCTCTGAATTATTTTTGCAAAAAGTACATTTGCGTGACCCACTTGGCTCAGAAAATAACATCAAGAACATTATTGTGCCGCAGGGAAATCCCCGATTTTTTTTGTTTGTTCTATTCCCAAAGAGTCGGGAGGCAGGACCATACGAGTATAGTCGTATATCTTAGTATTTTTTTTAATTATTTATTTATATCCGCATTAGTTTTTCTGAAAAGGGATATTATTTTTATACAAGACAAATTTTATGATGTCTACTATGGAAACAGAGAAATCAGGGAAAAATAAGAAAACTATTATATACGGAAACGTATTATCATGTCTGAATGACCGGTTTATGGAGCCAAATACTTTCGATTAAATGAAGTTGAAAGGACTTGCGTTGGACAAACGGGTTTTGTTTTTTATTTTATTATTTATTTTTTTTTTAATGGCAAATTGGTTTTGCTTTCAAAAGAAGAATTTTCTGTGGGTATAGTGGTGGGTATAGTGAAGGTTTGTAATTTTATATTCATTTAGGTAGAAAAATAGATGACAATAAAATCGAATTATAGTTTTTTTTTTTTAAGAATGGATCATTATTTTGTATCTTTAACAGAAGAATAGTTTTTATTTTTATAAATTGTTGAAGGTGAAGGGAAATTTATGTATTTTAATAACCATAACTAAAATAAAGACTTTCACTTTTAAAAAAATCCCAATAAAGCTTAATTTTGATTGAGAGCTTAATTTGTTATTCTCTTAATTTGGACCAGGGTTTTAGATTTAGTTGCGACATTTTGTTTTGGAAATCTTAAAAATTAGGTAACCTTTTTTCGAAGAAATGTTTGTTTTTCGTTTAAATAAAATAAAATTAATACAATTTTATTATTTTGGGAAACAGACAGAACCAGAATCTTGAAAACCCAAAATTAAAAAAAACTTGAAATTCCAAAAACACATAATCCAGTAAATCCAAAATCCCGAAAAACAAAAATCTCAAAAAACGAAAATTCCGAAAACCAAAATCCTGAAAAACGAAAATCCCGAAAAACAAAAATCACGAAAAACAAAAATCCCGAAAAACAAAAATCCCGAAAAACAAAAATCCCGAAAAACAAAAATCCCGAAAAACAAAAATCCCGAAAAACAAAAATCCCGAAAAACAAAAATCCCTAAAAACAAAAATCCCGAAAAACAAAAATCCCGAAAAACAAAAATCCCTAAAAACAAAAATCCCAAAAAACAAAAATCCCGAAAAACAAAAATCCCGAAAAACAAAAATCCCGAAAAACAAAAATCCCGAAAAACAAAAATCCCTAAAAACAAAAATCCCGAAAAACAAAAATCCCGAAAAACAAAAATCCCGAAAAACAAAAATCCCGAAAAAACAAAAATCCCGAAAAAAACAAAAATCCCGAAAAACAAAAATCCCGAAAAACAAAAATCCCGAAAAACAAAAATCCCGAAAATCAAAAATCCCGAAAAACAAAAATCCCGAAAAACAAAAATCCCGAAAAACAAAAATCCCGAAAAACAAAAATCCCGAAAAACAAAAATCCCGAAAAACAAAAATCCCGAAAAACAAAAATCCCGAAAAACAAAAATCCCTAAAAACAAAAATCCCGAAAAACAAAAATCCCGAAAAACAAAAATCCCGAAAAAAACAAAAATCCCGAAAAACAAAAATCCCGAAAAACAAAAATCCCGAAAAACAAAAATCCCGAAAATCAAAAATCCCGAAAAACAAAAATCCCGAAAAACAAAAATCTCGAAAAACAAAAATCCCGAAAACAAAAATCCCGAAAACAAAAATCCTGAAAAACAAAAATCCCGAAGAACAAAAATCCTTAATAACATAAGTTCCGAGAAGCCAAAGTGCCGAAAGAAAAATCCAAAATCCCGAATTTTAAAAAAGCTTTAAATTAAATAAATAAAAAAGATCGTCTGCTCAGTGAAACTTTTATTGAACAAAACTAAGTCATAATTTAAAATACATTAATATTATTTTCGAGATTTTTGAGAAAAAAAGTGAGAAAGTGAAAAAAAAATTTAAAAAAAGTAAAAAATTAAAAAAAGTAAAAAATTAAAAAGGGGAAAAAAGAAGAAAAAATGAAAATAATAAAGAAAATGAAATATATATGTATTTAAAAAAAAAGTGAGGAAATACGGAAAAACAGGAAACAAAACAAAAAAGTAAAAAAAAAACATTTTAATTTTGAAAAAATGAAAAAAAGTTAACAAGGAAAAAACATTGGTTTTCAAAAAAAAACATTTTTGATTATTTTTTTTAATCCCAAAAATAGTTTTTATTTGGAAATTGAAAATAATATTTTGATTTAGAAAAACTGATCGAAATCGCTTACATATACGAGAACGACAAAAATTAAGAAAAAAAAACAGTTTTTGTTCAATTTTTTGAACTGAACAAAAATTAACAATAGTTTACACAATTTTTTTAATTAAAATCATTAGAGTCATTTCCAAGGCGCCTTTCATAAAGGTTGTATATGGCTTCTAGCGTTATTTTTGAAGCTACAAAAATTAATTTCGCCGCTAAAGAGAATCACCTAAAAATCTTATTTTCCAAGTTTGAAGCAAAATCGCTTCAATGGTTTCGGATGTAGGTCGCGATACAAACAGACTTTTAATACATATTTTAATTAGCAGACCATTTAATTTTTACCAAAAGTGCTGAAGCATACAATTTTATTGTTAGATACTTAAATGAGCATCTGTAAGTGTCCAATGAAGCTATCTTAACTATCAATTGTTCTGCTGGCCTTGATCTGGTAATTTGAGGGACATTCAATTATTGATCGATCGTAATTTAATTTTTTCCCCAAAACATAAAACTCATTGAATGAAAAACAAACAATAAAAAGAATGGGTATTAATTGTGATAAAAATAAAATTTAAACAATTAAATTCTCCTGAGAATTTCAAAAAAAAACAACGGTTAACATTTTCACTTAAAAGACAGTGAAAATTAAAAAAAAATAATGTGAAGCAAGTTGAATGAAACATTCACGTGAATCAAAAGTTTCGATAGAATCGTATGGCAGAAAGGGGCTGAGAGTTTTAGTAGTAATAGTTAATGGGCAGTGGACTAACAAGCCGGATATATGGGCACGAATCCTGGCTATACTTACATTTTTAGGGGTGCTTATAACGAATAATGTTGTTTTAATAGCAAAAAAAATTTCACTAACCTTTCAGAAAATCATCTGAAAACCTAACGTCCAAATCACTGTAGCGGTTTACCCTACACAGGTTGAGATACAGAGAGACATACATATAACACAGGTACAAATACATATAAAGATATAGACAGGCATAGTCACGGAAACCCTCGTAATGTAAGACCGTTTTTGAGTGAATCGGATTCAAATGACGTTAAATTGTATTCGAAATTTAATTTTTTCACACTAATGAGGTGAAACTCTCTTAAATGAATTCCCACAAAAATGCAATTCTAACTCTAAAATCTTTATAAATAATCATCAAAGGTTAGTGCGTTTGAGATTCTCAGTATTATTTTTTTTAATGTTTAATTTTATTTTGTTTTACCATGTGTGGAAATAATTCTCAGTACAAGGTCAGTTAAAAGCATAAAACACAAATCCATCCGCTACCGGCAGTCAGTGGCAGAACGCGGTGAGGCATAAATGCCGTGGTAACAAAAAAAAACAAGTGCTGCAGGAAACGAGGTAAACTGCATTTAAGAGATTTGCATACAATGCAAGGGAATAAGTATAACTCAATGAAGATGAGTGTTTTGTGTTTTTTTTCTGCTTGTTTCTCGTGGGAATTCCGGTTGTTCTTTTTGTTTTTTTTATTTTATTTTTTCAATTGTAAGTCATAAGCTCTAATAAAAGTTAAATGAGTTAATAAAACAAAAGCTAACAATTATTGAGTTTTGAGGGTCTTCTTCTTTAAGAGCCAGCTCTACGAGTAAATGAGTCAATGCATCAGTGAGTATTGGTTAGTCAATTATAATTTTTTAATGCATTCATTGAGTTTGTTATATTGCATAAAACTTTTTTAGTAGGTTGGTGCCAAGGATTTACTATATGTACAGTTGATCGATTGACTTTAAGTGGAACATTATGACTAATTGATTTGTTAGAAAGATGATGGGTTAAAGCTTTTTGTATTTAATGATTAAATAATAGCACGTTCAACGGTTTATAATCAATGTAATTGTTTATGAATAAAAATAAAAATAATAGCTTGTTACAGTCTTTTAATAAATTTGATGGAATTTTTGATAATAAACAATTTTATGATGATAAGCTTAAAGTGAATAAATAATTGATTGTTAATTTGTTATACATATTTATGTAGTAGAAAATAATAAATAAATGGTGTGACAACTGATGGGGAATCAGGGCCTTGTGAGTTACAAAACTCTCAGTTCTTCTTTTGTGCGTGGTTTTTAGACAGTAGGAATGGAGGGGACCTACAATTTTTTAAGGGCGCTGCCCTTGAAAAAAACATTTTGTAGACGCCGCATCTGAAGCTGATAGTTCAGTCACGGGAATATTCTCTTCCAACCATACTTGGTCAATGAATGAGTTGATGCATGCGCTCTTTCAAGCCAACCCCTCTGTATATTTGAGGGCTTTACTAGTAATCCATCAAAACCGACCAGTCTTGTTGTTTTGAGCTGAGTCGACTTTTTCTTTACTGGGTGTAAACAGACTTCGGAAGTTTGTTCTCTGTTTATTTTATCACCAACTTTACAATTTTCTTTTACACATCTAGTTATGTTCCGTGCTTTGGTGTAGGTATAGGTAAACTTCGTTGTTTCGAAGAGTCTGGGTTCCAGCCTTCAAATCCTCAGCCTGCTGGTTTTTGTTTTAAAAGAATTTTCGAGTGCTGTTTCAAACGCGAGACACTTCAATCTTCTTGAGCTGGGAGAATGCGTGATTCCCCTTCTTTCTACAATGGATTTTCTTCTACTTCCTTTTTCTCTCTCGATTCCTCTGCTGTTTGGATGTTCGGAACAGCCTAGATTTTTTTTTATAGAATTGTCAGGTGTTGTTTCTATCGAAAGACTTTTCACGAGATCTTCTCCTCCTTGCTTCTTCTCGCTCGATAAGTCCGTAGTTTTCAAGAGCAGTTACAGTCTTCAAATCTGAAGTCTGTTGATCAGGTGGTGTTTCGGACGCGGAACTCTTCGATTTTGTTGAACTGAGAGACTGCGTCCGCCTTCTTCTTTCTATGCTGGATCTTCCTCTTCTTTTTTTTTCGCGAAACCTCCGCTATTTTGAAAGTCTTGGGATTCAGTCTTTAAATTCGCAGACAGTTGATTGTTTGTTAATAGAACCTTCGGATGTTGCTTCAATCGGGAGATTCTTCCATCTTCTCCTGACATCTTCTTTTTCACAGAGAATCTTCTTCTTCTCCATTTGACAATCAACCCCAGTCTCTTTAACTGTGCTCTAGTATTTTTGCAGGTTCATCAACAACTATCACCTTTTTCCGATAAACACAAATCAAAATCGAATTTCTTCTTCTGGGTTAATGTTCGAAATAAGTGAATAAATATTTCCCTTCGGCATTTAATGTCACTGCAGATGGGTTCCTGGTTTTCCCCGCCTTAGTTATCTTAAGTTGTTGAAGTTATTAATTTTCAATTATCTTAATAAAGTACTATTTTAATAGCACTCGAGCTCAATAGAATCACATTTATAAGTCTCTATACAAATTTCGATTTTGAACAAAAATCATATTTAAGTGTTTTGCTTCCAAAATTGAACAACAATTTCAACAAACTCTCAACATGAGCTCATAAATAACTATATAAACACAATTCCAAGGAAATTCTCGTTACCTTCCTTAGAAAAGGTAAGACAAGAACAATATTTGAAGTGCGTTGACAAATTGACCTTGTTTCCGTGTGTAAACACCAAAGTTCGAAAAAAAATGCATCATCACTGACATTGCCGTCATCGTTGTCGTCCCTCGTCATCACCATCATCATCATTGTCAACATTTCAAGAATAGTGTTGTATATGTATTTCTACACCTAGTAGCATCAAGACATTTGTATTTACAAGTTAACTTTCCTGCTGCCGTGAGTGTGTCTTTTTTTTTTTGTATCGAAGAAAGTCTTAAAAATAAATTTTTCATACAAAAAGAAGGACGAGATGGAAAAATCTTTACCAGACGTAGTTCTTTTTGACTTTGAGGATATACAGTATGTGGATATATAAGTATTTGTGATGGCTTAGTGAAAAATAAGACAACTTGAGGCAAGGAACAACACTTTTGTGTTATGATGACATACGAACACAGTTTTATAGAAGCATACCTTGTGGACAATACAGAGTTGTGCTAAATTTCAGAGTTTTTGTTTTAATCGTTTGTCTCAGATTTTTATGAAGTTTCGATATAAGTTTGTATTCGTATGCAACAATGTCAAATTTCGTCTGTACCTGTGAAAAAATCGAGAAAGTCGGTTTTAACAATTCCATGCTGAGGTTTTAATATTTAATAATTTGTATTTCAGCTACAAGAATTTTCTTGCCACCGACCAGCATGGGTTTAGGAAAAGGAAATCTATTCGAACTAATGTTCTTTAATTCCCACCGATTACAAAAAAAAAAAAAAAAAAAAAAAAGAGGATGGCAATCAAGTCAACTGCATTTGATTTATAAAGAATTTATTAAGGTCTTTCACAAGTTTTGCTGTTACTTTATTTTCCTTTGGCTTTTATTAAATGGATTAAAATTTATTTGAAGGGAAGGGCTAATCAAATTCTTTTCAAAAGAATTCAATGAGAACAAACTCGGACGTACCACATGGTAGTTTCCTAGGCCCACTACTTTTTATAGTTGCTATCAATGACGTACTTTCGAAAATTTAATCCTGTAGGGTACCTACTTTATTTACACCGATGACCGATGATATTAAATTATGTGTTAAATATCAATTTTATGGGTGTACATATTTTCGCAAATCTTACTCTAAAATTATCAAATAAAAAAAATAAATCAACATGAAATAACCGAACAATTGCAAACAAATGCGAAATGATTAAATTCCAAGTCAAGAAATTGCGAAATGAAAATAAGCCTGATGATCCATACCTTCATTCCAGCTGTTTGGACGAAAAATGTTTCACAAACTTAACTGCGCAATTGTTAAAATCGCAATAAATATTTTCGCAAATATTCTTTTGGCCTTTAAGTTTACTCGAAAATGGTTCATTTTGTAAACAAAATCTTTCGCAGTTTTTTATATTTCATATTATTAATTACCTAATTAACTTCTCAAACAATTAATTGCGAAACAAAAATCAGCCAGATGACCCTTATCTTCACTGGATTTCTGCCATTTGGAGGAAAATTATTTCGCAAATCGTACTTGGGCATTATGAAACCAATTTTTAATCGACTTGCAATAGTTTTTTCGCAAATTTTATGTTGAGTCCTTTAATTACCTGGCAAATAGTTAATTTCGCATACAGTTAATTTCGTATATACATATGTAGTTGATTTCACATATAGTTAATTTCGCATATAGTTAATTTCGCATATATGTAGTTAATTTCGCAAATAGCTTATTTCACAAATAGTTTATTTCGTAAATAGTTCATTTCGCAAATAATTAAATTCTCATCTTTTCTTATATAGCATATTATTAGGTGGCAATTTTATTTTCCTTACTTTTAGTTCCCGATCTGTTATCTTGCATTTGATTATTTTGCCGTAATATGTTATTGAAAAAATTTGGCAAAATTCATTAATATGTACCTAAAACATGGAAAGACAAAACAATTTAAAAGATAAATTATATTATGTAAAACATTAAAATGCGAAACAATAAAAAGCAAATAATAATAAATGTATTAATGAACTGCGAAATAATAGTTTGCGAAACGAAAATTGCGAAATACAAATTTTTCAACAAAAAAAAAGCCAAACAATTAATTGCGAAATGATTAAATTTCAAGACAAGAATTTGATAAATGAAAATAAACAAAAAAATCCGGCAGAGTTCTCCTATTCCTGTCATTAAATTATTAGAGAATAAATAAAAGACAAGTGAAAAAAAAACTCATCAATCTTAGTGAAATTTATTTCCATTGTAAAAAATAAAATTTCTTTTGCACAGCACTGTATGTGATGACGACACACCAGAAAAGCGTGACAATCATCTTGCGAGGGCTTTTGTCTAGCTTGCCATGCTATATTTATGTATTATCTAAATCCCAGAATTATTGTCGTCGTCGTCGTCGAGGGTGTGTTACGTACATATACATGAATATGTTTTTTTTTTGCATGCAGGACAAACATTTCACAATGCGTTTCATTTGTGTGTTTTATTGTTTGTCAGGTTTTAGCGCGGGAGTATGTTTCTGCTTGTATACATATACAGGCCTCTTCCCCCATCGCCTATAATGCTCACACCAAGGTTCTCTCTCCCTATGGAAAAGTAAACATTTTAGAATATATTTGTAAATGTTTGTGTTGTGCTTCTCTGACTTTTGTGAGTTGTGTCATCTGTGCACAGAGTAGGTACACTTTAATTAGAATAATTGCAGTTGCAGGAAAATTATTTAGAATTTCCTTTTACGAATTTTAATTAAAATATATAGAAATGGGAGACGTAGAGGGAGATAGATACACCGATAGAGAGCGTAGGAGGAAGCGGCCTACAAGCACAAACATTTGGAGTAAAAGTGAAATTTGTGTCAAGCATGTTGACAGGTAATAATACATAAGTTTGCATATCATGTTCGTACTCGTATATGTATACACATGATGGTAAAGCTCTATTTATTTATTTGCATACGACAAATTCATGTTTTGTATAAATGTTTTTTTTTTTTTTTTTCTACGAGTAGGAATGCACATATGTATATGCATGTAGATATTTTTTGGGTTGCTTTGATTGATTAACATTTTACCATTTTGGAGTTGGGCCAACATTGAATCTCGGGGAGTTTGGTAACTATACCAATTAACAGACAATATGTCCCGGGAGACATATGTCATCATCTTTAACTATAGTTCAAGTCATAGGTTAATAATACAGTACTATAGCTTCTTTGCTATAAGACATTTCATACACATATCACAAATAGGAAAAACTAATTATAGTGCAGTTATGTATAAAGGCATGTAAGGTAAGTATAGTACAATCTAACAAGTTGTATTTTTGTCGGCTGATTTAAAAATATTTATGATAATTCAATAAGATTTTAATTAATTTATAATAAATTTTAAGAATTTTTGGTTTCGTTTGATATTTTCAGTAAAGTTGTAAAAATTCGTTTTTAAAGCATTTTCGAAAAATAAAATTTTATTTTATTGAAACTGAAATTTTGCCTGTAAAAAATCTGAACATTTTCAAATTCAAATAATTTCTCTCGCAAAAGACGATTTTAGGTAATACTCAATAATAAGGATTGCTGCGATGACTACGGATTAAAAAAAATAAAATACACGACTGAACTTGCTCTTATGTAAGATCACACTATGGTTTTAAGGTCTTAAACACACTTAACTAATTAAAAGAAAAAAAATAGTTAAGGAAATCTTTGTTTAAAAAACTGTATGATGGGGCTTTTAAAAAATATATTTTTATGTGTAATATACATAAGTACCTAAAATATTTAATAAAAAAATTGGTACGTCTTTCTTAGAATTTATTAATGCGGAGTTAAAAAATCAATTTTGAAAAAAAAAATCATCTAACCATTCTTGAAATATCGAATTTTCAAAAAGTAATTTTGAACTTTTTTTTTCATATCAAAAGTATTTTTTTTTTTTAAATCTCAATTATTTTAAAAATAAATTTTTTTTAAGATCCATTTTTTTAATCCAATTTTTTTTTTAAATCCAAAATTGTTTTTTTCTTTTGAAAATTTTGATATGCAATATTATTCAAGTTCTTGTTTAAAAAATTTCACTAAAATTGGTTTAACAGATAATGAGATAACCGAAACTAAAAAAAAAATGGTTCTATGAGAGATACCGTTAATAATGGATTAATGTAGAATTTTGTTTCAATAATATGGCAGATCGTACCTCACAAAAAAAAAATTAATCAAATTCGTAGGAGTCGTTTACGATAAAAAAAAATCCTTTACGGTTTTTAAAATTTGTAGGTACCGTTAACTTTGAGTACGAGAATAATTTTTGTTTAAAAAAATATAGATTATGTTAAAAAAAATAAAGACTGTTAAAACAACCGCTTGATACCAAGTTTAATAAAAATCGAAGAACTCGTTTTCAAATTGTTGAATTTAAAAAAAAAAACTTTTACTTTTTTTAATTTTTAATAATTTGTATAAATTTTTTTCTTACTTTTTTTAAATTTTTTTTAAATTTTTCAATTTTAACTTTTTTTTAAATTCTTTTATTTTTTTTTTTAATCCTAAAAATATTTTTTCGAAAATTTCCTTTATTAAAATTATTTTTTTATTAAAATTTTTTCCATAAGAAAAATTGATTAAAATCAGCATTTTCGAGAAAATTGAAAATCAAAAATTTGGTTCTATGGGAGTTGCCATTAGTAACCATTTGTTGAAAAATTTTTTTCTTTGACAAAAGGTAGCCTTAGCCTATGAAAATTTACAGATTTTAGAAAAATCTGTGGGCCTAATTTTGAGGAAAATAAGTAATAAGGCATTGCCAGCTAAAACCCTTGATATCAATAAATTAAACTGCAATATTAAGATATGATGAAATATATTTTGACCAACTACGAGCACTTGAACTTACAGCTCTTTATCAAAGACTCTATAAGTTTCTTCCAAGGAAAGATATTATGATATTTGATAGAGAATAAATTGGTCTTCGTTTATATGGCGTTAATTTGTAAAAGTAATAGCATTAAACAAAAAAAGAACTCGCGGAAGTCTGTACATAAATTCTTTCAATATTATTGGTTTAAAAGTGTCTTCTTTCGTTTCCAATGTCTTCGCTTTTTTTTCTTATATTTTATTTATTATGAGAGTTATAAAATAAAAAAAAAAAATTCAGTCGTAATCCGATTAAGTTAAAATTTTTTCGATATTTGTTTACCCATATCTTTTTTGTCTTAAAGAAAAACGAAACCTTATATGGAATCTTTCAACACAATGTGTAATATATGTGAATTATATTGTTAAAAAACATAATAAATATATATTTCCGTATTTTGGTTGAGTAATGTGTAACTCTCGGCTCAAAGGCTTGGTTTCGATACCTGTGCGTATGCATTTAAGAAAAAATATTTAAGCTTTTATAAATATTTTTCAAACCAGCTATAAACAAATTTTATAGTCAATTACTCGTAAAAATGTCATGCACGTAACAATGGAATTCTCCATGAAACATTTTGAGAAAATCATTTAAGCTTTATACGTGGAGAACAACAGACAAACAAAACCGCTGCACAAAATTTGTTCATCAAAAATTAATCTTTTTTTTTTTATAAGTAGAGTCAAAGCCTAACGATGAGGAAAATTCATATAACTGACATTTTCAAATAGCTGCTGACACAGAGTAATGATCATCGGTCGACCGTGCGTCGTCGTCTTTGGTTGCATCGTGTTGTGACTTTAAAGTTCAAAAAGTGCGGTCATGGTCATCAACAACAACAACAATAACAACTAGAAAATGAGTATATGCGCAAATGATCAAAGCTATATAAGATGCACTCTTGTCGTCGTTGTCATTTCTCGGCATCATCGGCATCTGCATTAACTTTACCATGTATCTTCACATAGACTCTATAATCTGGGCTAAGACAAGAAAATTCTCCAATTGTCTTTGATCAGATGATGATATTCCGCCCCAACCCAACAAAGCTATATAGTTACATCTTACCTGTGATGCCATGGTGTATATTTTTCTCTTGAACTTGAATTTTTCGATGCGTAGCATGACAGAGTGATACAAAAAAAAAAAAAAAATGCACGGGGATGCATTATAGTAGGTTAGGTACCGCATCTTTACTCCACATCCAAGGTGTGGCATGGCTGCCTTCCTTGAGATGGGTTTGGTTGTCATTGTCAGGCACTATTAACTATCTGGAAATTGAATACTTTAGAAGAATGCTGATTGAATAATTTTATTTTATTTTTTTTGCTATAATTCTTGGACTATCTTCTCTTGGACCGACCAAGGTTGTCGACGACAACGATTGAAGATATTGTACAATGAAGACAAAGAAAAACACTTCCGAAGATTTATGGCGTAAGTTCAAAGCGTTTGCCGTCGATCGTCTGTCGTCGTTAACTTTAACTTCGGTATTGAGGTTGGAAATTGATATGTATACAAACAGATGCAAACAAAAATAAAATCATTAAAATGATTTGTAATGGCTCAAAGCCTGAGCTCATGTAGTTTTTCTTTTTTTTAATATCTTCTAGCCTTTTTTTAAACTGAAAGGCTTAAAAATAAAAAGTAAGGACGAATACTTGCTATTGTACTTAATTTATAGATAATTGAAAAATAGAAAAAATGGGTTCCTTTGTTCACTGTTCGTATATGATTTTCCCTACAAAAAATTGTCTATTCACCCTTAGTTCAAAAATTATTTAGCATTTATTTTGTATAGTAACTCCCTTACAAAACAAAAAAAAATCTCTTCTGTGCCCTTTTGAAAAGTTATGAGGACGGGGTAAAAAAAAATAAAGTGTTCATAACAGCTTCGAGATAAAACATTGATATACTCGTTATACAGCTTGAGCTAAAAAAAAAAAAAACAAATACATATGTCTAATTCTTACTTACATATATCACTTTTCTGTTAAATTCTGACAAATAATTAATTCTTGAATTCTTTCTTTGTACAAATCAAAATCAAAATGGATGAATATTTGGATGATATTTTCAGTCAAAGAAAAAAAAACCCAATTTATTTGATTGAAATTCACCAAAATAATAAAAGCCAACTAAATTCTTTGAAATGTTTGAATATAATTTCTTCTCAGAGATCATGTTTTTTTTGTGTGAAACAAAAGCCTCAAACTTAAAACTATAGGTCGAGATATGTCAAGGCAAAAAAATAAATCGTTTGTCCAACCACAGGAAAAAAGATAATTAACTGCTCTTTTTTTAAAGCAACACACATAAAGAATGGGGTCAAGTGAGTTCGTTTGTCTACCGCATTTTTATGATAAGCCAACCATAAAAAAAACATTTGTCCACCTTAAGTTCCAAAAATATTCAATATTTATTTTGTTTATAGCAACTATCACAAAGATAGAAAAAACCTTAGATTTTGTTTTTTATTTTCTCGATCTTTTTATTAAATCAACATATGTACATAAATCGAGAATTTGGTTTAAATCGAAATTTTTTTTTTTGATAATTTGTTTCATAACCTGCTTTTGACGACATATTCTTTGACGCTCTTATATAAAAATTTAGCTCGAATATTCCAAAAATAAACAAAAAAAAAACAAAAATCAATTTCAAACTAAGGAAAAAATTATATTCAACAGCAACAAAGACTCGCGGAAATACCATTATCTGCTCCGACAGTATATCGGTATTACAAGCTATCGCCAATCCAAACAACAACGATGACCTAATAAGTGAAATCAGGAATCATCTTATTAAAATTCCAATTATCAAACTTATGTGGGTTCCCGGTCATACCGGTATACGCGGCAACGAAGAAGCAGACCGTGTTGCCAGGGCAACTAATGATGCACCCGTATACAACTTTAACATCTTTACTAAGCATGACCTAACTAACTCCATACGAAACTCATTAAAAACCAAACAGTTAAGCGATTGGAGCCAATACAATCACCACTACAAGGAAATCAATACTGACAGATCTCAACCTCGATATCCCAACGCCCAAAAAACAAAGATAACAAATTTTGTTCGGCTAAGGCTTGGACACACTTCAATCACACACGAACATCTTCTCAACAAAAAAAACCCCTGCTGTATGCTCCACCTGCAACGTAACACTTAATCTAGAACATTTATTAAAAAACTGTACAGAAACAAAAAAACAATTAAACTCTATCTCCAAAGACTCAAATATATATGAAATCCTCAAAACTCCAAATTCAAAAAATATCGAACTAGTAAATGAACTCATATGTAATCTTAAATACAAAATTTGATTCCCTTTTTTAACTTCAGAGCTAATAGTCCTCGCAGCTAGGCTCTATATAAAATTGTAATTACCAGGTTACTTTAAAGTATCTGTTAATAAATCATAATAATAATAATAATAATATTCAGTTTATTATACATATAAATACAATATTAAAAGTACTCGTACATAAATATGAAAGAGTTGATAAGAAAACTTTAGATAAGAAAAAGCAATTTTTTTTTGAAACGATATAATTTTTTTATTTAATCAGACCAAACGTGTGTGTTTTGACAAAATGTTTTTTGCCAACAATGTTTAATCACAGTTCATTACATTGTGACTCTAAGTCCATAGGTACCATATTACCCTACAAATTCGTATGTGGTGTGGGTTTTTGCGCTTTGTACGGTTTATTTTATTATTTTTTTTTTAAATTACAGCATCTATGTATATTTATGAATTTTATAATTTTGTTATCTTTAATTATTCCGATTATTATTCAATTATTCGAAAAAGCTAGAAAAATTTCGAAAATAAATTCGAAAAAATGTTCGAAAAAAAATTAGAAAAAAATCGAAAAAGTTAAAAAAAGTTCAAAACAGAATCGAAAAAAAAAACGGAAAAAGTTAAAAAAAAATACAAAAAAGTTAGAAAAAATTCGATAAATGTTGGAAAAATGTTCGAAAAAAGTGAAAAGAAAAAGTTTTAGGTCACAAAATCGTCGAAATAGAGAAATTATAAAGAATCGAAATATTTTATAAAAATATTTCCGTACGTCTTTTTTTGTGTGATCTTTTAGAAGGTTAATAACAGCAAAAAAAAGTTATATTGATAATTGCTGAAATTAGAGCAAAATAAAAAAATAATAATAAAAAAATGTATGTTGCCTCAAATTAACTTGAATTTAATTGTCCGTCAAGTTAACATTACCTATACCACTTCAAAATTTTAACATTTAAAAAATTCTCGTGAACTTCTTCTGAATTTGTAAATTTATCGTGAAAGAAAAAAACTGTCACGCTTGTTTTTTTAAATAACCACTATATGACAGTCAAGTTACCATAACCAAGGAGTTAAGTTAATAAATACAAAACATAAAAATAAAAGTGTATCCAATTTGGTGTAAAAATTATAGAGAAAGCCATTTTATTATTAATTTAAAAAAAAAATCTTAACATTGCATTGCATCAATTAATCCAGCATTACAGCTTTGATTGGCTATACTCTTTTATTTTAAGAGTTTTTTATATAAAATTTGTTTAAACAATTATCGCTCGTCTTTAAATAAGTTTTTTCAAAAAAGGGGCCCGACAAATATTTTTTTTTTTTGACACATCAAGAGACTATGAGGCTTTTTATCGGATTCTATGACCTAAATCGATAAAGTCGTTCAGAAGTTTAACAACCGGCGATTATGTATACCAAATATAAAAAAAAATATTATCCTTATAGTTATACAGATCTATTGAATCAATGTTTCAAAATATGTTCTCAACAACATAATATCCTTGAGCCTCAGCAATCACCAGAAAGAAAGTACCTAACTGAATTTGATTGTTTATTTTTTTTTTTTTGAAAACAGAAACCAAACTGTGCTAATTTTTAAACTCTAGGCAAAAAATAAAACACTAAATGAAAAAGAACAAAATGTTGAGTAAACAATTTTTTTAGGAATAGATAATGTCTATATTTAATCATAATTAGATTTACATATGTATATGTAAAGGTACAAAAAACTTGATATGCCAAAATTTAAAGGAAAATATTCCTAACAGTATATGCTGTATAACTTGTTCAATTTGTATCAAGTTAATGGAGTTATTCATATTGTTCATCTTCATCTACTTAAAGCAGACTACTCCAAAAAAAATTAAGGGACTTAAAAAAACAAATATTCTATTAATCATTCTTATCAAACGCAAACTGCAAAAGTCAATTGTACGAAAACCCAAAATGAAATGTTTAATGCAAAAGTATTATGTTCTATAACGCAATTTGTTTAAGTCGATAAGTTGTGTTGCAAATCTACAGAAAAATTATTAAAAAGCCAGAGGCTGACCTATTCGTATTGTCAAATGCGTTTGCAAGAAAATTGATTGACATTGATCGAACAGAATTTGTGCAAGCATAACGATTGTATATTTGACGATAACAAAAACAATATCTGCGGCAAACAAAATGACGATATGTATATGTATATCTATTGTTTGACAGTTAAATTGACGGTTATTTGACGTTTTTGATAACGATTTACTTTACTACCTAGTAACCTAGCTCAAAAAAAAAAGGTATTTCTTTTTAATTCAAAATTTAATAAAAAAATTGACCCTTTTTTTGTGTGCAGTGTAAAATGCTTGGTAATGTGTGGGCACAAAGCAGTTGATTATGGCTATATGGCTAGGTAGTAGCCTTATAATATGTCCTTGGCTTATTGGTTAGATTCTAGTTTCAAAATGTTTCAAGAAATCTAATATAAAATTGATACAACAGTTTCTATAGACACAAGGAAGTTTGCCCACCATTAATGCACTCGGGTAAAGAATGAAGGACAAAAATAATCTTTTTTTTTTTTTTTAAAGCCTTCAATATTATAAATATGATAAAGGGCAAGTTAGTTGTTCGGAAAATAAAAACTAGATTATAATCCCATCGCATAAATCTTAAGAGATGATGCCTTAAGAAAAAAGGGTACAATTTAGAAGCTTTAAATGTTTTTTCTCGTTAAATTATAATTTTTCTGTAAAAATGTATTATTCAACTTGAAACGCTTCACAACCATAAAAGCAAGTATTTGCGACCTTTACGTGATATTAATTTATTTTTCAATGCAATTTTTCATGACACGGATTTTTTTTTACTATAAAGATGAGCTGCTCGTTAAAAGTAGAGTGAAATCTAAAAAAAAAAAAAAATGTGAATGTATGTATTTTGCTTTTATGGTATATTGACATAGGGCTGCAAATTGATTTAATTTTGTATTAATGAAGTTTGAAGACCAAGAGCAAGAAGGTATAGGTTTAGTTGAAAACGAATACCCCAAGGCACTTGAGTTTGTGTATAGAGGTTAGGTAGGGTTGGGTTGGGTTGGGTTTGCTTAGGTAGGTTAAAGTTTGATTTTTAATGCATTTTGATGACATAAGGTTATTTGAAATAATGTTGATAGGGGTTTTCTCAATTTTCATAAAATTAAACGGAACTTGATTTAAGTTTTCTGAAACTTTAAAAGCTTCGAAATTAGATATAAGGTTATAGTAATTCTTCCTTCCTTACCTACCTAACTGTGCTTTTATGGATCCATTCAAAGTTAAGAAGTAAAGAGAGAGATTTTTTTAAACTTTTTCGTGTTAATGGAAATGCAAATATATATACTGTTCAATATTCTGAATCATGAGAAGTGCACATTAATCATGGATGCAGTGCCAATGATGATGATGGGTGGGCCTTATCATGGACATGGGTATACATATATGTATACATACATCAATTTAAGATGCACGTTGCACGTTATTTTCTTCTTTTTTTTTCCTTTTTCTTGCTTCTTTATCTTGAAGGAATCGATCTTTCAATTGATTGATGGCGTTAATGGGTAAGTCGATTTGAAAGAAGCTTGCATTGCAGTAAAAAAAAAACTATATAAATTTACAGAGTCAATATTAACATTTAAAATGTGCAGCAATGCGTTGTGGGTGGGTGGGTCTGTGGGTGTTTTGCTATTATTGGTATTCGAAGGAAATCATCACTCAAAAATAATATTGTAGGAGGAGATATGAAGAAGTTTTGATGCAGCACTCACTGGACGCTTAAGGTGTAATTAGTTCATCCATTTCATAGTGCAAGTGGATAAAAGAACGTTAAGAAGGATTTGCAAAAAAAAAGAAAAGAGAAATGATAAAAAAAAATATAACTCAGTGTTGATTTAATTAAGAGAACACTTGAGGTATTTGCTTTAAAATTAGTTGGAAATTACTTCGATGAGATGTTATATTTGATCTCTGGATTATGAAAAGGTTGTTAAATTTAACTTTAAACGCAAATAATGATGAGTTTTAATGATTACATGCTCCTAACGGTACCTGAGGAATCAAATGGAACAATCTTAGCAAAGAAAAATAAAATGCACGTTGTTTTTTTGTATTTATGAATGAGATGTTAAAAAATAATTTTAGGAAGAAATAAACCAACCATTTTTGAAATATGAAATTTTCTAAAAATAATTTTAAAAAATTTTTTAAAAATTCAAAAATATTTTTTAAAAATTCAAAAATATTTTTTAAAAATTCAAAAATATTTTTTAAAAATTCAAAAATATTTTTTTAAAAATTCAAAAATATTTTTTTTAAATCCAAAGAGATCTGATCTGTTGAACCGATTTTAATAAAAAAGCTTCTAATAAATTTAAATAATAAAAAGACATTTCCAAGTTCAAGAAAAAAATATTTTTGGATTTTTAAAACTTATCTTTGGATTTTTAAAATATATTTTTGCATTTTTAAAAAATATTTTTGAATTTTTAAAAATATTTTTGAATTTTTAAAAATATTTTTGAATTTTTAAAAATATTTTTGAATTTTTAAAAATATTTTTGAATTTTTAAAAATATTTTTGAATTTTTAAAAATATTTTTGAATTTTTAAAAATATTTTTGAATTTTTAAAAATGTTTTTGAATTTAAAAAAATTTTTTTTTGGATTTTGAAAATTTTGGTATGCAATACCTCCTTTTTTAAAATATTCCCTATATAAAAATTGATCGAAACTTTTAAGAATAATAAAAAAAAAAGGTTTTATAGAAGTTATCCTTTATAATTATTTTTCGAATTTATTTTATAAAATGATAGCCTTTTTGTAAAAAAAAATTTAAAAAGTTGTGGGCACGTTTTTGAGAAAATTAAGATATTTATTAATTGCTAATAAAAAATTGTACGTAAGATACCTATCGTTATTTTTGTTCCTACAAAAAATGAAAAAAAAAAAAAAACAGACGTTTTTTGGGTGGGGAGGTGGGTTGGTTACCAAAAAAACGGTAGGTGACAAGTTTAAACAAAATCGACCCACCCGTTTAGGCTACAGCCGAATGAACAGACAGACCAGATAAAGAGACGGATAGAATTGTGAGCCCCACTTTTTTCTCTATCATTGACAAAAATCTCGAGTTCGACTTTTACATAACAAAAATGTCTTCAAACTTTCCATAAAAGACAACCTTTAATGACTTTTTTGCTACTTTATTTCATTCCACATATGTATGTATGTATGTACATTCCTACAACAAAAAACAACAATTAATATTTTCACATTTAGTACTTACGCAAGCACAAAAATATAGGAAACATAAATCCACGCAGATTACTAGTTATGAATCAATGTCCTCGTCATGCAATCACACCGTAAAACTATACAATCAAATGCCTATTGTATGTAATGTATATAGTAATGGGTATATGAGAATTTACCAACCTACCTTCACAATCACAGCGGTGAATGCTGGAATATTGTTTATACATATAATGATATTTCTGCGAACGAAATTTATTATAAATTAATTATTTTGTCTTCTACTATCATTTTGCCGCCCATAATCTGACGACACGAACGACAGTATTATCACTGTCACAAAGCTACTAATGGGCGGATAATTTTTCAAATCAACCAAGTCTGACGGTGTGGACGGGGCACAAGGTAGCGGCGGCGTCACGTTGATGATGATTGTTATCTGACTTTTTCAATATACGACTATCGTTAGCTTGTCGTTCTGACAATTCAATTTTGTTTTTCTTACAGAAGCTTGACTCGGTACACATAATGAAGAAGCTAATACGAAAGATAAAAGAGGAATATCTTTTATATAGAAATAACAAATTTATCACTAATGACTTATTTTAACCTTTCTTATAATGTTATATATTTTTTTTTTGTGAAAGGCGTTAATTTTGTTGGTTGTAAATTATTAATTAAAAAAATATGGCCTCAGTTTAGTATTTTTAGATTTGAAATGATTGAATAACTTAGATAAATGATTTAAAAGACTTTGACAGATTAATGGCTAAATGTTGTGAAAATTGAAGGGTTTATTAGCTTGGCTTTAATTGTGTATTAGCTCCATCATCATTAACGCAACCTTAATTATATTCCATTTAAAAAATAAACGTACTAATGATTGTGTTTGTTTTTTTATATAAATTAACAAATGTCTTTAATTTTTTTCGTAAAAATCAATTTAGTAAGATTTATATTTATTATTATACATACATACATATAGCCAATACTATTCATACAGGTCACATCTAAACTATTTTTGTATATTTGTATGTATGTTATCGTAAACCACCCATGGTTTGGCCGGTAAAATATAAATCATAATCATAAATTTGTTGTAAATTTGTCGAGAATTTCGTAAATTTTCGTTAGTTTGTCATAAATTTGTCGTTAGTTTGTCGTAAATTTGTCATAAATTTTTTCTAAATTTGTCATAAATTTGTTCTAAATTTGTCATAAATTTGTTCTAAATTTGTCGTGATTTTATCGTGAATTTTTCGTAAATTTGTAGTAAATTTTTCATTAATTTGTTCTAAATTTGTCGTAAATTTGTCGTAAATTTATCGTGAATTTGTCAGAAATTTTTCGTTAGTTTCTGGTTAATTTGTCGTAATTTTACCGTGAATTTGTCACAAATTTATTGTGAATTTGTCGTAAATTCATCGTTAATTTATCTTGAAATTGTCGTAAATTTATCGTGAATTTGTCGTAAATTTGAATTAAATTTGTCGTACATTTGTCGTTAATGTGTCGTAAATTTGTCGTTAATTTATCGTAAATTTATCTTTAAATTGTCGTAAATTTATCGTGAATTTGTCGTAAATTCGACATAAATTTGTCGTAAATTTGTCGTGAAAGAGAAACAATTTTAGCACTTTTTTTAAAATTATAATCTCTAGTAATGCTAACTTGACAATCAAGCTTAATATCCGACAAAAAAATAGCCTTTGATACAGATGCAAGTTCGGCCTGGCAATAAAACCCACTTAGAAAGCAATCTAGTTTGTAATGAGGGACAGACAAAAAAAATAGCAACCGATTTTTAATTTTCCTTCTCAGCAAACATGAGCAAGATTCTTCAGCTATTTTTTTCAGTTTTGTTTATTTTATTTTATTTTATTTTATTTTATTTTATTTTATTTTATTTTATTTTATTTTATTTTATTTTATTTTATTTTATTTTATTTTATTTTATTTTATTTTATTTTATTTTATTTTATTTTATTTTATTTTATTTTATTTTATTTTATTTTATTTTATTTTATTTTATTTTATTTTATTTTATTTTATTTTATTTTATTTTATTTTATTTTATTTTATTTTATTTTATTTTATTTTATTTTATTTTATTTTATTTTATTTTATTTTATTTTATTTTATTTTATTTTATTTTATTTTATTTTATTTTATTTTATTTTATTTTATTTTATTTTATTTTATTTTATTTTATTTTATTTTATTTTATTTTATTTTATTTTATTTTATTTTATTTTATTTTATTTTATTTTATTTTATTTTATTTTATTTTATTTTATTTTATTTTATTTTATTTTATTTTATTTTATTTTATTTTATTTTATTTTATTTTATTTTATTTTATTTTATTTTATTTTATTTTATTTTATTTTATTTTATTTTTATTTTTTTTTTTTTTCAATTTTTTAAAATAGTTTTTGTACAGCATGAATGTTCTAGAACATTTCGGGCACTTCCAATCCTTCGCTTTCAAACAAGGTCTTCATTTCAATTTTACTTTCATAAACATATGTAAACTTCTTGCTTAACATTTTAACGATGAAGTAAATTTAATATCAAAATTTTTATTAAAACAAAATACAAAAATACAACTCCGGGAGAAGTTCCCTTCCTGATTCAATATTCTGTATGCAAATATATAACTGCGACCTTCAGTTTCCGTCAGCAAAATTAGCATTTTTTTCCTGCACGAAGGCAATTCATAGTCCACAATTTTTTTTTATTCCACCCAACATCCCTTTCACTAATTCCCACCTAATCGTTGAGCTTTCGAATTTATTATTTCATAAAAAATACAATAGTTGCCATAGACGACTGACGCCGAAAGCGACAAACAATTGCTTTGGATATACACGATTTTTTCAAGAATCAGCTTTGTTATTTCACCAAAAGCACAAAAAACAAAGAAACATTTTTTTTCTTGGATTTATTTTAAGAAAATTAAATCAATCATACAATTCGAAATAGAATTCACAAAAAAAAAAAATAAGATCTATTGATTTCTCATAGTTGCACGGATTGCGCTGAAATAACTTCAGATTCCATTACTTTAATCCTATTATTAGTTATTTCCAAAGAGACTTACTGTCTACAAAAAGCTCAAGATTGCACTCAGGATATTTGCATTGAATTTTGGGTGATACTGACAGCTAAAGAAAAACAAATGTTTTTTTTGTATTTTTCTCTTTTAGTTTAAACTAAAAGGAGAAATGTATTTATGACTTTGAAGGAAACACTTTTACTTCTACAATTTGAAGAAAATAAAAAACATATACATAGGTAGCCAATAAAAATTAGATAAAAAAGCTCAAAATTCGTAAAAATTTCGACTGAGCTGAATGTTATTGAAGAGCTTTATTTGAAAATACTATTTTTTTTCCTAAAAAAGAACCGTTAATTTCGACCAGAACTTATGAATATTCTGTGGAATGAAAGGACCAAATTGGAGTTTTTTGTAAATTTCTCGAAAAAATTTGAATTTTTTGGAAGAAATGTAAGTAGCTTATGAAATAAAAAACGTGTTTACACTTTTTTTTTGGTCAGGGCAATAGGTTTTGAGGAAAAGTTACTCAAAACACATCCAGTAGATACTTTTCCATAGCAGCGCCCAGCAGTGGTGAAGTGGATTATTCATTAAAAACACAAATAACTCTTCGTATAAATCATCTACCCATTTTCGAAATATCGAATTTTCAAGAAATAATTTTAAATTTTTTTTTAAATCCAAAATGTTTTTTTTTTTGAAAATTCTTATGTAGGTATGTGCAATATTATTCAAATTTATTAGCAGCTCTTGTGTAAAAAAAAAAAATGATTAAAATCGATTTAACAGAAAATGAGATAGTCAAAAACCAAAAAAAAAAAATGGTTCTATGAGAAATACCATTTTTAATCTATAGATACATTTTTTTCCAATACTATTGTAGATCGTACTAATATTAGTTCACAAAAAAAATTTATCAAAATCGTAGGAGACGTTTTCGAGAAAAATTAAGTTTTCTTTACCGGTTTTTAAACACTTGTATGGCAGGTACCGTCATTTTTAGTCATAAGAATAAATTTTATTTAAAATCTGCTAGATAATTTTAAAAAACTGCTGAGTTCCAAGTTTGATTAAAATCGACCAGGTCATTTTCGAATTACATATTAAGATCTCAAAAAGAAATTTTATTTTTTTTTAAAAACCCAACAAAAAAAATTGGAAAATTTTGGTACACAAAACTTTTAAAACTTCTTGAAAGATTTTCTATAAAAAAAATTGGTCAAAATCAATTGAGCCTTCTTTGAGAAAATCGGAAAAAGTGGTTCTATAGGAGATACCAATTATAACCATTTTTCTGAAATTTTTTTTTATAAAATGGTAGCCTTTTTGTAGAAGAAATTACTGTGTTTTTTTAAAAAGATTTGTGGGCACGTTTATGAGAAAAATAAGATTTTCTTAATTTGGTAAAAAAAATTTGTACGTTAGGTGCCGTTATTTTTGGTCTTAAAAAAATTTAAAAAACGTGTGGGGGAATGGCCAAAAACCAGTAAACCAGTAGGCTGCAGTCGCAAGGACAGGACAGACACACAGAATTTTGAGACCCACTTTTTTCGACTTCGCTATCATCGTAATGTCAACTTTGATCAAAATCTCGATTTCAATTTTTTTACGAATCCATAACTTGCCATATATGTATTTACATATGTAGGTCCTACATATTATACAAAATTCGCAAGTAAAAAGTGCTACAATTTGTATCTTCAGATTTGTTTTAAAAAATGAAATTTTCCAAGAAATTGTGGGTATAGCTGAAATAAATCTTTTCAAAGAAAGAATTAAAAATACCAGTTCAATTATTTTAATCGTAGCGAAAAAAAAATTGCACCCTCAAACAGACATATTACCTTTGGAAATTTAATCCTTTCTTATTCGCCTAATAACACAAAATGAAATACAGACATAGGTAAGTATGTATTTATATACACCGGGCATGAATATCATTTTCAAAATTATACATTTCCGTCTGGTGCAAACTGCGAAGACAACGCGGAGCTCCCTCAAAGAGTTTTGGTGGCAGTATAAGCAAACAGCAGCAGCAGCAGCAGTAGTACTTAATCCGTTTACTGTGCCACAATTTCCAATGATTTCCTGGCTCACGGATCGAAACCCCCTTTAAGTGTATATATGGTGTCGTTATGGCGTACGCCAAAACTACTCCGTAGTTATACCTTTGCTTGCTTGTGGAGAGTATTACGTCAAAGTTATTTCAAAGTGGTTGACCCCTAATGTTGTTAGAAAATGAAAAACTACTATACACGCTTTGGTCCCTGGGAATGAACGAAGAGTGACTAAGATTGCTGTGTGTGAGCGCACACCGAGACTATGATTTAAGGTGATTACTACTTCTTCATTGCTTCACCCCCATCTCCCCCCTCCACACCTCAAAGAACTGAACTGGATAGCTTAGTTTTTAAGAGAAAGGAGAGAAAAGGTGGTAAGGCACCGTCCGCGTCCGTCGACTTCGTCATCGTCATTATTGCCTCTTGCTATGGTGGTGGCTCACAGTTAACTCTAGGTAGACTTTAGGTGTTATAATAAATGCAATTTGATGCTTTGTTTTCGGAATAAACGTTTTGATTGTTAAAGAAGTCGTTAAGAGAATTTGTTTAATGGTTTGTTATTGTTGTTGTTGGGAGTATAATTTTTTTTAGAACAATAAACGTGTTCTATTATAATATTTTTGCAAATGATTTCGTGTGAAATAATTTTTCATGAAGAGATTACGCTCGGAAGATACACAGTTAAGACAAATTAACACTGGATTGTTTTTTTTTTTTGCTTGACATGAAAAATGATTTTAAAGTAGATTTTAGGGTGGAAGTATTTTAAATAGGTTGGGTTTTATATAAATATTATGATGTCTCGTATACATAGGTTTGTGTTTACAGTAATTAGGTGATTTTACTTTTTTTTATTTTGTATAAATGTTTACGTAACTGTTTAAGAGGTTGCTGTGAATTTAATTTTAATCATTTTCACACAGTTCATGCTGAAAGAGGAAACCATTTTAAATGCAATAACTTGAGAAACTAAGATAATGACTTCTTTTTTTTTATGATGAACCACTTTGAGTGGCAAAGACATCCTGTCAAAACCGGATGGCATTATTTCAATGGGCTTCAATTAGGAATATAGGTATACATTAACATAATGAAGGATCAGACAGGTATCTACATATGTAGTTCAAAATGTATTTTCTTTCCTTATCTGCGCACATAATTCGCTTGTTAGTAATTTGATAAAAACATAAATAAAATGTAGCAAGCAAAAAAGTATTTTGGTGGCAAATTGTTACCATATGATTGAACTAACCATCGTCATTTTCGATTTCCTAAAAAATGACAGAAAAAATCAAAATTTAAATTTAAAAAAATTGCAAATTTGCGAACCCATTAGTTTTTTTATTTTCAATTTTCGGTACTAATTCAAAATATGCGGTTTTATGCTCAATTTGTGCTGCCTTTTGCCGAGTTAGTTAACAAAATTTCGTAAACATTATCGCATCTTTTTTGGTGGAAAAAAATTTTGCTAAGCACGTTCATGTTTAGCACTTCAATTTGGGATTTCTTAAAAAAAATTATGCTGCAATTTGGGATTTCTTAAAAAAAATTATGCTGCAATTTGGGATTTCTTTAAAAAATAATTATGCTGCATTATGTCAACGACTTTAGCTTTTAAAAAAATTCTGAAATCGGAAAACTTTGCGAAAGTTTTTTTTTTTTTATTTTTATAAAAACACGAAACGTGTACTATTTTTTAATCAACCTGTGATAAAAAATTGCAAATTTGCAACTTTTACGGCCGAAAACAACTTTGTTAAGCGACAAGTATGCATTGCCATTTTTGATTTTCCAAAAAAAATATTGTTTTGCTAAAGCATTAGTGATTTGAAAAAAAATTTAATTTTTACTGTCATGTGCCGAGAGAATATAAAAAATTATCAAAACGTGAAAATTAACACTATGTCATTTGCGATCTTCTTAAAAAGTGTTGCTATTTGACTGAATTGCACATTAATAAATTTGTTTCAAAATTCGCAAATTTTCAAATTTTGGGAACGAACCACTGTTTGAGATCTTCTTAAAAATATTGCAATTTGTCTGATTTGCGCATTAAATATTTTTTAAATTTCGGAAACTTGCAAATTTTGCAAACAAAATAGGAGTTTTTTTGTTCAACTTGTGCATTCTTTGTAACTTTTACGAAATAAATTAAGCTAAGCGTTAAGTTAGTATTGTCGCTTTCGATTTTCTAAACCAAAAAAAAAGAAGCTATTAGTCCGCTGCTTGTGCTCAACTTGTGCAAGTGCAATAAAGATTTTATTTAAAAAATACTAATTTGCAAATTTTCTTAACGAAATATATTTTCGATTTTCTCTAACAGTACAAAATGTGTGCTTGTGCTTAACTTGTACTGGCCTGCGCCGTAAAAAAAAAATTGGCAACTTTAAATATTGAAAATAAATTTAGCAAGTGTGAATTTAGCATCAAAAACTTCAACTTTCTACAAATATGAAATTATTTTTGTCCTCCGTATGTGCTCAATCTGTGTATAAGAGACTTTAAAAAACTTTAAAAATTCGCAACTTTGCAAATTTTCAAATTTTGCGAACAAACCATTTTTCGATTTTCTTTTAAAAATAAAATCCGCCGTTATATATGCTCAACTATGTGGATTACAGATTTTTAAATAAATTCGCAAGTTTGCAAATTTTGCGAATGCAAACCAATTTTTATTTATTTTCGATTTTTCAAATTTTACGAACAAAAAAAATGTTTAAGTGTGAAATTAGCAACGATTTTAAATCTAAATTTCAGATAAAAAAAAAAAAAAGAAACACAAAATTTAAAGTTCTGTGCTGATGTGCCGAAGAAATAGTTATAAGAAAATTCGCAACTTGCTAATTTTACGAAAAAAAAAAATATATTAAGCTGAGCACATTAATTTTCAATTTTCTTTTTGTCTTCAACAACAAGAAAATTCTATAATTTGCAAATTTTGCGAACAATCTAAATTTTCGATTTTCTGTAAAAGTAAAAAAATGTGTGCTTGTGCTTAACTTGTATTTCTCTGCGCTGAATTGAAATAAAATATGCATGACTGCAACTTTTAATGACGAAAATAAATTTAGCATCGTCAATTTCATTTTTCGAAAAAAAAGGTAGTTGTGTTCCTACGTGCTCGATTTTTTTCTACCATGAGTGTGAGAGATTTTAAAAATTCGCAACTTTGCAAATTTTGCGAACGAAGCATTTTCGATTTTCTGTAAAAACCATCATTCGGCATGCCTCCACTGGCATTTCACAAAGTTACCCATCTAACGTCGTCAAAGATGCGATCTCAGTCTAATTTAAACATTTTAAAGAAAGAAGAATTTAGCATCACCAGATACCTTGTTCACAAGCTGATAAATTGAATTACGGAAAAAAAATCTATTTCCGAAAGAAATCTTTTTCAATATTTTAGTCAAAGTATCTTTTTCATTCGTTTATTTAATGCTTCCTTTCAATTTAAGAATCTTGTAACTTGTAATCATCTTAACGTCATTATTTGGAATTTTTGTGCTGCTATATAAATATAGTCCAATTGCATTTTTGTTTATTGATAAAAAATCAAGAAAAAAACATCTCGAAATTTCGGACGAAGGTGAATTTTGTATTTTTCCAACATAAAGAAAGCCTCTCAACCGACTCAACCGTATATTTTAGAAAAAAAAAAAATAAGGCCAAAGGAGATTGCGGGGCATATAGAAATTTTGGCTCAGGGCCAGGTAACAAATATTTTTACTTGTTTTTTTTTTTTTTTTGCTTATTTTGCCTATTTTCGTTTTCATATATATACATGTGTATGTATGTACTTTTTTGTTAGAAAAAAAAATAAATTTCCTTTCCCCATTTCATTTTATGTGTTTCCGCTGGGAGAAGAATTTTCCTTTTTAGTGTTTTTTTTTTTTTTTAGTGTGGAATTGTAAAATCCCACCTACATGGAATCGCATACTCGAGAAAGGCAAACCTATAAGACTCCTACATCCGAATATCAACCCTTATACCCAGCCAAAAAAAAAAATTAGAGAAACGTTTGTGAGTTTGGTTACTTTTCTGGTGCTCCGAGTATGTTACATGACTTGCATGTTAAGATGGTAGAGGTTGTTGTAGGTGTGTGCAGTGAGGTTGAAAATGCATTTCAACTTTAATCTTATTTTTTTGGGATTTTCTAAACTGCTGCGGCGGAAGGCGGAATGATTTGTGTAGAAATAAAAAAAAAATGTGCAAAACTTCAATGAAATGTAAGTAGTTTATAGGGTTTACTTTTAGTTAACTGCATTCTTCTTCACATATGTAAGAAAAGAAGGCCCCCAGAAGGGTATTTATTTAGAAATGTCTTAAATCTGTTCCTTAGAGAGAGATTGTTATATTGACACAACAATCGATTTAAGTATATCTAAGTTGGAAAGTGCTGTTCCATTTTAGTATACAGTTTGGTTTATGTTCTTAAGGATATTTTCAGCACATTATAACGGAAATAGCTTCTGTCAGTCAATACATCTTTTCCGTAAAAGGTTAGATTAGTGAAATTGGGATTGATTGGTTGATAAATCTGTTATTTTGTTCTTGGTCAAAAATCCATTAAAACTCAGCGACTCAGAGAAAAATTTGTAGTTTTTTATTTTGAATGGCATAACATTTCGATTTGATATGAAATTAAACCATCAAAGGTTTCCAAAATGGTGGATTTCGGCAAAGTCGTATCGTTCGAAGAAATTAGACTTAAGATGTTAACATATCATTATTTTGTTCCACATTGAAGCCTATTTTTCATATACGACAAAAATTCATAAAATTTGAGTATAAAGGGTCAAAGAAAATTCAGAAAAAAAATTGTGGTCAAATTATGCAATACAAGAAACTCGTCAATTTGTTCAGAAAACGAACCCATTTTACACCGCCACCTATTCAACATTTGTTAAACAACAAAATTCCAACTTTCGAAGAAAACTATATACATATGTAGACATAGGCAAACAATTCAAGGATAAGAAAAGAGGGTGTGGCAGTAGGCGGACTTAAAAAAAAAAAAATTACACATGTTTTGCTTAGTGTTTAAGAGATTTTAATTACAAAAATTCAAATTTCTAGGTATGAAAGTAAGGATTTAAGAAAAGTGGGCGTGTTACTAGGCGGATATCAAAAAAAAAAAAAAAAAACTTCTCGTGTCATTGTGTTTTGGTTCAGGAGATGTATTTTATATTTTCAGACTTCTAAGGATGCTATAAAAGAACATTTTATAAGAAAAGTGGGTGTGGTAGTGGGCGGGATAAATACAAAATCTCATGCCTTAGGTTGAACAAAGCTTTATTATAAAATTTTAAAGTTACAAAGACTTTTAATAAGAAGAAAACTAAAATATGATAGAAGTGGCGTGTCTTATGACAGATACAGGCTACAGAAATAGAGACAAGTGCACAACACCATAAATTAAAGTCCAGGCTACTTAAATCAGTTCTTCTACAAAAAGCGTTGAAAATTTCCGCTTGACAATTCGAAACAATTATTTGTATGCGCGGAGGTATTCATGCCATGTCAAAATGTATCGCGAGTAGAAAATTGCAACAAAAGGAATAAATAGAATAGCTATGAAGAATCTTACCGCAACACTCTACCGAGACACACAGTGATGATGGTTAATAATGATGATAATTATGGCTTATGTTTAGCTTTTAAAATAGGAAAACGGAAAACTACATTATGCGTTAAGCTATATAGAATCGTCAGCTAAACATAGTCAGAGTCAGAGTTACCATAGCGTGGATTTTGGCTAATTCAATTTTGTAATTTAGGTTTAAAAGTTCAAAAATTCATAACAAACTAAGTGATCTTTTGCGATTAGTTACAACTGATCTTTTACATGGTATATCCCATAAATGGGCTGCTAGTATCCTTTATGAACTTGAAAAAACATTTTAAAAATTCGTAAAAACTCCTCTATGGCTGAAAAATTCCTGAATCTAACTGACATTTTGTTAACAATAACTGACCTTTGCGATCGCATACTAGTTTTTTGAATATACCACACATGAGGAGCTAACATCCCCTTTAAAAATTATAACCAATCGCCTTTGGCTGACCAATTACTGAACTAATAAACCTTTTGCGACCTTTTACCGACCTTTGAGAAGAAAGCATAAATTTTTTTCAATATCCCACATATTAGTACTTAAAATCCTCTTTTTTAAATATCCCACACATGAGGTTCTAACATTCTCTGATGGGTATTGGTTATCCTTGAAAAATCATAAGCAATCGTCTTTTACTGACCAATTACTGAACTTTTGCAACCAATTACCGACCTTTGAGACAAAAAAATATTATTTGAATAACCCACATATTAGTTCTTAACATTCTCTTGAGAAAAAACTCATAAAATTTACAGCAAATCACCTATAGCTGACCAATTACTGAAACCAACTGATTTTTTATGACCAATTAGTGACAATTTAGATGCCATATTTTTTTCCAATATCCCACATATGGGGTTCTAAGACCCTGAAGCCATGATTTGCATCGAAATCTGTCTTCAAAACTGGAATGATATAATGTTCATGTGAAAAACAACTCAAAAACATTTTTAAAAAATTGGCAACCCTAGACAGAGGGCTGCTTTTGGCTTTCTGCTTCATTATAGTTATTCACCCGTTGCGGTTTGTTTGCTTGATAGTTTAAGTTCTTTGCTTGGATGGTTGCTTTGTGGCAAGGCCCGTTCATAGAACAATAGACTGACTTCATTCTATACACTCTACCACCCAGATATAATGACTCGGTTGCGCTTCTACCAAGAACACAGAGATAACAAAATTAAATATGTACATACATAACATATATGTATAGCAATTTTATATACATAATATATATAGACATTTCCTTAGCCAAACAAATAAAAAGATATACACAAAACAACACCCCGCGATATAAGTATGTACATACTGCAGAATTAATTGCAAACTTCTTGCACTGACTTTTAGTTCAATAACACAGTTTCCTGCTTCTTATTTTTTTTTTCTTTTTCTCCAGCTAATAATATTTGAGGGTAATTATTATATGGGTTGATACCACAGCATCATCATGATGGTTGTTGTTACTGCAACAGTTGTGCAAATTTATTGAATGCGACACACAGTAAACGAGAAAGATATATGTATAGTTTCGTTTTGAAAGAAAAAAGAGACATCAGAAGAAGAAGGTTTGCCTTTTGTTACAATAATTTCTCTTAGCTTTTTCACACAGATGATGGCAGAAAATAAAAAAAAAGGTTTTATCTCGCCCATTTTAGAATTAAATAGCTTTCTTTTGCCGCAAAAAAAAAGAATAACAGACAGATGTCAATTTGAATTCAAGTCACTAAAGATTTTTTTTTATGGAAGACGGATTACGGAAACTGAAAGAATTGGGTCAGATAAAAGTTTTGTATATACACACATAGCTGTTGGTGTATTTTCCATATATTTTTTTGTTTTTGTTTTGTTGTTGTTTTGTGTTTCCTTTCCACTACACGCTTGCCTTAGTTTCTAGATCTGCTTATATGCAGTTAAAATAAGCTGGGAGTTTTATTGTTGGTTTACTGGGTTACTGTGGTAGGTAGGTAGGTTAGATAGGTATGGTATCTTATATACAACAATGTTGTGTGGTTTGCCGTTGGCAGACATCTGGAATAATTGACCGATATTTTGAATTCGCTGATGTTTTGTTCTATGACAAAAAAAAAATTTGTATTAATTTTATTTAATTAAAAATTCAAATTTTCTTTCAAAGAACAAAGCATTGATATGTGATTGTTTCACAGTCAGGTGGGTCATAATACCGTATGCTAGAATTTTTTAAATAAAACATATGTTTTTGGCCTGTTATCTCACAATTCTTTGTTATTGAAAACTTTGCAGCACTTCCCCAAAACTGTATCTACATTTAACTGCACAACAAATTGGTGAATCAAAGTTATCCGCTCGAGGTCATTATAACACAGTCAAATACACATTTGTAAAAATTATGACAAGTTAACAGATTTATGTACTCCGTGCTGTTGGTTAATTTGAGGTTATAAATGTGTGTGTTTGGTATAAACAAAAATTGAACTTCGTATAGGTATTTTTTAGACTGGGTGATTCGTATAAAATGTGACAAAAATCTAAGTGAACTGTATGTCAAGACAAGAATAATTCTTGTGGGAAAGGGCTGGAGGCAGGATACCCACAACTTATCATCTAAATATATAAAAATGAATTCGTTTTATGTTTTTACGGAAATAACTAAGTTAAACAGCATCAGATTTTTTGGATTTGTATTGAACCAGGTAAATATACCAAAGAGCAGAAAATTGAAAATTTTGGTTGAAATTGTATACCTTCAGGGGTGAATGGTGGCGATATCAGAAAATTACATTTTTTTATGCGAAGATTATTATCTAATGATCTGGATTTGGATCATCTTTTAACACGTAATACAACAACAACTTTGGATCGTGCTCTGCATCTCGATCTATTTTAAGGATCCCAAAATAAATTTTCACTCTGGCGGGTAGACGGCTCTTTAGTCTCTTTAGGGGTACAAACTGTAGTGTAAAGAAAAAAGACTATCTCCATGAAAAAAAGAGATGATCATATAACACTGTTGTCATTAGGATCCGTATCGTTTTATTTTCATGGGATGATCCTGATCCAGATACGTAGAAAATAAAACGCGGCTACATTTGAATTGACAATTGTATAACTTTGATCCTCATGAAAATGGGATCCCTAACAGATGGCGTTACGCTCTCAGACTGCTACGTTTGTGTATACAAATTATTGGAGCGTGCGCCAAAAAAGTTAGGTAATTGTAAATGGTTGTTTAAAGACCCCCTATATTAATTTTATTTTCACTTTGTAAAATACTAAGATTTATGACAAATTTCTTGCCAAGACGTGGGCGGACTAGCTAGTTTATTTATACTTACATATTTTCAAATCAATATTTATGTTTTCGGCAATTAAAAACAATTATTTGACAATGGAAGTTTTTCAAGTAAACACATTTTTCATATGCAACGCATTTCATAAAATTTAAATATACACATTGGAGCTTGTATTAAACTTCAAATTCTACTTATATAACAGGTTTTAAAGAAACTGTATCCGTTGTCATAGCTCGCAATTCGATGTACAAACTTAATACAAGCAATATAGAAGTAATAATAAAAGTAAAGTTCGACCTTAATTGTTTGTTAGATATGGAGAATGAAAATAATGGTCTTATATTTAAATCTGTTTTAATTTACTTAGATCGAAACTCGTTGGTCTTAAATGTCAAATAATTTTTCAGAGGCTCGGCAGAACTATGTAATTAACACAGAGTTAAGCACTTCCTGTGCCAGTGTAAAAACGCACCGATCAAAGTACTGAAAATATTGGAGCCATTTAGTTAAAAATGAGCCAAATTAATCGATTCCACGCCACGCCCTTCACAGGAATTGGGAATCTATTATACATCTGTTTTAAATTCACTCAAGATCGAAACTCCCAAATAGCCAAATCAATCGATTCCACACCACGCCCTTCAAAGGAATTGGGAATCTATTAAACCAAATTGTGGTGGATGAAAAATCTTTCATAAAGATCTTGTTTTACAATTAGCTTAAGAACTAATGCTTCTTGATCATTTGAAGCACCGAAACTTCTACGATTAGGCTCGGAAAAATTTTGAAGAAAATCATAAATTTCATTGAAAAATTATCATCAGTTTTATGTGCCACATGCCACATAGCTGGTAAACCAATTTATTGATTGAAGAGGAAGTTCGGTAATTTTGCAATAGAATTGCAATAAAATACTGATTTTTGTTTAAAGTTGTGGGCACGTTTTTGAGAAAAATAAGATTTTTATTTTTTGCTAAAAAAAATTATAGGGCAGGTACCGTTATTTTTGTTCTTAAAAAAATGAAAAAAAAAGTGTGGGGGGAATGCCCAAAAAACACTAGGTTGCAACATCAAGAGAAATCGACCCACCCGTTTAGGCTACAGCCGAAAGGACAGACAGAATTGCAAGACCCACTTTTTTGGACTTCGCTATCATCATAATGTCAACTTTGATCAAAATCTCGAGCTCGTATTTTTTATGAATGTATAACTTGTCATATAGTACCTACATACATATTTACATATGTATCGCAAGTAAAAAAAAAAGTACATACACCCAGTTCAATCAAAAATTTTCTAGAAACCTTTCTAAAAACCGAACTTGTATTTTTGTTTGTGTAAACAAAAAAGATGCTTTAACCTAATTCAACAGATGTTTTATTCGATAACAGGTCAAGATCACAATGACGAAGACAAAAGCTAAACAAGTTGTTTTGCATTGCGAAAAAAAATGATACAAAGCAATGTTGACATATGAAAGCATCAAATCATCAAATCATCCATGATGGCACAAAAATTTAAATCACAAACACAACAAACATATCTATTTATTTTCAGAGTTTGGATAACCCTTTAGGGCAATTGCCATCTGCTAAATTTATTGAGATGATATTGATTTGTAAACAAACGAGTATCATATGTTAATTTGCATCAAGTCCATAGAGGTAATTCCCCAAGTTAAATGTGTTTGAAGGAAACTTGAAGACATGATGCTGTGGAGATTTTTCTATTGAAAAATATAGACCAACACTTTCCATTTCATTTAAAAATAAAAGAAACAAGACTTAATTTTTTTATATCGCCCAGAGTATCTCAGACACCTGGGGTATAGAGGCATATTTATAATTTTTTTTTTTTGTGGTATGTAATCACTTGTTCGTAGAATTATCAAATAAATTATGGCAAAAAAAAAAAAACAAACACGTTTTATAGCAACAACATTTACCATAACCATACATAGTTATTATTTTGAATGTAATATACAAACAAAAATAAACATAAACCGGTCTGATCGCCAACAGCACGCCTCTTTCGCACGTTTATTATTTTATAAGCAACAAGGTACTTTAATTGGAAGAAGAAAAAAAAAGTATCTATAGATAGTTACAAGCTTATAAAATACTTTTTCCACCAAACCCATTATCCAAAAGATTCAAAGTTTGATTTGTGTTTGAAAAAACATCACAATTTCAAGTTTTCTCTTATTTTTATTTTAACTATTCAAGTGCCACCGGCACTTTGAGCTGAGCAATCTAACATACCATCAAACTCACAATATTTATATATCTAAAGCGAAATGCGACTATTTATTCGGATGATGCAGAGTAGACAGATAAACCTGCAATACATATGAAAGGCTTAAGATTCAAGAGAATCTCAAGAGATTGTGGTGGTACAGTTTAACGCGCTATTCCAGCTGAACGTTATCGTTCGATGGTACACAAGTCAATGATTGCCACTTTGGTAAATTATATAAAG
Organism: Epistrophe eligans; assembly: GCA_951394125.1. Lineage (NCBI taxonomy): Eukaryota > Metazoa > Arthropoda > Insecta > Diptera > Syrphidae > Epistrophe > Epistrophe eligans. Next base: position 105,023,612 of record OX596028.1, on the reverse strand, counting down.
TTAGTTTTGATAGTTTTTTTCAAATTTATAATTTTTGTAGATGAACTTTTTTTTTATAATAAAAATTGATAGAGTGACAGATCGTAGAGAACCAGAGTCTAGCTCTAGAGATTAGATAGATAAGCCTTAAAAATTCCTGTGTGCAGGAAGTTAGGCGGCAGGAATGGGAAGGACCTACAATTTTCTTCCGAATAGCAATGGCTAAGATGGGAGGTACTTTTTCATGGCGGGATTTGCACCCTTCTTCACAAGAGGCAGTACTCCTGAAAGAAAATTTTTGGGTGGAATACGCTGGATTCTAACCCAAACCTCGAGTGTTATAGTACAACACGCTAATCATTAATCTGTGGTTTATCATTATTTATGTTTTGTGCAATTAAATAAATTTGCCGTCAAAATGGCAGTAAAAGATTAAGCTTCCCAAAGATTTCAAGGTTTTCCAAATGGTTTCTTGTATCAATCATTTTCAAACATCTATTTTTTCATTCTTTTGGTAAATTTGTCCACTTATTGATTAATTTGTTCTTTAAGGGATTTATTAGAATTTTTGTTACAAGTGGCAACCATATTCACTTTGCAACGAAGTATAAAATATGAAATGAATGGTGTCTCTGCGATGGATCCGGATACCAATAAGATTGTTTTGCTGATATTTAGCGAACGTAATTAGAAAGTTCCTCCTGATGGTAAACCTACCTACATAATATGTATATACAGATAGATGGATACAGAAATGATTCATGCAATTGAAAGTTGCAGAAATGACGTTAGGTTTATGATTATTATGATTATTTCGGTTAATTGAATGACTCCTTTTAAATTTGTTAAACATTTTGGAAGAGGAGTTCCTGCTATAATGAAATATTTGTAAGAGATCAAAAACTTAAACGGGGTAACATGACACTGAGAAGTGTATAAGTAGGTTTTAATTATTTATTTGAAATTAATTTTGATGATCTTGAATGATTCTTGGCAGTTTGGGGTTTTTTAGTTTCTTAAATGATGTACAGGACTAAGTTGGGTAAAAAAGTGAACTAACTATATTTTTTTTGTTTTTCAAGAAATACTGTATCCTGATTTAATGGTTGCCTTTTTTCTCTGAGACCACTTTCTTAAACGCATTGAATTGACCTCCCTATGTCAAAAATGGTGGAACATTATTTTTTTTTATTTTGCAGTTGCATTTTCTTTAAAAAAATGCATCGGAATTGTGTTATTTTTTTTATTCGTTTATCGTTGGGTGATTAAAAACAAAATGCTAAGTCAATTTTAAATCAATCCGAGTAAAGAAGTGACAATGAAAAAGGGTTGGTTGAATATGGTTGAATATGATTCAATATGATTGAATATAGTTGAATATGGTTGAATATAATTGAATATGATTGAATATGATTGAATATGATTGAATATGTTTGAATAAGATTGAATATGGTTGAATATGATTGAATATGGTTGAATATGATTGAATATGGTTGAATATGATTGAATATGGTTGAATATGATTGAATATGATTGAATATAGTGGAATATAATTGAAATGGTTGAATATGTTTGAATAAGATTGAATATGGTTGAATATGACTGAATATGTTTGAATATGGTTGAATATGGTTGAATATGATTGAATATGGTTGAATATGATTGAATATGTTTGAATAAGATTGAATATGGTTGAATATGGTTGAATATGATTGAATATAGTTGAATATAATTGAAATGGTTGAATATGGTTGAATTGTCACTTTATTGTGCTTGGAATAAGACTGATATTAAAAAAAGTAATGACAGGATGTCCATTTTATTATTTTTATTATTGTTTTACATCAAATTGTTGAGTTTGAAACTCTATTTTTCGAAAACTATTTACTTAAACATCTCATTCAAAAAAAAATTAAAGAATGGATTTCTGGCTTTAAAAAAAGCTTTACCATGTGACATTGTAAGTGTTGCCATTGTTTTAAAATAGGTATATGGAGGGAAAAAGGGGACCAATTTTGAATTATAGGCTACATCAATTTATACAAATTGCCTTATTTGGACTGAAGAGCAACTCAAATAGATTCAAGAACTGCTATTACATTCAGACAAAAGAATGGTTTGTCGTGGTTTATGCGGGCTGGTGGAATCATTGGTCTATATTTCTCAAAAAAAAAATGTTATACAAAATTAAAGAAAATATTATACCTACACATAATGCCTGTCGTCAGCAATATTGTCATAAATTTTAAAATTTAAGAGAATGGGATTAAGAAATTCTAATTTTTTGATTGTACTTACAATATTTTTAAAATTGTACGGAAAATAACAGAACTAACCTGGAAAAGAAAAAGAATAGAAATATTATAAAAAATTGACAAAACAAATATTTAAAAAATATATAAATTGGAACATAAAAATAATAATCAAAATAATCAAAAATTGGGCGCATTCACTAATGTAGTCACTACGTAGTCAAGTCATTCTGATTGGCTACATACAACTACAAAATGAGTTGAAATTTCCCCTCCGCCGTAGTGTAAAAATTTCGGCTTCAAAGTTAGTGGAGAATGATTTTGACGTTTCACAATCAGCTGTTCGGTTAAAATACAAAAGATTCAAACTGTTCAAAATGAAACTTGACCACAATTAAATTATTTTGCATAATTATGATTTTATCTTCTTCCAAATCACTCATATTGTATCTTATATTTGATATTATTTAATTTAAAAAGAAAAGATTATTTAAATTCTCAAAACACAACAGTTTCTTATTTCGTGTGTGTTTACATCTGTCATTAATATGACAGTTCAGAATTGACTACCTTTGTAGTGCAATTTTGCATTCACAAAGCTAGTTGAATTTCGACTACGTAGTCACTACATTAGTGAATGCGCCCATTGACTAATAAGTGGAAATTTAAATGTTGTTATTAAAAAATTTTAAAAATCGTTTTTTTTTTTTTAAATATTTTTTAAAGATATAAAATTTTGAGAACATTTTTAATAAAAAAAATTAATACGCAATTTTTTAGTATATATTAATGTTAAAAATTTAATTTAAAAAAAAAATAAGCTTACATTATTGAACTGTTAATATCGAACTTCAATTTATATAGCCACATTTTAACCACAAGAGCAAATTCATGCAATTCAGTGATCAATGAGTGGTATCTAAATTTAATTTTTTTATGAAAATATATATAGCACACTGCATATCCAGATATGCCGCTGTCATCGTCCAAATATAGCCTACCTACCTCAATGTAAATATTTTTATTTGAATTATCTATGTACATATAATCTCGAGTCAATGACTTTTAATTTCATATCATTAGCACAGTAGCATTTATCAATGGCACTCATATTATAATCAAATTCATTCACTCCGTTCATAATATATGTGGAGCAACATTAGCTTTGCAATACAGAAAATTTAATGACGTTGCAAGTAATAAATATATTGCTGCTTATTTATTGTTTAGGAATTTCTCGCACACGTCAACAAGTTTTTTTTTTCTTCAATCATACATACATATGTATATGCAAATGCTTTGACTTTTACATATATACATGCATTTATTTACTTTTATATACGATATAAGTGTGAAGGTATGTCTTGAAAGGTAAACAAATTGAAGATTTTAGGTATACAGTCGTATTTATTAGATTTTTGTCTACTTAGACACCGTCTAACTATTTTCAAATTGGTGGAAATATGCTTTTTTTAATAAAAATAAATATCACATTATTCACGGTTAAGACAATCTACTCTTGTGTCTGAGTTAGGCAGCTATAAGACAACAATAAACAAGGTTTTTGAACGCATTTTCCAGAGTTGGACAGTTGTCTAAAGTTAGACAACGTTTATAAATAAGACCAATAGAGTTTTAGATTAATAAACCCACTCATCAGTCAAGAACCATTTGGGTAATCAGACACTTATAGCTTTGCGTTAAATTCTTTTAATTTCAGTTTAATCAAATTTGATTTTAACCCTCTGAAATAGGTTTGGGATAGAATTATAAAAAAATCTCCAGATACGTAGCTAAAGGGAGGGAATTTTAAAAATATTCAATTCCACAAAATTCGGGATAGCAATAAAATTAGAACTCAGCGGTTTATTCGCATCAAGGTTCTATCTTATTTCAGAAGTGCAACTCCGCAACGAGTATTGATTTATTTATATTAAAAAAAAAGAAATAAAAGATTGTCCTCATCGCGCTGGAGAAACTCTTTAACTTTCGTTGTCAGAGCGCGTCTGTGGCCATATAACCTTGTGTAAACCCCAAATTTTTCGTCCTTTTACGTGATTTTTAGTACAATAGAACCCAAATTTGGGTGAGCTCTATTTCCCTCGTATTTTTGTTTTTAATATTCCATAATTTAATTAATATTTAGTCGAATTTTGTAAAAAAAAAAAATAAATTGAAAATTAGAAAAAGTATTTTCTCTTCTTTTTTGTTGGTCTTAGTAAATTAACACATTTTTCGTAAGAGCAATAAATTTTGATAAAAACTTACGCAAATGTTTCAATATCAGTTATTTGTTTAAGGAGCAAATAATCCCTAATCATTGGTTATATTGCAACTGTTACATCACAAACTATCAAATCAAATAATTTAAGTTGTTAGTCAACGATCGATTTTATTTTTTAACCGCAATTTAATCGGATTTAAGAATTTCATAGGCTACAAATTTTGCCTTGACATATTTTTCCAAAAAAAATAAAAAACAGATAGTTTTCGAGTAATTTACAAAAAACTAATTTTGCTTCTTTAAACCTCACAAAATCAAAAGTCCTGGTACAAATTAAGGGTAGTTTAATTTGAAACTTGCAAATAAAGTTTTCTGCCTTTCGGTTTTGACGGAATTTTTTTCAAAGTCAAAGTCAACATTTAAATAAATTCATCGAGTTTTGTATTATTTCAATACAATTTTGCAAAAAATTAATAAAAGCTAAAACTAAGTAAAAATTAAATTTATCGGTTTGATGAAAAACCAAATAACAACCGCGTACTTCAATTTCAATTTAGAATATTGTAATTGTTCCAAAAAAAAAACTCGTTCAGTTTCATTTAATGACATTTATGCCAAATAGATTACCTACAAAAACAAAAAAAAAAGGAGAAAACTCTTTTACCGCTTATAATAATGAGAACCAAAACATTATCTTTGCACGCGATGGTTATTAGTTGAGGAAAAGATTGCTTTTCATTTGACATATTATAACAAAACTATAACTACCCTGGTTACAATTTGTAATTTCTTTTTATGCTTTTTTTTTAATAGATCCTTTATTTTGTTAACAAATCCAAATTTTTATTTTGAATGTGCTCGCATTTAAATCATTGTTATCACGCAATGATATGAGTTATTATATAAACGTACATATGTATGTACATATATTAATTTATTTTTGTTTGGCCTAGTTTGATTTAAGTAATAATTATATCAAATGTCTTAGTTGTGATATAATCAGAAGTTTCCTGAAATATTTAAGAAAAATGTATTTTACTATTTTTGAATATTAATTACAATTGTTGTTGATTCACAAGGAAACATTTTATGGTTTTGTTGAGGAAACGGAAGTAGAACACGTTAGAAATTCCTTCTTATACTTTAAATGTTTGAAGAGTTTGAATGAGATATTTTAAAAGATGGAACAACCTAGCCTCAACCTATAGAGATAATTTTACAAATGCTTGCACTAATTGAGCATTAAAAAATTTACTTCATAATTACATACATATATAAACTTAATTTAAGAAATCCCTTGACAAATCAAGCTTATCCATTTACGACAGTCTACTAATCTCGAAAATTATTAAAACAAGTTAAAAATAATTTTATTTTGAGATTAAATTGACAAAGCCTGAGGCTTCTTAGTTATAAATAACATTTGATTGGAGCTATTAATCCTCCATTATTTGTCAAACTTTATTAATTAATAATTAAATAAAATTCTTATCAAGAAATTATCAAAACAAAATATTTTTGACTGTGTGTTCATGCGACGGGAATGCGTCAATCAAGAGCTTATTTTTTATTTAACAAATAATTTCTAAAAAAAACACATTTTTTTATGAACTTGTTTACATAGTATTATGTATCTTTATCCTCTTCCATGAAAAATGCCTTATAGTTTTTTGTTTGTTTTTTTCTAGGAAAGTCGTAGTCATTCGTTAAATGAGTCGTAAATCAATTTTATTGATTTATGTAATTGATAGAATAATAATTTGTAATCTTAAGTTGTGTGTTTGCTTTTCATAGGTTATATTATGAGTAGTAAGTTTCAAATTTCTTTGACCTTATACTTAACACCATTTAGGATTTTTATACATTTGAGAGGGCGTGAATTGATTTAAATGCTGATAAATAATGAAAGTTCGAAATTTGAGATTGTGTTGATTGGCTGATATTTTTTATTTGTACGTTTCAGTGTGCACAGCATAGAACTCTCAAGTGGTAGTCAATTTGAAAAGTAAAACGAACACTTCATTTTGTTCAAGTGAGGTACCCGTCAGCAGTCACTATTCTTAACCTTACAATTTTACAAGCAACCACTGCTGCACTCAGAGACTGCCTTAATTTAGCGCAATAATCACTGATAGACTTTCAATCTATGATTAAAAAAAATTAACATTTTAATTTAGGAATCCTGCAAAATGTTCCATGTGGACTTAGATCTTACCTTTGCATGCAAATTGCGCTCTTAAAAACGTTGAGGATCGGAATCAATTTCCTTAATAGAGGCGATTGGCTTCTCTGCCTAAATATTGTAGATTTTTTTTTACTTAAAAGGACCTCCTCTATAAAAATTTTGATCGAAATCAATTATGCCGTTAACGAGAAAGTCGTACAGAATTCTAAATTTCTATGGCAAATGGCGTTAATAACAGATTTTTGAAATTAATTTTTTTTGCCTATCCTTAAAAATTTTACAAATAATTTGTTTCATTAAAATCGTTAAAGCCGTTTCAGTTAATAACCTCTTTCATAATAGTTGTAAGGCAGGTACCGTTATGTTTGGAGATTTAAAAAAAAAAATTAATTTCCCCTATCAGCTAAAAATGTTACGTTTCAAGTTTGAAGGAAAATGCTTCAGCCGGCCTGAAATACTCGGCGAGGCGCTTTCTAGTAAAAACTTGTTTGGCAAGTTTTTATTGTCTTATCAGAAATACAACAAAAACAAAAACTTTATATAATCAACATAAAATGGTCTGAAATTAAAGTATAAAGTTATTTATTTTTAATATGGTTTATTCCGTATTTGTGCATATGTAGTTAGCGTATCGGTCATCGGAATGATAAGCAAAAAGTCCCGGGATGGAATCTCATACTTATGATCCATATGATATGATAACCTTCATCACACGATATACATATTAATACATTATGTACTTCCGACATTATTTATCATACATACGTTTTAAAATAAATCTAATTGACTTGTAGTTTTGTTTCTACTTATACATACTTTATGTATGTCACTCCGGACCACCCCGCATCCCACCGCCTCCTTTACTACAGAACTCACACTGAAATTTGGTTGACAGTTCAAACTCGTCGCGTTTTGTGATGTAAAACCAGCACTTAAATACAGCATTTGATGTTTACACATCTTAACCGTGAGTCCTGGCACTCACACTTTTTTGTTTCAATTTTGTTCATCTAAAAAACTACCGACACAGCCGGCACGCGTAAACATATCAAAACAAATCGCTCTTATCTCCCCTACACAAATTCATAAACTCATTTCTTCTCATCATCATCTTTGCGTTTTTATTTTATTTATGAGCACTCGAAACCAAATCTGTGGTATAAGTTACATACAAACTTAAACATGAAAACTCCAAAAATAAATTTTTTAGACTTTGTTTAAAAATTTTCTGAATTGACATGAAATGTTTTATTTAAATTCATGTGCATACAGTTACCATGTAAAATCCGATCAACCGTTTCCAATGAAGTGTAAATAAAGTAGCCCTTAAAATTTAAAAAGAAGAGATACCTAGTTAATTTATTATTTAGCTTACAAGTGTAGTTAACTTCATATTTTTCTACCAAGAAGATTTCCCTCATCTTCCGATTCAGAGAGTGTTCAAAATGGTCAATGCCAAAAATCTTAAATATTTAAAAAAGAAGAAATTCCATTAATATATTATGAAATTTGAATCTTCTACTACTTCTACTATATGTATATCTGAAGAAGTAAAGTAAGAAATGTTCAAACATATCTTGAGAGTTAACATTTAAAATGTATGAATATTACTATACGTATATTATCCAAATGTTCCTTAGATAGTAATTTGAAGTTTTTAGAAAACATCTAAGAATGTTATTTTCTTGATTAATCAACATTATTTTAATTACAAATTTATAACGTTCAAATATTCATAGAAAAACTTTAAATTAGACAAATTCATATTGTTAAATTCTTGATTAACTTTGTAATAATTAGATAAAAAAAAAGTTTCACATCACTGCATTTTTAAATATTAATTATTCAAGATGAACATCAGAAAGTGTGTTCATTCAAAGTCAACATTATATATTTGATTAATGACAAGAATAAGGCTATTCGCTATTTGTTCAGACAACTTCAATTTATAACAATTGACGGAAATTTACCGACAATTAAATTATATTATTGTTTGTCTATTTTTCGTTGTCTACATAGAACAAAAAAAAAACAGAGGCAATATAAGCATCACAGTCGTGATCTTAAGAAAGAAAAACAAAAATAATAAAACAAATTCACCTGAAAAGGTGTTCTTTTATAAATAAAACAAAAGCTTAAACACAGGATCAAGTACTTCAAAACAAATTGATTGAGAATCTTAATTGTACCCTTTTTATGTATGTGTTTGAATTTGTTCCGAAAAAAAATAAAATTCACGATTTGTTCTATTGTTTCTATATTTTTTACTAGTAATAACTTGTTTTTTTTTTTGTCTTTTCATGGCTGACACACATTTTATTCATTAAGCATTCATTAATTATGGACAATTGCTTATATTGTTCAAACATTTGCGCTTAAAAAAGATGTTTAACTTTTCTTAAACATTTTAGCGTAATTTTTTTTTAGCCTTTGTCGTCATTTCGTTTGTAAGCACATTTTTTAAGAGCTAAATAAACTTGATTAAATTTTATTACTTTTAGGGAAATAAGTTCGTTTGTAAAAGCAAATTCAATTCTCATGCAAGGTAAGAACTTAATTCAATAAAAAATATTCATGTGTGTGAAATTATATCTATAATTTCGATTATTTTCTTATGAAAAATTCTTGAGACTTTACTTTAGTTATATTTTTTTTATTATTCATAGAGCTACTCGTTTTTTTTTTGTATTTTGTCAGCAAAACAAAAGAAACGCTGAGTAGTTTGATTTGTTTTTTGTTTAGGGTTAAAATTGAAAACTGAGTGGGTAGCTACTTTAGTAATAAAAAACACGGATTTGTTTTACATTAAGAATACTTCTCGTGTGAAATTGAAAAACAAATCGCGGGCAGTTTATTTAAAGCCTAATGTGGATAAGATTAGCAGCGACTTGCAATCATATTACACAATTTCTATCTTTTAGTTTAGGTATTGTGATTTGACACCGACATCGAATTCCCGTCAGCCGGCTGATAGAAAAGTTGTTTTGTTTTTTTTTTTTTTGTGAAGGTTGCTAATTTGTACCATTTAAATGATAACCGGAAAAGTGGAACTTATGTATTCTTTCAATGTTTGTATTAATTCATTTTTGTTTTAATCAAATTGATTTAAAATCTTGTAAAAAGTCTACTATTCGTATGATTTGAAAATAAGGTAGTAAAAATATTGGGTCAACTGTTAAGAGCTTATCAATAATTTTGATAAGCTTTTTAAATTGATAGGAATTTTCAATGATTTGCTAATATTGTCTTATTTTTTTTTTTTTTTTTAAGGTTTGTTTAACTTTAGACATCTGACTGCAGAGTTGTTAAACTTATACAACTGAATTTGTTATCTAAACTATTTTATTTCCACTGACTGCCAATAGAATTAGGTTCATAGCTTCATTTTTCTTTTATTTGTATTTATTGACTTCAAACATAAGTATGTATATTAAAACATAGTGTCTTTTTTGTTATACCTAGTACATTTTTGGTTAATGATTAAATTTATATGAAAAATTTGATTAACTAATATTTAATTAAAAATTTACAAGTAAAGAAAAGAAGAAAAATTTACTTTATGAATGATTTTGGCTTCTGAAGTAAACTTTTAAGGAATTTTCAAAGGTTCTGCAGTTGTTTAGTCTTCCCAGGTTGATAGGCAGGGAATTCCAGAGACCCACCGTGTGCACCAAGAACTGTGCATTGGCTTCTTTCAGATGTTGGAAAAATAAGCTTTTCGAAAAGATATTCCGGAACTTTATTCTGAATCAAGTTAAACAAGAAAATGAGTGCTTGGAAATCAAGAAATTTGCTTAAGGGCATATTAAAAATACTGTTTGCACTTCCAGAAACATGGTCGAACCGATTTAAACCATAAACAAAGCGGGCGATATTGTTGAACGCAACTTCAAGTTTACGCCTACTTCTACTGTCTAAACAATAGAAAATCAGGCTGCCATACATTAAATAAGGAAGCACAAGGGTTTTCGCTATTGTCATTTTAGTGGAAATTGGCAGACAGCGGCCAGCTATGTTTATAACCCGTAGTGCAGCGTAAGTTTTTCCCAGTGTGCAGTTTATATGACTATCCCAGGACAATTTCTGATTAAATACAATTCCTAAGTTTTTAACTTTTTCAACATAAACTAGAGTAGAGCCACCTAGTTCGACAATTGAGAAGTATGATGCTTCGACCGCTGTATTCCTCACAACAATAGCCTGACATTTGTTAGAATTCAGTTTCAAGAGGTTCTGGTGGGACCATTCTACTATACGCTGTAAGTCTTCATTCATTTTGGCGGTTGCATCTTCAACCATGGCGATCTTATAACTCAAGTAAATCTGAACGTCATCAGCATACATGTGAATATTAAAATATTTGAGAATCAAAGGTAGATCATTATTAAAAAGGGTAAACAGAAGGGGACCCAAAATAGAGCCTGGGGTGACGCCAGCATGCGTTGGGAGGAAATCGTATAGTTTATTATTGACAAGAACTGCTTGAGTTCTTCCAGTAAAATATTCTTTAATTAGAAAAAGAGCCGAGTTATCAAAAAAGAAATTGGCGCAAAATTTTAAACAACCTATTGTTAAGGGCTTAGCATATTACTAGTTAGCAATTTGCTAAACATTTAGTAATTTACTAGCTCTTCGGAAATTTTAATCCTTTTTTTTCGTTTTACTGACTAGTAAAATACTATATCCCTTTTATTAAAAATGGTGCATCTAAACACGTCCAAACAATGACAGTTCGTGAAAGAAAAACAAAGTAAACATACCTAAACCTAGGGAACGGACCTAATAATTTGATTTACCATTGGCCAGATACACTCCAAAACCTTTTTCAATTTTCTTAATTTTTGCCATCATGGAGAAAAATTTAAATCATTTTGGAGTGTACCTGACCTACCATAAACCGTTTAGGGATGGTTGATACCTTTTTGGAATCAGCACATCCATTAGCTGCAGTAACTTCTGATGTCTTCCGAAAATATTTTATTTTATTTTATTTACTTTGAAAAACAACTAGCACACGAATCATAAAAAAAAAACACAATTTAACTCTTTGCCAACAAATTTTTTTCGAGGACAATGACAGAGTTCATATGGATTTAGCAAGTTACTAAAAGTTAAAGTAGCCATTTTGTGATTTTAACTTTAGTAAAATGTTAAGAGATAGTAAGTTGCTAAAGTTGTTTAAAATTAGCAAAATCTTCTTTTTAACTTAGTAACTTATTAAAATGGCTTTAACATTTTACTAAATCGTTTAAAATTTTGCGCCATTGTGTTTTAGCTTTTTCAAGAGCAGTGTATGCAGGACAGAATCAAACGCTTTAGTAAAATCAAGCAGAACCATCGCAGTTACAAGATTTGTATCTATTTCTTGTCGTATAACAACAAAAGCTTTTTTCGGCGATAAGCATATTTACAAATAAAATGACAAATAAAAATCTATCGGTAATTGTCTTAAAAATTTTAACTTGCAACCCTTTTGTTCTTAACCAGCCAATTACTGTATTTTTATTCCGTTGCGATAAGGATTTATAAATTTTTATGAGTTCTAGCTTATAAACATCACTGCTGGGAACACACTTTTTTTTTTACTTTTTTAGTGTTTTTCTAAGAGCTTTTCTCTGTTAAAAATGAAAATGAATTTTTTCCGGATGATACCTAAGCATTTTCTCAGGTTGCTTTCATACCAACTACCTCCAGTGCCTAGGTACTCTATTATTTTAATTTTATTTTTATCTTAAAAAAATAGTTTCGGATAATTTGCCGTCAAGTATTTTCAAAAAAATTTTTGATTGACAGGCTTAAAATTAACAGCATCAGTTAAACCCTGGCCTCAGAAAGATATTAAAGGTGTAAATAATGGAAGCAAAAAAAAAAACTTGTTTCTGTTGTTTTTTTTTTTAAATTGAAATTCAAATGTTTTGTGCAAATTTCATGCCCAATTATTTTATGCATGCAAAAAATGTTGTTAATCATCGATATGTTTGGCTTTGGTTCAAGTTATTCAAAGAAAAAACCTAACTCACAATCTTTTTTGCACCCTCTAGGCACAACCGGTAGATATAGTCAATAATTATTAGACATTCAACTTTTAAACCGGACAAAAAATGAAAAGGTAAAACATATAACTTTCTCGCGTCTTTTTTACTACTATACATGCATACTCGATTAACTTTTGTTTTTTTTTTTATTCTCATCTGGAATTGAATTCGATTGACTTTTACTTTGTTCGAATGGATGAAGAACATCACACTTCATACTACGCACTTCAACATTAACATTACGATCGACATCATCGAAGACGTGTTGTGGCCATTCAATGTCTTTAATGGCCTTAAGCGAAATAAAGAAGAATCAGGTGGTGTCTAAGAAGTCGGAGTCAATTTTATGTATATACATTTTTTTTATTTGTTAGACGTACCTATTGCATAAGAACAGGAATTCATTTCGTAAAGCAATCAATAGAGGATGGTACTCTTAATATACTCATGGTAATAGAAGTGGAGATTGCTGATAGAAAAAAAAATTTCACTAGGAAGAATTGATTAAGGAAGGAAAGGAAGTAAATGATGAATGTTGGGAATTGATTGAAAACAAATATTTCAGATAATATTGTGTTCAAGAACTATAATAATTATGGAAGTTTATGGAAATATACTATGGATTTTAAAACTTTCTGATAACAAGCAGAAAAATCATAATAATTATACCTACTCGCACAACTCTTTTAAAACAACCTACATGAAATTTGAGTCCAGTGAAAAATAGACATTGACAAAAAAAAAAAGAAATGGCCCAACAAAATGTTTATTAAAAGCAACACCATTAAAATTGTGAACAATTTTAGTGAATTGGAGTTATTTTTCATAATTTTGCGGACAGTTTTTTTAGATAAAAATGAAAATCGACCTCAAAATACAGAAAGTTGCCCCTATAGCAAAATGCAAATAGAGTCCCAAATAAATATAGTACGAGGAAATGCTGTGTCAGATGGAGTTGAATTTCTGCGGGTGCGGTCTTACTTTTAACGCATTTCATGCATTTTTAAACGAATTTCCACCAGTGCAGCCATAGTTTTAGAAGGCGTACCTAGATGACATCGGCTCGTGATCATGAAAGGTCAAGGAATTTGTTGGAAGTTAGACAAATTTCAAGGTCTTTCAAGGTACCTGTCAATGTCAACTTCGTCATATGAGATAAAAGGTGCGGTCCTTTACTTTGAAGATCTGTGATTTTCTTTCCAAAACTACACATTTTATTTTTTTAATGAACTTTGACAAACTTTTGACCAAAATTCGATGTTTTGGACGTACGGGAACAGATTCAATATTCTATATATAAAACCAATAAAGAGCATACAAACTTACTAAGCAATATTTCTTGAATTCTTCACTTTACTCTTGAAAACTGCCTTTTTTTTAAATATATCTATAGAAAAAACCCAACCTATAACAAGGAACATGGCTTTCATGAAGCAAAGAACATGGCTTTCATTTGTGTATGCAAAATATAAAAAAGCCGTATAAAATAGTGTTCAGAAAATATTGTAATAATTTTTTTAACTAATATCAAAATAAATTTTTTTTTTGTGTAGGTATACAATAATCCAAAAGGAAACCCAAAAATACCAGCAAATAAATGCAAAGTGATGCGAAAAAACGCTTTAAAATTTATAATTTATAAATATTTTTTTTTTTTAACAAATATTGACTCACCTTTTATCCTCGAGTAGCTGCTCAGCCAGAGCCAATCGCAACCTCACTACCTTCATACTCTGCAGAGGAAATAGTTTACAAAAAGGTGTTAGGAACTTCGCCTTCCAGCAAAACTGTGGATACTCCTTGCATTGAGCCCAAAGCCGTTCATTATGCTCAAAAAGATACTTATGTTCCTTCCCGTACTCCAAATACTCTCCCATATCGGTGAAATCACAGTGTAGAAGATTCTTTAGCATACCAATAGCCTTTTTCTCATCCGGAGGACCACGAATCCTTCGAATATCGAAATTCAATAATGGTTCATAATGATAGAAATTTCCTGGCATAGAATTAAGAATGTCACCGAGGAACGTCGATCCAGAACGCCAAGTTGTGATGACAACACTTCGGACTGGCTGACCTCCCATTTCTGGAGTAAGCTCAGACAGTTTCTCGGCATCGACACCAAATCGCCCGGATGGATACTCAAAATTCTCCATTTCAATGGCGATTTTCGATCTCTGGTTGGCAAATACATCAGCCATGGTAACGGATTGATTGTAGGTCTCCGTCATGGTCGCCAATTGATGATCTGATGCCGGAAGCGGACGGTGCTGGGTCGTAGCTATCAACAATAAAATGCAGAGGCTGCTGACCCCGCATATTCCGATTAAATTTGCTCGACGTGACATTATTTTTCTTCTTGTTTTTAATGTTTGTAAATTAAGCATTAAATAAGTTGAGAAATTCGCAGAAAATTTGGACGACCACGAAAAAGAAGAAATAGGAGGAAGGGGAAGAATGTTAAATAAGTACCTATCGATTTTTTTATATTTTTTTTTGTATTCTAGAATTACATCTACAACTTTGCTTAAAGGACAAAATTAAATACCGAGGGAGAGAACACTTAAAGAACACCGAAGACACATAATTCTATTGGAAATATTCACAAATGATCAATAAAAAAAAATAAATTTTTTTCTTATTTTTCTCACACTTTTTGGACACTTTCGCCAAGATTTCGATAAAATTGATCCATTTCGATGATGGATGTATGTTTATGTTCTTCAAAAACTTTGATTTCTTAAAATCCACTGAGAAATAAGGTAGAATTCAATTTATTTTGGAAATATAACATACACAGTCCGATTCCATCGCTTGATTTTTGCACACAGATTTTTTCAGATTACCGTTCTACGAATACGATTGTAGTTGGTTGCTGTCATAAACTAAACTGTCATACAAAATCCATGACAACTTTTTAAATGCAGCCGAATGAGATAGATGGAAGATGCTGCAGTGATAATATATTGTGCTTGTCTCGTTTACACTAATAGTGCAATACAGGAAAGTAGTTTTGTTTATGTTTTTGTTTTCTTTCCCTATCTAGAAGTGTGCAATGGAAATAAAGAAATGTCAGTGAAGATTTCGTTGTGAAAAAATATTCGTTGATTTGAGGTAGTTTTGGAATGCTTAGAATTTGTGGATCTTATTGGACGAAGAGTGGTAGAGTTGAATAAAAATTAATACAAATTGTAAAAGGGTGTATCAAATTTTATGTTTATTTATAAAATAAGTCTAAATAATTAATTGAACATATTTGCAGGCAAACCAATTTAACCCGCGTTATTTTTTAACAGGTAATACAAAAAAAATATTGGAGCTAGGTTTCTCTCGGGGTTTCATTAATGGACCTAGAAATTAGTTTTTTATTCTGGCAGGTAGATGGTGTTTCAGTTTTGTAAATGGTAAGATAAACTGAACTGTAAAGAAAAATGACAACAAAGAAATGAAAAATAAACAAATATGAGGAAAAAAGAGATGAGCCTACAGCATGCGTATCGTTTTATTTTTATGGTAATACCTAAATGGGTTACTAGCGATAATAAAACGCGGCTATTGTATGCAGCGTGAATAAATTTAATTATACAGAAAAACGGTGACAATTTTGTTTGAAAATTTTAATTTTTTTCGTACTCCGTTTAGATGTTGGATTACATCTTCGAGAGTTTTTATTAGCTCACTTTTTTGTCTCTCTGTTTGATTCTAAACTAAGACCATGTGTGAATTGGATTAGAATTGCGTTAAATTTTATGACACTTATGGGGTGAATTTATACGTGGAAACATCAAAATTTAATCTCGGATATAATTTAATTGAAATTTTTAAACGTGACTAAAAATTTTATTTTTTTTAGCTAAATATGGTAATTAAGTTTTTTGAAAAAAGTAGGTACAAAATTGTATGTAAAGCAAAGCTTAGAGTTTGCGTGATAAAATAATGTCTTATTTGTCCTCACCTTTGTATATAATTAAATAAATTAAAGTAAATACTTAAATATAAATCGATGATGATTATTTCTGAATAAAATATTTTATTTAAGAAGCAAAATCAAAAATATGATATGTAAAAAGTACCTACATATAATTGTACCCCAAAGTTTTGACAAGATTTCACATTAAAACCATTTAATAAAGTTACTTCAAGATTCCTTCAAAAAAAAAATGTTTATTATTTTATTTCATAAACTTATTGCCACAGATTTACCTACTTTTATTTATTTAAAAAAAAAACGAATTAATATTTATGTGTATATATGTATCTTTATTATTTTTATGATAAAAGTCAATTGGTGAATAATTGATTTATCATCATACCTAGGTACATATTTGCAAATAATTAATACATTCCTACATATAAAGAATTAACTAATTCATAAATACATATATTATATACGTATTTATACACATACATACTAAAATATAAGCGAGCAATACATTTCTTAAAAAAAAAATATGTTCAAATGTAACGTAATTTACCCTAATGTTGCCCCGAAAATGTCATAATAGAGAAATGCAATATAATCACCTACAACCATTAAACAAAATGTGAGAAAACATGGAATTAGTGTAGACTTCCGGTTGAAAATTAAAACAAATAAAAAAAAAAACAACCCTTGCCCGTTTTATTACTTATTTTTATTTCTATATGCTTTTTTATATACTCGTTTGAGTGTGGAACGCATGGTGAGTTTGCAAATGCTCTCACCTCGGTTATGTATATTATGTGTAATAAAAAAGTATCAATCGAATTAGATTAATCACTTTGGCATTATATTGTGAACCAAAGATACTTAAATATAATTTGTTTGAAGTAGTGCGTGATTAGGAAGTTACTCTATGTGTAAAATAATTTATGGTACTTCAATGATATTGATAAAGCTTTATCAATTAAAGTGCTGTTAAGAAAGTTTAGTTTAGTGTTAGATGAATAAATTGCATCTTTGTTTGCACTTTGCCCGTCATATCGATCAAGTATGTATCTAACGCCACATTAAGGAATTGAAAGTCATGGTAATGGAAAAATGAACAGAAGGGGGAGTGTATTCTGCCAAGGTGTCTTTTCTTTTTGTGGTCAGTTACTTTTTTAAAACAAGAAAAGAAAAACGTCTCCTTTTGCTGTGGTGAAAAATTAAACGTCGGATATTGGGATGAGGTACAGTAAACGGAAACAAAGAACTTAAGCGGCTAAATAAGGTTAAATATGAAAAATAATTTAAAACGTTCTGAGTATCAAAATAATTTTTTTTAATGATTTAATTAAAATATATTAGTATATGAATAAACAAAAAATATTAAAATCCCAATGCACCTTTTTTGTTTGACAGTTTTTTTTTTTGTTTGTGTGTGTGCAAAAGTTTACATTTAGTGAGAAATTTAATCCGCAAATGAAATAATACTCTGCTGGTAACAGAGTTCTGGTTGATTGTAGTAAATTTTCTTTAAGGTTTAATTACTTAACCAGAAATAACAGGTTATTTAAATTCATGGTTTTTGATCCACATTTTAATTGATTTTTAAATTAATAGGAATGGGAGCATGATAATAACATGATAATTGTAATGTCTTTTTAATATTTTTAAAAGTATTAAATTTTCCGAATTTTTGTTAACACTGAAATAATTCTTTTTGCAACAGATTCTTAAATCATTGCGCTTCGTTGCGTTGGGACGGCTTGTCTAATTTTTGACATTTACTATTTCTTCGTATAAATCAAATTTTCAGATGAGGATAAGCGCGTCCTAAGATTTGGATAAATTTCCTATTAAAATAGAGAATTATTAATAATCAAAATTATGCTTTTTACTTCTTAGATTATGGCACGTAAATTTGTATGTGTTTCTGTAAATGTTTAAAGAGCTGCATCAAGCAAATGGCTTAACTATGCTTGTTGAAAGTCTACTTGCTAATTTTTTTGCATGCTAGCAAAAATTTGGTAAACTTATACAAAAAATTATATTCACCTCACAAAATTCTTAGCATGAAAAAAAGAATAAATTAAGCCCTTTACGGATTGCTTGCTTATATTAAGGAAATAATTTTTGGCTTTAAACAATACAATGTACAGAATAACTTTTTCTATATGATAAAAAATATTAAAATTCCTAAATTACGATAACTCTAGTAAATAAAAATAATATACAAATCCCACCATTTAACCATCCCTGTTCAACTTCAAATTCTCTGCCTCACTAAATTCACCACACAGCATAAGATCCACAAAAAAAAAAAAAAAAAAAAACATTACAAAAAAATAACCAAAGCACTCACACAACTTCCAAACAAAAATACGCTCATTTTTATCTTTTCTACATATCAAATCCAACCACTCGGACTCAACAGCAATAAAAAAAAAGAAAAAAAAAAACGCGAAATGTCAAACAAAATTCTCCAATTACAAAAACATCGAACAAATTGTTCATTTTCTGAACAAAAAGAGAACAATTATCATTTTTTGTAGAGAAAGAAGTCGATCAAAAATTACTTCCATTCAAAGTCGGATAATAAGAAAATCATTTTCTATTTCTACCGCCGCGACGTAGAAACAATTTTAGTTCGAGTTCATAGTTCCAGTTCGAAGAAGAAAAACCCCAGACCGCCTGTTTTTTTTTTTTTGCAAAATTCTCCACACCACGGAATTGCATTAATTTTATTTCTCCTAGAAGTTTGCCAAAAGAAAAAAGAATAAAAAACCATTATCTGTGTTGAAAAATAATGAATTCAATTATCGTTTTGGATTCCTCCGATGAAGAGGTAATAAAAAAGCCAAATAATAAATAAAGTGAAATATACTAGGTATATGTAATTTAGGACAGCTATATTATGTACAAAGAGATGGAAGAATATATCCGCTGGAAAGTGAGAAGAACTCATATAAATCATTATACATACTTCCCATAAAAATAGTGGATTGTAATTTTTAATTGTTTTTTTTTCGCTACTTCTCCTGTCTTGTTGGAGTGATTAATATTTTTTTGGTTACGCCATTTATTGTTGAATGGAAATGAAATCCAAAGATTAGAAAATGTTTGTGATTGATTTCTTGTCTAGTGTTTATTAACTTGAAAATGCTTCAAGAAATTGTTAAAAATTAAATGTGCAAAGAGAATTTCCCACAAGAAACTTGTTTGTGAAAAAATTTGGTCGGCTTTGGAGAAGTTATAGATTTCCCGCCTTTATGGTAACTTTGCTAATTTTAGCCTATTTTGTTTATACATTTTTTATGAACTTATTTATAATCATTAAAATAATAAAATAATTTTTATACGATAGTTTTATAATTTTTAATCACCACTCTTTGTATCTGGTGGAAAGGTGGGGTAGCGAAATGTTGCTTCCATCTTCCTCGGTCATTTTTCGCAAAATACAAATTACTGACTATCGATGGGATTTTTCTAGTTGTTATTGCGACAATAAATTCTGCAATTTACCAGTTTTCAGTTCGAAGTAATAATTTTTGTTTTAAAACATAAAAAAATAGAGTGTAATTCATTTGTATCTAAAGCAAGTGACCATTCCCTAAACTTTAATGACTGCTCTTAAAAGTAGGAAGTCCTTTATTCCTTTAACTTGACGAGCAATTTAAGATTAAATCCATGCGACTGCGACGTTACAAGCTAAAATGGAAGATGCTTCCATAGATCCCCAAACCATTGTATCATTTATCAATCGCTTTCCAGAAGGAAAGTCTACCAAGCTAGTGCCCAGGAAGACAATCCCTTTGGTTTCCATTGCGGATGTTCATTGGGCTGGAACATTCGCCAACCTAACCAACTAAGCCGTGGTTTTTCTTTACTTTGTAGCTACCCATTTTTAATTTTAACGCTTTGCAAAAGCAAATAGACGTGCCAATTAATGTAAAGTACATAAATTAGCAATCTGTCCATTTTTAATTACACAAATATATTTAAAAAAAAAAATATTTCATCAAATTAAAAAATGTTTATTAATTTTAGGGAGGTACTGTAAAAAAGAAGAGAGGTGCGAGGAACAACCAACCACCTCAACCACCTGTAACAGTGCAGCCTCCAATGGCTAGAGTGAATCCTGTTAAAACTCCTAATTCTGCAATGGCAGTGAAGAAAACTCAAGCACCTCTTCCAAATGACAATTTTAAGATTCAGCTGCCAAGTAAACGTCCAACTCAGCAGATTCAAAGTGATCTAGTCCCGCCTGAAAAGCGTGTCCGACGTGTCAAACCAACAACAGTTATGCGTAGCAGTGATGAAGAATGGATCAAAAGGCAAAATACTGGTCAGTGGAATGGTGGAGAACGTCCTAAAGGGAACAACCCAGCAACAACCAAGAATCTTGCTAATGTATCGAAAACCACTCCAAGTGCAGTTGTGAAGAATACAACGACAGTTGTCCCAAATGTTATCCGTAGTGTTCAGAATAATATCAATCGAAATAATCCAATTCAATCTACTAATAAGGGTCCTGCGAACTTTGTGCGAATGGCATGGAATGGAAAAAACCCTAAACCATCATCACCACCAGTAGTAAACAAAAACATAACTACAACATTAAAAGAACAACCCAAGGGCCTACCAATTCCCCCTGTGATTAATAAAAATATAACAGCCACTGCTAAGGATCCAAATATCCCTTCATCGCTCTCATCATCTCCGGTTTTTAACAAGAATTCAGTAACAATTCGAAGAATTGTTGTTAATGATGATCGTCCAAAACCGGTTACTTTGGCTAAAAGCATAACAACCCCAAAGCCAACCATCACAAATCCAAATTCTGCCAACATAAAAAAAACGCAACTAGGTTCAATTCATGTAGTAGATCCATTAAAAATCACTGTGTCGCCGAGTAAGAATCTCAACAATTCATCGATAAAAGTTACCCAAATTAATGCGACATCACCAGCAACACCTATTAATCAATCATCGACTAGTTCTAGAAAAATTCCATCGACTGCTTCTGACATAATCAAAGGCTACCAACATCTGCCCACGTTAAAGAGAAATGATAGCAATGCTAAACCCGTGCAGCAAGATCCTATTGCGGTTGTGAGTACATCACCAACGATGCTTTATTCAAGCCCTGCTACAGTAAAGAAAATGGTCAATGTAGAACTTCCTACAAAGCCTACGGCACCGTCGACAATACCAGTCATCACTAAGATTTTTGGTTCAGGTAAATTATTTATTTTAACCAAAACTATTTTCAAATTTAACCATTAACGTTCTCTTCGTAAGGACGGTTGTAGTATCGACAAAAAAAATTATAACCATAATCTATTAATCTTTCAAGGTGTTACTAAGAAAATCATCAATGAACAACAGCCATTAATTCACTTAGGAACTTCAGTGATAACAAAGAATCTACCCAAACACCCTGAGCCAACAACATTACCAACCGTAGTACATAAACCACCGCCAGCTATTATTAACCGACCAGGTGGTCTTATAGTTACCCCAATTACTTGTACGGTCGTCACAACAACAACAACAACAACGACAACGTCCTCATACAACATGCCATCGAACTCAATGCCAAACTCCAGTCGTGGAACTTCTAAACAATCTAAAGCATCTATTAATCGTAATAGGGCTTTCCAAGCAGTTCAAGCTGAACAAGCATTGGCTTCAATGTTCAGTATGTTTCCCCCTGGCAATTTTATTGGAAATCCACAGATGATGTATGACATGGATCCATCAGGTGGTGCTTTTATAAATCCTGCTTGCATTCCTAATCGCCCAATACGCACAATTGAAGGAACAAGCTTTCCAACTGTGTCATCGCCTGGGTTTCATATGAACTATCCAAATTTTTCGGGTGGTTCCATTACTCCGGTGATGAGTCCTGGGCCAAATGCAAGTCCAACTTACAATTCAGGACGTTCTTCTAAAAGTCCCGTTACCAGCACGGTTACGAGATCTTCAAGTGCGACCAGAAGTCCGGCTAGCTATATGGGTATATCAATAGATGTTGATCAGCCAATACCACCAATGTCACCACCGGTATACAATATGAATCACGTTCCCTTCAATGGGGATCCGTTTAACTTTATGAGAAATCCACATAACATCCCAAGTCCATCATTTAGCCCAGTACGATCGACGAGGAGTCCTTTAAGTGCTGGCACCAAAACTGCTAATAAAAACACTGCTGAAAGTGCAAAACCTCCATCGTCGTCATCATTATTTCACAAAGACTTAGATAGCTTTGTTAAAAGTCCATTTAGCTATCCTCAAACTCCAAACAACACAAAAACTCCGCCGTCGTTCAGCAATGGCCCTATAATATCGTTAGATAGTCCACCGAAGAGCGAAAATGCTGACAAAAGTCCAAACTCGGTAGAACTATTTAAAAATTCTTCAATTAATCTGTTGTCAAGTCCAGCCCAGAGCACGATGAGTGATGGTTCATCCATATCAGAGGTATATTCTCATCAGATGCCTCCGAATGGGAAAGAAAAGCGATCGACTTCAGACAAAACGGAGGAGAAGAAAATTGAAAAGCAACCTGCGATTGAGGAGGTGAAGGACGACGACGATGACGAGGAGGATCAAAAAGAGGCAAAGGAAGAAGAAGAGGTAAAAGAACCGCTTATACAAGAATTTGAAACTCTTCTCAAAACATGTCGAGAAGCCGATTCCTCTGAAGATATGAATAGACTGATTGAATCCAAACTTATTCGTTATTACTATTCGGTACATCCGGACTTTGTCAAATCTCGTGGCTTTAAAAAAGCTGTGGTGGCAGCAACAGAAAGCATTACAAAGAATGCTGAATTAGTTTATTATCATCTCAGACCGGTTGTGGAAGAACTTAAAGCTCGTAAAAAGTGTAGAGCTATTGTGATGACAAATGATGAAATTTCAGCTGTAGCAACAGAAGCCGAACAAGAGGGCATAGAGGATAAGGTCCGAAATAGACAGATAAGAAGTCTGAACAAAGGGTTGTATATTTTGACAAGAAAAATTCACAAGTTAGAAACAGATGAAGTGGATTTGGAAGACGAGAACTCAACGTATTTGATCGTAGAGCGATACAAGAAACGTGCTTGTGAGGTGAGTTATAATGAATTTTTTTGTTTTTATTAGTTATAATTATTTCTGACCATCTTGATTGAGAAGAAGTCCAAAGAGATTGCCAAGAATTCTTTTGTAGTTTTCCTTAATATTTTCAATAAATACGATTTCTCTTTCCTCATCTTTTTTTCTAGATTTATGATAAAATCTGTGATCTAACTGGCGAAAGTAAACACGCCCTACGGCAAGTTAAAAAACCAATAACATTCAAAGAAACAGATTATCCAAAATTCAATAAAGTTGTTGAAACATTTGTTAATAAAACAAAAGAATTTCCCGATTTTGTTGATGTTTTGCGTATGTTAGAATTTTGCAATGATCGGTATAATTTTGGTTTACTCAAAGAAGAAATGACTTCAATTGGTAATAAAGCAAAAAAAAAAAAAATTCTAAGTACTTTTTAAATCGATTTTTTTTTAAATTTTCTTTAGCTCAAGGTGCTTTCATCAAAATTGGAAAACTTCTACAGAGTCGCCGGAAAGCTGATCTTTACGAAACTGTATCCCATTTTACAGCAGATCTTGAAGATCCAGCTGACAATGATCCGGTACTTTTAGCCAAACTTACAGAAAATGAAAAAAAACAAACGTCAATTGGTTCTGTAATAGATAAGTAAGTGGTAATTATAGATTTTCAATACAATTTTTAATGGTAATTCTTTTTTTTTTTTAGGTATGCCCGTGAACAGGTGAGAAGAAAGGCTGAATCAACTAGTGTATCTGATGATGAAGTAAATAATTCATCAGATAGCTCTGGTTCCGAAGAAGAGTCCCATGATAAAAAACAATCAAAAGCAAAAAATAATAGTAATAAAACTAGTAGCGAAGAAAAAGATATAGATAAAGATAAAAACACCGAGAAAAATGAAGAAATTGATAAAGATAAAGATAAAATGGATGAAATAGGTGAAAAACCAATAGAAGCAACAACAAATGGAACTCACTCACCTCCTTCTCCGGCAGCGGTAGTTGTATCTCCATCCCCACTTCCATTGGCCAGCACATCAGCTGCATTTCGAACATCACCCCCACATGCATTTGAATCACCAGAAGCATCTCCACGTCCAAGCTCTTTATCTCCGCTATTACCGTCTTGTACAACGAGTTCGCTTAAAATTCTCTCAGTTACCAGTCTCAATGAAAGCGCCGACCCCTCCTCCCCAAATAAAAACATCGACATTATTAAGCCAGCAGCTGCTGTCGGTTCAGTGGATGAAATTGTCATCTCAGATGAAGATTTATAGTCTTAGATTAGCATGTGTAATAAATTATATGTTGTAACTTGTTTTTGTTTATTAAGTTTTTCACGATATATATATACATATATATATAAAAAAAAAAAAATTAAAATTTAAGTTCCTTCTTTTTCCTAATGCCTGTTATTTAAACAAAAATTGAAGGACATAAGATGTCACTGAGTATACTGTATATAGCAAAAGAAATAATCTTTACATGTAATATAAATATTTTGTAACATTTAATTTAAGCATACATTACATACAAATCACAATTTTCAAAAAAAAAAAAAAAATACTTTTTTATTTGTTTTATAAGTGTTTCTGAGTTGAATTGGAATCATCCTCGAATATGCAACAACTTTGAAGGGATGACAATCTCTTCTTTACTCTTCTGTGAAGCCAAATGATTTAAAGGAGCAAAATCTAAGACACTTTTTCGTTCAACAGGAATTTTATAGAGAAAGATTGAATCATACCAAATAATTTTTGTGTTTTGGATTCGAGCAGATAATAAGCTACGATTGTTTCATGAAATTTAAAAAAAAAAATAGGCCTTATTAATATTGATTTCTTTTAATTACTTAATTGTGAATTAATTTACAAAAAAAAATTATGGAGGCGTTTCATAAGAAGAACTTAAGAATCGTTACCCAATTATTAAGAACTCAAATTATTTTTTTATTTTAATTAAATTCTTTTACAATATATCTGTGCGACATTTTCGATTCTTTTTCTTTTCGAGCAAAGCTAATTCAGCTTCCTGTCTTGAGCGCTCTTCTTCTTCCATTGCTAAACGTATATTATCAGCTTCAAGTACCGCCTTTTCAGCAATTTCTTTGACTAACGTAACATGATTTAAAATTCCTTTCTTAATACAATATGAAAAATTCATAGCAACTGAAAATTTTATATCAATACCAGATCGCTGAGAAAATTCTTGCCAATGCATTATTAACCAATTTTTATTTTTAATACATTCAATTGTTTCGTAAATGGGATAGAACTGTTCGATATGTTTTAAAAATACAATTGCAACATTTTGAACTTCTTTTTTTTCGTTGAAAATATCAACAGATTTTTCGAGTAATCTCGTTAATTCCTCAATGTTTTCTTTTATTTCATTTAAATCGATTGAAGTCAATGGATTACCAATAGTAATTTCTTCAAGTTTAATAAAATCAGAACATGCAGTCCACATTGTTCGATACGGATTAAAGCTTTCAATTATATTCTCTAAATATTCTAGGGATAATTCATCAGCTTCAAAAAGAACTTGCCTCTCTTGTAGAAGATTACCCATTTTTTGTATATCGGTTATAAGCTTCCAAGTTTTCTTTGCCTTCGAAGTAAATATACATTTTCATTTAATCATGTTCAAGTATTAAGTTAACTCATAAAAAAAAAAGATTCTTAACCATAATATTAAAATTTGATTCCTATATCCCTACTGAAAATGTTTTTGAAATCAAAATACATTCATCTACCCTACTAGGTCTTTTAGATTTGTTGGTAAATATAGAAAAAAAAACTTACCTCAACTGCCACCTCCAGAGCTTTTTCAGGATCGAATTGCAAAGAGAACGTCATAATTTCCTCATTAAGCGACTCCAGTCGTTCTTGAAACGAAGCAAGTTCTCTAATTTGTATCCTTTTAAACTCCTCAATATCAATTTTATGCTCTTCCTTCATAGCTATCAAACGTTTTGTTATTTTATGTGGCCATGCAAAAGCTTCCCATTTCATTGCAAATTGCTGATCACTTAGATTGTAGAAAAATGAGTCCAAAATATTATATTCCAACATCATGATTTGAATACGTTCTCGCAAAATAATTAGTTTATCCGGTACAAGTGACATAAAAGTTTTAATATCAAAGAGATGTTCTACAGATAATAATTTTTCATGCAATTTTCCATCAATATTGAGCAGTTCTTCCAAAATTTCTTCATTTATTTTAAACATACGATCCACATAGTATAAAAATAATTTACGTATGATTTCAATTCTTTTATTAACCAGATATTTCTTGAGCGGTTCAACGATGATCTGAAATGGTCCGATAATAATATGATCGGGTAGAATTATCCTTAAATCTTCTTTTTGTTCTTTTTGCCAGATTATTTCATTTTTGAATTCTTGTGAGGATTTATCTGACTGTGCAAAATCTCGAATGAACTCATCAATTACCATTTCGTGAAATTCTACAAAACATTCGTATTTCTTCAGGTATGCATTCAGCGGGATAATTGCTTTGGAATAAGAAGCATGAAGACGTTTCACATGTTCAATGTACATCTCTTCAATTAATTCCACGGTAAAAATGTACACATTCTTGGCAAAGGACAAGTTAAGTAAGCTATCTGGTTCAATGATTCGAATGCCACAGGTTGACATGAGTATTGTGTACAAGAGTTTTGTTAACGTAGGTTCAAATTCCTTTGGATCAGTGGAGTAGAACGGACCGCTTTTACACAGATGCAAGACTAATTTGAAAACAGGTGGTAGATTCATTCTGTTGAATGGACTTGTTAGTAAATCATTGGTCCAGATGTAATTATTGTCAAGGTCTAGAAAGTCCAAACAGGGAATATTTAGCAGTTGACTGTAGCTCAATATAGATTTCTCCATGAGAATTTGCAGCGATTCTTGCATTCTGAATTTTGTCTGAAGAAAGAATCTGGAAATTTTAGCTACTTTGAAAACATTCCAATCGGAGACTGAGAGATCTAGCCAACCTTTGCCAATACTTCGAAGGCACAGGCAAATTTTTGCTGAGAGGTTTTCCGGCCAGGAATATTTTAAATACTTAATTACAGTTGATGAGCTGGACTCCTGAGTACTTAAGAATTCTGATAAAACTACTGATTTCGTAAAGATATATGTAAAAAGACAGAATGATTCAATGTGAATACACTCGAATGCTGCACTAAGCATAGCTTGAATAGATTCGCCGGTGTAGAAGAGGGTTAGGACACGAAGATGTTTCTTTAATTTATCGAATTGTATTATTTCGTCTTTTGTAGATTTGTGCGGAAGTTTTTTAACTGGGTTTGGATTTGTTTGAAATGTTTTGACGGAAGGAAATTCTTCAGAATAATTCTTTAGAAAATCCTTTAACTCATATGAGACCATAACTCGCTGATATTGGCATCTGATTTCATTGCAGGTACTTTGGAAATTAAGGTCTTCATATAAATCTTCATAACCCAAAGATAGTTTGAGTATTTGTTTGAGTAATAATTGGTCCATTTTTGGAGTTTTATCGAACAACGCACAATCCAAGAGCATTTGATATCTTACGATCGCTTCGAAATTACTTCGTTGCTTAAGTGCAGATTTGATTCGTTCTAAGAAATCATACGGATTTTCAGCCATGAACATCAGATGAATCCTATAGATTTTGTGTGTTTGGGCTTCTTGAAGATCTATAATAGTAAATTGAAGAGATTCTTCATCATAGCTATAAACTGCAACCATTTCCCAAGAATAAAATCCAACGGTAGTTTTGATTAAAGCCCAGGCTGGTAGAGGATGTCTCACACCATCAATTAAGCCCTTATCAAGCCACCCGCTAATAGTATTTGTATCAAAACTATCATCATCAAATACATGTAAACTAATTCTGATATCACCCAAAAATGCATTTTCGGCCGATTCTTTAAGAATGTCTTCGGGATTGATGAGTTTTGAAGTTGGAATTCCGGCTTCCTGAAGAAGTTGAGAAATTTGTAGTTTCAAATATTGGCGGCGACGTCGATCGATTTCCACACCACGAGGCAATTCTTTAAGTGGAACGTTTTGAAGCATTTGAACTTTTGGTTGAATAGTTTGAACAGGAAATTCGACTTGGTGCTTTCCAGGGAAAGTTATCCACTTTTGAGCAGATTCTAGTTTATATTCCGTTTCAAAGTTGAAGTTTGTTTTAATGAACTTACTGTGACATCCTTCTACTAATGACTGGAATGCAAAGTGTGGTTTTGATAATGGAACTGATTTTGAATTCAAAGTAGATTCATGGGAGTTGAGAATGCTTGAGGAGAAAAGTGAATATTTAGTCGAGTCTGACATAGTCTAAGTTTTAACAAATTGTTTTTGGTTGTTTGTTTGTTTTTTTTTTTTCAATATGACTTAATACTTAAAAATGGCATACTATTTTTTTGAAACGCTAAAATTTATTACATTACTGTTTACGATTTGAATTTTTGTTTTAAGTTTATGAATTTAATAAATTTTTTTGTGTCAAAACGTAATGATTTTTGACAACTTTGCTTCGTCGTCTATTGTTTTTATTTCTCAAACCTACGACTGTCATAATAAAAACTTAGCTTACAAAACTATAATTATGATTTTGGTAAAAAAAAAAACAACTTACATACCTTTTAGATTATGAATCTTGATCCATATTTATTAAAAACATTCGCTTATTATGTAGGTACTTAAAATAAATATCATCGGCATAACTTCCGAGTTATTATGACAGTAGACCCAAATACCTTGAACGGCCGATATAATCGTTTCGACCCAAATAGCACTGGAATACTCCAAAATTACTTAACAACTTGTGTAGGACTCTCCAATTATCGAAAATAATCATAGTCCCTGGTTCCAAAGTTAAGAGCATTTGATTTTCATTACACCTTATAATTCTCATAAATAGTTCCAAGCTATCATAGAAGTTTTGAATATCTACCTGTGGTAACATATTCAACGAAAACATTCTTTGTGAATCCAATTGAATTCTGATGTTTTCTTCGATATCATCGTCTATCTGAATAACGGGTCTTGATATTTCATGATAAACATTATTGTCTCTCATCTTCAGAGGAACCGCTGTACATTTGAGCATATTAAAGGCGTAGGTGTTAGATTTTTTGAGCTTTTCTGTAATATTGAGACCATCGACTAAAATAATTTCTGATTTTTGTGTAGCAAAAAAACATTTCAAGCCACAATCAATATTGATGCATGTGAAATTTGTACAGATATCCGAATGAATTTCATTGAATGGTTCAAAATGTATAGTTTGCTGATTTGGAAATAATCGCTGTATGGCTAGTTTGGCCATCGAACTGTTCTGCGTTTGAATTCCTGTCACACAGACGAATCCATGTAGAAAAAGATTTTTAAAAATCTCTTCAATTTTTTCTTCAAAGCAGACCAATTTAGAAAACTCAATTTGTGGAAATTTTTTAAAGGAATTCGAGTCGAATGGTAGTTTTTCCGAAAAAAGCTTCACTTTGGTGGTTTGTATTTTAAAGAGGAATTCTACATCGTGCGTGGAATAGTGACCATCTTCCCCTAAAATTGCACTTTATTATTTGTAAATAAAGAATAAGGAAAAAAAGAATTGCACATTACATTCTATAATGAGAGTATCAAGAGATCCAAGTTGACTTATGGCTTTGGGTTGAATATTTCTGGGTATGTCCATAAGAGTGAATTTTTTTCTTTTTGTTTCTGAATCGAAGCAATCTGAACAATCGCAATTAAATCGCAGACAAAACGCATTCAAATATAAAGGTTTTTCATATTTGGGATGTATGATTTCGAAAATATCGGAGAAATCTGTTACGTTTAGTGTAATTTTTTTGTCCTCGACATCATCGGATTGATTGTCTATAGGATCTGAAAATAGGAAAAAATTTGAATTGTAAAAATTACATTTATTTCAATTAAACAAATTATAATAAATAAGAACGATTAGTTCGTACAATTTGGTGTTGTGTTTACCTTTAAATAGGTTAATAGGTATATATTTTAGAAATGTATACCTACATTAATTAATTAATGTAAACAAAATATCGGAACCCGATACAAGTATGACCTTTCAATGGAGTGGAAGTTTGTCAGATATGGCATTGACCTCCTTCCATAGTTATATTTGAAAAAAATGAGTCTCGGAAACTCGAAGGGATACATGTCTGACCCGGGAACATTGTAATGCATTCAAACTGTTATTTATGTATATCGCGTTTGTTTTATAAATAAATACCTGAAACCTAAAGGCCAGCATGGCAATAGTTCATGTTTAAATGAGACTAGGTGCAGCCACAAAATCTAAATATTAGGTTCTTTATATTTTCATCTGCACTGTAGGAACACAAAAATTAAATTTACACAAACAAAATTAGTCTTACCAACGTCTGTTTCACTGGAAGCCATTTCAACACATTCTATTACTTCCACGGTATCAAAATCGTCATCTTCAACGGCAGCATTTTTGATTAGTGGGTCCTTTTTACTTAGAACACTCAATGGATCTCTTTCAACCAAAACATGTCCAATTCCCCGAGGAGTTGAATCTCTAGCTAAATGTAGTTGATCCAGATTCATTAGATTCAAAGACGGAACTGCTAATTTATTCAAGCTCCTCGATTGTGGATGTTTGTAATCTGAGATGCGAAAATGACGAGCACATACTTGATAACATTCACTTAGTTTTTTTAAATTTAAAATTTTTAAATTAGGGTTGTCTATAGCTTTAAGCCATGACTGAGCTATTTCACATGATCGGGGAAACTTGTGAGCCAAATCGAAGCGTTCGCCTTTGCATGTTGCAATGCAACAGCGGTTCTTTCCTTCCATATTGGATTTACGGAGGATTTTAAATTATGATAGTTTAGTTTATTGCCCCACGAATATACATAAGCGCTTTTTTTTAATTAATATCACAAAAATAATTTCTAAAACAATGCTTTGTAAACAGAAACCTAAACAAACTGTAAAATTGCAAAATAACAAAAAACAATCCACGATTTATACCAATTCTCTGTTTAGTTGTGCAAGAAAGAGATAACATCAAATAAAAATAATCTATCTGTCAAATTACGAACATGTTTACAGGGGTGAATTTTCTGTATTTGCTAATGATAAGGGCCTGTTAAACAGAGTGCATTGCAATCAAAATTCTTGGTTATTTTTACGAAGAACGCATAGAAAAATAATATTAGAAAAAGTATTTTCAATGTAGCTATGGCTTGCGGAAAATAATTTCTTGTCCAACGAAACTTTGATTTTCCCGACATAATTGAAATACTGTTCAAATCGTTTACTTTATCGTTTGTTTTCGTCAGGAAAAATATTAAAGGTATTCATGCAATGTAGGGAACTTTATAAAATAAAATTCTTGAAGGAAAGTTTACGATTTGTCGGAGAAGATTTCCCATACAAATTTTGACAGTTTGTTTATGACATCGTAAACTTTCCGACTTTTACCACGTTTTTACGATGGTTTTTCGACGTTGCATGAATACCCTTATTATGACATTCCACATGGATTTTGATTTCATTTCGTTTTGATTTATGAACTAATAGAATAAGGCCAGTCGTAGCGACGACGAAAACAGGTGTTATTTTCATTGACAACCACGTATTGTCCAAAGAAAATTATTGGAAAAAACCTGTAAACTCAAGTTTGTCCCCTTTCACACGAGGAAATCAAGTTTTTTTCCCGTTCACACGAGGAAACTGTAATATTTTTTGACGTTTTTATTTAATTTTCTTAACAATCTCTTGTACTTTTTCAGTCGTATTTAAAAACCCATTCCAAAGTATGTCTAACTTTGGACAGCTGTCCAAGTCCAAAACCTTATTTACAATCATGTTCCATCGAATGTCTAACTTATACCCCAAGTCAATAATTTCAATTTGGACAACAATTTTCTTATCTTTTATTATTTCTAATGAAACATTCACTTCGGAATGAAGCCAGATACATTTGTCGGTTTCTGCCACAGTGAATTATCTTTTAATTTCACTTAAGATAAATAAACAAAATCAATTTAAAACAAAAGCAACAGGCCAACTTCAAAAAAAATCAAATCGCATCGGTAAAACTTTCCGTCTCTTTTTACACACCACTCGGCATACTATACCGGTGCAATACTACTAGAAACTCTATGTCGGTATCTCCATTTTACACGACCATAAAACCTTATCGACACTTGCATCGATACAGTGTTCCGCGGCGTGTAATTGAGTTATTAGACACTGAAATTGGTTGTCCAAACCTATTCTTAAGTGGTTCAATGAACAAAAAAAATGAAAAATAACCTGCAAATGAACGAAATGTTCATTGAACGTATCCAAATGTTCACGGAATTGACGGATTACAGGGATGTGAGTGAGTGTATGAGAACATTTGTAGGCCACTGTTGGAATGCGTTTATAAATAAGGAGAATATCCAACTATTTAGACAATGGCTAGCTGGACAACTGTTCAAGAGTGTTCTACGGAAATCTAATAAATACGACTGACAGTGTCTAAGTAGACAAAAATCTAACAAATATGACTGCTACTCTTTAGACTGTGGCTGGCTGGACAACTGCATAAAGCGTTCTAAGGAAAACTAATAAATACGACTGGAGTTTTTCCAGCAACTTTCAGTTTTTAGGAGAGAAGCGCACCAAGTAAGAGGAATGAACGGTCTATAAGATTGGTGGGAAGTGAAAATTAAAAGAAAACGTCAAAAAAATCTTCAGCAATTTCTATCCTCGTGTAAAAGGGGACTATTTTAGAACAATAGAAATACAAAGAATTCAAAAATCTTGTTGAAAAAACACATTTAGGTACCTTGAAACCAAAAAACTTCGTGAAAGTATTATCCAAAAAGCCATAACATGAAAATTTTAACGTTTAAAAATGAATCTGTTATATCTGGAGATGAGAACGTAACGCAAGCTACATCACCACTACGTTACATTATCGTTATGTTCTTGAAAGAACTGAATACAACCAAAATTTTAAATTTGACAGATGACACTAAAATCAGTTATAAATGTCATATGGTTTTTGACGTTTTCTTCGTTTTGTTTTTCTGTTAATCTGGTTGCAAAAAACCATCCATGTACATTTCAATAACAATTTATTTACAACTTTTTTATTCATGTTTAATCTTGTTTAATCATTTTATCAACTACATTTTAAATTCTACACTAACAATTTCTTCAGTCCAGTTCATATTCACCGGCTCGACAATGACAACCAAAATATCGTCGTTCGCTGTACTTGATCTCGAAACAACAAGCCTTCCAACTTTTAATTTTAATAAAACCAACATAACAGAAATCTCAATTCATGGATTTAGCGCTGAAGAGGTTTCTAAAGAAAACAATTGCAATAGTCCAAGAATAAATCATAAATTGACACTTTTATTCAATCCACGTATGACGATTGAGCCTCAAAGTGAAAAAATTACTGGTAAAGTAAAACTTTCCCGCTCGAAACGTATTTGTCATAAGATACAAAATTGAAAATTCTCCACTTCTCATAGGACTGAATAACTATATCTTAGAGCATGAATCATGTCTCGACGTCAATGCAGCAAATGTGATAGTTAACTTTTTGAAGCATCTACGACAACCTGTTTGCCTAGTCGCCCACAATGGAAATGATTTCGATTTCCGCGTTCTCAAGCACGCATTTTCTAAACTAGGAATGGTAAATTAAAAAATTAAAACTTAAAACTAGAAAACAACTGTATTTCTTGTCTTACAGGAATTTCCCAATGACATCTTGTATCTAGATTCTCTTGTTGCCATCAAAAATCTGGATTTGGCCAAACAAGAAAAAGAAGCTGATATGGATTTTATTCCGCTGCCTAATTGCGATTTGGACTTAGAAGTTGAGAAATTTGCAATTCCACCGAAAACTGATAAAATAACCAAACAAATCGAGGAAGAAACTACCGTTAATTCTTCAGAAACACCAATAAAATCAGACACTCGAACAGACATTCCAGAGAAAATTGAATCTCCAGTTGATTGGCAAAAATTCAATGAAACTACACCAAGTAGACCTCCAAATTTCGTTAACATTGAAAGGAAACAAAAGAGAAAACTTGAAGTACAATCATCTTCTTCTCCCATTGAACCTAGTTCTCGAAAATCTCTAAAGTTTGTCTCGACTCCATCGAAAACTCCAAGTTATATACTAGGAAATATTTATGAACGTTTATTTGGCAATCCCCCAGATGTTGCACACTATGCTGAGGCAGATGTAATTGCGCTTGAAAAAATTATACTTAAATATGGTAAATCCTTTGTCGATTATGCCGAAGAGAATGCGAAACCATTCAGTGAAGTTAAAAAACTCGGAGCTCGATAATTCTAGAATTTTTTTTTTATAAATTTATGTATCATTTTACATAGACAAGACACTTATATTTTTATACACTTTCGACAATGTTTTAAATTTTTTGCATTTTAATTCAATATTTAATACAAATAATCATGATTTTATAATTTTTGTTAATAAATTTTAACTGCCACTAGGTACATAAACAAAGAGTATTTTTTGAAAACAAAACATTTACATAGGTACTAGTCTATGGAATCAAGTAATATATTTAGGAATTAAAATGGGTAGAAATTGGCAGTTTTGGGAAGTAAAAGTATGTGCCGATGTGTGTCAATCGACTTAAGATAAACAAAATACTTTAATTTTATCTCAAAAGTTAAATATGTATTTCCTTAACATAATGAATATATGGATAATATGAGTACGTACGTTTTACCCTTCAAAATCCATTTTTTTATATTGTTATGTTTGTATTTTCATTTTGTGTCTATGAATACCTAGATATGAAATCCAACAACAATATAAAAGAAGGTATGCGGATACCTACTGTCTATGTGTGAGGTTTTTACTGATTTTACACATACTATCTCATTCCTTATCCACAGTCTGACATTTCTAGCTTGTAGGCAAATTAAAAATGGCTGCTAGGTTTTACATCTTTATAATTTAGATTTTGTGGAGTGAAACGATTTAGATAGAGAAATAAAAATATTAATTGAGAGACCAATCAAGACTAGAGAAATATGCAAATTTACCAGAGTTTGTCTCTATAAAAAAAAAATATGGATGTTCGATGTATACAAAAT
Organism: Epistrophe eligans; assembly: GCA_951394125.1. Lineage (NCBI taxonomy): Eukaryota > Metazoa > Arthropoda > Insecta > Diptera > Syrphidae > Epistrophe > Epistrophe eligans. The sequence continues at coordinate 104,987,772 of OX596028.1, read as the reverse complement.
TTATTAAAAAAGAGAAAATTCCTTTATTGACCACAAAAAAAATTAAAATTTTACAATACAACACGAAATTTACCTTTTTTTTTATAAAAAAACGTATTTTTATTTGCAAAATTTAAAAAATCGGATGCATTTCGAACTGACATGCATCTCATCATCAGCGAAATTATAAAGTACCTCACAGTACACATATTAAAGATAATATTATCATTAGCGTTTTCATTTTTGTTCAGTTCTGCGCATCTGTCAAAATCGAGGTGGCAAAATGGTGGATCTAGTGCCCCTTTACTTGTCTTATTTCAATATTTTGTTTTTGTTTCTAATGCTGCGTGGTGAGTTCCTGTGGGCACTCGAACAGCCATTTTTAATTTTTTGACACTTAAAACTTTGACAATATATAGATTTGTGTACTGCGAGAGTAACAATAACAATATTATCTTGAAACCCAACTCGTCCTCGTACCCCCCTTACCTAAAACACCCGCAATTTTTATTTGAGTACATTAAGAGAAAATTCTCTTATTAAATGCACGGGACCACTAATCTAATACATGCTCATCGAGTAGTATACTTTATTTTTCTAACAGCTTGTAGGGTGAAAGAGAACAAACCCCTTAAGTCGGTTCTTTAGATAATATACGTAGGTACTTTATGAGCTAAAACCTCGATCAACACTTTTTTCGCTGATGATGAGCTGCATGTCATGTCAGTTCGAAATGCATTCGATTTTTTAAATTTTGTATGCTAAAAAAAAAAAAGTTAAATTTCGTGTTTTATTGTAAAATTTTAAATTTTTTTGTGGGTAATAAAGGAATTTTCTCTTTTTTAATATAATAAATTTTGTAAATTTCGTCTACAATATCGGCTCGTTATTTTTTTATTTGAAAGTTTTAACATGTTCGAAGTATGCTTATCTGCGCAGCAGTGGTAAACGTTGCCCGTTAGAAATTTAACGATGTCGTAAACGAATTGTCAAAATCCGCTAATTGGTTTATCACAATATTTACGAAATATATGTTATATGGGGTCTTCATTAAACGTGTGTCGGATGTTTTACGATTTTACGTTGGACATTGCATGAATACCCTTATTATCTTTATAAACAAATCTGTTTTAAATTGACATTTGCATTTGTAAAAAACTGCAAAATTTATTGCTGTATCTCTTTTCTTTTATAATAAAAACAGATATTTTGAAGGTTAACTCAGTAAAACAGATGCTATGGAATTGCTTTTGTTAGTTTCGAGAGCGGACAGCGACAGTGGGTGAAAGGCAGATAGTAAAGTTATAATTGTAAAAAAATAATTTAAATTTAAAATTAACAATAATGAAAGAAATATATCTATGTACTGTACATTGTACATATGTATATGTTATAAAAACGTCATATTGTATAGATTTGTGATATAAATTTTCTGCTATGAACACACAAATACCTGTTCCGTTCTGATTTAAGCACAGAGCTTTGTATTCGAACCCATTGTTTACGCGTACGTATACCAACACCACCTTCATCAAATTGATATACGTATACACCACTTCACTGAGTTGTTATCTTCCATAAATCCCAAATCCCAATAGGACTTAATTTCCTCTCAACTTATTTACTATAAGAACTCAGAGCTGAAATGCAGAGAGTACACATAAAAGAGTATCAACATGAAGGATATTTTACATCAAAAACAAAATCGTATCCCCCCTTTTTGTAACATAGTAAGAAAAAAATGTTGGAAAAACCTGTAATCCCTGCCGAATTCATGTTTGTAATTTCCTTTTCTAAAAATTTTGATTTAATTCAGGAAAGTATTACACAGAACTGTGGCTGTTTTTCTCCCCGTGGATTCTATATGCTATAGGTCGCTAGATGGTTTGCAACATCCGCAAGGCATCATCATATACGCAACAAAAGGATATTTGGTCTCATATTAAGCTATGCACGAGAGTTTGAATTTCGAGATATGATTTTATTTTAGACGTTTTGAATGGAAGAGTTGTTGGTGAAGGGGGTGGTGAAGAGGTGATAAGGGTAACACAAAACGCATATATGCACTCACCCATATGCTTATGTCACAATGATAAGGGATGACAACGTTAACGAATAACGACCAACATTCGTCCGTCGTCGTCAATAGGAAATACGACGATGTCGATGATGAAAATGTCCCCTCCATTATTTGTTGTTTTGACAAAATATGCACTCACCTGTCCTCGTCCTGTCGCCATGGCGCCAACCATGACCAAAACCAAAACAAATTCGATTTCCTGGTAGGTATAGTGTGTTCCTCATTTGAAATTCTGTCAGTAAGCGTTGTGAATCAAGTTGCAAACACACATTCACAGCCAGTCATCAGTTTCGAGTTTGCCGAATTTTTGGATGTGGAGAATTTATTGCATAAGCCACAACTTTGTGCCGTCGTCGTTATAGGAGGAAATTGATGGCGGAGGTGCATATCGTCGGACAGATATTGAAGGCAGTCGATTTTGAAGAGTCTCATCTCTTCTGCAAGTGGAGCCTTCAAAGTGGTATGTATGCATGCGACGCGACAAAGGGTAAAACTTTTGTTCGCAGAGTATTTTGGTACCTATATATACCTTTGTAGTTGAAAACAGAGAAACAGAGAGAGAGAGTGATATATTAGGCTTTTAAAAATAATTCTTTCGAAAAGGTTCCGCTTGGAAAGTTGTTCAAGGCAGGACGGAAGGAAGCACCTTTGTTTGCTCAAATCCATTGGAGAAATCTTCGGAATTTTGTTGTCCATTGGACATACATTTGGCAACTGGTAGTGTGCAGGGCTGGCCTAAACTTCATTTGGAAATTTACGCAGTGAATTTTCTTAAGAATACCTGGCCCGTGGGGTATGATTTGATTACTCTTTTACGTGTACAATGGAAGTATTCTTTTGTGTTTTCGATTTTTATTTTTACTTTGTAGATTTGGTGTCGTTTATATTCCTACGCATCCGGGATTCCATCGAATCGAAGTGGATACTTGGAAAGTTGCACCGGTAACATTTTGGGATAGTATAAGGGAAAAGTTTGGAGCTGGAGGGATTGCACTTAGCAAGGAGGATCTTATTTTTTCCGGAGTTGAAAGGTGAATTTATTGATTTTTTTCATGTGAAGAATTTTAAATCTTCCTTACAATTAAATATAAAATATTGAAAATTATTTACTTCAAACCTATTTAATTTCTTTTAGATATAAATTACGAACAAAAACATCCGGAAGTGTTGTAATTGAAGTTTCTTTGATATTTCGGAATTTTTCAAAATACGGTGTTGAATTTTCTTAATTAAAAAGTTTAAAAGAAAAAAAATATGAATCAAATAAAAATGCAGGCTTTGGTGGCTTTATTGTTTTTTACAACAATTATTGAATCAGTTAAGATTGGAATTTCAAAACCTGTTACTGTTAGTGAAAATGTTACAACTGAAGCAACAACATTAGACTCAAAAACAACCACAGCAATAATTACTTCAACTTCCACTACTATAAAAACATCAACAACAAAAATCATCCCAACAACTAAACCTACCCAACCTACAACAACTAAATCAACTGTAACTTCAACAATGACAACTACAACGACACCAATTCCAACAACAACAACAACAACAACAACGACAACAACACCACCAAAGAATGATTCACAACCAAGTCCTATAAGGAATACAAATATCGATCGTACGGGATATTTTTGTTCTTGTGATCTAAGACCATATTTCTGCGATATAAATTGTTGTTGTGATATTGATTGCATACCTGAAGAATTGAATTCCTTTGATTGTCATAAAGAACATAATCGACTGGAGGATTTTAATTATCTGCAAGGATTGCCACCGTGTAGGATTAATGAAGGATGGCTTTGTGTTTTTCGGACAAATATTGATATTTCTAAAAATAAGGTAAGTTTTTTTTTTTTAATATTTGGCTAAATTGGACTGGTTTTTTAAAAGGATTATTTTCGAATTTCAAAGTTGGCACTTACATTTGTGTATCATTTTGATTTCTTTTTAAAAATTAAAACAATTACATGTTAAAGCACGCAAATCCACAAACGTCATTTTCAAAGTTCATTCGTTACTTCAATTCGCCGCACCAAAAAACCTATATTTACTTTAGGGCGAGTCAGGGCGAACCCTTGTTTCCAAAAATACAGAATTTTGTCGCCTGCGGATCCCAAATCTACCCAAAATAATTATGTTTCTTTACTTTTTTGGCACAAAAAATGCTAGAGCTTTTGACTTTTTGATGTATACACATCTATGCCAGAGGTACACGTTACGTTACGATACGTTAATGTATGTATATTGGGTACGTTCCTTCGTAGCGAAAACTAAATCGAAAGGTCGAGTTGAGTTAGGATTGAAGTTTGGTTGACAGTTCGAACTCGCCGTGTTCTATGATGCAACACTTGAATGCACTTGAATATTTAACATCTTAACCTCTAACAGTTTTTTTTATTTAATTCATTTCCACTCCAGCAAGAATCTCCCCGAACATTTTACCTACAGCTTTTTTTGCTTGTCAAACTGCTAATAATTTGTGTTGTCAAATGTGACGTTTAACCAGAAACAAATCAGAAACATCCGAAATGCGTTTCCTTACTTTTTATTTCTGGTCAAAAATTACAACAACAGCACCAAAAAACTCAAGTCCAAACTTTTTCCTAAACAGTAAAGAAACAGACCTAATGTAAAACTTTTTTTGGCCTCGCTTAAAGTTTTTACAGAAAAGTAACCACCATTATTATAGATAGGGGACAATAATTTAGTCAATAATTTCTACATTTTAAAAAGTAAGATAAAATCAGCTAATTTTTAAAAGTTTGAATGTCAGCTCTTTCGTTTCAGTGACATTCTTACTTGCTTAATATGTAGGTATATAATTTTGTTTTTCACAAAACGAATTAAATTTAGATCTTCTAAGATAAATCTTTATATTTATAATTTTATAAAAATATTAAAATGTTCACAAGTAAAAAAATTTAATAGGGGTATTCAAGCAACGTCGTAAAGTCCTCGTAGACGTGGTAAACTGTGTAAACCTGTCATTCAAAGTGCTTTGTTTTTAAGTAATAAAAAAAAAGTACAATATTTAAAAAAAAAATCCTTCAATTTTAACAGCCAAACTACTTTCTTGACATATCAACCTTCCATGAATGGCCTCAACTTTTGGTGGAGAACAACGATTTGGCAAGGGAACGAAACTATTACAAAATTGAAGAACCCGTTTTGCTTTATAATTTGGAAGTTAATGAAATAATTGAATTTGGTATAAATATAAAAATAAAATAATTTAATTTAAATTAATATAAATTTTTTTTTTCTTTAGATCTTCCATTTTCCCTTATTGGTCATCATTGTCAAATCAACGAGTCTGTGCGTTATTTAAAATCAAAGAAATCATCTTGTAAACTTTCATTGGAAAAAGCAAAAAGTATAGAAATAACGTTATTTCAAAAACTTTGTACATCTTTTCTACTGCAACGACCAAATATTCAAATTCCTTTGGATGGAATTATTAAGGAATCATTTAAGGAATTCATTCCTATAACACTTTTTCGTTGTACTAAATTATATGATTGTATTCCGGTATCAACTAATGACTCTTCTTTCGAATATTTGGATGACTCAACTTATAGTAATTTAATTCAAACAAGATTAACCCACAATATCACAAATTTAATTAACTGCGAAGTATTTTTCGTTCAGTCAGAGGAAAAAACAAATGAACCTTGGATAAACTATGATGTTAATTTTATTCATATTAATGAAACGCAAGAGAATTCTTTAAATGTTAGTGGCCCTTTAGGTTACACTATAGGAAGTCCACTTATAATTGGTCAAAAGGTTCTTTTAAACGAATCAGGGGATCATGTGGATTCAAATCGTATTTTAAGTTACTTCCATCCTAATATAACACAAAATACTCACATTTTTATACCAAGACGTAGACAAGGCCAATGTGAAGAAAGCCAATTAACTGTTAATTTTGGGGAGAGCATTTTGGTTCAATGTTCGATACAGCTTGATAATTCAACAGAAATAACAAGTGATACTAATTTTACAAAAATTTGTGAAGACTTACAAAATCGTTCGTTTAAATTCTTACAAGCCAAACAAATTATAGGTCTGCAAGAAGATTTCTATATTTCCATCTTGGGATATCCTGCAAACAAGACTGATTATTGGACTAAAATTGAACTGAGAAACTATGATCATTTGCCAGTTCTTGGAGTCTATTTGAATAAGGAAGACTCATTTATTTGTCAAAATATGATTCTTGGCTTAAAATTTGAATTTTTAATTGTTAAAGAAGATGTTAATGGTGTAAGGCATCAAAATCTTTTGCAACGAGCAACAATTGAAATGGGTAAAAGACATGATTTGCAATTTCAATTGGATGAGATGGTGTCAATTCCGATAACGTTTTCAACTGTATTCCATGATCTACAAGAAGTGAATAAAGCTGTAAAATGGCCAACTGTCTGCAGCATCAATGTGTTTATTACGATTTTAGTTTTAAATATGCAATTATTTTTAAATTAAAAGAAAAAAAATAATTAACTGAATTCTCAAATTAATTTACTATTTAAAAAACTTAATGGCTGTTTATATAATTCTATTTACCAAAAATTTAAAAATGATATCTATCTTTTTTTAGTAATTTACTTATTTTTTTTTTCTGAATTAATGATGTTCCTACTGAGTTTTAGAAGATGTATCAGCTCCATTTTTAGTTTTTTTCCCATTAAACCAAGCATCTTCTTGTATTTGCGGTATTCGATAACGTATCTTCAAAGGTGCCAGAATATGAAATATCAAATTTTTGCATTCATTACTTGCCTTAGGTGATTTCGGAAATATAAGATTTGAATTGACACGTTTAAGTAAGACATGTACATTTGATCCATCATATGGCAGTCGACCAAATATCATTGCATACAAAACAACCCCCGTTGCCCAGATATCCGATAGAAAAGGATTGTATGCAATTCCTGCTAGAATTATAAAAAAAGGCATTCTATATAGTTGGTGTTATGTTGAATTGTATATTAATGTAAATTTTTGACCCTTTAAAATTTCTGGACTGGCATAAGCATAACTACCGCAGAAAGTTTTTGATAGAATCACTGAATTATCACTAGTAAGGGTGTCTTTGCGTGCAAATCCAAAGTCGATGATTTTCAAATTAAACTCAGAATCAAGCAGCAGATTTTCACATTTGATATCTCTGGAAAATTTCAGTATCTATCTAGATTATCTTTAGAATACAATCAATATGAGTGTTTTTATCACTTACCGATGTACGACTCCTTTGGAATGGCAATATCCAATAACGCTTATCAATTGGCGAAAAAGCCTTCGGGCATTTGACTCTTCTAAATATTTTTTTTCACGTATGTAATCAAGCATGGTACCGTTTTCTGCGATCTGCATCACCAAATAAACCCTAAAAAAAAAAACAGATTGATTATGAAAAGTTTCTCATCAAAACCCCTTCTCACCTATGACTCGTTTCTATGCTCTGATAAAATTGTATAAGATTGTCATGATGTAAACCCTTCACAGCATCAATTTCTCTGGGTAAGAATTTCTTTGTATATTCCGGTGGAGCTTTTAATTTTGAAATAATTTTAACAGCAACTTCTTTTTGCAGTTCTTCCGAGTAAGCAACTTTAACTTTAGCATAACTTCCACAACCAATTATTTTTCCCAATAGAAGACCATGTTCTTCTAAAATAGATTTACGACTATGCATAGGTTTTTCAGATTCTTCTTCAATTGGTAGCGCATGAAGTATGCCATCATCATCATCGCTTGGCTCAAAAACTGTTCTTGATTTGTTGTGACGCAAAGCTGTTTCTGTTTGCTGTAAGGCTATGGTCGATGTGGAATTTCGAAGTTCGTGATTTTGTGTAGTTTTATTATTGTCCCTTTCATCCAATTCATCGTTCCAAGAATTATGACCTATTTAAGATTTCGATATTTTTATTTTTTTTTGGGAAAAGATTCATGTTTTTTTTTAACCTGAATAACTTGCATCAGCAGTTGCCATTAAATTAAACAGAAATTTTGAATAATGTTGCCGAAAAGTGTTGAAAATCAAGAAAACGTTTTCGTTACGTTATGTTTAAATAATAATTAAAATTTTTTTTAAATGCCATTTTTTATACATATTTGAATTTTATTTTGTTTATCAAAAAGTATTTGCCAAGTATACCTTTTGTATATATTTTCAATTTTTAAAAATTCACCTGTGTTCGACCACACGAAAACCTTCTTCAAGAGTTAAAAAGAAGTTTTTTATAACTTGAATAGGCTAATAATTCCAAAAAGATCAGTAAATACAGGGTTTTGAAGCTTTATTTATAACCATTATTCATGATTACTTCTTTTTCTTAGCTTGGATAAATTCAGACAGTATAAAGTAGATGCCATTCGAAAACTCCTTAAAACCAAGAGAACCAAATTCAAGCTCGCAGCAATTATTTAGAGCATAAAATTCGTAAATCTACCTACGTTTCTCACACTTCGATAGGCAGATGAAAAGATTTTTTGTGTTGAAGCACTGGTATATTTTTTCACTTCTCATTCATATCTCTCTATACTCTCTTCAGTCTTTATTCCATTTACCAATAAGTGTTTTAATTATTAATTTCCGGTCTTTCAAGCCAACATAACACTGTTGTTGGTATGAGCTGAGAAGTGCATATGTGCACTATGTATGTATGTATATTTGTGAAATGCATGATGGCTGCTCCTACATACAAACATATCCATATAGCGAGATGCACGAGGGGCAGTGCAGTGAGGAATGATATTCAATGTGCAAATATCCGTCCGCCATGAATATTTCGTGAACATTTAAATCTGCCAGGAGCACATATTGCTGGTAGAATACCTACATACGTATTCATCCAAGCCGGAAAAGAACACCGGGCTGAGGCCCGGTTAACAAAATAAAATAAATTCCCAGAATTTATTTCCGGTTATGTGAGAATTTATGCGGCGGGCTTCAGCACTGATAGCACCATTGCATTAATATAATACACTCAAAGAAAAACGTCAAATGTAAATTGTAACACGAATTTGTCTATGTTCTATTCACCAAGTTATAAAAAAAATAACCTTTTCTTTTACTGAATTTTATATTAGCTAATTATAAAATGGGTGATTCATTTAGAGGTACTTTTTCAGAAATAAAAAAAAAACAAATTAAATTAAATTAATGTTTCAAGAAGGAGTAAATAAATTTTGGGTGACTATTTTCAATAAAAAAATGGTCCTTCATAGATCTACCTACCTATGGTCAAAATAAATAATTTTTTAATTAGTTGACAAATGTTTTCCCTCAATGTAGTTCTATCCATGCCTAGCCTTGTTTCAGTTCAACTTGCCTATCGGCTCTGTTAAAATTGTTTAAAATTTTTGCCTGCAGTTTTTGAGAATTATACACAAGTCTGGAATTCAATAGGTACATTTATGTTTACAGTACATTCATACATACATATGTATATATTTTTATACCATACATAAACGTATTTTTTACAAAAATATTTGTTTTTATTTTTCATCAGCATTTAAAAGAGACGTTCATGCGGTAGAGTGTAAACTAATGGAATGGCATTTTGAATGTCTGTCAGAATAAAACGATATATGAGATAGAGTGCACATATACAGATGTGAACACATTGTGGTATAAGGGCAAGGGTTTTTGTTGAATTTATGACAGCTACAGGTACATAAAAAGTACTTGTGGTAGTCAAAGGACGCAGGTAAAGGGTACCTACTATATAAGTAAATGATATTTCAAAACTATTTTATTTCTAAATTTACTTTGATATTAACAAGAGTAGGTAAAGTATTATATAGTTCTTATACTCTTAGTTTGGCTGGGTGTAGGTACAAAAAGGATTTAGTTCTAATTGATGCTTGAAAATCGTAAGGGGATGCTTTCCATGGAAGTGAATGGGTACAGAAAAAAAAAACATTCTAAAATAAAATAAAACTTAGACTCCTAAGAGAAAAGTTGTAAAAGGTCACTCTTATGAAAGTGAAAAAAAAAAAATAAAGGAGGAATTATGAATTTGGGAAGTAAAATGTAATTTAAAGAATGTAAATATATACATGTATGTATACCTTTAAAATGAAATAATTGAAACGAAACATGCATTGCAAGTACCTTTGGGGGATATTTCCTCTGGGGACTTATGTAGTCCCTGCGCCAATTACAATGATTAGATTAACTGATGTTAACTTGATGAAAAATTTCACAATTTCGAAAAATAATATTTGAAAAAAAGAAACTACACCAACGCCCTTCGACAAAATTGTGATAGGTTTCCTTGAGGTAAATGCATACAGGGGAGGGAGAGACATCGAAAAACTAAGTAAAAAGTAAAAAAAAAAATCTATTTACCTATTTGTATTAGGTACTATAAAATTTTCTTTTTCAACATGTATGTATAATATTGTATGAATTATTTAAAAGCACAGGATTGTAAAATTCAAACAACCAAATTTGTTTGAATTTTACAAACCGTGAAAAAGCTAAAAATAAAAATAAAATAAAAAAAAAACGTGGAATTGCTATTTCCGTTGTCAATTTTTTGCCAAAAATATCAATATCAAAAATATCAAATCAAAAACGGAGTTGTTTTCTAGAAAATTTGAAAAAAAAAAACAAAATCGTAATACCTATTGCTCATTCATCACATACAAATTCTCCGTACAAAATTTGAAGTAAAACGACTCACTTGTTTTATTAGCTCTATAGCTCAAATACAGTACCTATATCTACGGATACGTGTGAAGGCTTCTGATTTCAATTTTTATATCAAATTAAGAAGCATATACCAACTCATTCTGACACCAATCGACAAGGATATTATAGTTCCCTATTACATGATGACTTTTTGTCGTCGAATCAATTTCCTTCACACTGAATAAATTTCGACAATAATCACAGATACAGAGAGTGTCATCGTGTAAATACTAATAGTAGGTTTCATTCACGAAAAGATTTACTCTTTCTGTCAAAAGATGATGTCTTTTTCTAATTTTAAGAGTTTCATCAATTCTCAACATGAAAGAAGTGCTCTCTCATGGGATGAGAGATTCGATCTGAATACACAGCTTTTTTCGTCAATAAACGTCAAATGAAAAATATTTTGTTGTTTGTTATGAACTTGTGTCGGCTAGTACTAAATTAAAAACTATACTGAAAAAAGTTTCATTGAAAAGAGCAATTGTCGATTTTGAAAGCAATTCTTTAACATTTGAATGAAACTCGCTATGAGTAAATACCTTTTAATACAAAGCAAAACTGAGAAGTTGCTGAGATCTCAAAAAAATAAACTGACGAATTAACGTCAACATGGCTAAAAGAAATTTAATAGGATTGAAGCTTTCCGAAAAACCAATGGAAATCCACATGAAAAACAGATAATAAAAGATAAGTACACTGCATAGCTTTCCACTTAACTTTAGGTTTTTGTTGCAATCAATACCTATACCTAATGGGATCACACAAAAATATCATTTTAAAATCCACTCTATTGAATGAAAGAATGGAATATTACGCCACTTTTGATTTTGAATTGTTTTTTAAAATTATGTTTCTCGTTTTACTAGGTGCGTGCCTTATCTTTGAAACTCTGTGATTTTCTGTCTAAAACAATACATTTAATTTTTTTCATATAAATTTTGACAGACGTTTGTGTAGTTTTGGGCAGAAATTCAGAGAATTTCAAAGAAAGGGAACGTATCCTATTATGTTTGCGATCCAAAAATTTCATATCAATTTCGAATAATAGGGGTATTCATGCACTGGCGTAAAGTCGTTGTAAACTTGTAAACTGCGTAAACCTGTCAAATTCGTATGAACATTTGACAGGTTTACGCAGTTTACCACGTTTACGAGGGCTTTACGACGTTGCATTAATACCCCTAATATTTCCAGTAGGTACATACATAAATTTATAAAATGTTCAACCATTAAATTATTTGCACACGAACAAATTTCCCCACCTCAAAATAAAATAAATAACTGCCCGTTGTTTTATCACTAATGAAATACATATATGTACATATGTTGGAAGTGTCGCAATCTTGCATTCTTTTCATTTATGACATGATCCACTTTTCCACTCCCACTCTGCTCGTGTATGTGTGCTAAACTGGTTATTTACCCAAAAGTCTCGTCCTCCAGTGGACAGTGGTGAATTAAATTGCAAACATAAAAGATCTTGTACTCAATTTGTAAAGAAAAAAATGTTCCTTAAAATTCCTTATTTGAAGTGTTAAATTGTTGTAAAGTGCATTTTGTCTTGTCTTGCAATTAATTTTTGCCCCAGGTAAATTTGTAAATTTAACTTTGCTGCATCAGAAGTGTAAATACGATTAAAACAATTTCAGTGCATTTCGTGAGTGTGTGTGAGTGTTGTGTAGGTCATATAAGTATGCCGCCATTTGCAATTTAGTCCCAAGAAATCAAATTTGTCAAAAAGGTGTTACTTTTAAGAAAAAAAAAGCAACAATGTTGTTGCAAATTTCAATTCAAAAGTGTTTTTTTCTTTTTTTCTTGTGTTTTAGTAATAAAAGTGAAGTTTTGCAAAAAGAATGATTTAGAATTTTTTGTGCAATTTAAGTGTTGTATTTCAGTGTTGCCGGCACACATATAGTTTTTGTCAAGAAATAGTTCTTTTTCTATAATATCGTAAATTCGAAGGCTTTTTTTAAAAGATACAAAAATAAATTAATTAAATTCTAATTAAATTCGTCGTGTTTTTGAGTGAAATTAAAACGTGAGTGAATTTTATGTTAATAATTGAACATCAATGAAATGAAATCATGATTGCCAGCCCTGAAAATTGTATTGAAAAAGTTGACTTCACAGTAATGGTGAGTTATTATTTATATTTTATAAAAACTGTAAATACTTTTTTTTCATTAAATTTATTAAATTTGATCATAATTATCTAGGTATATACATATGTATTTTGAAATGTTAAATGAAGCAGATTTTTTTTTTATAATACGCACAAATTATTTTCAAATGAACGGACCTAATAAATTGAAACTAATGTCACCTGCCGAAATATTACCAATTGGAAAGTGCAAGTGTTCATTTTAAAATTCATTTTATTTGAATAATATTTAACACATAAATTCAGTTTTTGAGCAAATTTTTAACATTTTAAAATAATTCGTCAAATCAGCGGGTAATCCCGCTTCGCTTGACACCTCATTTTTCAAAATCGGTGTAGTATGAGATTCGAAAAAAGATCCAGACTCTAGAAAAAAATAAATATTATATGATGATTTATAAACAGTTTTATAATTTGACACTAAAAAAAACTGTCAAATAAAACTTTCTATCTCCCTTCCTCTTCATATTAGGTTTGTTCATTTATTTCCCAAAACAATGAATTTCTACCAATTACAGTTCAATTTTATTTTTGCTTGTATGTAATGTACATATGTATATGAATTTTGACAGAACTTTGTGCGACGGACGTTGCAGTTTTAGGGGGTGAATAAATTGGCAGTTTTAGGGAGTAAACAAATTAGAGGTATTTTTATTTGACACGTACTGTCAAAGTTAAGGCAAACCTAAACTAACGAAGAATGACAACGAAATTTTAGCCTGTTGATTATTGAGAGTAAACACACACTTAGTCAGTGCAAGTTTCTCAGGCTGAAATCTCGAGATCTCAGCAATTTCAGAAATCTGAACGTAATTCCTTATTGAGATTCCTCACTTTTACGGTCAAAAAGCTGAGGCTGATTTTTTTTTGATTCGCTTGGTCAATTATTTTTTGTCGCAGTTGATCAATTTACAGAAAAGAGTTGAAGAACGCTTTTGAATTCACTACCGGTGAAATCTTGTTCTGGTCCCTCATTCTCCTCAGTGAAGCTGCCAGAAGTTTGCTCCGTGAGATCTCAGAAACGTAAACTGGCTTACCGATGCGATCTTTGAACATTTGCTGTTGACAACGTTTTTATCGCTGGTCATCGGCTCGTCGCGCTTCTACTCCGAATATTTCGCACCAATTTAGTGGAGGATTTATTCAGCTTTTTGGACAGTGGAAATAGGTACTACACAGATTTACTGCATCCTTAAAACTTAGCAAATATTTTCAATCAAATTTCAAACTTGAATGGTGTTTCTGCCCAAATGTTACTTAAGTTCTTTTAAACCATTGGTATAAGCAAAAATTATTAATATATTCAGTGAATCTCCCAATAACAGCAGTCTCCATTAATTACGAATAATTAATCTATTTTTTTAACTTTGTGTGTTTGAACAAATTACTCATCTTTATCGTGAGGGTTAACCTTGGTCCCATAACACGGCGATCATTAAAAGAAACACCAAAATATACCACAACAAAGTTTATTACATTAAAATTAAATTAGGATATCGTAACATCCTATACCTATCTCAACCAATCAATCGAAAAGTTTTATACCCGCACAAAGGTAAACTTTTACACAAATTAAATAATCCAACGTTCTGGACTTTCCATATGCGTGTGTAGGTAATTTATAGATTAAACATACTTCTATAAAAGCTTTCACTGATATTAAGGTTATAATTTTGCCATCGCCTTTACTTCTTCCACATTTAAGCATATGGTATAGCCCTGTAGTCCTAATTTGTTTGCTAACCCATTTCTATGAACATAATTTAATCCCCTAGGATTGTGGAGTTTCATTCTATACTTATATTATAATATTACAAACAAAAAAGAAAAACTTCATTCCTCATTTAGTAGGTATAGGGAGAAAAGTTCATAAATAATTTATATATACTCTCCTGGAAAAATATAAATTCATTTTTAATAGTTTCAAGCTTCCCAAGCACAGCCAGCCACTACCCTATACCAAACTCGGTCGAATTTGGTCTCTTTTCTTTGTCTAGTCCCTCCCCCATGGTCCCCATACATGTTTTGCCACAACCACTACTGTCGCTGCATAGTAAATGAGTTCAATGCAAAGTGCTTTTCCCCCCACAAGTACCCTATATTCTTACTCTCAGGGATACAATAGTGTTGCCCCACAATTCAACCACCCCTTTTAATCGTTCGCGCTTCGTAATTATTCTGATACTAAAGTTACAGGCTGCCATCAGTTGGTGCGGCAATGATTGATGACCATTTTGATATTCTTTAGACGAAATTCTTTTTTTTTTGGGTATTTTTCGGCGAACTTCCTGCATCATCGACAGAAATGAGGAAGAAAAAAAATTCATCCAACCGAAATCGATTAATCGCTTGATTTTTGCATAAACCGCACTTTAGTGTGTTTTGCTGGTGAATATATAGGAAAAACAACAGTAGCGCCTTCTGGTTGTGGAAATTATATGTACTGGCCTCGCGAACCCTCGATTGACCCCCTCCCCCTTCTTACCATTTATCAAATATATGCAAATACCATAAGTGCGCATATAAAAATAATGTGAATTTAATTGATTTCCGATCGATTTGGCTGCGGGACTGGGATTGTGTGTACCTATGTATGTATGTATATGGATAAAGTAAATTTGGCAAACAGAAGTTTATTAAATAGAAATTAATATTAATCCAGAAGTTCTTTGTTTGATTATGCGGTGTGCTTATGTGTATGTATGTATGTATGTAAGTGTAACAAGAGATGCAAAATTAAATTACTGCAAATGACACTTATGCTTATCAATTGATCCTGCATCCACATCAAAGTAGAACTCACTTTGACTCTCTATACTCGTATATGATGGTAATAATCGAATAAAAATGACATTACACAAAACACTACCTACTTATATTTAACTGTTTTAATTGGTAAATTTTGGGGGTTGGAATTTACTTTAAGGGTTTTCTCCTTAACCATCATCATCACCACCACCACCACCAGCTCCCAGCTCAACTTAGTTCAGTTCAATTCACGACCAGGCAGCAGTGAATTTTGCAACCTCAGGCGCATTCCGAATGCAACCGAATGAAAGAATTAATCAAGTCCAGCATCGCGTTCCATCAAATTCATTTTGTTTTGTGGTCAGTCAACCTCAAACTTACGAGTTCGGTTGGTTGATGTGGGTTGTTATATTGGGTTTTATAACCACGGCTGGCCTGAGGGTATATATTATTTGAAAACGCATCAAGTATATGTATGATGATGGGGTTATGCGTTATGCTTTGATTCAATATGTCTCTGGGGCCTGGGTGACATTAGAAGTCAACAACTTAGAAGTCTATATGGTAGCAACATCCCTAAAGGTCAAATCCATAGGGTAGAATCTTAGGATTTAAGTTTTGTTCCAGCACTCCCAAGTGAATTACGATAGGTACATGTATTACGTGGGTTGTCAAAATGAGAAAAGCACTCATGTGTAAATTAAAATATCAGGATTCAGAAAGAAAGTTATCGTGATTATTTTTAGTTGAAGTTGTTATGTAATATAAATTTAATTTTTTAGATTTTCTTATTTTTCTCGTTCCCTGACTAATTTACGTAAATTGTTCCCTTTATTAAATTTGTAGAGCACGGAATTTCAGACATTTTGATTTATGATACGATTTTGCAGTCCAAAGTGATAGTACTAAAGTTTTATAATAGAAAATGTTTCAGAAAAAGGTATCAGCAAATTTAGTATTTCCTTATTTGCCTTTAGCAATTTCATACTTACAAATAAATTTTTCTTGTCTTTACGAATTTCAAATTTAACTTTTTTTCCTACAAAAATTGCTTAAAAAAAAAAAACAGAATTGGCTCGTGCAGAACCAGAGCCTAGTGATTTAAAACTTCCAGCCATTCCTGTCTGCGTAATATTGGCAGAAATAGAGGGGACCTACAATTTTCTGCCGAATCCAAACGGGTAAGGTGAGAAGCACTTTTTTAATGACAAGAGAAAGTCTTGGAGGATTTGTTAATCCCTCGCAAGAAGCAGTAACCCGTGAAACATATTTCTAATATTTTATTTTTAGGTTACATAGCCTAGGAATCGAGCCCAGGACCTTGGGGGTAACAGTCCTACACACTAAACATTACGCTACTCGCTACTTAAATTGCTTAAAATATAAAAAAAAAAAATATCACACAAGAACTCTCTTCCCTTTTTTATGGAAAAAAATATTAATGAGAATTAACACCCTACAAATCCGCTTCTGTTTCAGATATAAACAAATGTTATAAGTATCTACAAGTGAACAAAACCGAACTCACAGAGAGAAATTATTCGTAAAAATGAAAAAAAAAAAAATATAAATAAATTTAATTTGTACATTGTTGTGTAAATACAAACAAAATTGTCGATTTACATTATTAACGGTTTACCAAGTCGAAACCTATCGACCACCATCATCCATTTGCTCTATCTACACATACGTCGACCTTCCCATAGTCACCCATGACATTGTTTCGAATTTCAACACTGGCGAACTTCCCCTCCCGAATGCATCATCATGCACGCAATCATCGTAAACCCCCCCTTTCGAAAAACTCCTCTGCATACATACCTACATATATTGCCAGCTTCAGAACAGAGAAATAAATTAAATTTTCCCTTTATAACGGTGTTTTATATGTAGACGAAAACACACTGAAAGATTTTCCTCCATCATTGACAATCAGAAAGCAGGCACTGACAATTTTTGCCTATATAACAACGGCACAGAGCAAAGCAAAGCAAAGCAAAGCATGAGCCAAGCCATATAGCTGTGGCTTTCATGTCAATATTAAATATTCTGTTTATGGCACCACACGTTAAACCACTGCTTCTGCTGCCTCCTTTTCGTATCAACTTCTGTACCATACCTATGTATATGGAAGAACAAAGAGGGTGGTAGGTACATATATAGGTACTCTATACAACAGCTCCACCATTCATTCACTTCGACATTTCCACGAAATCATGATGGCTTCCCTTTGTCTCTCACTATCAGGCCACTCATTCACTTACTGGCACTCTACGTGCACCACATAAGAACGCCCGGATAAACATTTTATTTCCGGACGTTTAATCTGAATTATCTCCTCGAAAAAGCTCCTTCATTCTTCTCCCCCGCATATTTCTCTACAAATATTGTATGGGCTCCACTTGTCAGGCAGAAAAGTCGCCAGAAACAAAAAAAAAAAAATAAAATTAAGCCTAGCCGTTTTGGAGACTTTAAATACTTGACAGTTGAAAAAAAGGCCACGTGTTGTGTCGTGTAGTGTCGTGTCGTGATAGCTTGGTTGTGTTGTGTGCAGGATTCTAAAACACTGTTTCAAAAAACAGGACCTTCAAAATGCATACATATTTAGAAATAGCAAATACCTACATTGGTAGCGAAAAATTATGCCAAAACATAATGATAACGGGACAGCAAAAAGGAATAGAGTTAACGTTTATCTTCCAAATATAGAGATACATATTTACACAGTGATACAAATGGACACTCTTCTAACTATGCCCCTATACCTACGCTTGGAAATAATGGATGTTCCGTGAAGTGGCACTTAATGGAATGGAATGGAATTATCATAGAGCTTGCTTGATTTCGCTTTCGTTTTAGCTTTGCTCATCGTCATCGTTGTTCGTCGTCATTGCCGCCGCCGCCGTCGCGCGAGCTATACCTATACTACAAATACAATTTTAACTGCAATAAGGTAACAAATTGCTGGAACACACAAAGCCAATTTAGCAGATAATCACGTTTATATACCGAAAATGGCGTTAAAGGTTGTTCAGTTAGGAATGAGAGAGGGTGTCAATGTCGGTTAGCATGCCTAGTTCTGTCACTGATTGCTATATATGTATAGGTATAATACGTCCAGTTGTTTTTGTCTGTTCGTGTGTCCTGGCTAAGGAAGGTAATTAAAATTTATTCCATCAATTAGAAGAGGCTGTTGAGAATATGCGATACTTTTTAAGTGGTTTTTCGAATCTGTTTCGAGATGGGGTGTTAGATTCGTATTATAAGGTTGGTGGTATAATGAGCAAGAAAGTAGATATTCATGTTATTTGTATTACCTTGGCTAATCACCGTATATACATATATATCTATTACACTTCTGGAGAATTTAAAAAAATCCACATTATTGATATTACATATTCAAGGGTATAGGTAATTTATATACCAAGATTCGGTTAGAATCTGGCACTAATAATTTCGACAAATAGGAAGTTTGCTATGTACATAGGTAGCCAATAAAAACACTCCAATCTTTTTGTGAAAATTTCAATCATTTTTTCCAGAGTATTTTTACCAAAATTATTATGGAACTTAAATCATTCCCTTAATTTCTACAATTTGGAAGACTAAATGACAATAATGAAGACTATAAATTAATGGCACACGTGAGCAGGCTTAATAAATATTAAGACGATTATTTACAGAAGCAGAAATCTAAAAAGCAAGAAGTACTAAAAAAATGATTTTTTGTTTAAGAAAAAATATATTTAAAATTTTTAACTGCAGTATTGTTTGCACTTTTAAGAAACATCAGATTGCAAAATTACAACAAAATCGGTCCACTCATTTAAAAAATATGCTTGAATGACCGAAAGTAATTTTCTCAAAAATTGTCAAAACTCTATTTCCGTAGTGCGAGTATTTTTTTTTTGCAAAAAAACATGAAATGCAGTTTTCTTACAATCACTTTGATCATTACAAGTATGAAGTTTAATCATAGTGGCAACAAAATTGTAGACATTACGGAAACGGGGTTTTGACATTTTTTTTTGGAAGGCTGCCTTATTTTTTTTATAGCTTTTTATAGTTTTTTCCGTATAGCTGTTTAATTGCCCGAGACTGATTTTGATATAATTTTGAAATCTAGTACTTCTGAAGAGTTCAAAAAATATTCAAAAAATATAATATGAAAATAAAAAAAATAAAACAATAAATTCATTGTTTAATACTTTTTTTTAGTACTGCTATAAGGAATCTTCCTTTTAAAAATTACTAGTTCTCTAAGCAACATTTAGTTTGTATTAAATATTAGCTAAGCCTTCTTAAAAAAAATAAAACAAAAAAAAATTTAGTACATTTTTAGGCGAACTGTCTTATTTTTGAGTTTTGCCCGTATATACCTTTTTAATTGCCCGAGACTGATTTTCACACAATTTTGA
Source organism: Epistrophe eligans (assembly GCA_951394125.1). NCBI lineage: Eukaryota > Metazoa > Arthropoda > Insecta > Diptera > Syrphidae > Epistrophe > Epistrophe eligans. The sequence goes on along the minus strand of OX596028.1, from coordinate 104,967,676 downwards.
AATCTAGTGCTTCTGAAGAGTTCAAACAATATTGCAGTTAAAAATTTTGAAAATAATTTTTCTTAAAACAAAAAAAAAAGAAAACAACGAATTCATTTTTTAGTACTTTTTAGGTACTGCTTTAAGGAATCTTCCTTTTTAAAATTAATAGTCTTCAAGTGTTTTAGATTTTTGTATTAAATATTTGTTAAGCCTTCTTAAAAAAAATAAAACAATTTTTAGTACATTCTTAGGCAAACTGCCTTTTAAGTTTTTCCCGTATAGCTTTTTAGTTGCCTGAACGATTTCATTATAATTTGTAATCTAGAGCTTTTATAGTGCAAATAATAATGCATTTAAAAATTTCGAAAATAAAACAAAAATCCATTTTTGTAGTACATTTTTAGTACTGCTTGGGAAGACGGCTTTATTTTTAAGTTTTTCGTGTACAGATTTTCCATGGCCCTACCGATTATGCTATAACTTTGCAATCTAATGTTTCTAATCAGTTTAAAAAATATTACATTTACAAATTTGTATAAAATAATTTTTGGTAACAGAAAAAGAAAAATATAACAAAAATATCAAAAATGTTTCGTTAAATTAATGAACCATTAACATCCGCATTTAAATGTAGCTTTACATTATATGTACATATGTCATTTTTAATCGCGAGAGCAAGTTCTTGCGACTGAATATACAAAATTGCATAAATACTGCAAAACACAAACTTGTTGATTATATATTAATTCACCTTTTGCTTCCTCTTTCAATTCGATTCTTTTGACACAAATTAACTTCTTGCATAAATAAATCTTAAGGTAACTTTTTGCGCAAACAAAGAATCAAAAATTATATTTATGCAGGTCACGCCTTGTTTGAGAAAAGTCAAAGTATAATTAGAAAACTCCTTAGATGGCAAAGAAGTTCAGCCCCAAGATCGAATAATCAGCTTTTAACGTAACTTTAATTACATCTTTTCATAGTCAAAGAAAAGAAAGAAGACTATATAATATATATGTATCTACCTCTCATTAGATTTGCATTCATCAGAATCGTTTTTCTTTTGAATAGAAAATGAAAGCCTAAGAATAATAAAGTATAGATATAGGAGTGAAAACTATATTATAAACTGCAACATCAACAGCATCAGCAGCACTATAGCCTGATGCTTTGATAGCCTAGCCAGTCACCTGACAAAATGTGTCAGAAAACTATTCCCATCTCCAGATTACCCCTGCTTTGTATATAATATAACCCCGTATCTTCCTGGCCATAGCATCATGCCAATGTCTCTCGAGTTGAGTTTGACATATTTTTAATTAGAGAGAGAGAGAGTCAAAGCCTCGTCGGATTTTGTTTGTTACACTTAAATGTGGTATATATGTGTCAAATGAAATTAATTTCCGCCTTTTGACATTTCTAAAAGCAAAGATGCCAGCTATGCCTTGTAAAAAGGGTGTCAAGCCTCAACGATAAGCATTTTCGCAATCTCCTTTCTGCGGTTTGACTCCATCAGTGCTCACCTCCCTGTCCTATGCTCATCAGCAACATCATCACATCAATGTGTTGGTGTTCCCCTGTACCTACTTATATGTATAGCAAATCAAAACGACATTGCATTACTTTCCGGAAGAGATGTTAGAGAATTGGACCCCCAGAGTAGAAGTATAGCATGCGACTCAGAGGCACACTAAGGGCGGCAAAAAACGAAGGCGATAGAATGTTATATATACGAATATACACTGAAATGTCTCGGAATGTCACAAGAAGTCAAGGGAAATTAAGGAAATACAACATTTTCTTGAGGGCTTTTGTTGGCAAAATGTTTATAATCAAAATATGATTTCTATTCACATCAGATTAGATAGTTATATACCCTCTACATACCTACCTCCTATACTATTTGGTTTGCATTTTTGGTATTTAAAATGTCATTTAATAGAGAAGTGGAAGCACTTTTGGAAAATGTCACAACTTGACTACTTATCCCAACTTTGAAATGGAATGTAAATGAAAAAGACTTCAACTATTTGTAGAAGACGAACTGCATTATCAAGTGACCATATATACAAGAATTGTATTGTTAACACAATGATTGAGGGGGGGATCTGGTGGGAAGGAATGTTATTTAGTTTGAATTAAGAATGAAATGTTGAGTGACTCTTATTGGAAGATGGTCACATCAATATGTAAACAAATTTAATCTGAAATAGAATTGGAAATAATGAATTGTTCAAGTAAACAAAAATTCAATTTTCCAATGAATACGTTCAGCGCGATATAAGCATAAAGGCTAGTTCAATTTCATATTTACTATGTAAGTTCAATTTCTAATCTATTGGATTAATGAAATAAATTTTGTATTTTAATCTTCGAGATTTAAAGAATATTATAAAGGCCATATTATTCATTTATTCAATAAATCTTGATTAAAACTTTAATCCGGATTTAAATTAATTTAAATTCGATTTCATAATAATTTTGTTTGCTTCCTGAAGAAAAATAACACAAGTGTAAAGCTAGAATTATAGACGAACAACGTAAATGGTCAATGCGTTGAATCCTTGACGTTAGCACCAAAAATATCATCAAAAAACTGTCAATACATTAGACTCTGTCAACGTATGAAACATTGAAGATCATACGATGGATGCCAGTGGGTCAATTGAATTGACCACATTTGAACATTTTGAACGTAGACGCGTAGTTGCCAAGAGCAAAAAACAGTCATTTTTTGCTCCAAAACAAACCCGTGTTTAGAGCTCTTGGATGAAATTTGAATCCAATTCAATAAACGTCAAAATGTAGTTTGTTACCTGTAAAGGTATAAACTTTACAATTCCGTTTAAGGATGTCAGCGTTGCTGATGTATTAAAAAGAAAACTGCATAACCAGAAGTTTCTTAAATCAAGGCTGTTTAGATTAGGAAGATTGAGTCCGGTAACATGACAGTTGAATGGTCAGAGAAGTGTGGGGTGCGGATTCTCGAATCTCGTCCAATTTGTTGTTGTTTTAATGTGCGAAATGTCAAAATTATTGTTGTTTCAATGTATTTTAAGGCGCCTCAAAGTTTTTAATGTAAACATGATGTTACTCACCATTCCCGACTCAATCTTTCCAATCTAAACAGCCTTGATTTAAGAAACTTCAATTCCCTGATGAGCATTCTGCCAATGCGTTGACAAGACGATTACACGGTCACACAAATTAATCATAGCGTTGACCCTTAAATTCGTGTTAACGCGATTGTTAATGCAGCCGTCAACCCATTGACAGTATTCTGTTTTGACAATCACATACATTGACAATATCGTGACAGAATTTGACGTTATTTTGACATCAGAGAGTCATCATTTAAGTTGACCGTCTAAACGTAGCTTAAGTCACATTAAACTCGGATTAGTGATAGGTGGAACCGTATACGATCCCTTAATTCCAGTCGACTTACAACTCACACAAAGTAACGAATGACAGCGTGGTAAGTTACAATGTTCAAGTTTTTCTCCCCGAGCTGTTGCATTAACAAATTTATTTTAATTTATTTATAAAAACTTAGAAAAAATTTTTATATTTATGAAATTTTTTTAAAGTTGTTTTTGTCACATTAAACTCGGATTAGTGATAGGTGGAACCGTATACGATCCCTTAATTCCAGTCGACTTACAACTCACACAAAGTAACGAATGACAGCGTGGTAAGTTACAATGTTCAAGTTTTTCTCCCCGAGCTGTTGCATTAACAAATTTATTTATAAAAACTTAGAAAAAATTTTTATATTTATGAAATTTTTTTAAAGTTGTTTTTGTAGTTAGACAAAAATTATAAACTCTTTGATTTCTTGACACCTCTTCCTTAATTTTCTATAATTTAACTTCAAAACAAATATACATTCGAATCGAACTCAACAACTCATCCAGAAAGCAATCTACCAACTATCCGACATCCATTCGTCCATAACCATAATTCCTATGATATTTTTGTTTGACTTATTTGTTTTACCATCACACGCTAGAGTCTGTTTAATGACTCGCAGTATTATTGATATGATGGAAATGAGGATTTTATTTTTATGACATGCTCTGATGATTAAGAGAGTGGCAACTATACGTCGAGTCGCGTCGTCGTCTTGCAAACATCAAACAAAGAATTGCAGAAGAAAACGAAGACCTATAATGTATATAAATGCACATTCGGCATTGGCACTCCTCATATACCGTAGAAGTTTTTTTTTGTTTTATTATTTTAGAACGTAGTCTAAGAACAAGAAGTAGAACTACCCTGGAAGTCTGATGGTACAAACAAAATCACGTGAAATGCTTGACTTGTTTTGATCCAGCAGTTTGGTCTTTTGATTGATTCAAAAATAGCCCTTCTTTCCGGTTTTTGTGTTTCAGTCAGTTTTGTGCTGTTCCCGTATGCCATCTTGTCCCGCATCCAGACTATGATGATGATGATGATGATGATGATCATTGCAAGCAATACCTACTACACGATATAATGGCAAGCAAAGTGGAGGAGCACTTTCTCAAGCGCAAAAACTCATTTATTACCCGCTTACTCGTCCGAAAAGTTTAATTTCGTTAAAGCCATCACACAGCACATAGCGAGCCAACAACAGACAAAGACGACAGACAGAGGTTGAGGAGGACGGACGACATGTCAGAACCTTTGATGGGATTTTATTTATTTCACTCCTTACGTTTGCCAGTTTATCACGTGACAGCCAGTAAAAAAAAACGAAATAAATACAAAAATAAAATATATAAATATATCCACCTCTCACTGAGGATGGTAGGATGTCGAAAACGGGTGCGACCGCCCGCTGAAAATGAATCTTTTGCTCTGATCTCTATAGGGTTACACAAGTGGGTTGGTTGTCCTGTCCATCTTTATACTCCCCATATTCAGTTATATATACCATCCATATTATGCGTGTAAGTCAGACTGGCGCGTCTGGTAGCGGACATGCATACATCAAACTAACGAGCATAAACAAACCGATTACAGGGTATGTAAGGCATTGTTTTAACGTTTTTTTTTTTTTTCGTTCGTATCCGCATCGAAAAGGGCTTAATGCGTTGCAATTAGTCAAAATGTAGAGGGTAGCCTTAAGTGGAAAGATTTCGAGGCCCAAAAGATGTATACGGTATAGCTGACTGGTTAAAGACCGCAGAACCAAACCAAACCGAACCGGACCGGACGACCAATGGACAATGTTTCCTTGATTGCATTATCATCATACATACGTACAGACAGACATTTTGAATTTTAACCAAAGACAATAAGTTGAGGGTAAAGATTGGTTTGATGGTGGTTGGTAGCTTTGGGTAGAATTATGTGGTTTTTGATCCAATGATATAAAGTATTGGTAGAGTTAAGGTGGTTTGGCTTTTGCTAAATGTCATTAACCATTTTTGTTGAAGTTTCATCAGAGGCGAAGGTTTTTACAATGACTAACGAACGTTATCGACTTGAGTAGTTCACGACATTATTTTTTCTCGAAATTATATTTTTCAAAATAAAAAATATTTCACCACAAATCATAATTTCGCATTCAAAATATTATTTTCGCAAATGCAAACGCAAAATTTTCAAATAGAAAAATCACTCATCGAAAAAACCTTGTAAGGCCGAGTATCTTTTTTGAGGGGGCTTAAGCTACGATTAGGCGGTCAACGCGTTGACTCTCTGTTGTGAAAATGACGTAACATGTTGTCCCAAAGTTGTCAAGACTTTTGATCGTTAACGTAGAATACTGTCAATGCGTTGACAGCTGCGTTGACACTCGTGTTAACACTTGCGTTAACATGAATTTTAAGGTTAACTCTTTGATTATTTTGTTTGACCGTGTAATCATGCTGTCAACGAAGTAAGAACACATGTTCGTCATCGCGTTCACTGTATATCAGCATTCATACAGTAGAATTTTTTCCCGGGTCAACATAACCTGCGTTGACCTTCATGTGAATTTTGAAAAATTTCGAATTTTATAGAGATTTTTTAATCCATCGACATCTTTTAGCAATCCTTCAATGGAGTTTTACAGTTAACAGCTTGACATATAGGCAACGAACTATAGTTTGACGTAAATTGAATATTTCGTTCCAAATATCATCCAAAAGTTTATAGCTTGACTGATTTAACATTTTAACGTCGTGTGATCGTTACGATCGGAAAATGGTTGATTTTTGCTCTTGTCAACTCGGCGCGGCGTCAACGCTCTAAGTGTTCGAATAACGTCTCTCTGGTCGTCTGATCGTCATAGTTTAACATGTCAACGCTTTGAATCCAAGGGATAAGCAACTCTTTGACACAAATAACAAGTGAACGTATTTTGGGACAACATTGGCCGACTGGTGTAATTCCTGTGATCATCAATGTTTCATGCTTTGACACAGTCTAAGTTGACAGTATATTGATGATATTTTTAGTGAAGTCAAGGATTCAACGTATTGAACATTTATGTTGACCGTCTAATCGTAGCTTTAAATTCAATTTTGATGAATTATTGCCTTTTAAAAAAATCAAACTTTCAAAATAATGCTTGTTTGTGAATTTCACCACGATATAAATGACAACAAAAATCTTAAGGGTGCATTTGTACTAAAATACGAAATTGCTATAGGTATGTCCGTTTTATAAACCTATCCTTATGTCTGATTGACTCAGTATTTCGGTAGTAATTTGTAATAGTTTCCAAAGTGTTGCTCGTTCAAAAATTTCACCACGATATAATTGACGTTTTGTCATTGACAAATCAACAAAACTCTTAAGGGTGCTTTTATACTGAAAAAATACAAAATTGTAATGTCCTTATTGAAAATCTCGGTAATAATTTGTAATAGTTTCCAAAGTGTTGCTGGTTCAAAAATATCAGTACGATATAATTGACGTTTTGGCATTGACAGATCAACAAAAATCTTAAGCGTGCGTTTGTACTAAAATACAAAATTTGTATGTCCCTTTGGAAACCTGCTTATGTCTGACCGACTCAGAACTTCGGTAGTAATTTGTAATAATTTCCTAAATGTTGCTTGTTCAAAATTGAATATTTGACATTGACAGATCAAAAAAATCTTAAGGGTGCGTTTGTACTAATATATAAAATTTTTATATAACTATTGTGCTTAACTTGGAGTTAAAAAATTTAATTTAAAACAATTTGAACCAACGATTTCCTTCTTCGAACACAAAGCTTCTTAAGTAAGTGTAGGCTTTTAATGCTAATATTGTGAATATCTCAATTTAAAAACATAAAAAGTTAATCCAAAAAAAATAAGCTAATATCTAAACATATTATTTATTCTCAGCCCTACTTGAATTCATTTTTAAATGTAAGTATACAGATTACAAGAGATACAAGATAAGATACAAAAAGAAGTATATTATTTTGTGTGTACTCTTGGATAACACTGACATAATTAGGTTCCTTTTCAATTATTGCCAATTCAATGAATTTCCCGGCTACGTAAACTTAACCGAATTTTCTTATTGTTTTTTTTGTTGTATTTTTTTTATTTTTTGCTTACTCGAATCTCGATTCTTTATATTTGCACGAGTGAATGCAATGTTCCAGAAACCGAAAATTAGCTCAGTGGACAGAGGAAAATTAAATTTGCACGTAGGTTGTCTTGCCTTGACAGATGTTCTATTCCTCTCTGTTTCTGATCCTGATATTGTTCCTGTTTCTGATACGACAACCGACGACGACGACCAAGCGACGGTACTCGAAATACGTATTTAACGAAGAGTAGGTATATATGTAAGGTTTTGTACTCGTCCGTAATACTATTCTCGAATTTGTAATGAAATAGACAGAATATGCAGGTTTGTATAAATGAAGTAGGTAGAGTAAGTACATCTACATAATTTTATCCTCTGGTAGGATGAATCAACAATTATAATTGTAAATTTTCAGATTTGTTCTGGGAATTAAATTACTGTCATAAGATGAAGCACAAATAAGTGGATCATATTTCCATTCGGATGGAGAGCGAATAGTCAGTAAGGGTGGTAGGTTAGGTTAGGTTGGTAAGGTACTTATAGTATGGTGGTGGTTATTTAGCATCAGTGTTGTACGAGTATAGAAAATTACAAAAAAAAAAAATCCAGAGTTCAGTTTGCATAGATTTACCGGATGAACAAATGAACAAGAGATATGTCCTGTGCAGCAAGAGTGCAGCTCATTTTAATATTTATTCATTTTTTTCCTTATCCCTTACCATTTACTAGGTAGGTATACATATATATTATTTTCAATTTATACTCACAAAACGACCCATGCCCTCTACAACCCATCTAGCTAATATTATAGCTCGAAATTAATTTTCTACGTTTTAACTGAAGTGAAATTCAATAACGATAAACATCGTGTGCTGAATATTTATCACAAGTCGGATCGGCGGCTGCGGCGCGGCGGCAGAGTCCTTGAATTGCAACCTCCAACTTCGCACATCATGATTTGGTATGGGTTTTAATGCTTTTAAACGTTTAAGTATACCTTGATACGTCGGGTCGTGCGTCGTCGTCGTCACTCGGTGTTGTCGGGAAAGTTTTTACCCTCATTGGCAGAACACAGTTTTAGATACATTTCCTCTCAACTTCTATACACCCTCCCACTCTTTAATAACAGCTGTTGTGGATTTTACGACTCAACCAACTAAACTTACCTACTTTGAGAGTCTCAAAATTTAATTACCTTTGCAGGAGGCGTGAGAAAATCCTCTTGCAAGAGGGAATTTATAAAGAAATTAGGCGGCCTTATGCAACTAATTTATTTATTATTATTATTATTATTTTTAGTATGTCATAGATATTTCCCCTCACATTTGTTTTTTTTTTTTCTGTAATTGAATATTATATGCGAGATGAAGTGATCTCGATATAAAATTCAAGGGGTTTTGAAATTCAAGTGTTGATTGCTTTACAAGGATTCTTATAGGGTCAGTGGAACGGGGAGACATGAATTTGAATCTTGAAAATATTACACATGCATTTATAAAATATGTGAATTTTTTTCTCTTGATTTTTTTATATTTATTTATTTTAACTAGATAGTATTAGTATCTAAACTGCATGAAATGATGAAGAGGCATTCTTCTAGGTATAACATTTATACTTTATACTAACTTCAAATTTTAATAAATCGTCATAGGTATTATTACCTATAATGTAGTGTTCCATTCTTTAGGGGTCTGTTTGAGAAAAAGTGAGGAAAAAAGTTTGGGCTCTAGCTTTTTGATGTTGTTGCTGTTGTTGTTGTAATTTTTGACCAGAAACGAAAAGTATGAACACGCATTTGGGATATTTCTGATTTGTTTCTGGGTAAACGTCACATTTGACAACAGAAATTATAATTTGACAAGCAAAAAAAGGTGCTAGGTATAATGTTCGGGTAGTTTCTTGCTGGAGTAGAAATGAAATAAATCAAAAAAAGTCAAAAGCTCTGGCATTTTTGTGTCAGAAAAAAAAAGTAAAGAAACACATTTTGGGTAGATTTGGGATATACCTAAATAAACGATTTGAAATAAAAATGTCGGCCACTTTTTAACAAAAAAGCCTTCCTATCAAAACAAAAATATAAATCCACAGCATTGAAATTTCTTTTGTTATTTTATAATTTGTATTTAAATTAATAATAAACAAGTTAAATTCCAATAAATTAATTTTCTTCTTTCATTAAAAAGTAAAAGATGTACAAACAGTAAAATATGTATGTACATGGAAAAAATAAAGAAAACAATAAAACTTAAAGTAAACAACAGCCATTTTGTATTTTGTTAATGTTCTTTGTCTTTAAATTGACTTTTGACAGAACTCAGAACTTACAAGTTTTCTACTCAAAGAAATTTCTCGGGTAAAAATTATCTACAAGGGGAAATAATTTACTCTCTTGCGAACTCTTCCTTTTTCCAAAAACTGCACAAAATGGACGTACACAAAGAGAATTGGGATGAAACTGTTAGAAACATAAACAAGTAGTTTGTTGTATATGTCCATGCAGTCACAAACTTATTCTTTTTTGCATTCCACATTTCTATGTACCTACTTGTATGCATTATTGTATCAATGGTCAAATGAGTTCGTCGTGTGATTTTGCTTGTTCGGTTTGTTTCGCGATCGTTCTGTGGAAAAATTTTAATTTTCCTCTTAAGTGTAATTTCAAAATGTTAAATTATTCTTTTAAATTTCATAAAAGTGTTTTGAAAAATGTTGCTGTGTTTGATGAGTGTAATTTCTCCGAGTTCGTTTTTGATAGCGTCGCGTCGGCTACTTTTGTTGTTAGAAGATATAAAAATATCGGTAAAATTATAATTTGGGATTTTGTAAAAATATTTTTTATTTTTTTTTGTTCTCTTGGAAACGTAGATATATATTAAAGTGTTTTTTTTTTGTGATGCGCATTTTGAAGTCAAGAAAAGAATTTTTTTCAACAACCTTTTTAAAAACACAAGTAAGTAATAATGAAACATGACCTTAACATGAAATAATTTAATTTGGTGACGTAATTCTATTGGAAAGTTTGAAGATGTCTTTTAACAGGTACATTATGTAAACTTTAAATGCATGAAGAATATATTAAAATATTTCAACTACCTAACAAATGTTGATGTTCACACGAGGAAACAAGTTGCTTTAAAAAATTTGTTTTAATATTTTAATCTAAAATCTCTCGTATTTTTCATACGAGAAAACTAAATCGAAAGAAATTTTCTGTAGTTTCTTTTTTAAGTCTCTTTTGAAATTTTTGAAATATCCTCGTTGTTGGCCAGTCCGATTTTTTTCACTCCCCTTACTTCGTGCCCATTTTTCTACAAAACCTAAAATTTGCTAATTGTATTATATGGCACGCTTTTCTTATTTCCAATTATAAATCGCTCAAAATAAAACAATTTTTGCCGAAATTTGATGATAAATGCAATAAAAAATGGCAGAAATTCTTGACAATATTCTAAAAGAGCAAATGAGTTGTTCTTATTTTTTGTTATATTTCACTCCACAATTGAACTACAGTTTTTTTTTTTTTTTTAAATGGGAGAATTTGTGTTCTCTTTTATATGGCACAAAAATTAGAATAATAGACAATTTTTACCGCCCATCTCTTCTAATTCAGTACAGTCCATTTTTATGTGATTCTTTAGAGGAGATATTTGAAATTTTAGAGCGGCTACCTATACACCTGCTATACAATAGTTTTTGTTTGTTATTTTTTTTTTTTTTAAAGGTTCTTAAAACATTTTCAAAATTGGTTCGTCAATTAATTAGCCAAATGCGTTTGCTTTATTATTACAAATGTGGCTAATGTGTTTATTACTATTTATTTTTTTATGATAGATATTATTTATTTTACGTTGTGCCGTTACACGTTACGATACGTTGATGTATATTGGATACGTTCAATATTGGGTGCGTTCCTTCAAACTAAAATGGGTACGGTCCTTCGTACTTTAAACTAAATCGAAAAGTCGAGTTGAGTTTGGGTTGAAATTTAGTTGACAGTTTTAACTTGCCGCGTTCTGTGTTGTAAAACCAGCACTTGAATATTAAATAGGATATATCGCGGTACGGTACTAACACTTTTTTTTCTTTAAATCTTTGGAGCCATTTTTGAGAATAATAAGATTTTCACCTTCGTTGAAATATCTAATTTCTGTTTAGTTTTAAAGTCAATCAGTCGTATTTATTAGATTTTTGTCTACTTAGACACTGTCTAACTATTTTCAAATTGGTGCAAATATGCTTTATTTAATAAAAATAAATATCACATTATTCACGGTTAAGACAATCTACACTTCTGTCTAAGTTAGGAAGCTATAAGACAACAATAAACAAAATTTTTTAACACATTTTCCAAAGTTGGACCGTTGTCTAAAGTTAGACAACGTTTATAAATAAGACCAAATATATTTTTTCTCTATATTTCATAAATTTAATTTTGATGTCACTTGATTTATCACACCCTGCTTAGGTCTAATAAAAACCTAAATACCCCTCATCAGAGTTAAATTTCCCAAAAAAAAAAATCCATTGATATTATTTTAACTCTTATTCTTAGAAATGTAAATCTAATTTACCCTTTTTTTGAAGTTAACATTAAGCACATATCAATTTAATCTAACCTTAACCCTCTCTATAGCCTACCCAACCCATTTCCTCTCCGATTTCGAAATATCATAATGTTTATGAAAAAAAAAATCAATACATATGTATGTGTATATGTAATATGTGTTTTTTTTTGTAAATTTATGAGTGGCGCGTATATCAAATCAGAAAATTTATTCAAAAACATTGTCAATATTTTTTTAAAAGGAAGCCTACACTTTCCGGCCAGGTTTGGTGATGGGGTACTAGCTCTGGGTATTATGTTACTCTCGCTTGTCAGTTGACAATTCAATTTCCTCCTTGACAACCAATTGATTCATTTTCATACCCTTCAATATTTGGATTCAGGAATGAGAAGCGTTGTATTTGTCGTCCGCACAGAGAGGGGTGGGGGAGGGGCACCGATATGTACCATCGGCGTCACTGGCATATTGCGAAAGCTTGTCTTTACTGGGGAACGCTTCTGAAGCAGCAGCAGCAGCGAGCTGATGGTGTATATTTCAAACGTACTTCACCTTTCTCAAATTTAATATTTAATTTCGCCAGGAGATGGAGTCACAAAAGTGCTCTCAACATGTCAATTATCCTTTATTGTAGACGTGAAGTGCCTTTACTATGATTGCATGCACACGTAAGGATACGATACGACTGGTATAGTGTAGTCAGCCAAACAATTGTTGTTGTCGTTATTTTGTTGTTGTTGTTGTTATTTAAAGAAAGATAAGTGAGAGAGAAAGAGAGGAGTTAAAACTTATAAAATGTACGTATGAGAAGCAGCAATTGTTTACTTGATGGAAAGTTTTTGGTTTGGCATCGATTGGAAGTTTCCTTTATTCGCCCCAAAAATTGTCTGTCAGGGTTATTGATCTGTTGTAAAGAGATTTACGATGGAGATTTCGTGTTCGTTTGTGCTATGCTCCAGCCCCTTCCCTTCCCCCCCGCCTATCACGGGTCTCTTAAAATATTTCAATACCCACTCGTCCTTTTCTGTGTGGAGCTATACCAATTGCCATCACATCATGATGGCACAACGACAACTTTTACCGGTCGGTCGCTCTATTCTTTTACACAAAGTCAATACGCGATTAATAATTCATTTCAATTGGAAGTGAAAATTCGTGTTTTTCCAATGTTGATGAAGTTGATGTCTGCGTGCTATACATACATACATACATATATACTGTTGGCCCTGGATGGTTGATTGTTATGGTTAAAGAAGGTTGTCACAATAGTTATTTTTGAATGACAATTGTTCGATGAAGATATATGACATTTGATGGCTGTTTCAAAACAGTTGAATAATTTATCTTTAGATAATATACTTTTTCTGTTATTCTGTTATATGTTGCAAGAAGAAATGCTTTGTGTTTTGGGGAATATTATTTATGTACTTATTTACAAATATATGTACATATATGCATAGCGATTACTAAACAATTTTGAAAGTGGAGAAAATTACTAGTTTTAGACTTATTATGAAAATTTGGAGTTTTATTAAATCTCGCATTAAGTGCATGAAGTGTTCAATCGATAAACTAATCGAAGTCAATTAGATGCAAATTTCTGAGGGAGTCAAATATCTTAATTTAAATAAAAAATTCTGAAAGTTTTAGTGTTGGGGGTAACGCCGAGGTTAATTTTCCACTTCTTTACTTGGGATATATACATACATATGTATTATATACATATGTATGATGTAGGTACTAATGTACTATATGGCAAGTTATGGATTCGTAATAAAAAAACGAACTCAGATTTTGATCAAACTTGACATGACGATGATAATGAAGTCAAAAAAAGTGGATCTCGCAATTCTGTCTGTCCAGTACTTTCGAATATAACCTAAACGGGTGGATTAATTTTCTTTAATCTTGGTACCTATCGCTTTTTGGGCATTCTTTTGACACATTTTTGTTTTTGTTTATTTAATTATAAAAATCTTATTTTTTCTCAAAAAAGTACCCACAACTTTTTCTAAAAAAAATCAGTAATTTGTTTCTACAAAAATGCTACCAAAAAAACATTTTCGCAAAAATGGCTCCTCCCATAGAATTATTTTTTGATGTTCGATTTTCTCAAAAACTGTTTTTGACCAATTTTTATTATAGAAAATCTTTCAAAAAGTTTTAAAATTTTCCAATATTTTTTTTTTTGGGTCTTAAAAAAAAAATTTAAACATTTTTTGTTGAGAACTTAATATTTCGAAAACCACTTAATCGATTTTTATTAAATTTAGTATTTAGCAGTTTTTCACCATTATCTAGTAGATTTTAAATAAAAATTATTCTTATGGCCAAAAATAAGGGTACCTCTCATACAAGTGTTTAAAAACCCGTAAGGAAAATCTCATTTTTTTTTTCAAAAACGGCTTCGACGATTTTGATTAAAATTTTTATGTAAGCTAATATCAGTATGGACCACAATAATTTTGGAAACATTTTTTGCTTTTCGACCATCTCTTTAACTGTTAAACTGATTTTAATGAAATTTACCCAAGAGCTTCTAATAAGTTCGAATAATATTGCATGTCAAAATTTTCAGCAAAAACAAATTATTTGAAAAAAAATCAAAATTATTTTTTGAAATTTGTTAACATTCGAATATAAGAGCAAGTTCATGCGACTCAGTCGTGCATTTTAAAGTTTAAAGTTTAAAAAAAAAATACAAAAAACGAATTTTTATAGACTTTTGGTAAATCCTTCACTGGTTTTCAAATATTCATTGCAAGACTAATGTTGTTTTAAGTTTTTTTAGACAAACAGACCACCAATATTACAACTGATCATTGTAATGTTGAGCACATGCATTAAATGGAGTAGATGCTCAGAGCAGATACTCAATACAAAAAGCCAAGCATGTTCTCAGCCCACTAACATAGATTATATTAAAAAACTGAGCAAATGCTCAGAGCAGATGCTCAACATAAAAAGCACTTCCTCAGCCTACATCGATAGATTAGATAGGTATCTTTTAAATGTTAAACATTCTAAGCAACTTAAATCACCAGAGCACATTGACTTACATATATCAATTAAAACGGAGCAAGTGCTCACAGCAAATGATCAGAATACAAAGTAGGGCAGGTGGTTCACCTACATACCTTTTAAATATTAATAAAACTAATCATCTAGAATCATTAGAGCACATCAGGTTAAACGAATAAAATCGAGCAAGTGCTCAGAGCAGGTGCTCAACACAAAAAGCCTAGCAGGTTTTCCACCTACTAACATAGATTATATTGAAAAACGAAGCAAATGTTCAAAGCAGGTGCTCAACATCAGAAGCATGTGCTATCTCAACACAAAAAGCCTAGCAGTTGCTCAGTTTACATACATACAAAAAATACCTTTTAAATGTTAAAAATTCTAACTAACTTGAATCATCAGAGCATTATTGAGTTATATGAATAAAACAAAGCACGTGCTCAGAGCAGATGATCACTACAATAACCTGAGCAGGTGCTAAGTCTACATGCATTTATAGATAAAATACCTTTTAAATGGTTAAAATTCCAATCAACTTGAATCATTAAAGCACATTGGGTTATATGAATGAAACGGAGCATGTGCTCAGAGCAGATGCTCAACAAAAAAAGTTTTGCAAGCGCTATGAAAAAATTAGTATTCAAAAATTTATTAAGATTAAATGCAGAACCTGCTTCGAAAAGTGTAGTTTTGAGCAGATGTCCGGTTTTATTCTTACCATTACCAATTGTAATGTGTGATCCAGTTATTCATTTTATTTCAATATGAAATTAAGTTTTGTTGAGCATAAACTAAACTGTTATACCAATTCAAAAATGTGTGTTGCCATTCTCAAATCATTGAATTTTCTGCAACTTAAATAAAATAAATTCTACAACAAAAAATGAGAATTGTCATCTTATCTTCAATGAAACTTAATGAACTAAGTTCTATGAGAAAATAGTTGATAGTTAAAGTTAACATAGTTTTAAGGCAAATTATGTACGTACATATGTATGTACATACTTATTTAGCTGAGCCTCAAATAGTCTTTCTAACTCTGACAAGAATCTATACACCCACTCATTTTCTCAGTTCATATATCCTTAATAGAAATAACATAATGTATCGTTTGTATATGAAACATGTAACAGATTAGAGAACTTGAAACTTCAAACGAACATCTTCTAATCTTTAATGCTATAAGGAATATATGTACACATATACCTACTACATTCATATTAATGCCAATGTCATTGCCAGCTTATCCTCTGACACTTTACAACATACCCAAACATATGCTCTGTCGTCGTTGTAGTCGTCGACAGCCCAAGCCCACAACCACTTTGAATGTTTTAGTTGTTGGTCTTGTGCGGCATGATGCTTGTGCTCGAACAGAACGTTTTACAGTCCATTTGCCACTTGACACACCACCAGCAATTAAGCATTTTTCAATGTCATGATTCCTGCCAGCTTTTTCGAGAGTCCACATAAATTCCATGAACTCTCTAGAGAATATTGTGTTCTTCTTCCAAAAGCCATCACCATCACCATAACACACCATAATATCACCCATCGCACCCACAACTTTTCTTCACCAAGTCCAAGTTCCTATGCAATATACATATAACATAAAAGTCGACGAAAAGAATGTGCCCATCATCACGAGTTGAATTTCTCATTTGGAAAGATTTTCTGGAAATGTTTCCGCTGTATAGTTCCTTCTTTATCACCACTCCTCTTTTCACTTCAAGTAGATGAGATCTCATGCGATGCAAGAGTAGTAGGTACATATTATATAGAAGGAGAATACATATAAAAAATGTTTTATGATTAGCTATCTGCATGCATAGCGCTCAAGCACACGCCCGAACTGAACCGATGACGATGTTCCCAAGAGTCACTTATGGCCTGTTGAACAGGGTTATTAACACTTTGGCTACACTTACAAGGCAAACACACAAAATTGCCCATCAAGCAAAAACAAGGACGTATACCAAACCAACCAACCGACCAGCAGCAATAGGGCCAGCAGAAGGGGGGGGGAGGGGTTATAAAGTGCCATATCCGCTGATGTTGGTTTGGTATGTCTTTGCGCCACATTTGGTGTGTCTTCGTTGAGATGAATATACGCGAGAACATCACACGGAGCGAGGTAAATATTTATCGACATTAAATTCAACAGGTCATGTTCAGTCGTCCATCAGTCTGTCCAACCTGCTCTGGACTGGAGGGCTAAACTGACAAAATTAAATTCCCAATATCACAGAGAGTCTTAAGAGAAAATTTCAGGTGAAATTTATTAAAGTGCTCACAGGATTCGTAAATAATAATATTTTTTTATTCTACCTTATGTCATCGTGTATCTTCGTCCACCCACTTCCATTCGCATATTCCAATGCCAGCTTATTTTATGAGAGAGAAAGGTCAGGTTGGCAAATGAAATTAAAAAAAAAGAAAAAAAGAAAAAAATCTTCCGGGCAAAGTAGAAAATGTCTATTTATCATTCCAACCACACAAATTCACTGTTGCAAAAATTTAAACCTAGAGGGCTTTAGAGATTAGATTTTTTTTAATGTCAATCAAAATTAATGTTTAAATTTAAACATTGGCGTTATAGACATTATATTGAAGGACATTTTATTATGGTAATAGTTTAAACGTACGATGTCCTTCGACACTCACTGTTGGTGGGCATACTTCGGTCACCTATAGTTATTTCTAAGTCGTGCGAAGCTTCGCCTTGAATAAATTATACTTTTATGATAACGATTGATATAATAACCAATGTAACATGTCTCGTCCTTATTTTAAAGATTTAAATATTAAAATAGTCATGATTGTCAATTATGTACATATATCAATCGATAGTTGATAAATATTGAAATTTAGAATATTTAAATTTAAATAATTAAAAAAAAATGATTAACTATTTTGTGTTAACTACCAATTTGCTTGGGTGCCATTCTCAATGATCAATTGGGCTGTCAAAATTTCAATTTTTAATATACATTATATCAAATATCAATTGATAATTGGGAAACATAGTGGAGGTGTGTTTCTTGCTTTTTTGATGAAAACATAAAAAATTCCCAGCGTTATTAGTGCCGTTGGATATGAATGAATGAATGAATGCCGTTAGATATGTGTGGTAGGTATTTTCATAAAAAACAGGAGTACCAGAAATTGAAAGCTTTTCAGTCTCTTGAGCTTACGTACAGGAGTACCAGAAATTGAAAGCTTTTCAGTCTCTTGAGCTTACGGACTGAAGAGCTAGAATTGATTTATGGCTAACCTTATTTTAGTAAAAATGGTAATTTGTTCATGGAAAATTTACGGCTATCTTAAACTCCGGTTCCTGGAATAAAGCCCACCAAGGAATTCTGGTAAAGACGGCATTGGAAGACTTTTCTTCAGTTCCAGTACTTCAACATATTTGGACCTATAGGGAGCGGTGTGCCCCCATAAAAGTAAAATGTTATGATATCAAAGGCACGTTCTCGGAGCACTTGACAAGACATAATAAGCAGTGCCCCACCTATGATATTAAAACTGTCCAGTAAGCCGTACTAAAAACTTTTAGGTCACGAGCATTAAGTTTTTAGAATTATTGGCGAAGAAGCATTCAGAGATGCCACCTTTGATGTGCTGGGTTCAAACATAACCACAACAACGAAATTCTTGGTTTAACAGCATAAATCCCTGACCGATGAGCACAAGATGTAATAAAATTGGCGCTGCATAAAAAGACCAGGGCTGCTCCCAAAATTCTACGAACAAAGGAGGAATACCGGCTTTTCAGAAGAAAAGAAATAAATCATGACAAGCAGCAATCGAGGAAATGGATGTCATAGCAGGAGTGAGTTTCAAGGTCACAAGAGGCGGAGCAAGTTGTTGGCCCTGAAACCAAACCAAAAGCACCAGCCAATGATTTGATAACTCAAGCCATATCAAGCCATATTTGGTCAGGGTAAAGCATGCTCGATGAATGGATATTCCGCATACAGAATTGTTTGCCCGATCCTCAAAAACAACAGAGGCGTTAGGTTAGTCTCTTTGATTTTTTTTTATTGTGTGAATGACAAAAACCGGCGAAAATACGTAAAAAGGTAAACAAGACCAAATAAGGAGATCCAACACCGACGACGTCTTAGAAAAAACCTTTCCAGAGGCAGCTATAGCTTTGAGAAGATTAGGGACTTTGACAACCAGAGCTGCGTTATATACTTTGACATTGATACCAAACCTGAGCTTAAACGAAGAATAATTCTTACCAACTTTCTGTTATTTAGGGTGATTTCACGATGAGTGAAGTGAACGAACAACGAACTTTACGGGTTGTAAAGCGACATCGACCAAGCCTGAACCGTAAAATTCCAACGGACAGAGAAAGCTGGCTCGTGTAGATCGGATGGACCCCGAATGCTCCAGCCCGAAAAACCTTTCAGTTCACCTCCCAGGAATGACGCAGTGTGGGGGAAGATTGTCACTAAGGTGGAACCCGCAAGTGGACTCAACAAGCATGACGATCGAAACTGGAAACAGATAAAGTAGGGACCGAGCTGGCTGGAAGAAGCTTCTTGGATGAGTTCCAAGTCAACAATAATCATAGAAATCTAACAAACTATTACTGGCCTAAGTTTTAAATTATGAAAAGGGTCATCTTAAGGAATGTGTGTGTTTTCTTTGTGTGTAAAATTTCATTCTGATTTAATTGATCTCAAATTAAAAACTCATATCTTCCCATCATATATTAAAAATGTTCCTTTTTTCTACACAAAGTCCACATCCTTCCAGCAAAACCAGTCATATCATAACCCATTTTTTTTTTTTTTTCATCATTAAGAAATCATAAATCCTGGATCATGTGACTCAAAAAATGCCTCCAAAGCAAAAGTTAAACATTTAAACTTCATATAAAAACACTTTCTGTTCAAATTCATTACAAGATAAAGTTTGTAAAGGTACATTGAAATAATGTCTACATCCCCAAGCATATACGAAAGTATAACAACTCAGAAAATCCTTTTCTTTTGCTTTCATATCAAATGAGTAGTAAAATGGAACAAAAGAAAAGTCTCGGTTAGTTCTCGGTTTCGGTGTATACCATGTACCTCTCTCTACCTTACCTACCTAAAATAGAGCTGCAGCTGGTGGATGAATGGTTGAATTCTTCTTAGATTCTTTATAACAATTTTCAGTTTATTTTTTATTTTTTAATGAAATCACTTCAACTGCGATGATGTGTGGATACGGATATCATGTTTGCGCCTCTATTCATGACACCAGTCACATTCATAGAAAAATCTTGATTTCGTTTACACTGCAATTTGGTGCATCTCCTAGGAATGTATGTATGTTATGTAGGTAGATACTGCCGCTGTGCGTTTTCGTCATCGCGTCGTCATCGTCGTCGTGTGTCGTTTCAGAAAACAAATGAAAAAAAAAAAAATATATATTATATATGAAAACTTAAAAACTTCATCTTTTTGAAATTCATCTGGTGCTCGGCGCGACACATATGCCCTGGAAGTGTAGATTTCAGTGTTCAAAATTGTTGGTTCCATTTGTTCCGCTCACTTTACACTGCTGCTATGCATGTGATGAAGTGCAGCGAGTTAAGGCAGTGTGTTTTGCCGCAATATAAAACTTGAAGTTTTTTTTTTTTTTTTTTAGGATCAGAATATCTAGGTCACGGTATAGTTTTACGGAGAAGAGCACGGTACTCTTCTTCTTCCCACTTCCACCAACGACAAAATTTTGACGACGACGACGATGGCAAGGATGAGGGTGTTAGGAATGAGGAAAAGGACGACTCCGACGACGATGACGACAATTCATGCAGAATTCATGGTGATTAACTTCGTTTGTGTTTCACAGGGCGTCAACGCATACACGAGACAAACAGAATGTGTTACGAGTTCATGATGATGTACTGCAACACCAGCGGAATAGTTATAAGGCAAGAGGAGGAGGAGAAGGGACGATTTTTTTTGTCCCATTCGGTAGTATATATACATATGATGGGTCGGTATGAAGTGGTGGCGCAATATCAGTCAGCGTCTTCTCTCATCGGGCAAGGGATTCCTTATTCACAATTTGCAATTCACACTACGATGATTTTCCTGAAGAAATTTTTTTTTTGATGTTCTTTCAAAAATGATTTTAACATAATTTTGAAGTGTGAGAGAGAGCTCGATGAATAAGTCTCCTTTGTAGATATATCAAAAAATAATATTATCCATCAAAAATATAATGGAAAAGCAGTTGTTATATTTATGTACATATGTATCTATGTATATAAGAGGGCGAAGTACATATATGTATATAGTGAATCAAAATTGTTTTGATACGAGCAAACCAAAAGCAACGTTGAAGAAAGATGAAAGGCTATCAAATCAAAGTTTTATGTTAGAAATATAATTTATCGAATTTGTCCTTTTTAAATTTAAGAATATTTTCAATTTTTTTCGGGAATATGTGAAAAGCGGGAAGGAAGTATACTACTATACATAAAACAAAAAAAAAGGAACTAGATCGAGTTAAGTACTCGTTTGTTAAAAGACATCATATTGATACCAAGACGCCTAAATGAAAAATCTCAAATTTTTAAAGTTTACTTCAGTTATAAATTTTAAGCTCTACCTCTCTAAATTAAATTACTAAGTTTCATCATTCTACAACAATCCAGAAGTGCTATACATAAATAATAATAATTGTATAATAGTGGGTGAATTCTACAACAAACAAATGTGGTCCATATATTTGGTAAAAATTATGAGAAAGAGGTTGGATGCCTCGGCCCGTAAATTAAAAATTTAAAAATTTTGTATCTTTTTCTTGCACGCCTCCTCAGTGAAAAATATCTAATTTTCTATTTTTTCTTATCCTACTCTACTGTTTTATCACATTTCACAATTTTACAATGTACTCCATAAAAATTATAAAAAAGTGGATGGATACCTCGCCCCCCCCCCCCCAAATGAAAAATCTCAAGTTTTAAAAGTTTACTTCAGTTATACATTTTAAGCCCTACCGTTCTGCCAAATTTCATCGTTTTACAACAATCGAAAAAAAATGGGTGGATGCCACACCTCATGATAGGAAATCTTAAAATTTGTATTTTTTACTTTAACTCCTACTGCTCTACCATATGTCATCATTCTACAACAATTGGAAGTGCTTCAATTATTTGATACCAATTTAGAGAAAAAAGTGGGTGGATGCCACGCCTCTTGAGTGGAAAATCCTAAAATTTGAATTTGTATTACAACTCCTACTGCTCTATCAAATGTCATCATTTTAGAACAATCGGAAGTGCTCCAATTAGTTGAAAATAATTCTGATAAGGTGGGTGGATGCCCCACGCCCCTTAATTGAAAATCTCATTTTTTTCAATTTTTATCTTTATATGCAATAAAAGTCCTACCACTCTACCAAATTTCATCATTCTACGACGAACAGAAGTGTTTCATGGTGATTACAATTATTGTACTATAGTGGGTGTATGCCACGCCTTCCAAATGAAAAATTGATTTTTTTGTTTTTCTTTTTTCTTTTCCTGCTAAATGTGAATATTATAATTTCTACTAAATTTGGAAGTTCTCCATATATGTATTTATATTTCAGTGAAAATGGGTGGATACCACGCCTCTTTCTGAAAAACCTTGTATGTTCTACAAGATATACCATTATTTATGAAATTAAAAAATTCTACGGTCTCGGAAAGTGCTCCATATTTTTGATGATCTGTCAGTCAGTAAATTATGGTTTTATCATTTTTGAAGTTCAATATCTTAGAAACCACTGAAGCTATTGAGTTAAAATTTGATAATGCTCATGTGCTTAATCAGTAAAGCAATTGTTGCGAATGTGATATTTCTAAATTAATCTGTATTGAAATTAGAAGGGGGATTCGAAAATCGCATGTTTTAGTTCCTGCAAAAAGGTTGTAGTGCCTTCCTTGAAAATATATATATTGCCCTTCAAAACTCCAAATAAAATATTACTTTGGCTGATTTTCACCTCGCTAGTTCGTCAGCCCGTTCCTTTAATTTTATTCTGGACCAATTTAGAAGATGATGTAGGTGAAACAATGACTTTCAAATCTTCCTGACTATCTATGAGGATATAGGTAATTTGGTTATGGCTTGGATGATGTTTGAATATTTTACTTCTTTCTCAAAAACACCTACCTACTCTACACAAATAAATACTTACTTAAATCCTTATTCATTTTTAAGTTAAAAAAATTTGTTTTCTTGAAATCTTTTGAAATTTAACTTTGAGTTCAATTTTACTTTGCATTGAAAAAAAAAAAATATAACTACGAATTGTGAACTTTCTTAAATGTCGTCACACTGAAAAATTTTAGCTTATTTTTGTGAATCACATATTCACAAAAATAAGCTAAATATTTTTTTTTATTAACAAAAAAAAAATATTCCTACATTTTACGATATCAAACTTTTATGACCACTGCATGTGGTCAAAAAAAAAAATACGTATATAAAAAAATTCCCTCATCAAGTTATGGCATTTTGGACAGCTCAATGTAATGTAATTGAAAACGAACTTTATAGATTTGGGACTAGAAAAGCGTTATATGAAATATACTACCTCTACATGGCCTGAACGATGATGATGAATACTAAACCACATAAGGGAGAAATAAATAATTTAGCTAGTTTCGTATTAATTTCAATCTCCCTTGAGAGATTTTGCCTGCATAAGGGAAAAAAAAACTTTGAAACTTTTTTGTGCGGTTTTAAAGTTTGACATAAATAAAAGCTTGCAAAATAAACCCCAAACCTCTCCGACCCTTAATAGAGAGTAAAGGTACAAATGTATACCTACACCCACTGTTTTTTTTTTTTTTAATTTTAAATGTAAGGAGCCATGAGGCCGAACATGAATGGTTTGGATGGTGGAAAGCTATATTTGACCCAGAAAAGCCATACAGAGTTCATAACTTTATATTTATGTGTGGTATGGTGTGTATGGTAGCGGCGGCGACGGCGGCAGGCGCTCTGAATGACCTTTTTAATAAATCAACCTAAGTGTGGCAGGGCAGGGCTGCCAACTGGGATATGTGCTCTAAATGAGGTCTACCTACCTATATTTTTGTTCGTTTTTTTTTGTTTTTATTTAGAAATTATGAGGTATGATTTTTTTTTTACAAAATGATATCACACCATAACTGAAATGAAAAATTATTTCAAAAATAATAATAAAAAAAAAAAAATAGATATATGTACATACAACATGAGAGCACGCCGCGGTGATGATGTAGTGCCCTTTCCGCTGCCGCCGACATCGTCATCGTTGTAGTCACACACAAATATACACAAACCAATGCCATAGCAGTACATTCTCCATAAATCATATTTTAATTAACATAATTATTATGGATGAAGAGGAAGATGGAGGTGTTTAATGGCAGGTACCATATACGAGGCATATAAAGTTCCCAGTATCTGTATGTATGTATGTATAGACCTGCGATATTATAATGAGAATCTCAAAATTAGATCTAAAGTTGTACACTCAGTACACACATGTTCTTCACATTTTATGTTTCATATAATGTAATTTATGTTATTTTATTATTTTATACTTAAAATATTTTTAATAATGTCAGTTAATGCATTTTTATTTACCTTTAGGGTTACTTAGAGTTGAAAAGGGTGAAAGCAAGTTTATATTATCCTTCTCCATATCAAAGATTTCTTTTCTGTTTTAGATTTTATTTTTGTGAAATAAGATTGTAAAATATTTACAAAGTGAACTCCCGTACCGTAAGTACCTATTTCATTTAACAATATGATGTAGTTAAAGCTAATGAGACTTATACTGAGATTGGGTAGGGTTTTTTTTTGTGTGTGTGATCTTTGATTTTTATCTTTTTGTTGATTTAACAAAAAAAAAATAATATGGAGTTTTTTATACTAATTAGTATATATATTTTTTTAAAGATAATTACATACTTCAGTTATTTTATGTATCTCACGAAAATTCATTAATGCTTTCATTGATTCAATTCGTAAGAAAAATAAATGTTTTTTATTTTGTTAAATAACACGTATCTGTAGTTGTACACCAGATTTACAAACCTTGTTGTAGTTCAATTGAAATTACATATATAATAGGTATATATATAAAAAAATAAAAAATACATCTAGAAATTCATTAGAAATACAAAAAATTTAATCGGATAGCATTCTTTTCGTTGAATGCTTAAATGTGGCTTGACATTAAAAATGGTTATATTTTAGTTTGTTAAGAAAAAAAATTGTAAAATTTTTAAATACAATATTCTTGACCCTAAAAAAAATTATCAGACATCAAAATTATAACACAATCAGTCTATAACTCAAAAATACAGTAATTTTCTTTAACAAAATCTTCAAAACCCTTTTTCGGTTATATTATTTTTTTTCGACAAAAAACCAAAAACGCAGTGTTGAACTCTCTCTAAATACCTGTCACACAAATGGACCTGAACGTAACCACTGCGACACATTCGAAACACCTCCCAAAATTATAGCATGTATGAAGGTTAAATGGAGGTTAAATAACAAATAAACTCTGGAAATTTATAATTGAAGGTTTTGGATGTGTTTTATTTCGGAGTTTTTGATAGCGATTTTTTGGGTAATTTTTATATTGTAAATTGGCAAGTTTTAGTTGGTTTGAACACCTAACACGCAGTATAATTGCAGAAACAAATGTTATGCGGGAAGTAGCATGATGCAGCAAGAAGCATTTGCAACGGCAAGTCACAATTAGAAAGTGGTTGAGCTAAGCGGGGAGGTCATTGTACAAACGGCACTAACCATTCGGTTAAAATCTTGTATTTTAGATATTTTCACAAAGTCATACATTCTATGACATAAATTTTAAAATATTTGATTTAAATTAACAACAATGGAAACTGCTTTAGCCTCAGATTCTAAATAGTTATGTTTTATGTATAATAGTTAAAGGGGGGTTAAAAAGGGGGTTATTTGTGTACTATATGTAGATGTATAAAAAATATATAGCAAAACTTTATAAAAAAAAGTACGTATACGCCACCGTGTACAAATGATATAAGTAACATTTATGACAAAATTCTTTCTCAAAAAATTAAAATAAATAAATTTCCAATGCTGCATCTAATAGAATATTTTATTGTACAGGTAGGATAAAATATTCAGTACAATTTAACACACAAAGTGTTTTGAATAAGGTGCGATAAAAGGCTAGAAAGTTTTCGATGAGTCGAATTTAAAAAAAAAATCTTATAAGAGTGAGGGTCTATTTCAAAATAAAAACAACGATGGTACTAACTATAACAATATACGTGTTTTCTTGCAAACCCTGGGGAATTAGAGGAAAAAAACGACGTGCGTCGTTGCTTAGCAATCACCATTGGGTGAAACAACAACAACAAAAACTAATTCCCTGCGGGCTAAGCTAAACCCAGAGAATTCTCCGGGCAAAACTTAAGTGCACAGAAAAATTGTGTTACCGGCTTGAATTATTTAATTGCTATCGATAGTTTGTATGAAATCTCCATTTTGTTTCTGTGATGGTGTCGCTTTTTTTCGTGCAATTCCTCCCGCTTTATCACGCCGTAACAAAATTAAAAAAAAAACGGCTTAGATGTTTACTCATCAAAAAATATTTATTTTTTTTAAACATAATTAAATACTATTTTTAATTTTTAATTATTTAATTATCTTATTAATATTAAGTCAAAAAGTATTTGCAGGACCTCCTAAGTAAAAAAAATTCAACAAAAATTATTATTAATGCAAAATAATCAGAAAAATCAGAGCCACCTTTTGGTAATTCCAACACAACAATGTTCTTCTGAACATTTTACAGAAAAAGGCAGAATTAAAAAACTATAAAACTATACATAGATAGCCACTACAGTTTTTGGCAGGTTTTTTTGTTTTGATTTCTGAAAAACATGTAAAAATTACTTACGTGGTTTTGTATTTTTCCCATCGATATATGTGTACCAAATAAGATTTTCAATAAAATATTTTTTTTGATGTTTAGAAATCTAGCAATTTTTTAATAATATCTAGCAGATTTTCAATAAAAAATATTCTTATAGCCGAAATGGAGGGCATCCTTCTGTACAAATGTTTAAAAACCGCTAAAAAAATTGTTATTTTCCTCGAAAACAAACTTCTACGATATTGATTAAATTTTTTTTTGTGTGGTAATTTATACGATCTATGACGTAACGAGATATATGTTATCTCTTTAACTGAATAAAATTAATTTTTGTATTCAAGATTTTCTAATAAGTTTAAATAAAATTGCATATCCAAATTTTAAAAAAAAAATTTTGGATTTTTATAAAAAATTTAGAATACATTTTTTGAAAAATAGGTGAATGATTTTTTCGAAATAAATTTTTTTTAACTCTGCATTAATATAAACTAAAAAAATGACGATTTTTTTTTCCTTAAAACAAATTTTTAATTTTTTTTACATTTCGTCCCTCATATCACGAACTGCCGTTACTGCCCTTTTAATATCATGAGAAGATGCATATTTTATTATTATTATTTATTAAAACTATACATAAATATACAGTAAAATACTTAAAGCGACTGGCTACCAGGGCTTCTAGCTGTGCATATTTTATCTATAGTTCTTCCTTAAACTATTAAATCGATCATTAAATTTAAAAATAGAAATCCTGTTGAAAAACAATAACATAAAAACAGTTCAAATAGTTACAACGGCCAACACCTTTTAGAAGCGTTTTTGTAAAATTTGAAAAAAAAAACAGTTACGTCAGTTCGTGATACAGGGTACGATATAAGCAAGTTCGTGGGACCTATTTGGGTAATTTATTTTAAATATTTTTTTTTTTTTATTTTTTTCAAAATTTTTTCAATGGTATTATAACATTTTAAAAACCTTTACCATACATCTTCAATATTCCACTCATGTATTTATTTATTTATTTTTCATTTAATATTATTCTATTTATTTATTTATTTATTTAATTCAACTGCAGACTAATGGCTACGACTATACTCATCTATTTACAAAAAAATACCCCATTACTGCCTTTGAATTATTTATGAGACCAATTAAAAAAGATAAAAAAAACTTAACCCAAATATGTACCAGACAGCTCAAACCATCTTTCAGTTCGATAGACTTTTGCAGACTTTCATTAAAAAATTATGTACAAATAAGGAGGTACCTGTCTAAAAAAAAAAAATCCCAATCCATTATAATTGAGAGAAAATTTTTGTTTCAAATTTCTCAAAGATCTAAAATTACAAATTACAAAAGACCGCGCATTAAAAATTTTCAAAAATCAAAAGGTTATTTGTTTGTAAAATACAAATACATGAACACAAAAACAATCAATTAAACTTTTACTTCGAGTGTGCTTTTAATGAAAATCTTTTTGCAGTCTTCAATTTCATAAAATAAACCATTTATGAACACAAAACCACAAATCCGTCTTGAGTTGGTATGTAACACATGTATAAGTTTCTTACAACATATACATACATACATGTGCTTTTAGGTACTTTTCATTATACCTACAGCTTTAGTGTGTTATACTCCTTGTTGTTTCAAATATGTTAGAAGAACCTTTCAACATTGTTTTCTTCTTGCTTGCGGCATATTTGCAAATTAAAATATTATATTCAAAATTAACAACATTTTCGTTTCCTTATACGTACATATATATAATTTCATAGATACCTACTTTTTGTTCTCCTTTTTTTTTTGTGTTTTTTTTTTATTCTGCTCTCAACTTGCAACTCTTATAATATTGGCCATCAAGTGCTTCTGCCTTTTAAGTCTCATGTAGGGCTGATGTCAGTTACAGTTTGACAGGCAAAGAAGAAAAGAAATAAAAACAAAAAGATACTCACTCTCTCTCATACCCATCTATACATCTATATACCCAGACCCCTACCAGAACCGAGAAGTAGAAGTGAAGGAAGATAAAGTTTGACTATCAAAAAACCTCAGATATCTCTGATGGAATATTCAATTTCATTTCTTGTAACCTCAACTGGCAGTTGAGAGGAGAATGTGCTATATTGCGTGGTATAAGGGGGTTGGGGTGGTAAACCTTTAACAAAATATTCGAGTTTCTGCCTCGCGGCAATTTTCGAAAAGGTAGCCAACATTACTTCTTTTTTTTCATCTTTTATTGAAACACACAAAAACTTCAGTAGAACATAAACCAAGTTCCTGGCATTTTTTTTTACGTATATATCCTTATACCCTTACATGCTGGAGCTTTTCATACCATACCTTGAGTTTTTACATAATCGTATACCCACCTACGTATATGTGTATATGAAGTTATACCTATATATGTATGTATATGTGAACGTCTACATAATTAATAAAACGTATCGAAGGAAGGATATGAACGAGTACACATTCATATAAACATATATATAAGAGTCCTTATAATTACGAGAATGTACACCGTTTTTATACTTTTCTCTCGTTTTCAGGATAAAACGAAAGCCGAACAAAAACTCGTTCAATATTTTCCAACAAAAAAAATAATAAAAATAAAGAAAAAGGTATAAAAAGGACATCTTACTGTGGAACGATGTAATGATGTGTCATCTTCATTCATTTGTAGCTTCACTCAAGGTTCTCTCTGGGATACCTTCGTTAAACTTATTTCGAACACCATATATGTAGGTAGGATGTGTATCTGGATGTGGATATGGATGTGGGTTGTGTTTGTATACCTTCCTTTATTGACTATATGTACATAATTTTTTTTTTTCCTACACATCCGTTTGTTGCTTGCTATTAAATTTTCTCCTGTTTAAGAAATTCTTCTAAAGACTTTCTCTGGATTTGCTTTAACAAAAAAAACATAAGAAAGAAATTTAACTAAATGTTACTTTCGGGCTTGAAATTAAAAAAGGTAAGACATGTTTGATAAGGAAGAGGATTAATTTAATTACGGATTTATATAAGACTGACAATTCTAATGGATAAAATTAGGTTATTGGGATAAAAATAAATTTGTTTATTAAAATATCATTGCAATGTGTATGAGATTTAACAAACAATAGAAATTGTGTTCAGTTTTGTTGGACTTCACTTAATAATCTATATATTTTCTAACTTTGCTATCAATGGAATGTTTTTGCTTTTTTTGTGGTATTACAAAGAACCAAATTATTTATACTATCTTAATGTCTTAATTATTCTCCTGCTGGCAGCCAAATTAACCTTCAATAAGAACACAAGATTAAGTTGAATGAAGAATGAAGAAGTACCCGAATGTGGTTTTCTTAGTATCGTCCCTGTGTCTAAATCGAATCTAAAGGAATTGACAATATAATAAGAAATTTATTGATTAAATAAATTCTGAAATTTTTTTTTACCCAACGGTATGTAGGTTTACCATCTGACTTCTTTAATAAATATTAATTTACTAATTTAAGAACAGTAATTAAAAAACGTTGGAGTTGTTTTTTTTATTTAAATTTAAATTTTTATAACATTTTCAAGAAAAAAAAAGGTACAAAATTAAGAATGTAACTATCAAAAAATCAATTTTGAAAACAAAAATCATCAACCCATTTTGGAAATATAAAATTTAAAAAAAAAATAAATTAATTTTTTTTTTGAAAATCCAAAATTTTGTTTGTTTGATAATCAAAAATCAAACAAATGGTTCTACGACAGGTCGGTACTATTAATAATGAATTAATGTAAAATTTGTTCGAAAAAGATGGTAGATCGTAATAATATTAGCTCATACAAAAATTTTAACTAAAATATTAGGAGTCGTTTTCGAGAAAATAACGGGATTTGTAAGGAAGGCAGATAAACGATTATTTAGTGTTGACAATTAAGTAGATAGTGTTAAAAATTTGTCTGGGCCCAAATTTGATAAAAATCGATTCACTCATCTTTCAAATAAAAATGTATTGAGTTTTTACAAAACAAACATTTTGAATTTAGTCGAAAATCAAAAAAACAATAAATCGTTCTATCATGGTGACCTTGATCAATGTGAAATTTGTTCCAAAAAAATTGTTGATCATGTTAATATTAGCCCATAAAAAATCTAATTAAAATCTTAGGATCCCTTTTCGCGAAAAAAAGGGTTTTTAACCATTTGTATGGAAAGTACAATTTATTTCAGCTATAAGATTATTTCTTTGTTGAAAATCTGCAAGACAATTAAAAAACTTTTCGGCCCCAAGTTTGATAAAAATCGTTTGAGTCATTCTCCAAATATATATTATTTTTTCAAATCAAAAATTTTTTCAAAAATCCAACATATTTGTTTTTAAATTTTAGTACACATTATTATTTTAATTTCTCAAAACAAAACATTCTCTATAAAAAAATTTATCAAAACCAGTTCAACCGTTTTCGAGAAAAATGAAAATAAAAATTGCTTCGTTGTTATTTTATTACATTTTTTGGAATTTTTGTTCGTTACAAAATTTAGTCTATTGTATAAGTATGTATTAATTAAAAATAACTTAAATTTAAATATAAAAGTGTGGGCATGTTTTTAAGAATAAATAATATTTCTATTAATTTACTACAAAATTTTTAGAATAGAATAAATGATATTTTTATTAATTTGCTACAAATTTTTTTACTTCAGGTACCGTTAGCTTTGGGAATCTGTTAGATAATGGTAAAATACCACTAAGTGCAAAGTTTTATAAAAATCGATCGAGTCGTTTTCTAATTACATATTAAGTTTTCAAAAAAAAAAAAAAATTATTTCAAATTTTCTCGAAAACGAAAATTGTTTTATTTTATAGTTTTTAAGGTATAGCCTTTTAATGACACGACAGATTTTGTTATAATTTTGCAATTTTATGCTTCTAATTAGTTTAAAAAATTTTGCATTTAAAAATTTTGAAAATATTTTTTTTTTAAACGAAACCAAAATCAGACAAGAAATCCATTTTATTAGTTCTTTTGATTTTTTTTTTTTATATTTTAGAAACTTGTTTTTTTAAAATCGCAAATGAAAATCTGAAAATTTGTGTATACAATACTATCAAAACCTTTTACAACATTCTTCAATTGAATCGTTTCCGATTAAATCGATAATAATAAAATGGTTCTATGGGAGTTTTTTTTTTGTTACAAAACGTAGCCTAAATGGAATGAAAGCTAATGATGTAAAAAAGTCGTAGAAACGTTTTTGAAAAAAATTAGATTTTGATTAATTGCTTAAAAAATGTTTACACCTGATACCGTTTTTTTAATGCTAAAAAAATTACGCCTGATACCGTTATTTTGAGTGCTAAAAAAATTAAATTAAAAAAAAAAACAGTTTCCAGGGAATGCTCCAAAAAAACTCTGGATATCAAGTTCAAAGAAAATTTACCCACATCCGTTTAGTGTACAGCCGAAGGGACAGACAGATGGACAGAATTTTGAGGACCACTTCGCTATCATTATTATGTTAGATTTGATTAAAACCTGAGCATTTTTTTGACACGAAATCAATACAACATATTTTTTATATGAGGTGGTAAAAAAGCATGGAAAACCAATTAATATTCCCTTGAGACATGTTTACTGTCCTTTAATATGAATGTATATGTATGTATAACCAGGGCAAGGGGAATTATTTTTGTTCCACTCCAATAAACTAAAACCAAAAAGTCAATAGTTTTCCATCGAGAATTTATTTATATTTTTATTTATTACATCCACCTAGACCTATATACCCTCTCAAATTGGCGCCATGTGTTTTTTGTTTCTTCTTCTTCTTATATTAAGAACAAAGTATTTATTTTTCTTAAGTAAAGTCATATCATATCTCTTCATTATCGCATCATATCCTTCAATAAATATTATACTCCTTATATGACATCATATTATAATCCTTAAATTAATCCCTAAATACGGATTCAGTGACCCAAATTTCTTGTTACAGAAAAAAAAATAATATAAATTATTCGTTGAAGTATATACTCGAACAACAACAACAAATTCCATATCATTGAACAAGCTTCTTTTGAATTGTATCTAATGTATGTATATATCTTTTCAAGGACTATAAACAATTTATCAAAAATTCATTTCTTTATAATTAATTTAAATAGACAAGAAATGGAGAAAAAGCTTCTAGGTAGGTACATCAGTACAAATGTAATAGATACCTAGCTTAAGTCAGAGTCGTTACCTTTTACACCTGATGATGCTCTCTCATTTGACTTTGTTTGTTTTTTTTTGTCTTTTCGAAGCAATTAAAATTATACGTAGAAATTTTCTCCTCCTCTCAGAATGACTTACATATTTTATTTATTAGATTCTGATGCGTAATTCGGTCCATTAATTATTTTGTATTCAAAAATTAAAATATTAGAGCCTGTCGAATATTTTTTTTTTTTAATTTTTCATAAACATTATAAACAAAAAAAAATTAATTACGGATTTTAACACACACATCAATGAAAATATATAATAGCTAGGTGCTATCAATCGATAGCCGATGATTAAATATTTTGTTCGATTACTGGCCAAATGGAGGAATGGTTTCCCTTTACACACAACAACAACACATTACAAGTCTCTGTTTGATAAAGTCTTTTTTTGTTGTTGTTGTATTTTTTGGTCCTTTTGTAATTCTATGAAAACGGTAATTAATTGCAAATGGAAATGCTAATTAGCTTGGGAATCGAAATGCCCCATGTGTCTATATCTACGTTGGATTAATACCAAATGCGTCCCCTGAAAATATGTACAGACTTTCAAGAGTATCTATATATACAGATATAACAAACAGTGCTTTTTGAATAAAATAGCCAAACAAAAATGATATGTTCTTGTGGCATCATTCGCAAGTATGATTAAAAATTCTAATTTTACTAGTGATTTTTTTTTTTAATTGGGAGAAAATATTTATTGTTGACGTACAGTCTCCATCGTGTTTAACTGTGACAAAGTTCCTTCGCCTAGTTTAAATATGCAGATTTTAAAATTAAATTATTAAACTGTGCACATCTTCATAACTCAGACCTAAGCGGCCAACAATTAAATATGATATATAAAATACTCTTTCCTCAAGTACCTACACAAGATTTTAACTTCGAAAAAATTTCAAAATTATGCTGTAGAGCTTTTTTTCGACGGACTCTTAAACGTAAGTTTAATTTAATCTAACTTGCTTTAAATTATATGAGGTTCAGTTTCAATTCGAAGAAATGTTAAGGCAAATTAAATTTTCTTACGGAATTCTACACAAAAAGTTCATACCACTATTTATCGTAAAAGGAATTTATTTTGAGAAAAAAACGTGCACAAATGCGACAATTAACATTAGAAAATAACGGCTTCAACGATTTTGATTAAAACTCGTACCTGTCATCCAAAGTGACTGCAGAAAAATTGTGTTTCAAGTTTTTGCTAAAAATTTCGCTTTACAAAAAAAGAAATTTGACAAATCTTTTTTTAATAATTATTTTTTAGTTATTAAGGTATGGGTTTTTAATGACTTGACAGATTTTATTATAATTTTGCAATTTTATGCTTCTGACTAGTTTAAAAAATATCGCATTTAAAAAAATTTAAAATATTTTTTTTTTGAAAAAAACCAAAATCAAACAAGAAATCCATTTTATTAGTTTTTTTTTAACATTTTTTCGTTAAATAAAGCTACAATAAAGTTGTTAATCAAAAGAGCAAGTTCGTACAATCTATAGTTGAACATATTTTTTTTTATAATTTTCGTGGACTACTAGAAAATTATTAAAAATGAACAATTTATTTAAAATGACAAAACTAACCAAAAAAAAAAAAACGTTTTCTTAAAAAATAAAAAAAATCTATCTAAATTATTTCCAACAGGTCAGATTTTATTGATAAGCTTTACGTAGCTCCTTCCGTTTAGAACTTATGTCAGAAGTGCCGGTCTTCAACCCAGGGATTAGGCTGCAAGTCGCCCCCGGTACGATTTCCATCATCATGTAGTGGCTTTTATCTGACTGCTCGCTATACAGATGCAGACTATGCTACCTCCAATTTTTTGTTACCACCAAGCATCGAAGTACTTGGGGACCGTGTTTCAGTGAATACTTCTGACTAACCACATCCAGCACGAATTCCAACAAGGGGGGCATCCTCATATAGATGACTGGAGCGAAATCTAGGGGCTAACTATCTCCCGAGCTCATAGACTTTTTATCTCTGATCACTGCAATCCTTCTTCCCTCTCTTAACAGAAAGGAAAAGAAGAAGGAAAGCAGCTACAGCCGGATTAGTTCCACAAAACTCGGGTTGCCGGTCCCTTAAAGCATAAAGATTATTATCTAAATTTACCTAGAACTCGACCTTAACTTACCTTACAGCTACACCCTATTTTGTTCTGTTTCGGGAAATGTTTTTTTAATTCTTCAAAACTTTTGCCCAACTTCTGACATTTCTTCTTAACTGTTTTGCGCCAAGTTTTCCTCTAGCCATCAGCTAGAAGAAAGGAAAGGATCCCACTGCATTCCATAATGTATGACCAATCTACCAATCACTAGGTAAAACATTTGTGACAGCAATAACCTTGTCGAACTCCATTATGAATTTCAAAGTGATAGGTATTTGTTTTCTTTGCAAGAATTGGCAAGTTAAATTCTCCAAGTAAGCTTCAGTATTATTAATGAGCTTCTTGGAGTTTTTTTCCAGTCATCGGCGAAGCATACATTCTTCCATCATGTCTGCAATATGAATAATTGATGTAATATTTAAGCGGATGTTTGTGGAACTAGTTGATAGAGATCAGCGGGATTACCAATTTAATTTACCGTTTTGATGTTTTTTAGCGATTTGATTCTTTTAATAGTTTAAATGAGCAGGTATTCGGAAGTTTCTCAGTTAGTTATGGAACTGGTACACCGTCGACGAAGCCGATGGTCAACTATACAGTGGCAATATGTTCTATTCCTCTTCTGATCTGATCCTCATCCGTTACCAGCAGCTGGTGCATTGATATCTTAATCCTCAACAAGATGTTATTTTCGAGATTTATTTCTAACCTGTCCCTTGGTTATTTAATAGGTGGTTTATTTGTTACACCTGGATGCTGTTTTCTAAGCCTGTTTTGCGAGCGCGTTTATACGACATTTTTTATCTCGCCTAACACTACGGCGCTCTTCTTTTATTTTCTTATGTTACTGAATTTCCGAATCAGTCTTTTTTCCTTCTGAGACTATATTGCAAGTTAAGATTTGATAGAATTTCTTTTTTCAAACCATCTCTAGGTGTCTGCAAGCCTGTGGGTGTACAATGGAAGTTTTGTCGTCAATTTCCTTAATGCCCTTGAATCACTGGCCATTATTTACTGACTATCACAGCCCTTAAGTATTTTTAACTTTTTACCGCTCTTGAATATGTTTGATTTTAAAAGAATTCGAAGGATTGCAATGGATTTTACTCCTAAAAGTTGTGAAGATCAAACATTTTTGCACAACACTGTATTATCTTCCTATACATACACTCGCTTGCAGCTTGGCAATCAATTTGAAATTAGAAATTTTCTGCATTGATATGAGTGTTTATACCTATATTCTATTCATGCATACATATCTATATAGAAATGTGTGGTTGTGTGTAAAATGTATACCAGCAGCATCCTGCCAGCAGCGGGATATCTGTCATCATTTGGATGAAACTAACTACCCTTTTCGTAATTAAAAACCCAGCAACAGTATGCCATGTTGTTGCCATCATAATATAATGGATGGAAACTGTTTTCAACCTATAAAGTTGTTATAGGGCTTTAAACTTTGTTGCGGGCGTTTTGTCATCTAATACCAATACAACACCAGTAAAGTATAGGTATTACATTAATAATTATATTTAAATCTGTAAAGGTTATTATTATTATTATTATTATTATTATTATTGACCAATACAAATAACCACGTTTCAATTTCATCAACATCAGGAGTAAAATACAACTGAGTAGAAATGGAAACTGAGTCGATGATATAGAAAGGGAGGGGGTTTGTATATATTCTCCTTTTTGGAATTAGAATACCCAGAAGATAATTTGTTGGAATCCGGAAAACGACGACAACATCCTTCGTATTCGTCCTTTTGTATTTATTCATTGGTACGTGTCTCATTAATGTTATAAACTTTTGACATTTAATGAAATCAATCTGATGATTTTATAAATGAAAACGAACATCATAACACGTTTGAGTAAATAAGAAAGAATATTTTTTTTTTCTTTTCAGTTTCTTTATAATGAGGAAGTAAGAAGTCAGGATTTCATATTTATTTTAATGATGCCATCTTTTTTTTTTTTTCTTTTTTTTTTTTTGGGGTTAGGATATTTTGGGATAAAAATATTGAAAAAGAAATCGATCAGTCTTATTAAAGTAATATCTAGTTGTGTATACGATTCTGAATTAAGATACTGGATATTAGGGCCAAGAATGAGCTTTGGAATTTCAGAATAACATAATTATATACCTATCCTATATATAAGGACTTAATTTTTAGGTCAATAAATATAAATTCAACCCTATTATATGTAAAAACAATGGCAGGGTTGTTAAAACCGGTGAGGTTTTGTGCAATTTAAGTTTTTAAGTATTACATAAGGGTTTTTTTCTTGTAGTGTTTTCCCTTAAATATTATATTTCCTATTGCTTTGTTAAAAATGTTGTTAAAAATTTATTATAGGTATTATAGATGTAAAGAATAAGTTTCTAAAACTCTAAAATTATGTATTCAATTAAAATTAAAGATGTAAACTTTAAACTGCAAATAAATGAAATTGAAACGGTGAGGAATTAAATTATTGAAAAGTTTAACGATGTCATCTTTGGACTCACGGTTAAGATGTGTAAACATCAAATGCCGGTTTTTGATGACAGAACGCGGCGAGTTCGAACTATCAACTAAATTTCAACCCAAACTCAACTCCACCTTTTGATTTAGTTTGAGCTACAACGGAACTTACCCAATATTGAACATATCCATTATACATATGTAATATAAACGTATCGTAACGAGTAACAGCTCAACGTAAAGTGCTACACAAATTTCCACGCTTTTATTTTATGGTACGAGTACGATAGCTATGGCGCCAAAAACTGATAACGGTTTTTTGGGTCAAAAACAACCTTTTTTTTATTATGGGAGGGGGGTCTATCTCGCCCCGTTTAGAAGGTAGGGGCAATTTTAAAGAAAAATGACTTAAAATGAAAAAAAATATTAAAAAACAACTGCAACACTTTAAATGAAGTACTATACCGGTTTTGAAAGCCAGAAATCTGTTTTTTAATCCTTAATTTAAATTAAATTATTTATGGCAACAGTTTTTGGAAAAATTGCATGCAAACAAATTAAGGATTAAAAAACAGATATGATTGTTTTTTACCTCTCTACAAAAAACCATTAACAATTTTTGACGCCATAGTTATCGTACTCTCTCCTAGTTAACCCTACCGCAGGGCAAAGATGCACACATTAAAAATACATATTTTACCGATCCTTTTTATATCGCAAAATTTCTTTATTTTGGTGGTAATCTAACATTTTTTTTTCTTTTTCGTTTAGTGATCAAACACGCGGTTGATTATAAGATAACCAGCACAACGAGGGAAATAAATTATGTGATTGGCAGTTTGACCGATTTTTTTTGGAAATAATTTTACCTAAATTGTAAGTGATTTTTAATTAGAAATTTTCTGTTCTTTTTTAACAAAATGTACATTTTTTTTTTAATCCAAAAATGTTTTTAACCATTTTTCAAATTTCTTTCGATAGTTAAAAAAAATTGGAAAAATAGTACGAAATCAGATTTATATTAATTGGTTAAAAAATTGTTCCGCAGGTACTCACTTTTTGTCTCAAAGGTGTGGGAGGAATGTCCTAAAAAATCACTTGATACCAAGTTTAAAGAAAATCCACCTACCGGTTTAGGCTGCAGCCGAACAGAAAGATTGATAGACAGACAGGAGGACATAATTTTTCGTCTTCCAAATCAAGTTTGATCTAAATCTCCACTTAGATTTTTTTTAAAACATCCAAAACTTATCATAGGTACCTACATTATTTAGACAAAATATCGAAAATAATTTTTTTTAAATAATTTTTGGAAAATTTAAAAAAGGATAATTTTTTCAAAATGTTTTTTTAAAGACGATATTTCTGCAACCGAGCCGTGTAATTGGTTGCGATTTCACTGGTAAATTAGTACTAAATAGCCCTTTCCATCGATGTATGTACATAATTCTACAATTGGCGACAAAATAATTCTTAATGACTTTTAGACAAAATGACGATGATTTTTTAAAATGTTTTCGAAGCCCGATATTTTCGTAATTGAGCCACGTAAGCGGTTGCGGTTTTCACTACTAATTTAGTAGTAAAAAGACCTTTTTATCGATGTACATCATTCTACATATTTCGACAAAAAACTTTTCATGACTTTTGGACAAAATGACGAAGATTTTTTTTTCAAGGCTTTCGAAACCCGATATTTCAGCAAGCGAGTCTTGTGGTTTTCACTTCTAAATTGATAAAAAAATAATTGATAATCCTGTTTTGTATCCATTTCCTATTCGGACCGAATATGATTTCTCAAGTCTTCTATTTTTTAGTCTTCCTTAATCATTCAAAAATAGCTTCTTTAAAATTTTGTCTTTATAATGTTTAAGTATTAGTAACAAATTGATGAGTTGTACAACGAAAAAAAAAAAACTAAGCCATCTTAAATGTTTCCATTTAATTAATTTATATTCTGCCCTTCATCTGCGGTCTTTTAAAATTCAATAGCTCTTACGTATAGCTAGCACCCTGAAATCTATAACCTAAAACCACACACACCCTTGTCTTTTTTTATCAATAATCGTTTTTGACTCTTCTAAGGCCACTTGACTTGCATTTTCTTTTATATATGTATGTATCTACCCACAGATGTTATAAGTAAGAAAATTTAATTCCAATATTCCCAAGGCCGAAAGAAAGGCCTTATTTTTTTTGTCAAGAAAATAAAGGTTCCACCCACAACATAAGCCTTAAGTGACAAAGAAGAAGTGTATATAAAATAAAATGTCGGCCAATACCAAATATAAGAGTATATGTACACCGCCGCCCACAGACATGCCACAATTAAATGTCTGCTAACATTCACATCAACAGTTATGAAAATGAGGGAACCATTGAAATAAGGACATATATCATAAGAAGGTCCCCATAAACCTAGAAGAGTGTTGTTGTAAGCTTTTTTGATAAACTTGAAAATATAAATAGAACATTACAGAGAGGGCACATGATGTATACTCAACCTTATTCTTTATCGAAAATGTAAATGGCCTTGCACCAACAACAATGCCATACAATCTACAATAACGACGATGATGATGATGACAACGAAGACGCGACGAACAGAGCAAAATGCATAGCGTGGTTTTTCATAGTCGGAAGGCCATTATGTCAATATCACAAATATTTTATCTTTGTGTGCAGCGTTGAGAGCATTAGAAAAAGGGATCTTTAAGTATAGGGTATGCTAACGTCTCGCCCGGATATAAAAATTATGAGAACTAGATCGAAAGTTTAAAAACTTAAAACAGACTATAAAAACTTTAAGCACATTCAAAGACATAAAGACCGTCAAAGGAAGTGAAGCCACCTGTCAAACTAAATTCGCAAACCTATTTGACATTTTTTTTGTCATACTTTAAAATACAAATTTTGCCAAAATAGAGAATTGGAGAATTTCCAAGAGTCTATATACTTTCAATCTTCATGCTTAAATGACATTTTGATTTTTCCAAACGAATAATAGGGTAGTGTACAATACAATCCCTGTGGGCATCCACACTTCTGTTGAAGGTTCTCTAACATCGTTAGGTATACGTATGAGAAATATGTGGTGAACCACACAGCCAACTCAGCTGGGATGCGGGAGCCTTTTGTGATTCAATAAAGAGTAAAATAAGCGTTTCGTCTACAAAGACTTTAGATTTTGTGCACAGAGACCGCAGTAAAGGACTCCAAAGGACGATCGGTCTTTTACTATATACATATATAGTTGGCTACCGCCACCGCCGCTGCCGCTGCCGTCGATGCAAGTAGGTACGCTGTGTCCAAATTGGTGGGGTGGTGGTAAAACATCGTTTGCGTTGACGATGTCAGGGGCTTTTATGTATAACCTTAGCTCCTTGCTTGATGTTAACTTGCCTGCGGGCTAAAGTGTGTATATTCACGTGTAGGTTTTGTGTGTGTGTGTGTATGTGTTTGTTAAAATTTTATTCAATTGGAGGTGGCTGTGTTTTTTTTTTTCGTTTTGATGCTCTTGCTTTTGATGTTGTTGCGGGCGTTTTTGGCTTTTAGTGGCAGTGCTATATACTGATGCTGATGGGCAGGCTATACACCATATAATATAGA
Organism: Epistrophe eligans; assembly: GCA_951394125.1. Classification (NCBI taxonomy): domain Eukaryota; kingdom Metazoa; phylum Arthropoda; class Insecta; order Diptera; family Syrphidae; genus Epistrophe; species Epistrophe eligans. Next base: position 104,926,235 of record OX596028.1, on the reverse strand, counting down.
GTTTGCAGATTGCAGCTCACACTCGTGCAGGAAAACTTAGTTTGATGTTACTCACTAATGTATTCCACTCAATTCGGTGAGGCATCAGGCGATGCAAAGGCACAGCAGTGTGGTGAAATGTTGACTATCAACTTTGTAGAGATTTGACTTTGTTTATTGGTTAACTAAGTGAACTCACGACGAGACGAGACGTTGACGACGACGATGATGATGATTATGCCAACGCTAACGCTAAAGTCACCGTGCGTCGTCGTCGTCATCATCAAAACTATATACCACGACAAATATCCAAAAACGTTGAGGGACTAACTTTTGGGAAACGAATTTTTATTAGCAATTAGTTTTGAAAGTTTTATGTTCGTCTTCATTACCATCAATCAGGTTCAGGAGTAAAAAGTGGGAACGTTTTTAAAGTGTGAAGTTTATTTAAGTTAAATGGATTCAAATTTTGTTTATTCAGTAGGGCAGTTCGTCGTGTTTATAAAATTTAAAAAAAATAAAATAAAAACCCTGCACCACCATCATCATCATACCACAAGTGCACTGTGTGATTTTTTTCCATTGGGATCATGGATAACTTTTACCCCTTGAAATTTGAGTGTTGATAAATTTTTATATGTGTATGAAAACAAAAAAAACATCTCATATATGTCTATATCTTTATGTGTAAAAAGTGAAAAACAATGGATGAAATTTCTTTGGGTTGTGTGAATTTAAAATTTAAACACGGAGCGTTTATGAGCTTTTCCAAAAGAGAAATGTTATTTTATTTAAGTATATTTTAACGTTATTTATGGAAATGATAACTTAGAAAGGTATAAATATTTAAAAATCTACAAAATTAAAACATTAAGACCCCATTTTGAATTTACTTCGAATATCCAAGAGGTGTTAAATAAAAAAAAAAGTATTGAGGCTCGATCCTCCGAGCAATATTTTTGGAGTATTTTTCTATTCCCAATTTTATAAAAAAGAAAACAAATTGAGCCCTCCAAGTCATTTTAATTTCGGGTTTAATTATAACACAATTGTAATCGGTGCAATGCAAAAAGACCCATATGGAACTTATTTCCCAAAATAAAAGGAAATATCACCAGCGGGTTTCTAGGTTTCTTTCTTTTTTTTTTAAATTGGAAACAAAAGCTGTGGGTTTTAATTCTTTTTTGTTGTAGGTTTCAATTCAATAAATGTATGTATAGGGAAATAAAACATAAAACACATTTATTAAAAGCAACAGTTTTCTTAGACCCACTTGGATGACCTACTTCGCGCGTTCCAAAGATTTTAACTCCTTCTTTGGGTTTAACTCCATTGCTCCGCTTAGGGTATGTTCAGTCATCAAACAGGGTTCAAATGTCAATAGTTTTCTTGGACACCAGTATAAAGTTGAAGAGTTATGGAATCAGAATTTAAGAATGGATCTTTAAAGCCAATTTCTAAAGGCACTTTATTGCCTTGCCACTTCAAAAAGAATAAAACCCGCTGGTAAACTAAAATAGTATCTAATACATTTTTTAGAAATTGACTTCTAGAACGTAAATCACCCCAATTACAGAATCCGTTGAATGGGCTGACGATGTATTTTTCATGTAAAATCTTTCAATAAAAATTATTTCCATAACAGTTTTATTTATTTACGTACAGTCCATACATATTATTTATTTTAATATAAATTATTATCTTTATTTGTGCAGATCCCCCTGTTAACTAAATACGTGTGATGTGTCAATTGAACATTGGTAAAATTTGAACACAATTTTTCACACCCAGTGAGGTGGAGGTTTATGGGGAAATGACAACAATTAATATTGGTATGAAATTTAATAAAAAAAATTGACACATAGAATAAATTCTAAGCCGATCTTATTTTAAAAACATATAATTCAAATTAAACTCTTCACAAAAAGTCTAAAATATTTCTAAAATCTATACCACTCATTTCATTACCATTTCACCACCCACCATATCCACCATCCACATGTAAACAGACAAAATTGTTCGAAATGACTTTACATACTCCTCCAACTCTCCCATCTCATAACATTGAAATCACCTTTCTCCTTTCTCCTTTTATTATGACTTTTAAAAAAATTTTCTCAGAGAAAAAAGAGAATCTAATATACACAGTCAAGCAGGTGGATTAGTTGGCTTTAGAATTTCAAGGTTATTAATTCAGTTCATAAAAGTGCGCTCTCATCTAAGTTGGTGCCGCGATCGCTTCTCAAGAAAAATTGTTTTTAATTATTATTTTCTATTGTGGGGCATCAAATATTTAATAAAAATTTTAATCAAGTGAAAAAGTGTTCTTTTATAAAAAAAATGATTGAAGTCGATGGCTTAAAAGTGTTTTTTTCCAAATTAATTTTTTATTTTGCGGGCTGTAATTAAAAATAAAAAAACAAAATGCATTGTGCGAACCATCCATGTGAAATCAAATTTAATTAAAAATTGATACACAAACTAAAAAATTGAGGGATTCATTTTTCAATATCTAAAATCTAAATTAAGCCCTTTGTAAGAACAAAAAACATTCAACAACATCCACTACACCATTCACAGTACCTACACATATAAACATCATTTGACTCCTTCAACTATTTTCTCATCTCGACATCTATTATTTTTAACCTCCTACTCGTCTCGTCTCCTCTACTCTTACATATTTACCGACAGAGAGAAAAAATTTCTCAGAGAACAAACCAAAAAATGATAAGTGGATTAGAAGAATTGTAAAAAGATCAAACCACTTCAGTTCATAAAGTGCTTTCTTTTGTTAAATCTGCGTAGCGATCTGTTAACAAAAAAAAAATATTGTTATAAATATTATCTTCTATTATGCCGCTTTAAAAATGTTTTATAAAAATTTTAATCAAGTGGAAAAGTGTAAAAAGAAAAAAAAGTCGATCGTTTGAGTGTTTTTTTGGAAATTAAATTGTTTTTCGAATAAATTTTCAATAGTTTAATTTTGAGTCAGCAATAAAGATAGTGTTATAAAAAGAAAATCAATAAATTCGATAAATTAGAATGTGCTTTTTTGTTAAATTAAAGTTATGCAATTACATAAAACTAATTTGAAACTATCAAAAACAACAACATTGAATTTGACAGCTTTCTTAAAACCAAGTAAATTTTTATTACCAAATAAGTGAGGTATGTGTATGTGGAAATATAAAAAAAAATAATTGGATCAAATTTAATCTGCAATTGACACACGGTAAAAATATAACCGATCCCATTTTTAATAACTTACAATCCAAATTAACCCCTTCATAAAAACCACAAAATCCACAATTCAATAACCTTCACAATCTCACCACATCCACCACACACCATCCACATAATCCACAGCATCCACAGTACACAGAGTTGCATGACTTTGCCATTTTACATACTTACATATTTCTTCAATTCTTACATCTCCCTTTCTCATTTATTAACATGGCGGGAAAAAAGTATTCTCAGAGAATTTTTAATTTAAAAGAGAAGCTCACCCACTGGCACTGCAATGCAGGTGGATTAGTTAATTTTTGCAAGATAAGCCAGTTCAGTTCAGTGCTTTCTTTTATTGGTTTGGCCCGCGATCGGTTTCGGAAAGAAATATTTTATTTTAATATTAATTTCATGTGTGCGGCATTAAAAGTTTAATAAAAATATTATTCAAGTAATAAAGTTTGTATTTCTAAAAAAAATCAATGAAATCGATAATTAAAAATGTGTTTTTTTTTTTTTTGTAAAATAAAATTTTTATTAATATTTGAGAGTGTCGGTACGTTCGATCTCGGCAAAGTAGTGTAAAAAAAACAATAGAAATATGATTCTCAAACCTCAGCATATGATTTGGCGGTAAAATTTAAAAAAAATATTAAATTTTGGTTTGTGAATTGGTAGAATGGTAGGTGATTAAATTTTCTGTTCACCTTTGCATTTAAAAATGCATACCTACTTTAATTGATTTTTTTTTTCAATTCTTTCTTATCTTTGATTAAAAATACCTACTTTTTTTGATAATTATTAAAAAACAGATATGTAATTTTACTTTTTTTTTGTTTAATTTCAGGTGAGTCTTGTATTGAAAATTAGTTTTATTATAACAACAACTTGGTGAGTGATTTTTAATAATTTATCTTTGCATTTGCATTCGCCGCTGATAAATTTTCTAGAGAAGTGTTGAGACAGTAACCTGATAAAATATTGTAGGTTTTTGTGAAATGCTTCAGAAATTGATAGTTTTGAATAAAAGAACAAATACTTGGGTGAGCTACCACCAAGTTTTGAAAGGCTGGAGTTATAGGTACTTGACGATTGCCACGCCGAACTTCAGACTCCTTTTAGTGGCGCTTAGTCATTTGATCAAATTAATTTGATAAACTTTTTGCCGGCACTGAGAGGCAAACCAGACCAAGCTACCATATGCACTACGCATTGTGCTACCGAAGTCAAGTTACGTGATCGTGATCAAGTCCATCCCGATGTAGGTTTTATAGTTTTTGAAATTGATTAAGCTTGTTTTTAACCAAAGGTTTTTTTTTTTGAAGATGTATTTTTTTTTCGCAAAATGGGAAAAATTCCTTTAAAACTCCATCTTCCGATGATTTGAGTAAATCTAATGAAGTATTACGGCTTTTTTCGATTTGTCATTTAAAAACCAATTTTCAAATCTGAACCAACCAGAATTATGGCATTTTTCTGAAAAGAAGAGAAAATTTTTCTGAATCTTAATTCAATACGAAACAAAACCTGAAACATAATACCTATAGTACAGTAACTTTGTCGTCTCATAGGAGGAAGACCTTGCGTCAAATCCGGTAGTTCTGATTTTTTGCTGAGTTGTTTATGATGTTGGCCTAATGAAGAAACCAAGTTTTCGACCTCGAGCGCCGAACGCATCATGGTCAAAAATCGAAAAAAAACTGCGAAATCTTCGCGTTTTTTATAGTTATTGACGATTTTAACCCTAAAGGACTAGTTTTCGATTTTTACTTTGTTCTACGATTTCAAACTCACTAAATTTTCTTTAATTTGAGCTATGAATCGTGTCTGTAGACCCAACGGTTTCCAAAATACAGCTTCTCAAAAATGAGCAATAATTGCTTAATAACAACAAGTAGCAAAAAACAAAATTATAACAAATTTAGGGTCTTTGGCATAAGATGGTCAAAAGAAGAAAAAATTGTATGAGAGAGGGTGCCTATCTCTCCCCGTTTCGATTGGACGGGCAGTTTTATAAAAAAAAAACTTGAAATGCAAAAAGCACCATACATAAATAATGGTACAACCTAGCAAAAATCCTATAGCTTTCCTTAAAGCCAGAAATACATTCTTGTATTTTCTTTTTAAATAAAGTTGCTTTAATCAATAGTTTTTGAAAAATTTATTTTTTAAACAAAATTAATAACAAGAAAAAACAGGCATTTCTTTGGAAAATTATTTTTTTCCAAATTTTACGTTACTAAACAATATTTTTGTGTTTAATATTCAATTCTCTTATCAATTTTTAGTCAAACACCGAAAACCAGATGCTTCTAACGGGTGATTTTTAAGCTGGTTTGGTTTTGGCAACACTGGTTTTGACAGCTGTCGTGTGTTTAGTACCTTGTGTCACTGTCAAACAGCTTCAGTTTGGTTTGCAATTTAACCATGGATCGTCTTACAAATGAACAACGCTTGCAAATTATTGAATTTTACTATCAAAATTCGTGCTCGGTTCGAAATGTTGTTTATCGAAAAATTGTGTTCAGCGATGAGGCTCATTTTTGGTTGAATGGGTACGTAAATAAGCAAAATTGCCGCATTTGGAGTGAAGATCAGCCAGAAGCATTGCAACAGCTACCAATGCATCCCGAAAAAGCCACTGTTTGGTGCGGTTTATGGGCCGGCGGCATTATTGGGCCATATTTCTTCAAAGATGATGCGAATCGCAGCGTTACTGTCAATGGTGAACGCTACCGAACGATGATAACAAACTTTTTTTTGCCCGAAATGGAAGTTCTTGACTTGCATGATATGTGGTTTCAACAAGACGGTGCCACATGCCACACAGCACGCGAAACAATGGCGCAATTGCGAGGCGAGTTTGGTGAACAGTTAATTTCACGTTTCGGGCCGGTCAATTGGCCGCCTAGATCGTGCGATTTGACACCATTAGATTATTTTTTGTGGGGGTATGTCAAGGCTAATGTCTATAGGGACAAGCCCGCTTCGATTGACGCACTGGAAGCCAACATCCATGCATTCATTCGTGAGATACCGGCCGATATGTGTGAAAGAGTATGCCAAAATTGGACTCAGCGGATGGGCTACCTGAGACGCAGCCGCGGTCAACATTTGCATGAAATTATCTTTAAACATTAAATTGCAAGGTTCAAACTATCGATTCAAATAAATATTTCATTCATTTTTTCGAATTTTTTGTGTTTTTTTTTTTTAAAGTTCTAAACCTCTTAAAAAATCACCCATTATGTCTTCTAGTTTTGAAAAAAAAAAAAACAAAAATATCAAAATCTACCTTGATAAATACAGTCGAGTAGCCTTGCCGCCTTAAAGAGGACAGTCTTGCGTTAAAATCGGTAGTTCTGATTTTTCGCTGAGTTGTTTATGATGTTGGCCTTGTAAATAATCCAAGTTTCCGACTTCGAGCGCCAAACCCAACATTGTCAAAAATCGAAAAAACGCGAAATGTTCGCGTTTTTTTTTCAATTATTGGCAATTTTAACCCTAAACGATCAGTTTTCGATTATATCTTCATTCTATGATTTAAAATTGACTACATTTCCTTCCATTTAAGCCCAAAAACGTCTCTGTAGACCCAATAGTTTCTAAAATACAGCTTTTTTAGAGGAACGACACAAATAATAGGTATTGTTGAAAGTTAAAAAAAAAAAAATTATAATTATATTAAAATTAAGCACTTGGAAAAAAAAATTAAATGAAATAATTTTCTATTTAATTGCTGTTGCTTGTGCTAACCCAGACCAGGAATACATTTTGCTACAATATTCTTCCCAGATACCAAAATTGCAAGCCGATTAACAGTTTCATGGCCAAAAATGTCTTCCATCAACTTTACATTCCATCGTAAGGGGAACATCTGAAGTAAAATCATTTTTGAGTTTTTCAGCAAGATATTTAAGATGAATTAAGATGAATTTAAGATGAATTTAAGATGAATTAACGTTTTTTTTTTTTTTTTTTTTTTGGTAGGGTAACACCCAAGGGTCTTTAGTTTTGTTGTTATTTAAACTATAGCCGATTCCTAGCTTTTTATTTTAAGATGTCTCATTTTCGTATAAACTTTGTTGTTCAATAATTTCAAAGGCGTCACCGTAATGGGCTATATCAAAAAGGTGCTCTATATTTTTTTATTTCTGGTCTTTTAGAATTTGAATATATCTCATGGCGATTCAGGACTAAATTTAAAATTGTTCAGGTCAAGTAAAAATTTGCTGATTTAAAAAATTAAAACTGATACACGGGTTTTCTTCTAAATAAATACAAAATACTTTTATATGATTCCCTAAAGCGTAAATTCGATTTGTTTGCTGAAGTTCATTTATAACGCATAGCTGCCATACAAAGATTTCAGTTTTTGTAAATTTTCTAAACAGCGACTAACAATTTCGATTAAATTTTTCAAATTAATACAAATATTTTAATAATGACACAAGTTAAGTTTTTTTTCCAAAAAAATCACACAATTAAATAGGAATGTTGACGTTTTTTTCAAATAAATTTAATTTTTTCGATCATCAGTAAATCTTTTAATTGACTCAACCGATTTTTTTTATAATTTTGTTATTCGGTAGGAATTTAAAAATAAAAAAATCAATTTTATTAGTACTTACCTATTTTTGGCTTTTTTATCATTAACAAGATCGTTACATTTTAATTGAATCATTTGCGTACAGCTTCAATGTCTAGCCAAGTTATAATTTTAAACCACTATATAGAGCAAGTTTGTGTGACCTTTTTATGTATTTTATTTTACTAATGTAATTGCATTTATTAAAAAAAAAACAATGACAACAACAACAACAACAACAAAAACATGACAGGTACCTACATACTTGTATGACTAGACCATGAATTTTCAAATAAAATCCTATTCAACTGATAAGGCCATATTTTTGTTAAAGTTCCCTGTTTTTAAAGTTTTGTGAACATTCGCCTCCTGTGCTCAAAGTCCCTGGACCTTCTTAAGAAGCATTCACATACTCCCTGTGCTCAGTGCCTTTGATTCCTAAGCTCCCTGAATTCAAAGCTATCTGTTTTCTCACTAATTTAATACGTTTTTGTTTTTTCTTTTTACTTAAGACACTTTGTCCATTTTGTCTTACCATATTTTTATTTCTAAAGTATTGAACGTATTTCTTAAAGAACTAACTGTTTATGATTGAATGTTAAATTGTCACATTTTTCTTGAAACTCAGTAAAATTTAAAATTATAATATAATAATAATTGGAAATTCATTAAGAATTTTTAAGGATGGTGCCCCGAAAATAATATCTAATTTTTAAAACAAAAAAATCTACAAAAAATTATAAGATACATCGAAAATTCGTTAAGAATTTTGTAAAAACTGCAATACTTGGAAGAAAATTCGTTAAGAATTTAAAAAAAAAACGTGCGGGGAAATCATATTTGTTTAAATATTCGTTAAGAATTTTGACGATGTGTTTGATTAAATTAGAACAAAAACTGAAGAACATGAAATATTTCCAAAGAATAACAAAAAAAATCGTTAAGAATTCTACAAGAAAATTCGTTAAGAATTTTACAAGAAAATTCTTTTAGAATTCTACAAGAAAATTCGTTAAGAATTTCTAAGGAACGCGTGCAGAAATAATAATTGAAATTAAAATTCGTTAAGAATTTCATTATAATAGAATAATAATGTGAAATATAAATTAAAAAAAAAATTAAAGATTTTAGAAAATTACATCAAAACTAAAGAACATCAAACTTGCTCAGAATTTACAAAGAATTCGTTAAGAATTCTTCAGAGAAACAACCGTGGCTGAATGCGTGAAGATATTACATAATGTTGAAGAAAATTCGTTAAATATTTTTTTGTGGAAAACGTGCGCGAAAATAATATATTAATGCATTGATTTATAAATCGCTAAAATATAAAATAAAGCACGTTAAGAGCATTTTCACTATTCGTTTAGATTTTGAATAACAGAAATCATGATGCGTGGATACACAAAAAATTCGTTCAGAATTTATAGGTGACATTCGTTAAGAACTCAACATAAAACCATTACTGCTGTCTCAATTACTAATTATTGAAAGAATTTTTGGAGAAAATTCGTTAAATCGCTAAAATATAAAATAAAGCACGTTAAGAGCTTTTTCGCTATTCGTTTAGATTTTGAATCGCAGAATTCATGATGCTTGCATACACAAAAAATTCGTTCAGAATTTATAGGTGGCGTTCGTTAAGAATTCCACATAAAAACATTACTGCTGTCTTAATTATTAATTACTGAAAACAATTTTGGAGAAAATTCGTTAAGAATTTTCATAAAAACGTGCGCGGAAATATCGAAAATTATCGTGAATGCATAAGACAAAAACTTTAACGCTAAAAGTTTGAATGAATTCGTTCAGAATTCTGAAGATGCATATATGCTGCCGTAACGGATGTTAATATTTTTTCGATTTCAACGCAAAATAAAATTAACTTTGTTGAAAGTATACTTGTGACAATTTATCATTCCAACCCATTTCCTTTATGGCTAAAATTGTTAAGGTAAAGCTAAGTTTATTTTGGCTTTTTTTTTTCCAAAAAAAAAAAAAAATAACCAATCCCTGCATTTAAGGCTTAGCATCGCTTACCTGGTTTCTGCTTTCCTTAGTCGATACTACGAGTTTCCTTAAAAACTAAAGACGCTTCCAAAAAATTATAAATTAAAAAACGCACTGCTTTTTGACTTACCGATGGACGTCTTTTAAGACTGAATTTTTATTTTACTTGTTTGCCAAATTAGAACTTACTCGCTGTTGTAAATTTTTTTCATTAATAGGGGGTAAGTATAAAAATAAAGTACAAAACTGGGTCACACGTACTTGCTCAAATTGTTTGTTCACTGAGAGGAAATACTACAATTGATTTTTTTTTATAAAAATTTGTGAAACAGTTTTTGACTAAAGTAAAATTTTCATAATATAGACGTTATGACGTTTTGTATGGCAGCTACCGTTATTTTTAATCTGTTTGATATTCAATCCTCAGCTACTTGCAAAATTGCTCAGCTTATCGATGATAGAGCTGGCACATTAAAGGGACAAATTTCTCTTGAGGCCATTTGTAAGACAATGTCATCGGCGGTGGCGAACGCATTTATTTTGACACTGCTTGAGCTAAGATAAGATCTGGTAAAGAACAAGAAGTAACACGAAAGGACTGAGGATACTTTTAAGAAAGAAAGGAATAATTTTTTGTTTGATGCCTTGATTCCTTACAATTTTGCTGTGTACTTGTTAACCGAATCAAAAATCCATTGATTCTATTTTCCGATCATATCTCATTCATTCAGACGGTACAATTTTTTTTTATAAGTATTATCTAATGTCTTTTGGGATTTAATCAAATTCCAGTACATATATCGCAGAGTCAATTGACTAAAGGAATTAAAAAAAAAATCATGCATGTCTTTTTCTTTAAATGAACTTCATTAATAAAAGCCTAAATATAAAAAAAATATATTCCTGCCTATACAAGTACAATATTGTTATATAATAAAAGTGCTTCCACACTCCCCCCAATGCGTACACACTGAAAACAGCTTTTTACCACACAAGGTTTTTGAACAGCAAATACCTTGTGTGTCCACTTATTACTTTCTATGTTTTTCTCCAACTTCATCTTCTGCGAAGATAAAGCTGGAGACTATAATTAAGTATTAACCTATAACTAAATGACGCTTAGGGATTATAAGCTCAAGCTTGAAGTCCAGTTTTGTTTTGTTTCTCTTTCTAGTTTTAAGCAAAGTTTAGTCTTTTTTATTGTTAGCTTCTTTAGCCACTTCATTTTCTGTTCTTGTTGAAGACGCGTCTCGTTTAAGTGAATGTTCTTAAAACATGAAGTTGCTACAATAATTATAATTTATACCCAATATTGTTAGATATTATTCAGATTAAATGAACTATTAAATAAACCCTAAAATAAAAGGTAAATAAGTGTTTTATTGTGTTCTCTTGAAACACATATAATTGGCGCAGTCGGCAAACAAAGTAATTCGGTGCGTGGAACAAAAGTACAGTTTTTTCAAAAGCATCTTGTCAAACAAAAAAAAACAAAAAGTATAGAAAATTTTCTAAAATATAGAAAATACCTACAACATTTTATCAAAAAATACAAAAATACTAAACCTATTTTATCAAAATTAACAAAACATAATTAAAAATTCCACCACCTTACTTAGACGCTTCTACCGCTCATAAAAAAAAAAAAAGTTAAAAAATACTAAGTTTTTATGGAACTCAGAAATAAAATAAAAATTTAAAAACAAAAAAAAGAAACCTTAACATACAAAAATTATGTTCTAAAACTAAATTGAAAACTAAAAAAAAAATTCTGTGAAAAAAAAAACAGCAAAGCTAAGAAATAGAAAAAGTTAACAATTCTTGAATAAAAAAAAGAACTGGAATTGGAATTGAAAAAAAAAAATACATACTTTAAAAGTGTAACCCAAAAAAAATATACTTCAAGAAAATTAAAAAAAAAAAAAAAAGAAAAAAAAAAAAAAACATTTATAATAAAAAAAAAATAATTTGCAAAGACGGAACAATAAAGTTATTCCAAAGAATCATCTATATCTCTATCATCTCTATCTAAGGCTATATCAGCCAAAGCCCAAAAGGACAAAATTATTGCTGAGTGAGTATCCACAACATATTTCCTTGGATCATCAAGATGGACACCTTAAGCCCACCGGAAAAATTTAAGTTAGTTTTAGATTTAGTTACAAAACTTCCTGAATTCGATGGCAATAGTAAATATTTAATTGATTTTCTGGACAGGGTAGATGCTCTTACTTATATTATGAATACTTTTGAGGAACCTGCTCAATTAGTTCTTACAGGTTACATAAAAGATAAAATTGTAGGTAGGGCTAGACTTCAACTGCATAAACATGGTAGACTGACAACATGGTCTGATATTAAAACTGTTTTGAAAAACAACTTTGGAGAACGATTGTCGATTGACAAACTAATCGATAATATTCGAACAACTAAAGTTGTTACTACTATAGAAGACTACTACAATAAAATTAATTATTTCCTTGGTAGAATTAATAATTTTTATCTACTAGAAAATAGTACAAATGATATAAATATAATGATTGAGTCGAATAATAGGATTGCGTTTGAGGCATTTAAAAATAATCTGCCAGAACCTACTAAATCCATTATACTTAGTCGAAACCCAAACTCAATGAGTGATGCTTTCAAAATAATTCGCGAAATAAACCATCAACGTTTTGGTCCTAACTCTAGTTTCAGTGAAGTAGGGAGAGGTCAAACCAATTATAATAATTCCCAAAGAAATAATTTTTATCGTGGTCAAAATGGTCAAAACAATAATCAAGGTGATCAGTCACGTTCAAATTTTTCCTCCGGTTACTCAGGACAACCGCGTCAAGGTAACCGTTCTTATCAAAATACACAATCACAACAGAACAGTAATAATCAAAGTGGACAATCACAACAGAACACTAGCAATCAAAGTGGACAATCACGACAGAGCAATAACTATAATCAGAGTAGGCAGTCGCGTCAGAACAACAACAGTGGTCAATCGCGGCAAACTGATAGACAAATGGACATTTCTCTAAATGAACGTAGACAACATGATGATGATTCCGAAAATCGTCAAAATTTTTCTTCGGGGCAAAGAAACAACTACCCTATATAGTTATTAAAAACCACATAAGACCTCTTAGGTTTATTATCGATTGCGGGGCAGAGTATAGTATCATAAATAAGAATGTATGTAATCCTAAGTGGGAAATACCATCAAAAAATTATACTCTTAAAGTACTTGACCGCAACGTGGAAACAAACATTGAGTACCGTATTCCTATTTTTGATGAATTTCTTAAACCAGGTTATTTTTTGAATTTTATTGAATATAGTTTCCATAATTATTTCGACGGCTTGATTGGAAATAATATTCTTATTGAACTCAATCCAGTGATAGACTATAAAAATCGTGTTCTGAAAACAGACTCCGCTAGAATCCCAATTTATTTCAATAAAGAAGAAGAAAGCTACGCTAAACAATGTTATGAAGATGAATCGTTTAATGTTTTTTGTAGCGAAGCTTCAAAATCTGAAATAGAAGATAAAATTATCGCAGAACATTTAAGTTCAAATGACGCATCCAAACTTAAATCATTACTTCGTTCCTTCAAGACAATTTTTTACAAGGAAGGAAATGATTTGACTTTTACGAACGAAATAATGCATCAAATAAAAACTAAAACCGAGATTCCAATATACAGCAAACTTTATCGTTATCCCGAAATACATACGGAAGAAGTCGATAGACAGATCAGTGAAATGCTAAGACAAAAAATAATTGCACCAAGTAGTAGTCCTTACAATTCGCCAATTTGGGTCGTACCTAAAAAAGATGACCATGAGGGTAAGAAACAATGGCGAATTGTAATAGATTATAGGAAGCTTAATGAGCAAACGATCGATGATGGCTTTCCTATGAATAACTCAGATGAAATTTTCGACAAACTTGGGAAGTGCAATTATTTTTCGGTTATTGACCTTGTTAAGGGATTTCACCAGATCGAAGTCGATCCATGCGATAGGGCAAAAACTGCATTTTCCACTAAAAGGGGCCACTACGAATTTCTAAGGATGCCCTTTGGCCTTAAAAATGCTCCAAAAACTTTCCAACGCCTTATGAATCACATCCTAAAAGATTTTATTAATGTGATTTGCGTTGTATACTTGGATGACATCCTTATTTTTTCAACTAGTTTTGAAGAGCATTTGCAATCTATAAAGAAAATCTTACAGGTCTTGAAAGATTCAAACTTGAAAATTCAAATAAATAAATGTCGCTTTGCCGAATTGTCAACGTCCTATTTAGGACACATAGTAGTGAGCAATGGTATAAAAGCGGATCCGATTAAAATTAAATCTATTTTAGACATGAAACTTCCAACTAATGTTAAAGGAATTAAACAATTTTTAGGTATAACCGGGTATTACCGAAAATTTATTAAAGATTACGCTAAGGTAGCCCACCCTATGATTAAATATCTAAAGAAATCCGAAAAATTAAACGTATCAGACCCACAATATATGAAGTCGTTTGAAAACTTAAAAACATTACTTACTTCCGATCCAATTTTAAGAAGTCCAGACTTCAACAAGCAATTCGTGCTAACCACCGATGCTTCAAACTATGCGCTTGGAGCAGTGCTCAGCCAAAATAACCACCCCATTAGCTATGCTTCTCGTACCTTAAACAAGCACGAGCGCCGTTACTCAACCATTGAGAAGGAACTTTTGGCAGTTGTTTGGTCGGTGAAGTACTTTCGAACATATCTATACGGTAGGAAGTTCACTGTCAGAACGGACCATAAGCCTCTTGTTTGGTTGAGTGGAATTAAGGAACCCAATATGAAACTTCAACGGTGGAAGATCATGTTGAATGAATACGACTTCATTATTGAGTATCTAAGAGGGAAAGAGAATTGTGTAGCGGACGGACTAAGTAGGTTCATTGACCAAATTCAAGATTGTAGCTCTAAAAATAACGAGGAAGTTAATTTAGAAAATAATTTTGAAAATAAGATAGGATTTATGGAAAGCGCTCCTGATCATAACGAAGAAGTTTATTTTGGAGAACTTTTCAATAACGAGGTGAACTCAAATGTGGATCAAAGCGGAAATAACAAAGGTGTTATTACCACTGATGCAACTGCCGAGAATAACAATGATGTTATTTCTACTGGCGCAACTATCCACAGTGCTATGGAAGATGAGTCACTTCATATTTTCATAACTGAAAAGCCCATCAATGTATTCAAAAATCAAGTTTATTTATCCTACGGCCCCCGCGAAAAATGCACGTTGAAAATCGTTCACAAAAAAATTCAAAATCACATTCAAATAGACAAAAACAACAATAATTTATTAGACTGTATGAAAAAGTTCCTATTAAATAAGGGCCTCATTTGTGTTTTCTGCGATGATTTGCAACTATTTTTGGATTTCCAAAATTTGTATGTAAAATATTTTTCACTCAATAAAAATCTTAAAATTTTACGATCTACTATTAGACTAAAAGACATAACGGACAAAAACGAAATACTCACCATAATTAAAAATGAACATCTGACAAAAAACCATAGAGGTATAAACGAAATCTTTTTCGAATTAAAAAAAACGTTTTACTATCCTAATCTCCAAATTGAAATACAAAAGTTTGTAAACAACTGCGATATTTGCAATTTAGCAAAACATGATCGCCATCCAGTGAAAATTCCTTTACAGGTAACCGAAACTCCACAACACATAAATGACATCATACATGTTGACATCTGGTTTCCCGAAAGAGGAAAAATGTTTTTCACCACAATAGACAAGTTTTCTAAGTATGCAACTATTCATCCTTTAGGTGATCGAAATTGGATTGCTATCCTAGATGCAATCAAACAAAGAATTCAGTTCCTAGGTAAACCAAAACAAATTGTTTCCGACGGCGAAACTTGTATTTTGCACTCCGCGGTGGAACAATTCTTGAGAGAAAACGACATTGTCTTTCACAAAACTACAGCATCTATCAAAACCGGTAATGCAGATATTGAAAGACTTCACGGAACATTAAATGAACACCTTAGAATATTCAATGCCACCAAGGATAGTTCTGAACTAAACGAAAAATTGTTTAAAATTATAAACAATTATAACAACACTATACACACCACTACGAAATTGAAACCAATTGACTTCATCTGTAAAAACATTAGTAGGGAAGAAATTGAGAACTTGGCCAAAAATTATAAACACGAAAAGGAAGTTCGGATAGCAAAAACAAATAGGCAACTAGACAATAACAATAGATCGAACCAATGCCTAGATTTAGTTCAAAATCGAACCGTTGTCAAGAGTAAACCTAAGTATAAAAAATTAGGTAAATTTACGACCGAGGGCAATTACGTTGTAGACACGTCGACGAAAAGGAACACAAAATATTACAAAAAACAATTGAAACGCAGATATAAATATCAAAAAACTTAAATTATTGAAATATGTAGGTCAGACATTCAAACAGTAAACACACAACAATAAAAATTAATTTCATCTGTAGGTAACACAGTGGCTTTACCTTGGTTAACACCATTTTCCTTGTTTTTCGTTTATTTCCGACTATTTTTTTACTTCAATCTGAATATTTTCACTTTATCTTTCCATTTGTCATAATTTTAGTATAGTTGATTCATAATATTTGACGATATTTAAATTTTTATACTCCAGACAAATTAAATGGATAATCAAATACACTTTTGAAATTAAAACAGTAAATAGACAGACAGAAAAAAAGACATTTCCTTTTTCAAATTCCTTATTTTAACTTTTCGTGCACTGAGTGCGTTCAGTCAGTTGATTCGTTGGTTTCGTATGAACGAATTTTAACTCGCTAGTTTCGTGAATCACACGATGAGATTTATAGATTTATCGATTATTAATAATTATTATTAAAAGTTCAACAAGTTAAAATAGTTACCCTTGCCAGAATAATCATGAAAAAAAATGTATGCTTTCAGAAAATTTTAGTTTAAAATTATATTGTTCAAAACAAATTAAAAAGAATTGCCAAAATTTATGTTAAATTAAATATTAAATAGATTAGAACAACAATTTGTAAGAAGAAACGAATAAAATATATGTACCTATAAATTTGAAAATGAAAAAAAAAAAAAAACAGTTACGCAAGATTATACTACAAAACTAAGTACCTACTCGTTACTTAAAAATAATATGTAAGATTAAGTTAATATTATGTTTTGATTACAATGAAACTAAATTATGTTTAAATACTTAAGTACGGTTAATTTATTGCTAACTACTATCTTAATTTATAAAAATAATAATGTTTAAGTAAAATTATATTTGTTAAATAAAAGAACTAAATTATAAACTAACGAGTAAGATAAAACACTGTTTAAAAAATCTTAGTTATTTCAAGATGTTTTTATGAATGATGTTTTTAGGGACCAAAAACAAATTGGGGGGGGAGGTGTTATATAATAAAAGTGCTTCCACACTCCCCCCAATGCGTACACACTGAAAACAGCTTTTTACCACACAAGGTTTTTGAACAGCAAATACCTTGTGTGTCCACTTATTACTTTCTATGTTTTTCTCCAACTTCATCTTCTGCGAAGATAAAGCTGGAGACTATAATTAAGTATTAACCTATAACTAAATGACGCTTAGGGATTATAAGCTCAAGCTTGAAGTCCAGTTTTGTTTTGTTTCTCTTTCTAGTTTTAAGCAAAGTTTAGTCTTTTTTATTGTTAGCTTCTTTAGCCACTTCATTTTCTGTTCTTGTTGAAGACGCGTCTCGTTTAAGTGAATGTTCTTAAAACATGAAGTTGCTACAATAATTATAATTTATACCCAATATTGTTAGATATTATTCAGATTAAATGAACTATTAAATAAACCCTAAAATAAAAGGTAAATAAGTGTTTTATTGTGTTCTCTTGAAACACATATAATTATATGATTTTTTCATTATCATACATTTTTTTTTTTGTATTGAAATAAGACACCACATTCTCGAAGTCCTCTCAGACGCCACTTGAATCCTTTGTCAGCTTAAATTAGCAAAATAAGCAATATTTCTTCAAACCACTTAGGCAAATAAGAATGCAGACAAAAAAAACTTCTATAATACCACTCACACATAAATACACACACAAGAGAAGAGGGTGAAACACGTGTCCCAACAAAAGGTTTTTTTATTCACAGTCTCCGCATCTGGAGAATCAAGATTCCAGGCTTTCTCCTTTTATAGGTAACCACATCACAACCACCATCGAAATCATAATGCGATTTATTTTTGGTTACATTTAAGAAAATCTAAAGAAAATATAATATGTAAGAGGGTTATAGGTAGTACGCTATATGCACAGAGCATATTGAGTCCTATATTCATTTTTTTTTTGTGGTGAAAGGACGTTTTATGATGAAAAAAGGGTACATATCCTTCTTTCCCTTTTGAATTTTATTTCCTTATTATTTCTTCTGTGTTTTTTTTTTTTTTTTTTAAGCAACACCGAAGCGCAACTTCATAATGTGTCCCCTTTTCCCCTTCCTGACCATAAAATATTCCAATCGCATATTTATTTTTTTTTTTATTCCATTGAAGTTGTTGGTTGTTATTTCCTTAAAACCACAAATCAATAGCTTTAAGGTTTGGCGATAACTCAGGCCTATTCATAAAATAGAGAAATAATAATAAAAATATAAGTATGTGGGGATGGGAATGGTGCGCCACCTTGTCAATACTTTAGATTGCTTCTCAGCGTTTTTGCCGACGATGTCGATGTCGATGACGACGACGAAGACCGAACTAATGGAGAGAAGGAGTAGTAAATGCGCTTAGGAAGCAATGTAAAAGTAAAGCTAGACGAGAAGAAGCCAAAAAGAAGGTAGATTTACCTATACCTATTCTTCATGCGGAAGGAAACTGTAAGCCACCATCATCGAACGAAGAGAAGGTTTCGAATATAATGTTGTGTATCCTTTTGAAACAGAGTTTTCGCTTATGATGGTCGGAGATGAATTCTTATACACTTTCTGGTATTTGAAATGGTTTCCTTGGAAAATTCTTTATTATAAATATATATGTAGGTAGATAGGTACTATGAGTGTTTTGTCGTTACATCTATAGCAACCATGGGCTTAGCTGACTGAAGTTTCTGCGAGTCAAAGAACTTTCAAAAAAAAAAAAAAAAAATAGTCTCAGTAAAGCAAATATTTATTCAGGCTAAAGAAATGCAAGCGTTTAAGAGGTAGACAAAAAAAATATTGTATTGTCATTTAACCACGTGCCTTAAGAAATTCATAGTTTTGAGCATTATATAAGGGGTGGCGCCACCCTGTACGAGTATTTATAAATCTTAGCTGGAAAAGCGATTTTTGCATTATTATTACAATTTTGATAAAATAAGATACGAGATTTGTACATTCAATTTACATTTATCAACTTTATTGATGTGTTGGGCCCTTTGGAGGTTTGTGGTTCCCACATATCCATCAGCTGGTGCTGGTCAGAATTCGAAAAAATGCTCGAAGGAATTTCGTGAGTTAAGTGGACCGACAGATATAAATTTTCCGTGGTTAAATGACGTAACTCCACTGAATTTGTTTACTTTTGAAGCTTTGGGGTTTTGGTTCCCCACAACCACCAGCTAGCGCTTGGCAGACTTTTATGGTTAACGCTCACAAGCATACAAAAAGTTGATAGGTCAGAAAAGCTTTGAATTGTCTATGCCAAATGACGTAACTACTTTGATTTTTGTTTGCTTTGAACCTTTTGGGGGTCCATAGTCCCCACAACCTTCAGTTAACGATAAAACGAGTATAACAGTTCCAGAATAGAACCAGATCCTAGTGACTTACAACTCACAACCATTCCTGTGTGCGTGAATATTAACAAGAATAGTGGGGACCTACAATTTTCTGCCAAATCCGAATGGCTAAGGTGAGAAGAACTTTCTCCATGACAAGAAATACTTTTGGAAAATTTCTCAATTCCTCGCAAGACATTTCTGTTTTTAGGTGGTATAGGCTTGGAATCCGCGGCGTAACCGTCGTACGCACTAACTACTAAGCCAATGAGGCTGCTACGAATCCCAATAAAAAGTCACAAATATAAAGAGAATAAAAAATGGAAAAAAATGTTCATTGTCAATTAACGTAACTTCACTTAATTTTATTTTGTATCTTTGAGGACTCAGAGTCGTCACCCTCACTTCTGAGTATAGATTAATACACAAAAGCATTATGACATTACACTCATCACTGAGTAGGGATTAATATTCAAAAAAATACATAAAAAAAGTACAAAAAGGCTTAAATTTGTTGTTCCCAAATGACGTAACTTCATTGATTTTGTTTAGTTTTGAACTTTTGGGGGTCCATGGACCCCTTTCCCTTGGAAGACATCTAAATAAATATTCACAGAAGAGAGTATAAAAATGGTAAAACTGTTGGGTTATCAAATGACCTTTGGGGGCCAACGGCCTTCACACTTGCCACTGGAACCTTGGCAGGTTTCTGGATTAATAATCGTAAGCATTAAGAAACTACAAAATTCCTAAATTTTATTACCAAATGACGTTACTCCATACTGATTGGTATTGCACTTTTTGAAGGAGCTCTTGACCGCCACACTCACTACTAAAAGCTTGACAAACATTCTATATTAATATTGCTAAGCACTAAGCGAGAATTAAAAGGCTTAAAATTATTCGTTATCAAATGACGTAACTTTTTTTTTGGAACTGATTTTCCATCCATAATTAAATGGATGACTATTCTATGTTAATATAAGTCTGGTCTACTTGGCTTCTAAAAACTTAGATTTGATCCACTTAAAGCTTAAAATTCCCATTCTATATGTATGTATAACTTTATTTAACAAAATAACGCGATAAAGGTTGTTGAACCAACTAAGTTTTGCCTTTAAAAGTAGTTTAATTTTTTTTCCTGTGCAAAAGCCGTATCCTAAGAATCCTTATGCCACGGGCGTAAAAAACATTTTATAATCCTCCTAAGGTTTAGAAGCTACATATAAAATACTTGGAATACCAACTTTTCTATACTCTACTCAAATCTTTCATAGCATACCTATATGCTCGTTGACACAAATTTTTGAAACTCCCATATTATATATTGTATGTGAAATATATACATATCTATGTTATGTATGTATGTATGTAGGACGTAGGTATAGCTAGGTATCATATAAATGCAAGGATACATAACACATTGGATAACACTGAAGGTTAAAACTTTGTGACGTGTAACGTAAACGTTGTGGCTCCTTTTGGCCTTTCTCGTTTAAAACAGGCAGCACCCTGGAACTTTTAATTAAAACATCTCTCCGATAAGCATCCACTTTCCGTTCTAATAATTTTTATGAGACGAAGCTACAACCGTCACCATTGCCGCCACTGCCGCCGCCGCCGCTCTATGATGCTGATGCCGGTGCCGATCCCGATGCCGAAGCCGCTGCTGCTGTTGCCATTCCCGCCATCATAGTCGTCCTTGTTGTCGCTCGTCGTCGTCGTAGTCGCTGTTGTAGCAGTCGTCGTCGTTTTCCATTTCACTTCGACGAAAGATTTATTAGAAAAGTGTACTCCTGAAGGTAAGCCGAAACCTGAAGGGTTTTTTTCTGCACTTTCAAGCTTTTAGTGCTCCCACTCAGCTTTTTGCTCCTTTTCTTGGGAATGTTCATTTTAAATGACGGTAAATTCTGAGAAAAGTCTGTTATCCTATTAAATTTTACACTTTTCCTTATTTTTTTTTCTATTTTTTTTTTTTTTCTTCACTCGTCATGTTGTGGCTATCTCACTCTCACATTCGACTGTTCGAGGCATTTTGAAGAGGTTCTTTAGGTTGTTCTCGCGCCACACTCTAACAGGGCATTTTTTTTTTTGTTGTGTGTTGAGCCGTTTCATTTTGTAATGCTAATTTAATTAAGAATATGACTTGCTTTAAGAATTATTCATACGGTTAAAATGAGCATGAAGGAGCAAGCAGGTTTCTTGTAGCATAAGTACCCATATATGTATCTATGTGTGTCACATATAAACCCATTTGTTATTTTTGGTTTTATGTACAGAAATAGAAACAGTTAGGTAGGTACATATGTACATATATGATGTGGGTTTAAATCTTGAAAAGACATAAATGGGTTGGGTTCGGCGTTCGGGTTTTGTATACGAATGTTGTCATATTTTACTTGGGGTTTCTAATGTTTTTCTTAGATGTTTAAGTTTTGTATTATAGGTTTGTTTTGGAAAAAATGAAATGAGTTAAATGTTTGTTTGTTTGTTTGTTTCAAAAAAAAAAAAAAAAACAAAATTCAAGGACAAAATAAGGTCGTAGTCGTATGCCTTTATATGGAACGTGTTAAAAAGACCAATAATGAGAGAAAAATTATTGTATTTTTAAAACAGAGTTAATGTTTTGGTCCTATCTCTATGAATTAAAATTAATATCTTTTTGAAACCTGTGTATTTTGTGTCCCTCAACAATATTAACATAAATAACATAAATGTGTCTTTAGGTCATAACCCACTATACACTGAAAATTCAGTAGGTAGTACATAGGTATTTTTATAAAGGTTTAAAAGGAATTGAAACTTGAGAAAAAAAAAATTAAGTCGATATCTTTGTAAAGGGCGTTTCAAAATTCTCGCAAGATTTGAATTTCACCGTCATTTGTGTGGTAAGGTGTTTTCAACGAAAAAAAAAATAAATCAAAATCATTTTTAGCGATCTTCAAAATTGTCAAATTTGCGGTTCAAAAAATACACAAATGCATCCGCCAAGTAGCACTGTTTAGTGCGGACTTTTGCCTAGAGCCATCATTGGACCATTGTTCTTGGAAAATGCGACTGGTAAATCACAAACACTCTCTGGAAAATGTCAACAAAAGAGCACATGTTGTGCTTAACAAAGCAGAGGAAGACACTGACCCGTTATCCTATTCCATACACAACCCCCTATATTGAAACTATATTTTCTCTGCAGCAATATAAAATATACAAACATTTTTAATAAAAAAAAACTCATGTTTTCTATCAAAATTACTTCTTGCGTGAATTTTGGAACAACCTTTATTTTGAAAATCTACTTCAATTATGTATAATAAAACATTTACATATTAAGGTTTTTTTGATGTGTAAACTCTATGCCGGCGGTGGCGGCGGCGGTATAGGGTAAATTAAAAACATGGACATTTCTGTGGCACATTACGTGATGTGACACGTTACGAAACGTTGACGTAAAGGGTTTTTCAACAGGGACGCTACAAAAGTAGAGCAATAGGAACAGCAAACGACGCCATATTTCTTGCCGCTCTTTTGACATTTCTCTTCAGTAAGGTTTGCTATTTCATGATGGAAAGATATATGTACGACATAAGAGCCAACAACGAGTCGAAATTATTAAAATTTACTACCGAAATTCGGAGTCAGTGGCCTCAACGTTAAGAGCGGATTTTCATCGAAAAATCATCTTCAGCGATGAGGCTCATTTCAGGCTGAATGGCTTCGTCAATAAACAAAATATGCGGTATTGGTCAGGCAGCAATCCACACGTACTCCATGAGTCATCATTGCATCCCAAAAAAATTACTGTTTGGTGTGGTTTATGGGCCGGCGGCGTCATTGGGCCGTACTTCTTCCGTGATGATCAAGACCGGCACGTTACTGTGAATGGGGATCGCTACCGTTCAATGATAACCGAATATTTTTGGCCTAAATTGGATGATATGGACTTGGAGGACATGTGGTTCCAACAGGACGGCGCCACAAGCCACACAGCGAATGTCACAATCAATTTATTGGAAACCAAGTTTGGAGAACGTGTTATCTCACGAAATGGTGCGATTTGACGCCGTTACACTATTTCCTGTGGTGCTACTTCAAGTCTATGGTCTATGCCAACAAGCCAGCGACAATTGATGAACTTCGTACGAATATTGAACGTGAAATAGCAGCAATATCGGCCGATTTATTCTTGAAAACCGTCGAAAATTGGGTTCAGCGTCTGGACTTCTGCAAGCGTGCCCGTGATGACCATGCAAAAGAAATCGAGTTCCATACATAATGGCATTGAACGTACTTTTACTGGAATAAAGAATTTCATTGATATCCAAAACCGTTTTTGTTTTATTTAAAAAAACTTTTGTAGCGCTCTTATTGAAAAACCCGATATATTGGATACGTTCAATATTGGGTATGTTGCTTCGTAGTTCAAACTAAATTGGAAGGTCGAGTTGAGTTTGGGTTGAAATTTGGTTGAAATTTCGAACTAGTCGCATTCTGTGCTGTAAAACTAGCACTTGAATATTAAATTTGATGGTTACACATCTTAACAGTGAGTCCCGGCACTCACAATTTTTTTTTTATTTTATTTTTTTTGGCGAAAAAAAATTTATTTGTTTCGTTGGAAAGGTGAAAGTTTCTAGATAACTGACACTCTGACAATTTTAGATATTGACCGATTAATTGAAGGGGTTGTTCTTTTTTTTATTAATCGATACCTATACATTATATTTCAAGAACCAGACTTTACACAAGCTTTAAGCTGACAGGTGGTAATACATTTTAAATATAACGTTTTTATGTATATCTCGAAAGATTAATAAAAAAAATCACTCTTTGGAGTAAAAGGGCCAGGCCAGGCCAGTCCATTTCAAAAATAAAAAAATTAAACGGGTTTTTGTGTGAATTCGGTAGAGCAATGCGTAGTGCATATATGGCTCTGAAGTTAGGCTTAGCTTGGTTTGCCTTTCAACGACGGCAAACATTTTTCAAATAAATAAATAAATTGATCAAATTACCAAGCGCCACTAAAAGAAATTTGATGATCGGTGTGGCAGTTGTGAAAGAGTTAGCTATAACTAAAGCCTGTAGTTAGGCTCTAAAATCTTGGTGGTAGCTCACCCAAATGTTTGTTGTTTATTTCAAACCTTCAACAGCAAAAAAAAAAATAGTTTCTCAAGATGTAAAAAAAATGTTCACAGTCGGATAGCTTTGTAAATATTTAATTTATTATTAAAAACTGTAACCCATTATGAGATTCAATTATGGTTTTTGAACTGTAAACTTTGGATGGAAAAATTTCAAGAACCATAGGTCGTTTTCAGTTTTTGAAAGTTCTTGAAAATATAATAAGCAATTACTTTCAAGACTTAATTGCGGAAATACATATTGCTATAAAAAAAATTTCTTTATGGTTATATCGAAATTAAGTAAAATCACTTTAGATGAGAAAAGTTATGGATTATGGATAAAAAATCGAACTTAAAATTTTGATCAAACTTGCCATTAAGATGATAGTGAAGTCGAAAAAAATTGGCTTCGCAATTCTCGATTTTTAAAATTTGTACCTACCATTCCATTTTTATTTTTTAGGACAAAAAAAAAAAACAGTACCTGGCCACAAACAAATTTCTAGCAATTAATGGAAATCTTATTTCTCTCCAAAACGTGCCCACAATTTTTTTTTAAATTGAGTTATATTAAATACAGGCTACCTTTTTGTAAAAAAAAGTAGTCTTGGTTTTTGCAAAAGCTACCTACATTAGATTTTTACACGAATTACAAATACAACATTAATAGTAGAATTACTGCCAATAAAAGCAGAAGTAGAATCCTACTGCGGATGGGTCTGTGATGTTTATTTGTGTATCGAATGGCGTCGTCCATTTTATGAAATTAAAATTAATTTTTGGTTCAAGTTATTTTTTGTTTTGCTTTTCATTTGTAGCAATTTTTTTTTATTATTATTCTGACAGCTGTTATTCAGAAGTACCAAACGTGAAATATAAAAACTAGGCTACTGCGGAAATTTCTAACTGTACTATATATGTATAAAATCAAAAAAAAAAATAAGGCTAATGTCCGTAAAATAATTTTTAATGGCATCTGCCATAGAACCATTTTTTGACTTTCGATTTTCTCGGAAACGAACCAACTAATTTTGATCAATTTTTCTATGGAAAATCTTTTAAAAAGTTTTAAAAGTACTGTATACAAAAATTTAAATAAAAATTCTTTAAAACGACTTGGTCGATTTTTATTAAATTTGGCAACCAGCTGGTTTTTTATTATATAACGCAGATTTTTCATAAAAATTATTTTTAAAACAAAAAATAATGGAACCTAACCCACAAGTGTTAAAAAACGCGTGCAAAAAAATTTTGTTTTTCTTGAAAACGACTCCTACAATTTTGATTGGAAATTTTCGTATGAGCTAATATTAGAAGGTTACGATCTTCTAAAAATTTGAAAATTCATTATTTTCTTCAAAATTAAATTTGCAACTTCATATTAATAAATTCTAGCGCAATTGGCGTAGGGGAGAGCGGGGACAAAAGTAACACTTTTGAGGTTCCTACTCTTTGGTTTGTAGGAATAACAGAAAACGAAATATGCCACCTTAAAAACTAATGATGAATTCGCATAGCTGTTATCATTTTTCCAAGACTCTTCCCATTTTACTTTCGTCATATATGTCCAGGACGAAAATAACACAAAGTTAACACTAATTTTCACTAACTTATTTAATCGATAATTAAATTATATTGCCTGATAAGGTATGAATTTCATTAACCATATTATTTCGATCAGTTAATTGTTGATTCACAGTAGTGAAAGATGAAAGAGGGACCTTTGATTTAAAGTTTAAATATACATTTGTTTATGAATAGACGTGTGTCAATCGTTCCTTAAATAGTTCTTCTTTCATTAATATGAGGCATTCTAATAACGAAAAACACATATTAACTTTCAGATAAACATTAAAAAATATCTTGATGGTGAAAGTACCTTGATACTTTCATCCCCGTGGTAAAGTTTTACTTTTGTCCACATGCTCTCATTTTTCGAAAAAAAGTAAATAATTTATTCAGATTATTAGATTTTTTTAAGTGATGACCTGACATTAAAATAAAAAACAATATATTAAAGAATGCTTGGGTAGAAACTTCCGTCAAAATATAGGAAGTTCCTTATAACAAAGTAACACCGGGTATCCAGTTTATACGGGAAGTTACGTAGTGTTGTGGGTCGCACCCAGCCCCTTTTTAAGTCAGTAAGTTCAGCCGCAAATTGAGAAATATATTTCACTATATCAAAAAAATTATCCCGTGTGGAGTAATGGTTAGGGCGTAGGATTGTTACGGCGAACATCTTGGGTTCGATTCCCAGCCTAAGCTACCTTAAAATAAAAAATATTTCTCACGGGTTACTGTCTCTTGCGAGGAATTGACAAATTCTCCAAGTGTATCTCTTGTCATGAGAAAGTGCTTCTCACCTTAGCCGTTCCGATTCGGGAGAAAATTGTAGGTCCCCTCCATTCCTGCCAATATCTCACACACAGGAATGGTTGAGAGGTGTAAGTCACTAGGTCTTGGTTCTACATGAGCTGTTGCGGCAACTAATTTAATTTTTTTTATTTAAGGAATAGAAATAACAACAAAAAATCAATAGGTATGTTGCCCCCTTCATCTTGCAGAAATAGAAGCCCTGTTTCAAATTCGGAATGCAATTGCCCAAAACGTCTTTAAAAATCTCTTCACCAAAATCCAGCTTTGATTGAATTTTTGTTCAAAATGAAAGTCCAATTTAATTGAGCTATAATTTGAGTGAGATTAATATCCATTTTGTTATTATTTTTAAATAGAGTAGATATTAAAAAAAACTAAACTTCCTGACCTGCCGAGAAACAATGCGATAATTTACTTATAAAATTTATCTATGCCTACTCAAAAAACTCGTTAAAAAATATTGGTATAGAAACATGATGTAAGACTTATTCTATGCTTCATAAATACACACACATATAATAGACACCAACATATTTTATAAACACACATACATATTATCTCAAAATTTTGTTCACAATAAATCATACTTATAATAGCAATCCATAAGACACATGATTACCTGCCTCGCTTAACAATTTCACATCAAAACGCGTTCGCTCTTATTTACGTACAAGCAGAGTGGTGGCGGGTACCTACCTACCCCGATTAGTATACCGCAGTTCGTACAATCTAAATGACGACGTTTTTCCGCCCATTTAACACATTAATCCAAAATGGAAATCTCAACACCATGCATATATATCTTACAAGCTTCCAGAAAACCTTCATTTGCAGATATTTAAAAAGAAAAAAAAAGAAGAAAATATTAAATATTTTTTTTTCTTCACCCCACACCATCACATTAAGCGCAAAAAAAAACATTTAATTTCATTCTTGACTTCCTGGTGGTTTGCTTTTGTCTTAAAAAGCAAAATTACCAGATCCTATGTAACCTCATTATCCTGACTATTTAATGCATATGTACAACGCGACGACGACGATACAATATATCCAGCAGATATATGTAGCACCCTGCAGCGCTAATAGCGCGCGAAAAAGTACTGCCACCAGCAAAAAAATAATTTACAATCACTCAAGAGTGCGATGCCGCGACGTCAATATGGTTGATGCCCGTCTGCGTCTCCAGCCCGCCTCAATCTCTCCGACATGTCTTATCCATATCTACCTCATACCATATACACAAGTAGTACAGGCAAATGCCTAATTTTATGCTTTCTCGGCAACAAAAAGAACATACGTGTACTACACACAGTCTCCGGCACCAGCAGCTCCTCCTGTCCCATCATGCCATATAGAAACACACAAAGTAAACTCACTCGCTCAAGTCAGTTCAGTCGTATAGCACGACGACGATGACGACGACGACGAGGATGACGACGACGACGAGGATGACGACGACGCACGACAGCGGCAACAGTAAAACTTGGCGTGGGTGGTTGGGTTGGTTTTTGGTTTTCTACGACGACAAACGATGCTATATCCTTGTTGCTGTGAGCCAGGACCTTATTCCACAGATTTTATGAGCAAAACAGAGAACTAAGCAAGCATTCCACCTCCTTCTTCAGTCACACTATACCTATACAGAGCACGGGGGTGCTGTAATTTATTTTAAATGGTTAACTTTTTTATTTCTTCAAAAAGGGGTAAGAACACTGCGAGCGAGCAAGAGAATGCAGAGGATATAGAAGTACCTGATGGCTGCTTATTTTTTTTTTTTACTACCACGAATGCCAAGGATCAACAGAAAGGAGCAGCCCCCAACCCCATCATCTCTGCCACACAAGAAAAACGCATAAAAATTTGTTACTGCTGTTATGTTTCTTTTGATGACTTTTATGGTGATGCTGGTTGGAATGGCATACACACACTACGACTGCTACACAAGCATAAATATTTTATGTGTAGAAATTACCATACACAAGCACTCTTTTACTCGCTAGCTAGCTTTCTCTGAGCTGAGCTGAAAGCGACAGGAGACACTTTTTCTTGTGTTTACCCTTACCCTTCCCTTTCCATCTTCCTTATCACCTTCTTATACCATTCTCGACCTCGGTAGAGTCAAAATCCTTCTCGAAGGTGAAACAAAAGGGTTTGGAGACAACGCACTTACATATATGTATAGGAGGCACCAGACTACGGCGGCAAAAAAATAAAACTAACATTTACCTTCGTACACCTACAATTTTTGTACACGGATGGATTTACACTTTTGAAGAACCTAGGGTTTAGAAAAATGTTAATAGCTGCTTCTGCTTCTTCTAAGATTTTGCACATTTAAAACGCAGACGTTAGTTTTAAGCCCTTTTGAAAAGTGAATGGATGGCCATTAGGAACTCAAATTCGTGGGTCCAAAAAATAATAAAAATTAAGAACATAAAAGGGGCCTCATAGCTTAAGCTAATTTTTCTGAATAAATTTGTTTCAATTGTAAATTGCTTCGGGTCCAATCATCGAATCAGCGACCACACGACCGACGCACAGTGGGGCCGGCAAAGCTAAAATTTTGGAAAAAAAAACTTATGGGAAAACCCTTAAGTAGATGCCCAAAGATAAGATACTGGAAATTATGTGTGCGCTTGATTTAATTTGCCAAGAGTATTAAAGTAAAAGTTTGTGAAAAAAAAATATGAGAATTTTGTCTGCGTTTATAGGATGCCTTAAAATTTAATACAGCGGTCATATTTGAAAAAAAAAAAGAACTTCGGAGTGCGTTATAGCAGTAGGTACAATGTATGAATTAGTGCGACACTGCCACAGTAATTTAAAACGATTGTCCTATCCAAAAAAAATGCTTTGCTTTCCTCCGACTTAAGAAAGATTTCTTCTCGCTGTAGATAATTTTTATTTAGACCACATTTATCCGACCCTACTTGCCCTGCCTCCGGTCCTCAATTACCTTTGAACTACAGAATCCAAAGAGCGAAGGGGTAAGATAAAATTTTGTATGGGCGGTAATTTTCTGTAAGAATGACTTCTTAATCATGTTTGGACATTTCATTTCAACGCGAATTTTTATCCATTTTGACAACAATATTAGATTTTTTCAATTTTTATGGAATTTTGTCCAAACTTCCATACAAAGTGCCCCAATGTGCATCGATGGTGGTGCAGTGTTGTCCTGGGTGAGTTTGGTTTATACGGGTACAGGCGCTTAAAAAAAGTACAGTCGCACAGACCAAACATGGGGATGTATGCCCAAGAATTCTCCATCATCGTAGTGTTAATTTTGGTTTAAACATCAACAGCTGTATCTATTAGATTTTCTTAAAAAGTCTCTTAGATGTCATTTAGTTAAGTGCGCTTAAATATTTAAATTGCGTTTAAATAACGTCACTTAAATTCTTATCTATAATCGGTTTCGCATTGATACTTAACTAAACAACGATTTTGTCACGTAACGTAAACGAGTCTACAAATTGCATACTTTTAGGCTGTTTTTTTGACAGCTTCCAAAAAAAATTTAAACAAAAAACGAGCTCATTACCAAATAAGAGGGAAAGAGAAGCAACTGGATGTATAGTCCAAAGCAAAAGGTAGAACCCGACTCCATTTTGCTTTATGATGTTTTTGTTTTTGTAAAATTCTTTTGTTTAATTATGAACCTTTTGATATTAATATCTAAAAAAAGCGCAAAAATTTATTTAACACAATCACAAATACTTTTACATTGCCCAGTTTAATAAAAACAAAAAAATTGAAAATTCTGCCTACATTCATATGTTCATATGTATGTACATACCTACATATTTCTCTAATAAATAAACAAAAACAATTCTTCCCAAATGTCAAAATATATTTAAGAGGGCTTTAAATAACCTTTAAACGCGGTGGATGGCGTTTAAGTTAAGAGGACTTTAAGTTACGTTGCTTAAATGTTAAAATTGATTATAATTAGATACCGATTTCCCACTTAAGAGCTATTTAGAGGTATTTTAAAGTTAAGAAGACTTTAAAATTTCTTAATAGATACGGCTGCAATTTTTTTTAATTTTTTCCTACACGAAATCAATACTCGCCCTTTAGAGAGTCGGTTGAATAAATATTTGCTGGTTCAAGTTTCTGCACTTGGTCAAGGAATACAGGGTGGGCCAAATAGAAGTCTCTTTTTAAAAATGCATTAAAATGAACAAAATTAATGTTCTTCCATGTATTATGGATTTATTAGTAAGAAAAAACATTTCCATTAATTATGGAACACTATGTCGTCGTTCAAGTGGCTGCCATCGCTGGCTTCGCATTAGCGCATTCTGTCACTCCAATTTTCCAAGACCTTGTTGATGGTTTCGGGCTGTAGCTCACGGATTGCTTGGATGATATTGGCCTTAAGTCCTTGAATCGTTTCCGGATTGTTCGCATAACATCGATCTTTCACGGTTCCCCACCAAAAAAAGTTCAAAAGGGTCAAATCGCAGCTCCGAGGCCGCCAATATTGACATCGCCTAGACGGCTGATAAAACGATTTGGGAATTTGGTGCGCAAAAGATCGATTGTGGCATGGCGCGCCATCCTGCATGAACCAGAGATCATCCAAATCCATGTCTTCAATTTCAGTAAAAAAAAAGTCGGTTAACACGCCCACCGATGATGACCGAAACGTTTTCGAAGAAAAAAATGGTCCAATGATGCCATCACTCTACAATCCGCACCAAACTGTCACTCTCTCTGTCACTCATTGGCTTCTCAACAATAACGTTCAGGTTTTCCTAGCCCCAGAAGCGGCAATTTTATTTGTCGAAGTCGCCGAGATGAAAATTTGCCTCATTTCAAAAAACGCATTATTTGGGCTACACAGCTCTTACTTTAGAAATAAGTTTTCAATATTTCCTAACGTTGTTCAAGCGTAAAGTGACTCATTTCGTTCCACGGAGGTATGATACTGACTTTCTGTCAAGATTTTGAGCGGGAAACAGCTGTCAGTGTCAAAATAACCTAGAAAGAAACCACTAGATGGCCCACCCGTTCATCACTAACTCACTGACTGAATCTATATAACGCTGTTTAATGTAGGGTAATATTTGTTTGTTTGGCAGTAGCAATGGGGGTGCCTTAGGCACCTTACAACTTAATAGTTGGTAATAATAGAGGAATACAAATAATATTCAAATTAATCTATTATTCGAATAGACGAGGCCTTTCATTTTCAACCCCTTCAAGCTAATAATGCAGCCATGTTGGACATAAACTCTATACACATTATCAGCATGCATGTATACATACATACATACATTATTTGTTTGCTTCTCGTAGGATCATCCACCTACAATAAGCTTCCCTCCCAATCTTCTCTTCACATACATCCCTCAAACAACAACAACAATATACTCGTACCTTATGCTGTGGTTCCATTTGGAGTAATTCACTTTGATGATGGCACACTGCTTGGCTATATTTCCGTTTCCAGTTGTCAGAGAAAGAAGAGAAGTGGAAATGAACATTTTGAATTTTGGATGGTGTAAAGTGGAAATGAACAAAACAAAAAAATAAAAAATAAAATGAACAGCAGCAACGGAACTATAGAGAATATGCCAGAACAGCTAGCGGAAAAGAAGAAAAGAATATATTCTTTTAATCGTAAATATGTATACATATTTGTTTATATGTACATATGTATGTATGCTTGCAGGTATATATACAGTACATTAACTGGTTTTTGCTCACTGGTTTTAGAGATTTTTGTATTCTTTGGAAAATTTTCTTCAGCTTTATCTGTCTTTTGTTTTGTTTTTTTCTTTTTTTTATTATTTAATTCTAAAAGGATACGTTTTTTGTTGATTTTTCACTTACCACAAATTTACTGATAACTCAAATTGACTTGGAAAGAATTTAAATTTATTCATCCATTTGTAAATTATCTGTTTAAACAAAAAATAACTTCACAACAAATTCATTAAAATCATGGAATTGCTCTAACGGATTATATTCAATTAAAAGAAATGATTCTCTGAAATAATTTAACTATGTTAAGATCGATAATAATGTGTTAGTGCTGGGATGAAGTTGCATGCAATAAAAGTTGCATGCAGTTGCGGCTGCCAATGTATGACTGAACAATGAACATACCCTAAGCGAAGCAACGGAGTTGCGTGAACGGGACTGATGACCCAAAGAGGTAGTTAAAATCCTTGGAAGGGTCATCAAAATCCTTGGCCACCCAGATACTGTTGTCCACTAAAGCTGTTGGCAAAGTCCAAAATCTAATTTTCATTTTTACTGAATGAGTTTTTTTTACTCAAATTCTTCGAATAAAAACCATAATAAAAAAAGGAATTAAAACCCACAGCTTTTATTTCCATTTTAAAAAGGGAAAAACGCCCGTGGGTGTTATTTCCTTTAATTTTGGGAAATAAGACCCGCGTGATTTATTTCCGTGGGGCTCATTGCCGTGCACCTTTTTGATATAACTTGTCAGAAATGTTTAATTTTTGAGTAGGATGAAAAGTGTAGAATTATTATACTAGATCCTGTGACAAAAATTCTACAAATATTGATGAAAGATAATCACAAAAAATTTACAAATGGATTGATTCTTGCTTGTCAAAGCTTTTGAAACATGGTGTCTGAATGTTTTTTTTTTTTTAACTAAATAAAGAGCTTCTTAATTATTTCTTACGTTTCATTACTGATCTAATGGTATCCAATCTACTCCTTTTTTATAAAAATTACATATAACACAGTTCCTACTTTGTCAAAATAACTGATTTTTTTTCCAAACACTATTATTCAGTTTTATTTTTTTTTATTTCTTATGTTTTTTTTTTTCAAAACCAGGCAGGTACTATATGTATGTGTATATGAAGTTAAAAAATTCCAACTGATTGAAAAGTTTGACTTTCTACTTACCTAGGCTAAGTTGCAATTAATTTTAGTCTCTCACCGTAAAATTAATTTCTCCTATAGGTATAGGTTAGGTAGGTAGGTACCTTGAAAATTTTAAATCAATTTAAACTTTTACACTATAGAGCTATAGATAATGAAGAGATTTATGCATTTTTTTTGTTGCTGTAATAGCTTTTAATTATAAAATATATAATATATATATAAAATATTATAGTTGAACCAAGAGATAATTTTACAGTCAAAGAAAAACAACCAAAGTTACTTTTTGTGTTTTTTTTTTGTAATCACATGATAGTTAGTTACCAAAACAAAAAGTTTACTTTTCTTTGACACAAAAAAAAAAAATATATTAAAATAATAAAAAAAATTGAAATAAAGTTACGATTACGAGTAAAGGTTAATCATGAGAAAATAAAAACAAGGAAGAAATGTTTAAAATATATTTTTGAGTAAATTCGAGTTCGATAGTGAATTTATTATTTTATTTCTATTTTTATTTTACATTAAAGGATAACACAGCCCGTGATGGTAATGCTGCTGGTTCTACAGTAAACTATAATTTAAAATTTTCAACGTTATAGTTTGTCCCAAAAACCTTATAAATTAGCTGAGCAAAAGCCAGATTTATTACTAATCATTAAAAAGTGAAAACTTTGAAAAATACCGTTAGATTTTTATCATTAAAGTGATCACTTTATTAAACTCAAGTTTAAGTTTTTTGATTTTCTATGCCATTTTATACTGTATCAGAAAATTTCATTAAAATCGGTTCAGATTTTATTAAATTAAGACTACCCCCTCCATTCAAATGAAACCACTGTGCACTATCACGGAATACAATAAATTAAATCTAGATAATTATGATTTTTGAAAATTGGAATTAGAACTAAATTTCCTAAAATGAATCTGTCCCAAAAGTGGTGATTCACATTCAGTTCACGTTTTCACTTCTTGACGATTTTAATGATTAATATAGACAGACTAATAAATGATAATTTAAACTTGCACAGTTGTAACTATTAGATTTTATTAAAACGTCTCTAACAGAACTCTAAGAGGTGAGTTAAATCGGGCGAACGAAGTTACCAGTTAAAATCAGAAAAATCGAGATCCGATCATTAAAAATACTGAATACGTACATAGCTTTAACTGCCTTAAAATTCTATGCAAAGACTGCTTAGACATCACCAACTCCTGAGAATGTTCGTCGTCACCTGGTGGAAGTTTCAGGGTTTTCCTCAATAATTGCTTCCACCTGAGAAATTTTCACATCATTTCGAACTGCACGAGTTCTTTCAGCACGTTGAAGATCACAGACAGCCCTTTGTTGCTGAAAACGCTGGATCAATCGGTAAATATCTAGAGAACTGGGGGAATTTCGAACATAAAAGAAATTTCAGTATGATCTTTGTATGTGTAAATAATTAGGTGTGTTCCTTTTCTTTGAAACTCTGTGATTTTCTGCCCAAAACTACACAAAAGTCTGTCAAAGTTCATATAAAAAAAATAAAATGTGTAATTTTGGACAGAAAAAGACAGAGTTTTAAAATAAAGGAATACACAACATAATAAATGTCAGCTTTCAAAATCTTCAAAGTCTTTCCATCATGAATTTCCCAATTTTTTGAAAATTAATTCTAAAAAAAAAAAATTATTTAATAATTAAATCATAACGTTACTTATGCGCGCCACCCTGTAGAGATACAGCTGCTAATGCTTAAATATTGAAACAGATTCGAGAAATTCAACAGAAAACAGTATTTAAAAAAAAAATCAATCACTACAACAATATAAATCAGTTCATCAAAATCTCGAAATTGAAATCCAATGATCCGTATAAAACACTTTTAAGTACGAATAGATACAAATATTTCAATATTACACAAGCCATTATTATTCAATTAAATATTCCAACGGAATAAGAAGACATTTTCTCCATCCCATTGCGCTATTACTTGTCATTTTCATTTTCTTCAAATGAAATATTAATCAAATCGTTGCCTTCAAAGTATCTGTCCTTCGTCGACGTTCTGTTGCACTTTCAAATCCCCTAACTCAATTATCCTTTTAATGTGTTATTTTTTTTTTTTTTTGTTGTACTGTTCCATGCGCGCCAGATTTCCAATTTGACATTAAATGAATTATGACAGGATTAAGACAGAAATAATGCCAATATAAATATTTAATACTTTCATCTATTTTTTTTTTATTCACTGAAATGCGTTTGCAAGCAAGGCAAACTGCATTGCATTGCACTACAATATTCTGATAGTGTAGTATAGTAGTATTGTCAATTTAGAATATGCATGAGGATTGTGGATGCAGGATACAGGGGGAGGGAGGGAAGCTATTAAAGGTCCTTTTTCCTTCCCTCACATATTGAAATTAATTAGTTTTGCCCATAATTCCCTACCGTGCATAGGTATGCAGTTTCCAAATTTGCTTATCAAGCCCCTGTTGTCAACAAATATATACCCGCCTTAACATTCAATAAGCATTTAGCTTTGGGCCAGAAAATTTCCCAACCATAACCATCAGCAAAGCCAGAGAGATGGCCACCATTAAAGGATACATGTTGCAGATTCACACTTCTAGGCTATTTCAATATGCGTTTTAGGCTTTAAGTTTCCTAAACGTTTTCACAAAACCTCATTCCTGAATAAAATTACTACCTAAATATCTGTCCCCTTATTCCACCTCTCTCTCTCTAGTCTCTCTGACAACCCTCTCTGATTGCACATTACGGGAATTACTGTCACCCAATAGCAATAACAATTTCCAAGTTAGAAAATCAGGATTTCACACATATTCTGTGTGACTATAGGACGATTGTAGTGGGAAGGACCGTGCGTAGCCTTTATAAACATGTTGCACTGTCATCAATTTTAAATCGAACAATGGAATCGAATTAGTTTTGCAAATCCACCTCCGCTTCTCTATATGACTTCTGGAATATCTATATCTGTCTAAATGCACTGTCTGTTAGCCTTGTTACAAGGGAGGCCAATGATGAGGATGGTATATGGTTTGGTTAGTATGTAGGTATAGCAAGGCTTAAAGCATTTTCATTGTTTGGCGTGGTGTATAGCAATAGAAGAGGGACCGGCAGGGGCAGAAAGAGAAGGCAGTGTTAGTAATGGACGACTAATGTTTTGCATAATTGAGGCTCCATGCACACAAGTGCCTCGTTTCTGCCTGCCTCTATCTATATAGGGAGCTTGGCTGCCTACGAAGCAGATCCATCTTGTCATTTGTCAATACAATCTGCTGTATTATTCATCAGCACGTCAAGAAGTCCGATGAGCCGGGTAACATTGATGGGGGTAGCTGTTGGTATTGTTGTTGCTTTGTTGCTACCTTTTTTCTATGCTGATTGTTGTACATTGGCTCATTGAGTATCATAAGGCCTAAAAGGCTCATTTATTAATTACTTTAAGGGGGGGATGACGAGAGGATTTTTGGTTTAATTTACACAACGAACAGTGTAGGTACTTGTTTTTTTTGTTTTTCAAAGTTATTTTAGAATTAAACAGAGACATTGAGGGAGGGGGGGAAAGAGAAGAATAGACTGATTAAGGTTTTCAAAGATAATCTTAAAAATAAAATAAACAAAAATAAAAGCACAAAACAAAGCAAAAGCTATCTATAGACGGGCTTTAGGATTTTTGTGGTCGTTTGTTTTTTTTTTTTGAAAATTTTAATTGAATAATTAATGTGAGTAAGGACAATTCTAAGAATTAAATTTAGTTGCATTTGAAATTTGTATTTAATTGACATTGATTGACTATGGTAAATTGTCTGTTGAATTTATTTATAATAAAATTCTAGGAACTATTAAATAATTTATAATAATTGTCTTTTTCTGGAAAGTTTAATTTATATTCTTTAATTTGAACAAAAAAGAATTAATTTTAAAATACTTAATTGAGCATCAGAATATTATGAAAAATAAAGTTGCCAACTTATCCCATTTGGAAAAGTTACTCCTCAACAGGTAGTAGTTAACATAAGTCCTTACAAATGTTTAAAATAAATAGACATATACAGTTTTAAGGATTCCATTTAGTTGTAGAATGCAGTCAATAAAAACGCAGTAAATTGATTAAAACCTGCTGAAACTTTGTCTTAGAGCTTTAAATTAAAATTTACAGTTTAAGTCGTTGGACAAAATTATTATTCTGACTTTGCAGTAAAATCAATAAAATCAGTAAAATGAAAACAGTCAATTTGATGGAAGTTTTCTATTCACTTAAAAGCCGATTCTAAATTTCATTCAATTTTTACAGTCAGTCGGTCATTTGACCGAGCCAATTAAATTAATAAAATCAATAAAAAGAAATGAGACTATTTTTACTGTATGCATCTTGATTTCAAATTAATCATGATATTTAAAGTATTCTAAAAAGTAGTTTAAATAGACTTTAAAGCAATTTATGGAATTAGAGTAAAAATGACTGCAGTCAAATTAAAGTCATAAAATGCTTTGACTTTAAATATGACTGCCTTTTAAGACATGCGCCTGTCAAATATACTGTTGTTAATTAATTGCTAATCAATTGACTAATTTAGTTAATTTTGAAGTTAGAATATTTTAAATTACTGTTGACTGTAATTTTAAAGTTTAAGTTTAGCTAATCAAGCCCTTTGTCGTCAATTAACTGCAGTCACCAACTATGACTGCAGTTTTTACATCTCTGTCTGTTTTTTATTGCAGATATTGCTTTTGTCAAATTTGTACTAGTGCTGCTTGCACAAATGTCTGTCTGTGTGTACATATGTCTGCATATCTTCAGGTACATCTGTTTGCCTGTAACTTTACGACTGCGACTACGACTACGAGCTTAACTGATTCCCGATAATTTTCTTCTGAGAATATAGTAAGTAGGTGCAGGTTTTTTCCAATTTAAGTCGTTACTCAGCATTTTGTCAACTGTGTTTTCTGGATCGATAAAACCAACAAATTTTTGCAGATCTCCACGCTCAGTTAAGTTTCCCATCTTTTGCAGGGAAAGAATGTATGATGTGCGTCGTCTATTGCAGAGTCGCCGTGCTGTACTGACATTGCCGATCTTGTGGAGGAAGGCCTGACCGGTGAGGAACTGGGTGACGTAGTAGTTAACCCCACCTTATTTCCGGTCATTCCACTTAGCCAATTTCCTGATTAGTCCCACTGTCCATCTTCCTCTGCTCTAACTACTTTCGATTGGTAAGTTGGTCTGCCTGATCGGTTGCGGCTTCACTACCGATCTCCGCTGTTTTTTCGTAGACGTGTGTAGTAGTTTATCTCACCGAGTTTTCGGTCGTTTCACTTAGCCACGTTCCTTATACATAAGTCGCGTTGTCCATCTTCCTCTGCTTTCTGAGTTCCAGGAGCTCTTGCCAATTCCTATTGGTGAGTTGCTCTCCCTGATCGGTTGCAGCTTCAATACTGATCTCCGCTTTTTTTTCGTAGACGTTCTTTCGTTGTGCCGCTAGTAGGACGATGGGAGTCACCTGCAACTACAAGGGCGATTGGTTCCGACTTCGTTGGATAAGATCTGCCAATCGTAATCCTCGCCTTCTTTGCAATGCCACCATCTACTTCCGATACTTCTCCTGCAAGAGTCCGCTCGCTCAGATCTCACGTCCATAAATTGGAATGGCATTTGTGGTCGACATCAGGAGTCTTTTCTTACTGGCTGATGGGCAACAACATTGGCCATCAGTCTAGTAAGCGGTGTTGTCACTTTGGACGCCCGTTCTGCTGAACTTTTAATCGGATGGTAAATGTTAGTTTCGTGTTTAGGGTCAGACCTAAATAGTTATCAACTTCCTTACTTTTAATGACTTCAGGGCCTTTATGGAAGTCGATAAGGGTTGGGATCCTTTTCTTTTTTTGGTAGAAGGATTATACATCCGTTTTTTTCTGTGGCCAGGCTAAGACTGTGTTCCTTACATCCAATGGTTAAATCGACACATGACCTGGTTCAGCTTCCACTGTGCACTTTCGGTGTCTTTTCCCGTTATCGCGACAATGTATCAGCATACCCTACCAGGAAGGTGTTTTCCAGCACGTCCATGCGGAGGTGTTCCAAAGTTCCGGCCCCAACGTTGAACCCTGTGCTGCTCCGGAGGTGATTTTGTCTTCTTCGTTGGTTTCATATATCAGCTCCCGGTCCTTGAGGAAGTCCCTCACTATTTTCAGAAGACATGCTGGGATGGCGAAAGTGCCAAAAATAACGATCCATGCGTTATGAAAGATGTTTATTACATCAGAAAAGGCTCTTCTAACAATTTTGATAAAACAAATTTTACTGTTGGTATATATTCTGCATTTTGGTAAAAAATAAAACAACCTTAGATAGAACTTTAACCTAAATTTGGCATACAGTAATATAACCTGACAGAAAACTGATTTTATTGAACTTTTATTATTATTTATGGAAATAAGTCATGACAACGGATTTCTTTTTAAAAATAACTAATTGGAGGATTTTATTAGAATCCTGCGGTATCAATCAAAATAATTCCTGAAATTTTTTTTTACATTTTGTTTATTTTCCTAAATGTAAATTTCTTGGATTCCAAATTGTATTGAAACAAATTGTAAACTATTGCCCTCCCTTTTTTTTTAATAACATTTTCTATTTCAAATATTTTGTTACCACAATTCATTACATAGTTATCAAATACAGGGATTAGTTTATATTCTGCATTCCAAATCAAGATTAACCCTCATCAATCCTCCTATGTATGGATGTACCTTCCTTAAACCGATATATCGAGTTGACTTTTGAATCCGGGACCAAAGGTATGTTACATATTTATTGAAAACCATATCCTAGCTGTGCATTTTTGCAAATTTTTCAAACCCCCACATCCCTCATCTAGATACATCTACCACAAAACCAAACGTTAATCTAAAAAAAAAAAAAAAGTTTCCCTGCGGTTAAGCCATTATAAGTCGTCAATTCGTAACGAAGGCGGTCACCGCACAGATTTTCTATTCTTTTTTTTTTTTTTTTTGTATATTTTTGTTTTTTATTTTTCACCATAATCTGACAGACAGGAAGCTGTCCAACAAAAAACAAATCAATTTATCTCAAAACAAATCACGGAAACTCACCGCAGAGTTTCGCCTCCCTTCACCCACCCCCCGGCACTGAATTCCTCCTGTCTTATAATATAGCAGTACCAACCTACCTATATGAGGTGCCCTTACAAAAATATACGTAGAGGAAAAGTTAATTTTTTCCACATCCTCTCACTAGAAACAATAAACCCGTACCCCGTACATATTACAAACATATATATCTCTATATACAGTTTCAATATTATTTTGCACAGTAGTCGGGCTCGGGGAGGATAAAAATACATTTTTTTTTTTTTTTCGGGAAGGAGTGGGAGAGAAAAAAGTCAATCCAGCTTTTCGATATGGTGACTTCCTTGATCCTTGTCCCGGGGATCATCAGACATTTCTAGGATGCTGCTGATGTTAGTGCTGCTGCTACTGCTCGTTTATGGGTTTTTGATTGGACATAAATGTGGGTTTTTGTCTTTTTACGATTAATACTGTATGTCGATGTGATGGGGTTTGAAAGTCAAGGGTGAATAAGTCAAAGCAGTTTGCTATTGTTAGGGGGGAAGGGAGAGAAGTCTGGTTGTAAGTATTTCCGTCATATGTATGCGCTCTATTTGTTTAATTTTTTTTTGTTGAGTTGATATAATTGCTTCGACGTGGAGATAATGTTTAAAGATGAGTTTAACCAATAATGTACTTGTATATTTGCATTTTCCTTACAACTTTGAATGTTTTTTTTTTTAAACATGATTTACATACTTGTCAAAAACTGGCAATTTTTATAAATTTATTTGTATAGTGTGAACTTTGACAGTTCATGGACTTTCATTGGTAGGAACAGTAAAAAATGGCCATTTTTTATTTTTGTCTTGCTTTTTGACCTAAAATAAGATATTTGATAGAACAAACAGTGGGCTTTTGACCCACTTGAGTGGGTTACAATCCACAAATCAATTGTGGACTTAAAAACCTACCCTGCGCCTAAGTTATCGCTTGATAAAATAAATAAAAATAAGTCCATGAGTCAGAAGTCCACTTATAGGTGGGTTAAAAGTCCAGAAATCTATTGTGGACTTTTAAACCACTTTGGTGTGTCAGAAATCCATAGGAAATTTGTGTGGACTTCTGGCCCATCGGTTGTGGATTTATGGCTCACTTTAGCTTAGGATGCGTTGCAAAGGAATTAAATTCCCTTTATGCAACTCAGTTGCTCTGCATAAGCATAGGGTATGTTCAGTTCAGTCGTCAGACAGGCGCCAATGTCAAAAGTTTACTTACGATGGGTGGTTTTTAAAAAAACTTTCTAAAATTTGGGAATATTGACCTACTTTTTTGTGGACTTCTGGCTCATAACGGTGGGTTATAAGTCCAAGTCTCAAGTGGGTCAAAAGTCTATTGTGGACTTAAAACCCTGCTCCCAGTTTAAATATACACTTCGATTAATAACCATTGCCTACCTGCAGGTACAAACAATCTAATACTATTTTTTGTTTCATTTCGTGTTCGTTCGCGTTTCAGTGAAGTGTTTTGTTTGGTTTTTATCGCGATCGTTCCACGGCGAAATATTTATTTGGCTTTAAAGTGTAATTTTTAAAATATTAAATTATCATTATTAATTTCGGAAATTGTTTTAATTGTGTTCGACGAATAAAATTTATTTCTGTTCGTTCTTGAATCGCGTCGATAACTGTCGGGTCGGTCTTGTTCGATCTCGTTAATAAAAAAAAGAAAGAAATGCTTTTAAAAGTGGCCTAGTGCGTTCAGGGTTTATCGATTGGCTTTTTATTCCTTTTTTCGGAAATGTGGTAGGATTTTAGGAACATAATGTTTTTATTCAAGTGTTTTTTGTGATGTGCTTTTCGAAAAGGGAAATTTATTTTTCTTTTTGTTTCCTTCAGATTGCGAAGTTTTTAATGAATGTTACATATTTTTTTTTCAAATGAAAAGGAGGCAGCTCTCTGGCTCTCTGTACCTACTTATACTCTTTATCCCCTTTGATTTAAAGTGAAGTTCGCCCAGAGAATGACAGATCAAAAAAAAAAACATAGTGGAGTAATAATAAAACCAAAAAAAAATAAAAGACGAAAACCCTGGAAATTAACCGACGTCAGCAATCTTGTTTATTTCCCCCGCTGCGCCGCCGCCGGTCACCACCAAAAACTTCAATCGTATTCGTGCTTAAAAATCTCAAACTGAAATTGCATCGTCCAATATACACAAACAATTAATTCCCATTGTCTACGTGTAGGAGAAGGACAGATAATCTAAAACTTTTTTTTTATTTTCTTCTAGTTCGTGTTCATTCATGTTTCAGTTACGTAGGTTTCCAGTTTGGTTTGTTTCGCGATCGCTCCGCGGCAAAGTATTAATTCAATTAATTATTATTTCAGTTCGTGTTCGTTCGTGTTCAGTATGTTTCGCGATTGCAATTATTCTTCTCTAAAGTGAAAGTGTTCGATAAATAAAATTTATTTTAGTTCGTTCTTGAGTCGCATATGTTACTGTCGATCGTGTGCAAAGATGATCGTGTGCAAAGATAAATATGTTGGCGAATATAGAAATTGTGGTTTTGATTAATTATTGTTAAAAAGAAAAGAAAAAAGCTTTTTAAGTGGCCTGGTGCGTTCAGAACATGTGTAAATTAATTTTTAAGTGAAGTGATAAAAAAAATTAAATGCATAAATATAAAATAATTGTTTAACAAGTGATCCCCTTTAGTTTCCTTCAAAATTAATTCAATTTGATTTATGGAAGGGAAATTATTTTGTAAATTTAGTTTGATTTTCTTCCCTTTGTTATGGCTTCGCTTTTTCGGTGGTAAATGTGGTTTTAGAAAAGAATTATTTTTTAATAAAGAAGCATTTTTTTGTGCTGCAAAAAATAAAATCAATTAATATTTAAATATATTACTGCGACCAATTAAAACACTTTAATTATTATTATTTCATGTATAAAAAAAAAACATAAAATCACTGTTCGAAAGGGAAATAAATGCAGGTTATTTGCAGGTTGACCGAAGTTTTTTTTTTAAATTAATTTTCGCAAATGGTAAGTGAGTTTTTCATATTTTTATATACAAAATCAAAATAAAAGAATAGAGAAAATACATTTTATATTAAACCCATGATTTGGTTTTGGGAAACGTCATACATATCTCTCATTTACTCTAAATCACACCTCAAGATTTGATGTTTATACATTTTTGAGGAAATAATCTATTAAAAAATGAGCAATAACAATTAGCAACTGCAACTGAATAACGGGAAAAAATAACCCAACAATAAGGGAATTTTAAAAAATCGTCATACCTATTTATATTTAGCGAATTTTTGGCAAAAACCTGAAACACAGTATTATAATTATTGTAATCGTCTTAGATATAATTTTTCATCAAAATCTTTAGAACAGTTTTCGAGACAAATTAAATAAAAATAAATCCCTTAGAGTTACCTGTTTTATATGAATTAAAAAAAATACGAATTTTTATGTCTGGGAGAGTATAAAAGAATTTTGATGAAATTCGTGAAGAGTTTCGTTGAAATTCGTTCAGAATTTCATTGAAACCAGTTAAGAGTTCGACAAACGAATAGGGTTACAAGCGGATTGGTAAAAATCTTGAACAGAAAAAGTCAATATCATTTCTGCAACAAGCCGATAAGGCTCGCTTAATTAGTTCACCTATTATCTTGATCGAAATTGTAGTTGTATGAGTATTTTATAAATTCCATGGAAACTAGTTGACAAGTGTCA
Source organism: Epistrophe eligans (assembly GCA_951394125.1). Lineage (NCBI taxonomy): Eukaryota > Metazoa > Arthropoda > Insecta > Diptera > Syrphidae > Epistrophe > Epistrophe eligans. The sequence continues at coordinate 104,881,415 of OX596028.1, read as the reverse complement.
GCCAGTTTTGCAAAACAAAATCGATGTTCCCTGAAAAAAAAAGTTAAATCGTCATCAAAACAACAAATCTGTTTGAGAAATTATTTTTCAAACTATAAGGCGTTAATTTTTGAACGTTTTATAAAAGTTTTATTTATTTTTTTTTATGACGACCAGTAATTTGTTGTTTGAAACTATATATGGACATCTTCCGACGACTTTTCATTTATATTTGATTCAGGAAGCCTCGCCATACTTCCCCCCACACACAAATGAGAATATGTATTATATAGGTACAGTATTGTGGCGGCTCTCGATTTGAAGTTTCTCCAAAAAGGCTATTTGGAAAAGCAGCAATGTGCTTGGGAAGGAAGTTAAATCTAAAATTCCTTGAACCCAAGGAATGAATATTTAATGCATTCCAATGGCACATTGTACATACAATGGACTTCTTGCACTCTTAGAACATTCTTTACCTTTAAAGCTTCCTTCGGTTCGGTTCGAAGTCAGAGTTTATACAACTATAATACAATATGCCGCCACCACTTTTACCACCCTCTATACCACTTTGCTGATGGCAAAAGTTTCGTCAGTTAAATTACGAAAAGTAATTTGGGGTATGAGGCGTACGTTAAGGGGGTCGACAAACTGGTCGTTTTGTGCTATAATAAACTTTACGATCCAGTGGACAATGATATCCATCCTTATCCTCGGAAGTCATTCACATATCCTTTTCGAAATGTGCCCAGGATATATATGAACACAACACACCAAACCAAAAAAAGAGGAAGTCCTGTGACTCCTGGGCCAAGAACTGGCTTGAGTTGCTGACTGCTGCTGGCTGCTGGCAGTAGTCATTCTTAGCTTTTGGTATGCTTGATGGACGAAGAGCTGCTACAAATACCACTATAACCAAACCCGACCACCACACACTAAATGTAAATACATGTGTGAGGTTATTGATATCCCTGGACTAGAGATGAGGTTAACCGGAGAAATATTTACAGCCAGGGAATTGGTCTGGGTTTGCGTGTCTTTTTGGCCAAAAAAGTTCAAATTGCATCGTTATCTTTAAATATTAATAACAAATGGGGACGGGATGATATGTTCTGTTTTTTTTCCTTCTTCTACTTCTTCTTATAACTTGTGGAAACGTCTATTTTTGAAATTACTTTGGGGCGGCTTGCTATATAAATGCTACATATATTGAGTTTATGTTACCTACACGGGGAATGTAATTTATTGAAGGTGTGCAAGATAAGAAATTGGATGAATGTCTCAGACATTCGTATTGTTGAGATCTTTGTTTATGAGAAGCTTTTAGAGTATGTTGGAATATTTGTGTGTTCGTGAGCCAAACCCAAAAATATATCTTTGCCGAAACGAAATTAAGAAAAATTAGGTACCTGAGGAAATACATAAAAAATCCACCTACAAATTGTAACATAAATATGTACCTACATTCCGTAGTTTTTTTTCTGAAAAACAGTTGAAAAGTAAGCATACAGTTTAAATGTTTTAAAAAAAATTACTTTCTCAATTTCAAACCACTTTACTATTAGATAGCCCCTCGACATAGTCAACTTCTATTCCAAATTTAATTAAATTCTGGGCATTAGAGTCGAGTCAAATTAATTAAGTAGGAAAATAGGTAAATTGAAGGATTTTGAAATTCCAAAATTGAGCCGAAATTATTCTTTTTTTCTGCCAAGAGTTACTAATTAAGCAGCATATTCAAAATATCACTTATTCCAGTTAAGTGCGTCAAAACTTCAAATTTAATTTTCCAATGATGGTTTTGAATGATAGTTAAAACTAGCGGCGACGACGTCTAATGTCATAATGTGCAATAATTTTTCAACTGGTGTCAAATCCTTACAATTTACAATTTTACGAAACGGTATGAAGAAAACTATTCTTTTGGACTGCTCCACCATCGTAATGTCACGTTTTATTAAAAGCCCGATTTTTTTAGATTTTTAGAACGTATAAAAAATGTATCTGTTTCTATGTATCTGTTTCTATTCTGTATTCCAAAAATATGCATTTTAAAATTCTATACACAATAATGGTAAAACTATTTTTAATTATAAAACAATTTTTCTTTTATCGCTTACAGAATTATTTAGATTATTATAAGAATTTTGAAATATAGAATGTTAAATTTTCAAAAAGAATTTTGAAGCAATTTTTTTTTTTTGATATTCTGAACTTTGAAATAAAGAATAATTCTGCAAAATAAAAATATTGCATTTTTAATTAAGCCCGTTAATCGAAAATTCTGTAATTCACTGAATTTTGAGGACTTACAGAATTTTTGATGTTTGATTAACGGAATTTAAAATGTAAAATTTTGGATTACAAAATTATGGATTTCCCAAATTTTAAACACAGAATAGTTTTCAGAAATTTTGTATACAGAATTTTAAAGATAAAAATTTTTGATATTCATAACTTTGAAATGAAGAATTTTGGATTTACTTAATTTTGAAGTACAGAATTTCAGAATTATGGATTTACAGAATTTTGAAATTCAAAATTTAAGATTTTGAATCACGGATTTTTAGAATACACTATTTTTGATTATGGGATTGTCAATTTACAGAATTTTGAAAAACCAGTACTCAGAGTTTGGATTTACAAAATTTTGTTTTGTAGAATTTTAAATTTCTGAATTTGAAATAGAAAATTTAAAAAAAGCAGGATTACAATTGTAATTTGTCAATTCAGAATTTTAGATTTCTGAATTTTGAATAGAAAATTTTGAAAAGCAGAATTTTTGAAATACAGAATTTTGAATTCATTAAATTTTGAATTACAGAATATTAAAATTATGGATTTTCAGAATTCTGAAATGCAAATTTTAATATTTTTAAATACGGCATTTTAGAAAAAATCTTAATTAGATTTCAGAAAATTTTGAAAAGCAGAATTTTTATTATTCCAGACTTTGAAATACTGAATTAATAGGTAGGTACAGAATTTTTGATTACAGAATTGTTGATTTAAAACATACAATTTTAGATTTTGGGTTTACAAAAATAGAATACAAGATTTTCGATTGCAAAAATTTAAAACACAGTCTTTTATTTTGGATTTACAGAATTTTAAATTTTGAATACAATTTTTTTTTTAGAATTTTAAATCGCAGTATTTTTTATTTTGGATTTTCAGAACTTTGAAATGCAGAATTTTAGATTTCCTGAATTTTGAGATACAGAATTATGGATTTACAAAAAATTTTAATTGCAGAATTTTAGATTTTGCATTTACAAAATTTTCGAATAAAACATTTAAAATTTTCAGAATTTTTAAATGAAGAATTTCACATTTTTTGAATGAGAGCTTATCAGAATTCTAGTTTTTATAGTTCCGTTTTTTTTTCAAAAATAATTGTTTTAAATCTCATCTACAAAAATACTAGTAATTTAAATCCTATCTTTTAAGATCCCGCTTATCCAAAATCATGATAACTGGAGCCTAAACTAGGCGCTGTATTTTTGAAAGTCTAAGTGACTCAATTTTTAATAAATCCATGTATAGCGTCAGTATCCAGTATTACATTGATATTTCTGATAACTAAATTGTTTCTAGAAAATACCGTTCGTATTCGGTCGGTGTGACAATGTATCCATGGGTCCACTATAATTAGAGCTAGAGCTTGAACAAAACAGCTGCCATACAACGATTTCGTTTTTTTTTTCTTTAAAAATTTTCTCGAAAACAGCTCAAACGATTTTCATAAAACTTAGTTCCCGTAATGATCCAAGTGATTAAAAGAAAAGTGAATTTCAGGTTTTTGCCAAAAAAATCCGCATTAAGGAAATAAAATATTGACACTTTTTTTTTCTTTAGAAAATTGCCCTATTTTTGGAGTTATGCAACTCTAAATTTTTATTAGCCTGACTTTTTTTGGTTATAATTTTGCAATTTGGTGCCCTCTTAATAGTTCAAATAATATTGCATTAAAAATGTTTGAAAATATTTTTTTTTTAAACAAAAATAAAAAAAATGAATTTTTCTGACTTTTCTAACAGCTTTTCGTTAAATATTTTTAAACCAAAATAGATCCAGTCTTGCATGTGTAGTTTTTAATTAATACAACAACAACAAGCAGTCAAACACAATATTATTTGATCTAAAACATTTTTTCTTTCACGCCATATTCGCTGCAGTTGACATTATAAACTATAAGCCTATCAAAAACATTCAATGTTTATATCTTCAAGAGTCCAGCAGAAGTATATTTCATATTTTTTCTTAAAAACAAACTTTCTAGACAAAATATTATTTCTGCCATCATATATTTAAAATTTATATGAATAAGAAGAATCCTCATCAAACTTTATCATAACCTTTCCCAAAATGTTCTATATATGTACTCACTTACTCTCTCTCTCTCTCTCCACTTAATATTTGCATGGCCGCAAGGACTAACTTTATTCTCATATATCGTATATACATACTCGTCGTATATTATGATGTAGGTACGTACTTCTGTATAAATGAATCATCTATCATTTTTATGGATTTTTAAATTTCAATCGCAATGCAACATTAAAGAGGAGCAGGGACTTTTATTTTCAATTTGTTTTTTTTTTTTTTTTTTTTGTCTCAAAGGTTCACATTGAATAACAAACAAAAGGACAGAAAAAAAAAGTTCCTTTTTTTTCACATCAAGACCAAGAGTGAAAGGATATAAAAATGTACACACTCTCACAATGATGGTATTGTTTCCTTCAGAGGAAAGAAAATTTATATTATGTATGTTCGGTTCAGGGCTGGGGGGGTTGTTGGAAAGTCGGACGAAGGACGACGACGAGCGGTAGCGTGGCGAGGCGCGAAGGAGGCGGTGGAACATCACCTAAAGATAGAGGTAGAGTATATTTTTCCCTTTTTTTTTTACTGAGGGCCACAGGACTGCCCGTCCGTCGTCATTGTCATCGTCCTCGTCCTCATAGTCATTCGGTCTCTTGATAGAACAATAGACACACATAAAAGTCATCGTCACAGCCACTTGTTACGCATGTAGGAAAAGTCCTCCCTTTGTCCTTGCATATGCGGCATACACTGTTAAGGGGGAAAGTAGAGACATGATGGGGAGCCAGCCATATAGCAGAAGATCCAAATGAAATATGGAAGCTTAGGAATTATTTCTTTTTAATGGCAGTAGAGATTACAGTTTAGTTGTTGTTGTTGTCGTTGTCGTTTGTATTGTATGTTTTCCGATGCTGGTAATATGGTGGTGCGGATTGTATTATGGAGATCCATAATATCCTGTGTTTGTCTGGGTATAAAGAAAGTGTTGAAGAGCGGTCGGTGGCGCGGCATAGTCGGGCATGGATATGAGAGTATGTGAGTGTGTGTGTTGAGAAAACGACTGCGTATTATTGCAAAAATTCCTCTCTACCCATTTCCGTTCTAATTCAGAGGAAAGGGAAATGACTAAATGCGGAGTTTTAGGCTACATTTCGGAAGGACAATGACTTCTTTGTCATTAATGTTATTGGTGTTTTGTGGCCATTCACACTCACATATTATGATTGTGACTACAACTACATACGTACATATACATATTGTTTGTTTTGCAGATGGGAACAGAGATAATAATGCATAAATGAAAATTTACTTTACATAAATTGAAAAGAATTTGGCTATTATATAGATAATTAATTGAAATTATAATTATTTAAGGTCATGAAAATTTGTGTGAAAAGTTTGAGTTTATGGAATTGAAGTATGTACGAATATAGGAAAGGGCCATTAGGGTTTATTGCCACTGGGAAAAATTGAAAGTCCTTCTTTTTTCATGTGAAATAGGTAGGTACCAAAAAAGGCAAGTTTAAGTTTTGGGTTAGTAAAGAACTTCGAACTCGAGATTTTAATGAAACTTAACATTACATATATTGATAGGGAAGACAAAAAAATGTGGGTCTCTCAATTCTGTTCTTCTGTCTGTCTGTATTTTCGACTGCAGTCGACTATCCGTTTAGGATAGGTTTTATTTTGTATTAACTTGGTACCTAGCGTTTTTTATGAGAATTCTCCCACAAGTTTTAATTGTTTAGGACCAAAAATAATAAATTTTTTTAGCGATTAGTGCAAAATCATGTTTTTCTCAAAAACGTTCCAACAACTTTAAAAAAATCTGTAATATTTTTTATCTTTTTGTCAAAAAAAAAAATTACAAAAAATTGTTACAAAAGGCACCTCTCATAAAACCAGTTTTTGATTTTCCATTTGCTCAAAAACTGTTCAACTGATTTTAATCATATTTTTTATGGAGAATGATTTAAAAAGTGTTAAAAATTTTCATTTTTTTTGATTCTTTAAAAAAGCTTCAACATCTTTTTTTTTTGAAAACTCAATATTTCTAAAACTGCTTTTGGTTTTCGAAAAATTGAGAAACAAAATTGATCCTTTTTTAAAGAATCAAAAAACTAAAATTTTTAACACTTTTTTAAATCATTTTCATTTTTTTTGTATTCTTAAAAACAGCTTAATAATTTTTTTTAAAACTCAATATTTCGAAAACTACTTAGTCGATTTTTATTTAACTTGACATCCAGAATTTTTTAACATTATCTAGCTGACTTTAAATAAAAAATATTCATATCAAAAATACCTAGGCTATCATACAAGACTTTAAAAACCTTTAAGTAAAATTTAGTTTTTATCGAAAATGACTTTTACGATTTTGATTAAAATTTTGCTGTGAGCTAATATATACCTACCTTCTATATAATTGGAACAAATTTTAAATAAATCCATTATTGATTTTTTTTTTTTTGGTTTTCGAATACCTATCTCATTATATGTTTAACTGATTTTGATGAAGAGCGTCTTATAAGTTAAAATAAAATTGCACATCAAAATTTAAGAAAAAAAAAATTAATTTTTAATTTATCAAAAAAAAATTAAAAGTTATTTTTTTGAAAATTCGATATTTTGAAAAAGATGATTTTTTCAAATTTAATGTTTTAACTTCGCATTAATAAATACTAAGAAATGGTGTGCACATTGTTTTCTTTAAAATATTAAAAAAAAATTTACTAGTGACTTAATCAACAAGCAACTTTCAGCTAGATGGGTCCCTAGCCCCTCTCGTTTCAATTTAGCACCTCAAAAACATTATTATTTGAAAACATAATTATTACATAAACATATTTTTATTTCACTTGCTTAAGCTACGTGTACCTGAGTAGTTGGGTTCCTCTAATATATGCCTTCCCTCGAAGGTCGATTCGAAGACTTTATAGCATTATGATTTGGACATAAAATAACCGAGAGACCTCAGTCGTTAGCTTTGTACTTTGTTTGCTATGTCAGTATTGGTGAATGGTCCGTACAGTTGGTTTTTGTATCTTCTTTTCTACACCCTGTTTATGCTGAAAGGACCAAAAGTCACCTTTCAACAAGTCCATATGCCTCTGCACCATATAGCACCATAGCTACGGTTTATGTCGTGAATACAGGGGATATTGGCTAGTAGCAGACCGTAGCATTATGGGTAGTGCATAGGACTGTCACGCCTATAAGGTTTTGGGTTCGATTCCCAGCATAAAAAAACAGAAATACTACTGCTTCGTGCGAGGAATTCTCAGAATCTCTTGTCATGGAAAAGGGCCTCTCACCTTAGTCGGCATCGTATTAGGATTCAGCAGAAAACTTAATGTCCCCTCTATTCCTCTAAATAACTTGCACACAGTAAATGTTGACTGTTGTAAATCCCTATAGGCCCTGGTTCTATACATGTTATCGTGCCAACTTTTTTATTTATTTAAATGGCCAGGGTTTTGCTTCTCAATTGCCGCCTTAGCCCGAGGAAAGAAAACAGCTATTAGCAAGAGTTATTCTTCGTTTGATCTCAGGAACTGGGTATCATTATCTGAATTAATAGCATAGCCTCGATAGACAAAAACCGTAACTATACCTCAAAATAAAAACTGTCTAGTCAATGGTAACTCTTTCCAAGACTTCGGTTTTAGGTGACCTTTCTTGTTGAAAAAATATACACTTGGTTTTCTGTGACCGTTAAAAAAACATTCTTCGCTTCTGTCTCAATACTCACAAAAGCGGTACCGACATCACACTTGGTTTTTCCGACTAGGTCAATACAGTCGTCGTTTGTGCCTCTAAGGTTGATAGTAGGGCTTTGCGACCTTCTTTCAAAAACGATATTAAGAGTTTCAAAGGACAGCTCTTTGCCTTACCTAAATTCTTGTTTGACATCAAAGGTACCTATCGGTGAGGTCTATGCCTACCCTGCATTTTCAATCGTGCATCCTGCAGAAATAGATGAGTTTGACAGGAATGCTAAAACTGGTTAACGGGGCCAGCTATATAGATGCTGCCATAGGGTCATTGGTCATAAGTAGTCTTGAAATCGATAAAAAGGTGGTGGGTCGTCGATTTGAAGTTCCATGGGTCTTTTCCAAGATCTTCCGTTGAGCGAATATTTGATCGATAGTTGAATTTTCTGACCTTGAGCTTCACTGATATTTCAAGGTTCCTTATAAACTTTTTAAGGCTTTTATAAAATATGACAGAAAACAAAACTTGGAGGTGATGTTAAGGAGACTGAATGCATCACGCAGTTCAAAGGGTCTCTGGTGGATGGGGCAAACAAATGCTGAGAGCAAGTATACCAAATATTACATTACAGTTAGATACGACTTAAAAAGGATCAATCGAAAATTCATTCCCATTTAATTCCGAAAAGTTTGATGAACAAAACATGAACTATACGTCACGTTTCTCAATTTATTTCATTCTAGATCAATTTTTCAATATTTTTTTTAAACACAAACAACTTTGACCTACTCACCTTCAAACTATAGCCCAAAAAAACCTACCAGAATTTTCATTAATCCAATGATAACATTGAAGAAGATGTATGTATGTATAAGTGGGTCGAAGAATAACTGGACAACATAAATCTTACCTCGGGTGTGGTTCTCGAATTGAGAATATTTTTTTTTTTTTTTCAATTTTGTTAACTTCATTCGCCCATGCTGTATACATATACCTACCTATCAAGGCGTCTTGACTTAATTGACCGCCAAAGGCATTGCTCTCATTTAGAGAACTCATCACTCCAATGCTGTCTGGGGATTCTAGTCATGAACGAACTTCAAAAAGCCGTCCTTTTACTGTAGGTGGAAAAGAATTTTATATCTTCTCTTGTGTCCTTGTATATATAATATGTATTTAGTATACATATACAGTTATATCATTCCATTTTAAGTAACCTTCATTGTGTAACCAATCTTTCACATCACATTGACATCATGACTTGCATGGATCTGACCAAAATGTAAACCTCTAGCATAGCATCACCGGACTGTTAAAATGAGTTACCCCTTAATTATTCCCTGACACAACCACATCTTAATTTGTCAAACAAACAATTTTCTTTTCGTCTCTCCTTCGTATTCTTTTTTTATATCTTTGCTTTGCAGTCCAGAAAATCCAAACCATTCAGCGAGAGAGGGTAGAGAAACAAAATTCAAACAGTAGTATATGTCCCAATCTCAATTCCAGTCATCACAGGCAGCAGCAGAAGGCAAAGCCAGAAGCAAAGGCGTCTGCATAAATAAATCGAATTAGGGCATTGTATACGCATATTAGCCAAGCCTCACCCCATCTATCATCAGAGTGAGTGAGTGTCGGTATATAAATATATAGGACTCTCCCATCATCTGCCACCCAATCAATTTCAATAAGGACAACATTTCGACTTACTAACACCTCACTAAATAGTCAGGTCCGCTATTGGAATCATCATCATTACCACAGAAAACCACCATCCCAATCCCCAACCTCAACCCCAACCCCCAAAACAACATCAAGAAACGAAAATAAATTATGCAACTGCAAACTGATTACAAATTGAAATTCGAATTGAATGGAATCCCAAGTGAACCCTAAGAGCAGTGCGGTAAGACTTAATCGAATCGGTTAAGCCACCTCGCACATCCCAATCCCACCCTCTTCCAATTCCTGTCTACCATTACCCTCCCCTCCTCAATACCATACAAAAATCGAAGTAGACGAGACGCAGTATACGAATAGGACAACCATATAAAAGCGGCGACGAGCTGCCACTGCTGCCGCTATACCATTGCCATTGCCATTGCTTTTGCCACCCCACACACTTTTCTCAAAAACTTAAGTCCCGTTCCAGCGTTTCTTGTCATGAATAGATAATGATTCAATTACAACGCCCAAAGGGTCGTTATAAATTGAAATTTCCCAGCAAAAGTTGCACATAGAAGAACTACTGTGAATGGCGCCCGGGTTAGGCCTACATATTTCATTTTGGCAATGATGGGAGTGGTTCTGTTTCAGTTGCTAGCTGTTGTGGTCTTTTTGAAAAACACAAGGCGCCCCTCTTACACAGATATAGAGGGTTATATTCAATGTTCTATTTAACGGGACTTGCTTTTTACCTAAATATACAGATACCTGTACGCGGGACTATGGATCCCGTTTTTTTTTTCTACTTTAATTCGTTTGTTTGCTTATCCAAAAGAAAAACACAAGTATAAACCGTTGAGTTTATTTTTTGAGAGCGTTAATTTAGGTCGACATTATTTTGTAAAAGGGAGGTGGCTTTCAATGTTCGGTTGGTCGGTCGGTCGTTTTTTTTTTTGCCATCATCCGATTGATTATGTTTGCCGATTGGAATTGAAATGACGACGCTATCGTAATGCTTGGGGATTTGTAATACGAGCGAATTTAGTTGAGAAAAGAAAGGGAAAATGTACGAGTATCTATAGTCTGTTTAAGAGTCGGTCATTTAAATGTTTAAATTCAATTTGCAATTCTATTTAAAAAATTAAATTCCCTAAGGGAGAAGCTAGCAATATGTTTAACTCATGATTCATGAAGTATCTACTCTAATTTCTTTACAAAGTAGGGTTTAAATAGAGAAAAGAATTGGCATACTCGTTGGTTTTTTTTTTTACATATCTTGAAAAAGAGGAAACATTTTTTTTGAAACATCACTGAGTTAAGTTCATTGCTGGTTCTACTGAATTTCTATTGTGACTTAAATGTATTGTGTACTTTACTGTGTATCATGTACTGTGTACACTTTACAGTGTACTGTACTGTAGACTGTAGACTGTACTGTAGAGTGTAGATTGTACTGTAGAGTGTAGACTGTACTGTAGAGTGTACTGTAAAGTGTACTGTAGACTGTACTGTAGGATATAGACTACAAACTATAGACTGTACTGTGTACAGTATTGTGTACTGTACTGTGCTGTAAAATGTACTTTATACTGTACTGCGTACTTTACCCTATACTGTAATGTGTACTGTATGACCGGTATTGTGTTCTTAGAATATGATTTTTAACTTTAAACCATTTTGTGGAAAATTTACGTTACCCTCTTTTTTTAAAATATGTCTAACAAATTCCAAAATGTTTGTTCGTAAAATAATTAGGATGGTATACCATACCTATATGACTCAGTTCTGTAGTTATCACTCTTGAAATTATTCTTAAAATATATTGCCAACATTTTTTTGTCACTTCCAAGATTAAATAACGAAATCTCTTGAAAAAAACAAGTCTTTCATTTTTTTCCAATTTGATGGCAATATTTTCTACAAAACTTCTTGCCACACTTTGGTTGATAAATAAAAATTAAATTTACGCAATTTCATGTGGCACTGTGCAGTTTCTTGCTGAACAAATGAGTTCACATTCATCCTATTACACGATGCTTATGCAGCTATACGTAACGAACTTATATACATATGTACATACTTGTATAGCTGAGAGAAAATTGCGAGAATTATTTCTTGCTTATATTCACATACATATATACTTGTAAGCTAAGGGTTCTATCTATGTTTAGGTATAATAGCGAAAGAGAATGTTCTGGCCATGTGAGAAGCTTAAACGATGTAAATGCAATTTGCTTGTTTTATTCTTAGTGAAATATTATCTACATTATTATGTTGCAAAGTTATTTAAGGCAAGACAAGATAAAAAGGGATAAACACAGTTAAGGTTGAGTATGAATGAAGATATACAAGAAATTTTAAGAAAATAGGTTAAATAAATTTATCGTGTTACCATGAAATTAAATCTCTTGAAAAAAATAAAATAAGGATGTTTTGGAAAAATATCTTAAAATAGGTTTTTTTTTTTTAATTTTTTTTTATTCATAAAATGATGTAATTGGTCACTCTTAGTAGAAAATAAAGACTGCATGTCAAAAGAGGAAGTTATAATTATTGCGATTTTAGTTGGAATAAATAGCGAAACTACGTTTCAGATTTCTGCCAAAAAATACGCATGACGGAAATAGGCTTAAATTGCCTTATTTTTTGGTTAGTCATGTTATTTCCAAAGATTAGCATTCTAAATTCCTTCAACTGTCAAATTCATCAAAAAGCAACTTAAACGCACGGGTTGGTTTTATCATTACTGACCGACTGACTTGCCACATAACTAAGCCACTAAATTACAGTCTGAGATAGGTGACGCCACTAAATTACAGTGTGAGTCAGGAGACACCGCGTCTGAGTCTGAGATACCAGTCGCTACTAAAATACAGTCTGAGATAGCTGATACCACTAAATAACAGTCTGAGATAGCAGACGCCAGTAAATCTGAGTACAATCTGAGGTAGGTGACACCACCAAATTACAGTCTAAGATAACAAACGCCAATAAATTACAGTCTGAGAAGTCGCCATTTAACAACAGTCTGAGTGAGCAGTCGCCACTAATTTTCAGCCTGAGTTAGCTGATGCCACTAAATTACAGTCTCAGATAAGTAACGCCACTAAAATACAGTCTAAGATAACAGACCCAATAAATTACAGTCTAAGATAGGTGACGCCACTAAATTACAGTCTGAGTGAGCAGTCGCCACTAATTTTCAGCCTGAGTTAGCAGACGCCACTAAATTACAGACTGAGATAGCAGATGCTACTAAATTACAGTCTGAGATAGCAGACGCCACTAAATTACAGTCTGAGTTAGCTGAGGCCACTAAATTACAGTCTCAGATAAGTAACGCCACTAAAATACAGTCTAGGATAACAGACCCAATAAATTACAGTCTAAGATAGGTGACGCCACTAAATTACAGTTTGAGGTAGCAGACACCACTAAATAACTAAATAAGAGTCTGAGATACCAGTCTTTAATAATTTACAGTCTGAGATAGCAGATGCTACTAAATTACAGTCTGAGATAGCAAACGCCAATTACAGTTTGAGATAGCAGATGATACTAAATTACAGTCTGAGATAGCAAACGCCACTAAATTACAGTCTGAGTTATTTGATGCCACTAAATTACAGTCTGAGATAAGTAGCGCAACTAAAATACAGTCTAAGATAACAGACGCCACTATATTACAGTCTGAGATAACTGATTACCACTAAATTACAGTCTGAATCTCAAATTATATTGAATCTTTTCTAGAGTCATGAGTGAATTCTGTGAATTCTATAAATTATGTTTACATTTTTTCTGAAAACCTCCACTTAAGCCTTTCTTATTTTGAAACCATGTGATTTTCATTGGTTCACAATTTCTTCTTAACTCATTTATTCCAAACCTTATACCTTAAATCTTCAATGTTCAACCACTTTGAACCATAAGAGCATGTTCCTGCTGTCTATTCATTAATTTATTTTATTTTTAGTTTATGTGAAATTAAAATTTTGTTCTCCTCAAAAAAAAAAAAAAACCTCAAACACATTCCTGATGCTTTATAAACTCTGCTTTGTAGTTAGAAAATGCTATAAATATTCAAATATATACAAATGCCAAGGTTAAGTTCATATTCTGTTTCAACAAGGCACAACAACATGTGCCTCTCTAATTATTCTTATACTAAACAACGAAATAATTTTCAAATCGCGTGTAATACTTTTGCCTTTTATATACCAGTATACCTGTTCTAACAGCAGATTTATCCCGGGAAATTGAGCACTCACTTCACAAATTCATCTCTACTTACCATTGCCGCCAACCCCTTAACGATGATGGAACAAATTTTGCTCCATTACTCTCTTCTTCTTTTTTGAGTTTTAGTGAGGTAATTTTTAGGTTTGGTTGAGTTGGTTGGTGAGAAAATATACATAAATAGTGTCTTGGGGTTGTTTTTCCTTCTTCTGTTTTATTTTTTTTTTTTTAATTTTTTTTTTATTTTTTTTTTTTGTTGCCTTTAATTCTAAATTAATTATTTATAAACTCTGAGAACATAATTCCATCTATTCCCCGACCACATCAAAGAAACTTTCACCGCCCCTCTGGCTATTGGATTTTAATCATTCTTCGTCTTCTTCCATCCTTATATATGTAGTTCGTATAGAAGGTATACTGGGGGTGTATAGCCAAAGTTAATTTCCATATTCATCTTATTTTTACTTCCATCAACCATACTTTAGCTCCCAGCTTTAGCCATCAAGTAACAGCTTGGAATTTTTGAATAATTAATATGGAATTTTTAATTAACAGTATTGCCACACAGAAAATTAGACTATCATAGCAAGTGATCCGTCGACAATTGACAGATAGATAATATTCCTTTTCCTACCTTAATATTCTCTTCTCTTCAATTTGCTAACTATTGCTTCAAGGCTTGAGTAGGTATACTTGGAATGGGGATGTAATAAGTTTTGTCCAAATGCCATCAATTTCATTGCGATTCACCCATCAATTATAAATCCAAGTAAGGTATAACATCTACATACATATCTCTAAGCAAAGTCAAAATTTCTCTCAAGAAGATCCTTAATACGGTGCCGTATTTCATGCAAATTACTGCAATCTTCCATTTGCGGCTTGGCAATGTGTAGTGTATTGTATATGTGTGATGCTGATTAGTGTATACGTATATATTCTATCCTATCAAAAGGACAAGACGTCAGAAAGGACGATCCAACGACAATAACGTGCAATATCTTCATCTCTAAGTGAGCAGAAGGACTGCGAGCAATATACTTGTACATATGTATGTATGTATATATCAAGTAGCACTACAAATAGTGCTCATGCCAAACTTGATTGTAATGAATGCTATTTTGACAGCACTCCCAACTCCCATCTCCCACTCCCTCACTATATAGATACTCTTTCTCTCTCTTGGTGTTTACAAGTGTAAAAATTACACAGTTAATTGGGATCCAAGCGACCTACCCTTCAAGAGAGCACAATAGAATCACACAAAGCTGAAAGCTGAAGCACGACAGGATAAGGATTTGCTGGAAACGTATATAAAACGAGTCCTAACCATGTCACTATACAGAAGTTAGTCCTTTTTATTTTCTTCTTTTTTTTCTATCTATTCAGAGAACATTGTGCCACTTTTACGTTTGAATTTAATTTAAAATATAAAAAAAGACGACAAAAAAATATGAAATTCAATGGTGGAGTTCAGTGCTGGGAAACCTTTTTTGCTATAAAATTTAAATTTTAAGAAATTTGATTTTTTTTTTGTTTGTAACGGAAACAAGCTTATGTTAATGTCCACGTAAGCAGATCAGGTATACTTTTTGAGTTAAAACAAAAATCTATTAATTTAATTAAACAGAATTAAGGAAAAAAGTTAAATATTTTTTTTATTAAATCGGGAGGGTTTTTAGCAAAAGCTTAATTTTTTAAAGTGGGTGGATTTTCTTCAAACTTGGAAGATATACCCAGCGGTTTTTGGACATTCGCCCCTTCCTGGCACGTTCTTTTTTCATTTTTTAAGACCAAAAATAACGGTACCAAAGGCTTCCACTTTATAAACAAAATTTTGTAAAAATGGTCATAAATGGTACCATTTTTTGATTTTCAATTTTCTCAAATTAGACTCCACTGATTTTGACCAATTTTTTTTTTATAAAAATCTTTTAAAATATATTAAATTATTGTATACCAAAATTATTTTTTTTTTTATTAAAAAAAAAGTTTTTTGAGGACTTTATAATTAGAAAACAACATGGTTAGTTGTTCTTTAACAGTTTTTTAGTTTAGCGGATTTTAAATAAAAAACTATTCTTATGACCAAAAACAACGGTACCCCCCATACAAGTGTTTAAAACACGTTAAGGAAAATA
Source organism: Epistrophe eligans (assembly GCA_951394125.1). Classification (NCBI taxonomy): domain Eukaryota; kingdom Metazoa; phylum Arthropoda; class Insecta; order Diptera; family Syrphidae; genus Epistrophe; species Epistrophe eligans. Next base: position 104,865,357 of record OX596028.1, on the reverse strand, counting down.
TAATTTTTCTCAGAAACGGCTTCTACGACTTTGATTAAAATTTTTATATAATCTAATCCAGTACTATCAAACACATCATTAAAAAAAAAAAATTATTCATCGATTTAAAATGGTATTCCTCATAGAACCATTTTTTTGTGGTTTTCGAATAGTATCTCATTATCTGTTGAGCCGATTTTAATAAAAAATTATACACAATACCATCTTATAAGTTTGAATAATATTTAATATCAAAATTTTCCCAAAAAAAATTTGAATTTTTGAAAAAGTTTCAAAATAATTTTTTGAAAATTCGATATTTCGAAGCTTTTTTTTCAAAATTTATTTTTTAACTCCGCGTTAATAAATACTAAAAAATGCCCCACCAATTTTGTTTCTTAAAATTTTTTCAATATTTTATATATAAAAAATTATTGTTTTTAAAAAAAAGCGATTTTAATTTTTTTCTCATTAGTTGAAATTTGTGTAAGAAATCAGATGGCGTATTCATCGCGTTGTTGTCAAAACAATTTCATAAGTTGTTTAATCAATTTATTACCAATTATATTAATTTTTGAAACAAATTTTAATTATTTATGGAAACAAAATTTTATAAATGGATGAAGCGGTTTTTTAAAAAAAATATTTTTGATGTATAAAATTTTGTAAACATTTATAAGAAAAAAATTAGAACACCATTTTGTATTATTTCATTATGCGGAATTAAAAAAATTAACTGAAAAAAAAACCTTTTACCGATTTTTGAAATATTGAATTTTCAAAAAATAATTAAAGAACATTTTTTCGATTTTTTTTTTCACCAAAGGTTACATTTGATCTATTAAATTTTTTTTTTAAACCTTGTTAGAGCTCTTTATGGCATCTCAACCGATTTTATACTCTCGTTGTCCTGGAAAGCTAGTTTATGAAAATTTTTTATTTATAAAAAAACGCATAAAAATCATTAATTGTATTGTAGTTAGAAGGACTTTTAAACTATCTCACCCGAATTGCAAGAAAAAAACCTAGAAAGTTCTTCAATGGCTTTATTTTTATCAGCAAAACAATAAAATATGAACAGAACATTTACAAATTGACACCATCTGGGTGAGCAACGCCTGCAGCAACACCAGAAAAAGAAGTGGGTGATGTTTGGTGGTTAAGCTGACATCCTTTTTTTTTTTTGTTCTTTTAATTGGATGAGAGTCTCAGGGCTGAATTACATGCGACATTTTAATGCGCAACATTTGAATGGTGCTGCTGGTGTCCTTTTCACGTATTCATGAAAATATTATATCCTTCAGGGTCCACCGACTCGTGGCAGTTAGTATACTCGTGTAGTGCATGCAATCCTTACTTATATTAGTAGCATCGTCATCATCGTCAACTTAATCATCATTTCTGTCACACTTTGTTAGTTACTTTTTTTTCTGTTGTTGTTGTTGTTGTTGTAAAGCAATATAACGTAGCAATATTTCTGGGTGGGAATACAACACAGTATAGGTAAGGTACCTTTCACAGGTCTTCTCAAAAGGAATCTTGACTTGCGAATCCGTTTTGTAGAGCGCATTACAGTTGCAGTTATACTCGTATAACAGTACCAAGATGGATACCTGTGTACCGAAACTTATTGTGAAATCTGATGATGTTTTCATGGAATCTTCAACTTCTTTTTTTTTATATATATATATTATATATAAATTTCTCTTTATGTCCTCCTCAGCGAAAAGAAGAGAACCATTTCGCAAAAAGTCCTCATGGATGGATGATATTTCCTCGTCATCGTCACCAATTGTAAGTTTGTTGACATCGTCTCAAAGACAACCACTTGATCCTGGAGCATTACTCATTTTCAGAGATATTATATTATTCTCTTTCTAATTTAATTTCTTCCAAGAAGCCAAGTAGTTCGAGTCGAGTCGAGTCTTCGAGTGTATATAATGTACCCAACCTACCTACCTACTTATGTACATACATACATACATATGTATTAAGGCAGCACTTAAAATTAATTTAACTTGATAATCCTGGTGCTCATTAATGCGATAAACTGGAATGAGTCGTATTCGCATATAATGCTTCTGTGTTTGTATATTTAAGCTGTTAAATATCATTGAGAATAATATCATCGCATGGAAACATAAAGTGTGCTTCTTGCCTGAAGTTCCTTTGCTTGATGTTGATGGTGAAAATATATTTCTTTGCAATATATAATTACTTATGTATGTAGGTACGTATACTTATCGTTGAATTTGCTTATGAAAATTTATATAAAAGTCTGGTGTTACAAAGCTTTACAAAAAATTCTCTTTGGTCTCATATGTATGTACATATATGGTTTCTTGATGAATGGAAAAATATAAATATCAACAGAAAAGGTACAAAATTATATAAATACAAGACCAATGTCGCAGACAGTTTGAGCAAAGCTAATGAACTTTTAAGAAGCCAGAGGTCATTTACCATATAGTCTGCATTTTTGTTATGAGCAGCATTGTTTGGACCAGGTTGAAAGAAAATTGTAAATCAATTCTAAATATACCCTTTTGGTATAATCATTTATTTTCATCAATATTTCAATTCATTGATAATTCAAAATTCGAAGAAAAAGTGTTCAAGCCGGTTCAAGATCAATTATTACAGTGGACTTAAGAATTCACAGACCGACACACGAACGACATAAGAAAATCCACTTTTTCGAACTTCTCCATAATCGTAGTTTAAATTTCGATCACAACCTCGAAATTGTTTTTACACGAAACCAATATGATCTTTGCCCTAAAAATAAAATAAAGAAGAGTCAAAAGTTTGATTAATTTTTTTTTTCAAAAAGTAAAATGCTTGCTGTCCATAACTTACGCTTGACTGCCTGAACAAAATGGATACGGAGCTGCAACTGGAACTGAAGCTGGAATAGCTGTCAAAATATTCAATACACACAAATTCGATATTACCAACACAACGCAACTGCAGTCGGTGCTGTAGACGGTGATGAAAGAGTTCACCAACTTAGTGAGTAAATACAGGGTGCCTTTTGAAACTAAACGCTCACCATACTTTTGAATTGAGAGGTCCAACACTATTTTATTGCGGTTTGGCCCCTTTTTCTCCACTAAGCTCTACTTTATCGCTCCAGCTTACCACTCCGCATTAATAAATACTAACAAATGGTGACCAATTTGTTTTTTTTTTTTTTTATTTTTTATAAAAAATTAATTTTTTAACAAAGCGCTCCAACAATTTCCAATTTTTTTCTGTATTCAAAAAAAATGTTTATAATAATTCAAGTCCAAATTAGTTTAATTCAATATATTTTAGCTGTACAGCTTTAATCCCCAGGAAAAAAAGAACCCAACAGTTTAAGTGAAATGTGGCTTTAAAATTGTGGCATTTTTTATAATTAAATTAAGGCCCATGTAAACAAAACCCCAACGAAATGAAAAAAAAGCCCCGAAAATAAATAAAATAAGGCCCCAATTTGTTTTAACAATATTTATATTTTATTTCTAAAATGAAATAGTAGTAACCCAATTCGTTTTATTCTTTTTTTTTTTATTTTCAAAAATGAAATAAAACCCCCACATAGCCGTCATAAAAAATACTTGCATTTAAGCAATTTAAGCAATCGATTCTGCTTTTATTTTCATGTTGCATTCAGCAAAAATTTTTTAATGCTTACAATGCAAACGAATAGCTGTCACCCCTGGTGGTTTTCAACACGATCCTAACATTGAAACAAGATTTAGCGGAATTTTATAATAACCCAAAAGACCTAAAATTAATGTTGGAGTCATATTTCATTGAGGCTTTCATAAATCATTGATTTTTCTTTCCCCAGCGACCCTAGGATATAGCCAAAAAGAACAAAAGTAATGTGTGGTGTTTTCAACTAAGAATTAAAGATCTTCAAATTTATTACTACGTTTTTTTTTGTAAAGCCTATAAAAACCAATGTCACGACCCATTACAGTTTTTGGCAGGTGTTTTTGCAAACCTTCAAAATAATTCTACAGTGATTATAATTCTCAAACCTAATGAATCGGACTTCCAAAATATAATAAAAAAAAAAACATCAATAGTTTCGACTTATTTATGTTTAATAAACTATTTGCCATAATACATATTATAATGAATTCGCTTATAATCATTTCCTATATGAATGAAACTTAATTCAAGACCTTTGAAAGGTTTCTATAGAACATTATAACAACCATCATCCAGAACGTGTATAACTGTATACCTTTATATGAAAAACAAAAACAAAAACTATAGGTATAGGTTTACTCGTAGAATACGCTTTCCACAACCCATGAGGTGAAAATTCTCTTTGATTAGCTTTAGTTTCTGAAATCACATTCAGCTTTGTCCACTCCATTAGGTACAATTAATTGCGAACTTAATGAACATTGTGGTAATGGCTATACTGTTGTTGTAGTCAACGTACTTACACGTATAGGTAAGAGAATATAATATTGTGTAGGGAAAACTGTATATATAGCTTTACTGCACACACGTTTGTCATGTCAAAAAGGACTATAATTCTATATAATAGCTTTTGCTGTTGACTTAATACCCGCTTTGAATGTATAAATTTCCTCCTGCTGCACTATACCTACCCAAAACAAATCCCTTTTTATTATGAATAAAATTTTAGATGCTAAAACTAAGTAATCCCTCTGTGTCCGGAAAAGTGCTTTTAAAATGAAGACAAATGCAACTTAAAAATGAAAAACATATTTATGTATTAAAAATACATTCAAGGAAATTACAAAGACTTTAAGCAATATATAGACAGGACAAACTATTTTAATTTTAAAAAGAAAATCATTTGTTCGTTTGTTATAATAAAGCTGAAGACACTGAAACATGTGTGTTAAAATATGATTTAAGTGGATAAAAAACATAAAAACGTTGGATGCTACGAATTTTGTGCACAAAATAACAGTGGACTTATAATCCAAGTTATTATTACATTTATCCACTCAAGGCAATATTGTACAAGAAAAGGCGTCGTGGTTTGAATTTTTTAAAATTACTTTGTATAAATAATCGAAAAGTTATTTTTAAAAAATACAATTTTGAAAAACTTTAATTTGGATTTAAAAAAATTAAATAACTGCTTCTTTATTTTTAGAGTTTTAAATAACGTGAAAATAAAATTTATAGGTGATCCCAAAATTGTTTACAATGAATTTTTTGGCACGCTCCAATAATTTGTATATCCAAATGTAGCAGTCTGAGAGTGTAAAACAATTTGTTGGCAATCCCATTTTCATAAATCCGTAGTGTTTGTCATTCTTTAGAATCAATAATCTCATTCCCATCTACAAAATGGAATTTTCAGATATCGCCTTCATTTACCCCTTAAAGTATGCAATTTTGGGTTTTCATGATTTTCTGATTTTTTCAGTTCAAACTAAAAATTTTCGGCTCCGTAATGTATTCACCTGGTTCAATACGAATCCAACAAAAAATTCCCATGCAAATCGGATGATGTTTAGCCAAGTTACTGCCTGAACACAATAGAATGCTGCAACCGAAACTGGAGCTGGAGATGCAACAGCTCTGAAAAAGTGTGGTACGAGCTATTTTTAATGTGACCACAATCAGAGCCGGCCTCAGCCAAACTTGCGCCCTGTGCAAGATTTGTAGAAAGCGCCATTTTTTTTATATACACATACACATACATACACTGATACACTACATAAGAGGTATCCCCTTTAGGTGATGTTAGTTAGTGAGCAAGAAATAACTTAGCACAGTTGTGATTTTATTTTGGGATAATTTGGACAAGTTTTATGGCAGTAGGAGTAGTACATATTTGCTTGCGCAAGACAAGATTACATTTTCTTGCTCCTGGTAATGCGCTCCCATAATTTTGCGCCCTGTGCATTTGCACATCTTGCACATATGGTTGGTCTGGCCCTGCCCACAATGCAGCTGCACAGCTTTAGGCTTATTATTCACTTTTTTTATTTCCGATAATTTTCTTTTAATTGATAATATTTTTCGCGAAACAAATAACTAACTTCAATATTTTTTTCCGGCTCATTTTTTCTTCGTAAAAATTTAAACGTCAAAAGTGCTGCACGTAAAAAAGTTAAAAGTTGGTGAAATCTTGCAGCACCGACTGCAGTTGGGTTGTATTCTGTTGATTGTTCGTCTTCGTATGATTAAATTTGTGTGTATTGAATATTTTGACTGCTATTCCAGGTGCAGCTCCGTATCCATTGTGTGAAATTAGGCCCCATGAAATAAGACCCCAAAAGTTGAAATGAAATAAGACTACAAAATTAGGGCCATTTTTCATAATGCAATTATGCCCCATGCCAATAAAGCTCCCACGAAAAATAAAAAAAAACCCAAAAAAATTAAATAAGATCCCAATTTTTTTTTCTTACTAAAATTTGTTTTCGAAAATGAAATAATGCTCCACGCAGCCATGTCCCTATAAACAACCGCACTATTGAATATTTACTTGTGGTTTTCAACACGATCCTTACATTGAACAGAACTGTTAATTAAAATTGTTATTTTTCATTTTAAATATAACACAATGATTCGGGTAAAATGCGAAAACAATCTAGGACTTGGATAATCTGGACAGGCAAACTAAACTATATTTACTGAGGGTTTTTTATGTTTACCCTTTTAGGCGGGAGGGGGAATTTACCTTAAAAAAATATATATATATAAAGTCTGGTCCAAACTATTAATTAGAAACCTATTCTTTTATTATTTTTTATATCAAGTATAGGTAATTTAAAAAAATCATAAAATTCTCAAAATCGTTGTTCAAAAATGTGTTTATCAATTTTAATTCAAATTTCATTCTACCTTCGACAAGTTTCGAGGTCCCTAAGAAATGTAAAATGTATCGTTTTTAGAGAGGTATTTGTGTTTGGTGTGAGTGTGTGTGTTTATACTTTCTTTGTACCTTTTTCCTTCAATATTATTTCGAGAACCAATAAAGATATGGACTTTTGCAAAACCACCTGGAAAAAACCTTTTAAGGTACTATTTTGAAAAATCTTTGCTTTGATCTTAACTTGGTTGCAGATACTAGTATTGGTCAGGCCCATCCTAATTTTTTTTTTTAATTAGATGAAAATGTGCAGGGCCTATTTTACATTGTTTTTAAGTAAAAGTTATGATTAGTTAATCAAAAAATAAATATTGGCAAAGGGTCACAAGCTCACAAGTCCAAAATAAAAAAAATTATTTTTTCACCAACTCAAAATTCAACTATGGTTTTTTTTTCTCCAATGTCCTTATGCCACTTTTCCAAAATTTTGGTGTTGAATAACTAATAGAACTTTACTTACACATCATTATGTATTAAGCCCTAAGACTTTGAAAGCACAGCGTCGACCTTACATCATAAGAGAAAATATGTGCATTTAATTTTTATAATGTTTATATAATTATAATTTTAGTTCATACATAGAAGTGAAATAGAAAGTTATTCAATTAAGATCTGTGAACGATATAATCAATAGAAAGATCCTCCAGAGGCGATATTACTAATACTAGACACAGAAGGTCCAACAGTTTGAATTACAGATGATGTATCTACTGGTATCATTTTCAATAAATTTGTTGGAACTAATGAAGATACCATTTCCATTCCTAAAATGGGTAATGGTGCAGCTGCAATTTCATTTATCTGCAACATAGCTTAATAGAGAAATAGAAAAAAAAAATTAAAAAATTAAAAATTGAATTTAACTTTAAATACAAATTTTACAAACTTACCCATAAAAGCTACAAGTAAAACAGAAGTTACAATAGAAAACTTCATTTCGAGATGCTGGAGTTGAAATAATATTTCTTAAGACAAGTCGTGTTGAGACTCAAGTTTGTAAAAAAGAAGAAAAACGGTTACTTATATACCAGAAAAAAAGTATTAAAAACTAAATTAATTTTTCGCTTAGATAATGAAAAATCGTGATTGACGTAGTTAATTTTAATTTAAAAAAAATACATTAAAAATGTTGTATGGCCTTTTTTAATTGTCTTTTAAGTCTGTAATAATATGTAACCAGTAAGACAATGATAAGGGGATTTTTAGAAAACTATTATATTGTGTTTTGTTGAGTCAATGTACTTTGGAAATAGCTATTAACGGGGGCACAAAATGTAGGTATATTCATTCATTCATTCCTCTGTAATTTGAGCTAAAGCCTAAACGGGTGGACCGATCTGTTTTATATTTAGTACAGTACATTTTTGTGTAATTCCATAGAGGGTTGAATTCGATTTTTCGTTTAAGCTCATCTAAAACGGGTTTTAGCTGCCATACATTGATTTCGTTTTTTTTTTTTTTTTTTTTAATTTTCAAATACGCTTCAGCACTTGGATGGAGGACCGCTATTTTTTTTATTTTTATGTTTAATTTTTTAACAAAAAAACCACCTTATTTACAAAAATTTAGAAAGAATTCTCAAAGTAATAACACGGTTCAATGATTTTCAAAACAAAAAATGAGAATTTTTTCATATTTGATTTCAAAATTCAAAAACCGAACGTGAAAATTAAAAAAAAAAAAAATGTTCCGTAGCGGTCCACCATCCGAGTAGTGACAGTGATGTTTGATGCTTGATATGACGATTGTAAAAGATCCCAATAATCAAACTTTATCAATTATTGGCTATTTCAACCCTAAAAGGACTACTTTAGGTTTGAAATAGCCAATAATTGATAAAATTTGAAAATTTCCGTTTTTTTTTCTTGTTATTTTTGACATTTTTGTACTTGACGTCAACTTAGGTTATTTATTAGGCCAACAACAATTTAAAATATCAAAATTAAGATGTGTAAACTGTCAAATTATATATTCAAGTTCTGGTTTTGCATCACAGAACGCGGCGAGTTCGAACTGTCAACCAAATTTCAACCCAAACTCAACTCGACCTTTCAATTTAGTTTGAGGTACGAATTGAACGAATTCAATGTACATATCAACGTATTGTAACGTTTAACAGCACAACGTACTGTGCTACAGAAATTTCCACGTTTTTAGTTTACCTGGCATTGATGTTTACACATCAAAAATCTGAAGTGCTAATTTGACGCCAGGTCTCTTGCATATGTGAGACGCTAAGGTTACTGGACTACTAGGGAATTGCATAGAAATACCCTCATACAAATAAACCCGTTTAGGTTATAGTAGTTCCATGTACAATTGATGTATGGACGTAAAAAAGCACAGAAACACAGACGAACAAACAGAACCTATGGCAAATAAGATTATCCACGAGGCAAGACGAGATAAGGCCGAGAATTTTGTCAACTTTATCTTGGTATCGTTAAAATAGAAAAATTTTAAGTAGGTTCTCTCTTCGTGTTTTTCAATTTTCAATTTTGTTTCTAAATGGAATTTTCAGCAATCGCTACCATCAACCCCTGAAAGTATACAATTTTAGGTTTTCACGATTTTACTACTTTTCCTGTCGAATTTTTCAATTCTGGACTCCGTAAAGTGTTTGCCTGGTTCATTACGAATCAAATACATATTTACAGATGAAAATCGGTTATGCCTATAATGTATTTGTTCTTTTAGTATTTTTCCAACCTTTCGTAGTCACAAAACACGTACACATAACGGGTGGGTCATCTAGTGGTTTCTTTTTAAATCATAGTTTATTTCGACACTGACAACTGTTTCTCTCTCGAAATCTTGACAGAAAGTCTGTATCATACCTTTACGGAACGAAATGAGTCGCTTAACGCTTGAACAACGTTGGGAAATATTGAAAACTTATTTCCAAAGTGAGTGCTGTTTAGCCCAAACAGTGCGTTTTTTGAAAGAAGTTTCTGCAAAAAGTTTCTGAGACTGGTATGCTAGTAGTGGACAACACTCATAGTCCCCGTCGTCGTACGGTGCGCACAGACGAGAATGTGGGATTGTGGAGTGGTGGCATCTTTCCCCCATTTTTCTTCGAAAATGAGACTGGGAACAACGTTTCAGTCAACTGTGGGCGTTACAGAGCCATGTTAACCGAATTTTTTCTTTACTGAAGTTGAAGATATGGATTTGGACGACCTCTGATTCATGCAGGATGGCGCGCCAAGCCACACAGCCCATACCCACAGCCGTCTTAGCGATGTCAATTGGCCGCCTCGTAGCTGCGATTTGACCCCTTTGGATTTTTTTTTTTGTGGGGAACCGTGAAGGATCGATGTTAAGCCAACAATCCGGAAATGATTCAAGCACTTAAGGCCACTATCATCCAAGCAATCCGTGAGCTACAGCCAGAAACCATCAACAAGCTCTTGGAAAATCGGAGTAATAGAATGTGCTACTGCGAAGCCACCCGAGGCAGCCACTTGAACGACGACGTTGTGTTCCATAATTAATGGGAAAGTTTGCTCTTACTAATAAAGCCATATTACATGGACTAAATTTAATTTTGTTCATTTTATTGCATTTTTAAAAAGAAACTTGTATTTGTCCAACACTGTATATTTCTTTTAAATTAAATTAAATTTTGCAAAATTTTGCAAGCCAATCCATTTTTTTCATAGTTTTGACAGCAAAGCTGAGAAATTTTTCTGGTGAATCCTTTTCATGAAACTGAGATTGCTGAGATCTCCAAGATCCTAAAATTTTAATTGTTCATACAAATATACTAAAATCGCAATTAAAAAATGTGTGGTGGGAGGAGGGAGAACATTTTTTGTTTTGGACATTTGTATGTCAAATCTAAAAAAAATTGTTTGTACGGGGACATCCTTTTTTTTTGTATAGCGGCACCCCAATCACCTAGCGGTATAAAATATACTTTACGACCTATTCTCATACCTACCAAATACACAAAAAAAAAATTCATAAAATACGGAGTAGTTCGACCACAAACACCGTGACACAAGTTTTTTTTTATATAAGAATTAAAATTATTTAAATACTTATCCTATTATTTTTCGACACATCATATATTAACAAAGAATATAATGCAATTTAAGTTAACTGAAAATCCTCGAGGGAAAAGAAAACCATCTCCATTATGTTGTGATCAAGAACATTATTGCCTTAACTAAACTAAGCATTCGCCTCATCTCATTAACCTAACATTTTGATTAGGTGTATCTAAATACAATCGACAATGGTAATAGATTATTGTGGGAGCTTATGGCATTAATATTTATTGCCATTTACAATATTCCAAATCAATATGTTCCATATGTTCCATGCAGCTGGTGAGCTTAAATTTTATCTAGCGTGTTCATGTTCATGTTATTCCTCCATCAATTTTAGGAGCATAAAGTAGATATAGGCATATCTTTTGTCGAAACCACCTCGAAATTTACAACTTAAATAACACTCTTTGCCCTTAGAGGGTTTTTGCAAGAGCCTCTTTCGTATTAACTCGCCTATATATATAAGTATAGCTCCATCAAGGCGGCGCGGCGGCGGCGACGACACTGCGTCTCCTATCAGATTGCGCACCCTATAACCAAAGTACCTCGTAAAACATTTTCACTGATATCTCGTTGAGTCGAGTGCACGTCTATAATCTGCACGCAAAATGTCTGCAAATGTGTTTATGGCCCAATATAACTCAAATTCCTATAAATTTGTCCAAACACAAAACAATACTTTATTCAAAGTGACAATAAAAAATGTAATAAATAATAAAAAAAAAAAAAAACTGAAAACTGAAAACAGTAAAAACATTGTGAGTCGTAGGCGTTGTGTGGTATTATTGTGTGTGTAACTTCGTACCTTTCCAAAAAAGATCGACCGACAAGCATCTTATACAATGCTTCTTGGTCCACCATAGCCACGCTAAAACCCCCCCTTTCCCATCAAAATATAGCACCGTTCCGTTAAATGCTTTTCACAAAATGTCTCGAATTAAGACCGATGTTCGTTCGAGAGAAACTCAAAGATAAATAATTCCCTGTAATTCTGTTGAGTTATTTTCGATATTATTCGGATGATAATGTGAAATCGATGTCCCCACTTGTGAAAAGTGAAATATAAAATTCAGGACCTTCTTTTTGAAAAGGACAAAATCGGAAGAAGATGAAGCATTGTCGTCGTCGTCGCCGTTCGTCCCCTTTTGTTGCCTAATATTATTGTAGTTCTGTAGACGTACGTACGTACATACCTTTAACTGTGCCGGTTTTGGGTTTTTGCCACTTGAATAAGTTTATACATTTCGATTTTGGAATTTCGTCTTTTCTGCCAGAAATGACGGCGACAACGACAACAACGACTTAGTCGAAGGGTGGAATCAAAAAACTCCACATTTTCCACAAAAAAAAAAGAAGAAGAAAACAGTGGAAAGGGCAACAAAAATGGAAGGGTGGAGGATTGTAAATCAAAGTTCTCCATTCAATTTGATGTTGAGAAATTCGCTTTCATTTTCTCCGGAACAAAGGAACTATCGATCCGAAAAGTCAAGAATCTGAAAGCTGAAACCCCGTCCTCATCTTCATCGTCGTTGTCGTCGCGGTGGTCGAACGAAAGATGAAGTCGGAGAAGAAGTAGAAGAACGCGTATACAACTCATCTCTAGAGTCATGCCACACCACACACCTTTGGCACCGTTTTCCCCCCAAAAAAAAGGGGCAAAAAGATCTATACAAGAAGAAAATTGATTTGAAAGAGAAACCAAAGGAGCAGAGGCATTCAGCTTGTGTTCCTTTGGCAGTATACATTTCAATATTTGCCCCTTTGTTTGGATATCAAAACTTTGATACCTGCCTACATTTCTTTTCTACCTTTTTTGCCTATGTATATGTATATCTTACATCCGAATTTGAAGAGCAAAGTGTGACATGAAGTGGATTCGCATTCAAAAAAGATGAAATTTCAGCACAAAAGATGACGATGGAGTTGGTTGGTTGTTTAGTTTCGTTGTTTTTATATTTTTGAAAAGCGCTTGATTATATTTTCGTCAAAATTTATCTAAGAATTAAAAGAATGAATGATGATTGTTCATTTTAGTGAAAGAATGCAATTTATGAAAGATAGATGAACAAGAATAGAAATTCAGTAGGTAGGTATTTTTTTTTTTTTTTTTTGGAAAGTTGAAGGTTTAAAAAAAGGGTGTTTATTGAAGCTTTATAGAGGGTTTGACCCCCCGTCATAAGGAGTTATTCATTCACCTGTATAAACATTGGAATTCAGTATCTTTTACATTAATGTTGGTGAAAATAGGATGAAGGATTGCATAGGTATTGGTTCTTTGTAAAATAGAAAACTAGATTTTACTCAACATGCAGACATATACATAGGTTTCAGATTACTATCCTGCTGTACCTTGATTTATCTATACAAAACGAATGAAATGATGTCCTTAAATCTTTAATAATTTGTAAAACGTTTATAGTAGATATACCTACCTACAGTCTATACGAAATTCATGGTATAGCAATGTTGATAGACACACAAAAAAATTCACAAACTGGGGTTTGGATTTTATTGTTCCTCACAGCCTAACGCAAAGGTAAATAAAAAAAATTGGCACATTCCCCTCTTCAGCGTTTCTCCCATGTAACTCCTTTTTAAAATACATACATACATCGATTTATTTAGATGTCTAGTCGTCAAAAACTGCGATAGCAGAAATAAAGCGAGGTAAATCATTCCACATTCTTGTAGTAAAAAAAAAAATAAATTGGTCGGCGCGACAGCTCGTGTAGAACCAGCGCCTTGTGACTTAGAACTCTCAACCATTCCTGTGTGCTTGTTATTGGCAGGAATAGAGAGGACCAATTTTTTGATGAATCAGAACGGCTAGGGTACTTTTTCATGACAAGAAATACTCTTGGTCTTGGAGGATTTGTCAATTCATCGCAAGAGGCAGTAACCCGTGAAAAACATTTCTGTTTTTAGGTGGCATAGGCTGGGAATCGGACCCAAGACCTTCGACGTAATAGTTCAAAGCACTAAGCAAAGCATCACGCCACGTGCTATTACAATGTAGAACGGTTAAAACAAAAATCTCATAATACTTTACAGTACGAGTATTACTGTGGAATGCAACTTGCTTTTTCACTAGGAGTACTAGGAGTTAATGGTAGTTTAGTCAGTACTTAATAATTAACAAATATAGTACCGTTTTGCAAATATGCAACATATGGAACTTTTTAAAAATTAAAAAATCATTCTAATTAATAATAAATTGATTAAACAACTTCGGAAATTGACAAGGTATTGACAAGGTTAGTGAGGACCAAGTGATGAGTCCAAGTGAGATCGCCGGGACGAAACGTCAAAATTTTTGTGGACTAAAGGCTGTTAAAAGCCATTTTGAACTTCTTAAATTGTTTTGACACCAACGCGATGTACACCTTCTGATTTCTTAAACAAATCTCAGTTAATGGAAAACAAAATTCTGAAAATCGTCTTTTTTTTTTTTAATTTTTCAATATAAAATTTTGAAAATTTCTGAGAAAAAAAATTGGTGGGCCATTTTTTTAGCATTTATTAATGCGGAGTTAAAAAATAAATTTTGAAAAAAAAATCCTCTACTAACGCCCATGTTCTGAATTTCGGATGAAATCGAATTTAAATTTCACGTGAATTGAAATTCCATGTTCTACAATTCGTTTGTTATCGAAAATTTTGCAAATACTTCGAACTATTAAAATTGAAGGTGCGTCCATTTTTAATTGTTTTTTAAAGTGAAATTACTCTGCAGATGAAATGGATTTATTATTATTGGCATTTATAAGGGAAAAAAGAAAGCTGAATTCTAAAGAAAAAATAAGACGAACTATCTTACGAGAAAAATCTAATGTAATTTGTCTGACATAGCGTTAGTACTTAAATATAAATTGTTCTGATGCATTGGTTTTTCTTATATTTCTCTAAAGTTTTATAGAAAGTTACAGACTTTGTAAGATACATTCTTATACCTATGTTTTAAGGGAAATAAAACCTTTTATTACACCTTCATCAATTTCTCCATGTCATTAACTTGCCAAATAAACTGGACAAATTAGCCCACAAGGTCTCAGAGTGGGATTTGTCTCCACTCAAAAAACACTTGGGGAAATACGGATATTCCTCCATATATTTTAGAAATTCCTTCTCTTGTCTTATATTTTTATGTTTTCCACTAAAATAGTAATAATAAATATCACAAAGAATAAAAATATATATATATTGCTTACATTTTGCACTTAAAGTTATAAAACTAACTGCAACTCGACCAATTTCACAAATAATTCACAAAGCATAAACAAAGCGGATTCGGAAAACGGAACCGAACCGAAATGCAGAATATCAATTTTCATTTTCGAAGTTCCAATTCACAATTAGTATTTCGAACGAATTGTAGAATACCCAAATTTAATTTCATCATGCGAATTCACAATAAGTGGAATGTAATATATGGGCGTAATTTTCCAAATATCGAATTTAAAAATAATTTTGATTTTTTTTTTTAATTCCAAAATTTTTTTTTTTTTATTTTTGATATGCAATATTATTAAAACTTATCAGATGCTCTTATGTAAAAAAATTTCATTAAAATTGGTTTAACAGTTAATGAGATAGTCAAAATTCAAAAAAATGGTTCTTTTACATATATGTATCTACCGTTATAGAGAAAATTACCAGTTTTTGAACACTTGTATGGGAGGTTTGGTTATTTTTGGTCATAAGAATAAAATTCCTAAATGCTAAGTTTAATAAAAATCGAACAAGTCGTTTTTGAATAATTAGGTTCTCAAAAAAATAGAATATAAATTCTTTAAAAATTTTTTGAAACATTCGCTATAAAAAATAAGTTAAAATCAGTTAAGCAATTTTTTAGAAAATCGAAAATCAAAAAATGGTTCTATGGGAGGTACCATTTATAACAATTTCTTCGAAAATATTGTTTTTTTTTTTTTTTGGAAAAAAAAGATATTTTTATAATTTGGTAAAAAAAATCTGTACCGCAGGTATCGTTACTTTTGATTAAAAAAAAAAATTCCCCCGTGTCGCTATTTCGAAAAGTCTCCAAGATTTTTTTTACACAGAATTAATTGTCGGGGCCAATTGTATTTATTGTTTCTATTATTGTTTATTCATTGTTTGTGATTTTTTCTGTTTGGTTAAACTCTCAATGGATAATTCCCTTCAACTTTCACAAGCATTTCGCTATCCTGTCCGAGACGAATCTATGATTAACCAAAAACTCAAGTGAGACAATGAATAACAAAGTTGTGCGTTTAATCTAAATCTCATTTTTAGCTTTTCATCATCAATTTTTCACTAATGCCTTAGTGCCAAATTGTACTGATCCACCCTTGGTTAACTAGACAAGAGAAGCATTCTCTTTGATGTAATTTAATCAATAATATTGTTAGGTACAATGCTCTCAAATTAATAAACTAATTTATTTGTTCATTTAAAACAGGTTTTATAGATTTTTTAATTAAATAAAAATTTCACTTGAATCCATGGTTTCACTTCGAATTGATAAGTAAACAATTCCAATTTCAAATTTAATCAAATCAGATACAAAAACTCATATTTTTCCAAGGCACCTGTTATAGGGATACATCCTTGTAATAATAACTACTCCCTGTGTTTTAACGGGAGTAAATTTTCAATGGGATTATTATTCCTATTTCATGTATATATGTGTACATGTATGTTTTCAATTTAAAAATTGTTTGCATTTTCAAAAAAAAAAAAAAAAAAATTAAAGACTCCCCACCACAAGCACGTGTTGGGTTTCATCAAATTCGTTTGATAGCATAATGCACTCCTTATCTTTCTCTCTTATTAAAAATAACACAAAAAAAAAAAAAAAAGCAGAAAAAAAACACCTAGGAAAAGCAGTTTTAAAAATTCCCATTTAGAATCCGTCCGTCCTTAAGTAAGGGCCCATGCACAGAAACATTTGGTTTCAGTCTTTATCAGAGAAAAATCTTCCTTTGAATCAAATGAAACTTCATATCCTGGTATAGCCACACCAACACAAACTCAACCCACTGACTTCCATCATCATCAACGAATACACAATATAAAGACAGTTATATTTCAAAGTTTTTTTTGTTTATTATTTTTTTTCTAGTTTTTTAACATTTTTCTCACTTTGTAGAAAACTAACTGTAGATAAGGAACCAACGACGTTATATGTATATACAGATACTTTGTGATATAAAATCTGCACTCACAAAAATCAAAGGGACGACTTCTATTACTATATCTACTCTTCTCTCTCTTTTTCTCTCTCTATACCAATGCAAAGCAGCTAACAATTACAAACCGGATGATGAGGAAGGAAGGTGGAAAAAAAAACCCGCAAATTAAAAAGTGCACAGTGGTGAGGATACTCGTAGCATAGAACTAGGACCTAGCAGTACCTAGAACGTTGACAGCGAAATAAGAGAAACCTTTTGATAGCTCGTCACTGTGATATCTCGAGTATCGGAGACCATAGTGACACAGCAGAGGACAGTAACGTGACGGTGTGAATTGAAGTTGTTGGTGTTTGAAGTCATTGACAGGAAATATTGAAACTTTAAAGATAAACTTCCTTTTTTTTGTTTTGTTGTTGTTTATTTACAGTTTTCTATGACAGTTATGGAGGTATACCTATAAGGATTTTTTGTTTTATAATAACTTAAACTTGCTCTATAGACGTAGGAGAAATATTAGTTCTATAGGATTTAATCAAATCCAACAATACTACGATGTAAAAGTTCAAAAAGGTGGTTTTCATCGAATAGTGTGCTCTGTCGTTCTGTGGTTTTAAAAGATGTAAGTTGAGCTGTTCATTTGCTAAAGCTTCATTGAATGGATAATTTCAGATTTGACACAATAAAAAAACATTCTCAAGAACTGCTTCTAAAATTTTGTTTAAACTTCGAACATGTAACAGTACTCAAAGTGATATCTATGAAAATACTATTTATGGTTTTGATTTGATTAAAAACTCACTTATAAATGCAAAATTTCTGAAGGTTGAAAATTGGGCCCTATTGAGAATTTCAAGGCAAATTTAATTTCCCTCAGAATATTTTGTATCCCTTATTGCTAACCCCGTAGTGCATGGCGGTGTAATGGTTAGTGCGTAGGACTGTTATGCCGAAGGTCTTAGTTTCGATTCCCAGCCTATTCTACCTACTATGCTTCTCACCTTAGCCGTTCGGATTCGGTAGAAAATTGTAGGTGCCCCCCATTCCTGCACCTACCTACACTACACGCACACAGGAATATGGTTGAGAGTTGGAATTGGTAGTCACTAGGCCCTAGTTCTACACGAGCTGTCGTGCCACTCAAATTATTTATTTTTTAACCCCGGTAATAAATTTCCCTTGACCAAAAATACAATGTAATAACAGTTAAATTTTCCTTTTTCTATGAGTAGTTTGACCAAATTGGATTGAATTATTGTTATGTGGATGAGAAACCTACTGATTTCGAGGGAAACTGAAGAAATATTAACGTTCCCAATGTTCAAAGAACGAAAAAATTTTCGGGGAAATTTTTGTTCGTGATATTTTCAACATATAGTATGCTAAAGCAAGATGCCATAAAGAATACAAACATTAGATGGAACAACCCCTCCACTTACTTGGTGACAAAACAAATCTGGCCAATGCTGGATTTGAAGTGCTCTAAGCATTTGATATCTTAAAGAAGATTGCACATTAACACCGTAATAGGTGTCATAAGCGGGCACTGTCTAATAGGTAGGCACGCCAGGCGACTAGGCGTCTACTCAAATGATTTCTGTAAAAGCTCCATGGATGAGGAAGCGGAGAAAATAATTCCTCACCTTCATTGTACCTGTCCGGCTCTGTCATAGATATACGTAGACTCCATTTGGGAGACTTCTACTACAACGATACGAGTGATCTAGCAAATACTTCTATAAGTAATCGTGCACGATTCATAAGGAGCTCAAAATAGTTCAATGAGTAAGGAAAACCTTTCCTAGATCCATGTTGTATCACAATAGACCCACAATAAGTCTAAGTGAATCGGTTCTCCGCCAACAGCCACTTCTACCTAACCTAACCAGGGGTTACAGCATACATATATTCATAAAATCATCAACTATAGATTTTCCCGTCAGCAAAAAAAGTGATCCAATCTTTTGCCAGAATTATTTAAGTATATCCCTGCTAAACGTCGCTTATAAAATTCTATCCAAGGAACAGCGTTAGGAGCTTTGCCGTTCTGTAATACTTTAATTGTAAAGTGCCAGTACCAGTACCAGTTCTTGACTTGACAGACAAATCGACCATAAACCAAATGCTCATGCTTTGAAGCAAGTCCTGGAAAATATTAACGTATTTCAAGACCCACTAACTTTTTATCGAATTCTCATAGGAGCACATTTGCATAGCGATTATCGATTTCGGGTTCCCGGGAAAATTAATCCAGTTGTGTTCCGTGACATTATCAAGTGCTCCCAAAACATGCCCTAATAGAGTCCTACACGGTGGCAATTGAAGAACAAGTAAAACTTGTTGATCTCAAAGTAAACGAGGACAAGATCAAGTATAATATGCTTGTATCAATCAAACAAGCATGTGTTCATTACTTAGGACAAAACCTTACTATTGATAGCAGCAGTTGCGAAGTTATAAAGAAGTTCAGCTACTTCGAAGTAGCTAGGCTTGTGTCAGAAATGACACTTAAATGGAGATCAGGTAAAGATTAGCCATAGAAAATCGCTGCTTCTCGGCGAAATAAATGGGTTCAAAACTTCTTATGCGTTTAAAAAAAATATCATGCTCTACAAAATCCTCAAATTACCAGTCCTTCTATACGGTCCTGAGTTTTGGGCGATAAGCAGAAAGGGAGACCTGTAACTTTGGGCTCTTTTGGAATGAAAAATTCTTTCCACGGAATTTTGATCCTACATGCGAGGAGATTAAAGACGAAGAGAACCAAGTGTGAACTCTATGTGCTATATGTGGATGTAATGCAAAAATCCAAAGCCAAAACTCCAGCCTAGAGATTCTATGAGTCCACGTCCCTAGGTTTGAGAAGGTGCAAAAGGAAGTTTAGAGAACAAGCTATTGCAAATGACATTTTTTTGATAGTTCTAAGTTCCAACTTATTTATCGAACACACAGTGAGAGTCTAACTCATTTTCCAGCAAACTTGACTTTATATGAAAATCTTAATTCATTTGTGGCTGTTTTCAATCCCGACAAAACACCTTTATCTTACTTTGCAGCAATAATGAAACATTTATATCATGACACCCTGTGTGTGTTAGCTTGATGTTTTAAAACACTATAGGACATAATATCCAACCATATATAAGTTCTATATGACTATGACGGAGGACCTATACAACCCGTCTAGTCCCTTTCTCTGGCTTGTTCAATTCAGTCCCCATTGCTCTTACTTACACAAACTTACATAGTAGGCAGATAAAATATTTATTTTAAAGGCTTTTTGCATCAGACACAGGCACTGGTACATCCAACGTATCCCACTTTTGAATCCACACAACCTGTGGATAAAATGACAACCACTTTTGTAAAGTTCGTTCGTTCGTTCGTTGTACACCCCCTTTAATTTTGCATAACCGAGTACATACCAGTTCGAATTGCCCGCTTTGCTGTGGTGGCATCTACCATCTACGGGAACCAGCAGCAAACCCATCAGGCAGGAGGATATAGCTGGTTTCAGGCAGGATCGATTTTTAGGAAGATGCATGCAGCCAGCTACTGCATATACATTGAAAATCATGAGTAATTTGTTTGTGTATGTGTTTGTGCGAGTGCGAAACGAGCCTCCTGTTTTTTTTTTTTTTTTGAATTTCGTTGTTGGACCCTGCTGTCATAATAACATATCAGGTCCTGCATCAGAGCTGAGCTGTGGGCGGCCCTGGCCGTAAGGTCGGCAATTGAAAAAGCAAATATGTACGAACACACCCACAACCTGGGGTTCACCATCACCAACGGTAAGCGGAGCACACGGGCTAGGCTAGGGTTACAGTTTACAATTTTACATTCGACACAGAGGACAATGTTTCCGGGTGGATGCTTGATGATGTCCGTGGTACATGCAGGCTTACAGTTTACCAGAATGCCACCCAACCCTTTAGCCATGCACAGTTTCAGCAGCCCCAGTGGGACCTTATACCATATCCTTTGGTCGAACTCTTCTCATGTTTCTAGAAACACACATACACACAAACACATACATATATGCACACAAGCAACAACGGTGCCTATAGCTTGGCCCTCTATCAGCGAACAAATGCAATATTGGATGTGGCGACGACAATGAAGTGGAGAATTTCCTCAGCGTTTTTCTAGGTCCCGGAAGGCAAAGAGTAGCCACAGAATGTACGACGACCGATGTATACGTATATAGTACAAGTCCTGGATGGTGGCGTATAGCCTGGCACATATGATATATTATAAGGCAAGGTATTTGGTTGAGGTATACAGTTACGACTTTTGTACCATCAAGAGTGTTGTGTATATTCATTTAATGACACTCATTCGTTTTTAAAGGTTTGTGACTTAAGGCTCCATTGCCTAGCCTATAATATAGCTTGAGAGAAGCTGAAGCTGTGTATTTTCTATATACCTTATATTGAGCTTGTTAATTTATTTTCAAAAGTTTTCCCCTCAGGAATTTTGATACTTTTCAAGACGAAACTATTAAGTGCTGAGACTTAACTTTTACTATATAAGCCTTTCCAGTTGTTATACAGAAGTCAGTCTTTTTTTTTTTCTTCCCTCTTTCTCATATACATATATGTATGTTTATTATGAAAGAGTCCTTTATATTTATTATTCAAGCACATATATAAATTTTCTTATTCGTACCTCATATACATATACCAAGATATGCCATCTGGATGGCTTGATGTCTGTATGGCTGCCAGCCATCACTGATGTTGTACCCTTAAGTGGCATAAACAAATCTCTCAATCTAATGGAGACGATATAGGTTTTCTACATTTGAATTTTGAAGGAAGTACTTCTGCATTCTTGAGAGAAAAATCTATGTACATACATATATAGGTATGCACTAACAAATACAATGAAATAGTTTTGTTTAAGGAGACAACATATATGATTTTCTATTTGACTACTACTTCATAGAAATGACTTAGATTTTTATAGTTAGGGAACTGATGGTAGTAAAATTTCCCCCTTTAATTTAAGTTAGCCGAACAAGAGTCAGCAAAAACTTGAATTGTTTTCATTCTTCAACTTCTCAAAAAGTGGATTTTTGTTTGATTTGGTTTTTTTTTTTTTTGTTTAGAAAAAACTATTTCCAAAATCTTTAAATGCAATATTGTTTAAATTATTTAGACGCGTTTGATTGCAAAATTATAATTAAATCGGCCTTGCCATTACGAATTTATTGGTGAATAACTCAAAAATAAATCAATTTTCTCCAAAAACGTCAAAAGCCTATAATTTCCGTAATATGAATTTTTGACAAAAACCTAAACGCTGTTTTCTTACAATTATTTTGGTGGTTACAAATTCAAAGTTTAATCAAAATAATTGGAGCCGTTATCGAAAAAAAAAAATTTTTAAAATACAAATCAATATTTGGCAGCTACTCCTTTTTGATGAGCTAAAAAAAAACTTTCAAACTGGAGAAATAAATTAATTTAGATTTAAAGTTCAAATAGCTTGATCAGCTTTTCTCTAAAAAGCTACGCCCTAAAAACCTCCATATACAATGTAACCAATCGTAAGGATTCCATCCATGGTTTCCAAAATGAACACCATGAGGCTTATAGAAAAATATCCTTTTTTTTATTGTCTTGTAGGATAAAATCAAGTACGAGTATACTTCTTATGTTTTTTAACTCTAAATTCATTCAAATTTTTAGTAATTTATTTAAATTACTGCCAGCAGCTCCCTAAGAGATAGACAATGGCACAGGTGCAGCATTCAAATGTTGAGTTTTCATTACGATATAATAGAAGAGAAGTCTTGTTGTGCATTTAAATTTCCGTAATTGGCATCGATCGAGAATACAACTACAGGCAAAATGTATTTAAAAGAAAATATTATGTCCTTATAAGTTGATTTAAACCAAAGATTTTTATTTCACTTTCTTATTATGTAGATAAGTTTATTAATTTTTTGTTTGTTTGTTGTAGTAAATTAAATAAAACTACCGACTTCGAGTAAGAACATATAAAGAGAATATAATGTAAAAGCTTAAAACTAAGGAGAGTAATTCATTCGATATATTCAACACGGATACCTTACACAACGCAGGTATACCCTTTACAATTAATTAATTAGGTTTGTCGAACATAGTTTAAACATTTTTATTGAATATTTTTTAAAATTTCTATTAAACATTTTATATTTTAAATTGTGAATACACCGACATGATCGGAAGAAGCTTGCATATGGTTGCCCATTAACACTATTGAGTTGACCCAAACTGATTATGGCAATCATTTCTTCAATTTTCGGAGTATATTTTTTTTTTATAAAAACACTTCAAAGAAATCTACGGGAGTTTGGCGCACTCACTTTATAGCTCCAAAATCTATTAATGCATCTAATCATTTGTTCCCTTTTTTGTTTTTGCTTATTCCAAATTTGTTTGTATAAAAAAAAAAATTTTTAAATTCAATCGGTTGTAGTTTTTTTCTTGTCCTAAATTTAGTGTATTCTAAAAAATTTTTTTTAATTAACGGGTGATTTTTTAGCTGGTTTGGTTTTGGCAACACTGGTTTTGACAGCTGACGTGTGTTTAGTACCTTGTGTCACTGTCAAACAGCTTCAGTTTGGTTTGCAATTTAACCATGGATTGTCTTACAAATGAACAACGCTTGCAAATTATTGAATTTTACTATCAAAATTCGTGCTCGGTTCGAAATGTTCATCGCGCGCTGCTTCCATTTTATGGTCGGCATTCTCGACCTTCTGAGCAGTCTATTCGGAAGATTGTGACCAAATTTCGCACCAAATTTACTTTGTTGGACATTAAACCACCAACACGTTTACGTACTGTGCGTAGTGAAGAAAATATTGCGGCCGTATCAGCTAGTGTGACAGAAGACCGCGAAATGTCGATTCGGCGCCGTTCCCAGCAGTTAGGCCTTTGTTACAGCACTACGTGGAAAATTTTGCGGAAGGATTTGGGCGTAAAGCCTTTTAAGATACAGCTGGTGCAAGAACCAAAGCCAGCCGACCTACCACAACGCCGAATTTTTGGTGAATGGGCTCTTGGAAAGCTGGCCGAGGATCCGCTTTTTTATCGAAAAATTGTGTTCAGCGATGAGGCTCATTTTTGGTTGAATGGGTACGTAAATAAGCAAAATTGCAAAATTGAAGATCAGCCAGAAGCATTGCAACAGCTACCAATGCGTCCCGAAAAAGCCACTGTTTGGTGCGGTTTATGGGCCGGCGGCATTATTGGGCCATATTTCTTCAAAGATGATGCGAATCGCAGCGTTACTGTCAATGGTGAACGCTACCGAGCGATGATAACAAACTTTTTTTTGCCCGAAATGGAAGTTCTTGACTTGCATGATATGTGGTTTCAACAAGACGGTGCCACATGCCACACAGCACGCGAAACAATGGCGCAATTGCGAGGCGAGTTTGGTGAACAGTTAATTTCACGTTTCGGGCCGGTCAATTGGCCGCCTAGATCGTGCGATTTGACACCATTAGATTATTTTTTGTGGGGGTATGTCAAGGCTATAATGTCTATAGGGACAAGCCCGCTTCGATTGACGCACTGGAAGCCAACATCCATGCATTCATTCGTGAGATACCGGCCGATATGTGTGAAAGAGTATGCCAAAATTGGACTCAGCGGATGGGCTACCTGAGACGCAGCCGCGGTCAACATTTGCATGAAATTATCTTTAAACATTAAATTGCAAGGTTCAAACTATCGATTCAAATAAATATTTCATTCATTTTTTCGAATTTTTTGTGTTTTTTTTTTTTTTAAAAAGTTCTAAACCTCTTAAAAAATCACCCATTATAAAATTAAATTAACTTAAAAAATGCAATCTGTTGTAACTATCTTATAATTGATTTTCTGGTACTAGTTCTTTTAATTTCCATTTATTTCTATTTCGTTTTCCGATTTTCAATACCGGTTTTTAAACACTTGTATAGGAGATACCGTTATTTTTGGTTATAAGAATAATTTGTATTTAAAATCTACTAGACAATGTCAAAAAACTGCTGGGTGCTAAGTTTAATAAAAACCGAACAAATCGTTTTCGAATTTTTAAGTTCTGAAAAAAAAAAACTTTGAAACTTTTTTTAATATCCAAAAAAATTTTTTTTTTTAAATTTTGGTACGCGATATTTTTAAAATTATTTTAAAAATTCTCTATAAAAAAATTTATTAAAATCAATTGAATACTGGTTTTGAGAAAATCGAAAATCAAAAAAGTGGTTCTATGGGAGGTACCATTTATAACCATTTTTTCGGATTTTTTTTTTTTAAATTGTAGCCTTTTTATAAAAAAAAATTCCTGAATATTTTTTAGAAACGTTTTTGAGAAAAATAAGATTTTCATTTTTTGCTAAACAAAAATTGTACGGCAGGTACCGTTATTTTTGGTCTTAAAAAAATGAAATAAAAACGTCTCCCTGCCTAGAAAACGCTAGGTACCAAGCTTAAAGAAAATCGACCCATCCGTTTAGGCTACAGCACAGGGTTTAGGTACCCTAGTTCCAAATTCAAAATCCCCAAACCAAAATCTTCAAAACAAAAAATCTTCAAGAACTGAATCTGCAAAACCAAAATCCCTTAATCCAAAATCCCCAAGCACAGAATCCCCATGCTTCGAGTATACCTACCTAAGAAACTTAAGGGATTTTGGTTTTGCAGATTCAGTTCTTGGAGATTTTGGCTTTGGGGATTTTGGTTTAAGAATTTTGAATATGGAACTAGTTCACCTTCAGGTTTCTTCTTCGTATTCGGTGGTCGAAATTCTTATACTGTTTTCGACTATCGCACGATTGGTACTGATTCCAATTAGATCCAATACGTGTCTCATAATTCTAAGCTGAGTAACCACGAGTTCGTAAAATTAAACATGCTGAATCACTGCTTAAGTACATTTTGGGTAAAATTTGATTTTAATATTTAAAAAAAAAATGATTATATTGGTGAAAACCTAGGAGCTTGGTCAAAACATTGACTCGATTCATTAATTAATTAACAATTGACAAAAGGGAAGATGAAATACGTCGCCGCCGAGGCAGGTTGTTGTACTAGCCTTATGTCACTATTGATAGACAAACTTTGTGATATTCTTAATTTTTGGTGGTGAATTTGCTGAATCTGGTTAACATGATTTTTTTAATTTAATTGCAGATTCACGCTCAAAATACTGCCGTCCATTTTTATTGATGTATAGAAAGATGAAGAAATTTCTGTTTCCCCATCTAGCTTCTAAAACTACTTCTGCTTCAAGGAATTCCTTTCCTGCATAGTGCATAGAACAGATCTGTGGACTCCTTTACGATATTCCAAGGACGTCTTGTTTTAATATTTCAACAAAAAAAATTTAATAGGGTAAGTTTAAATATTATATATCCACATATCTCTTAACTTCTATTATAATTGGATCATCAAGATCAAAGTCTACGATAGATGAAAAGCCCATTCAAATGATTTTTTCTGAATTCTAATAAATTATAGAAAGTTTCATGCATATTGAGTGGTATTTACCTTTGGGTTAATTTGAAACTGTTTATGTCAATTTATTTACCAAATTAGTGTACATATACTTATTTTATATAATAATATAAATTATATATACATACATATATATATAAATCCTTACCATCAAATTGAAGTTTTTACTCCCTTAAGGACATATTAATGTACCTAACTTTCTTATATATGCAACACACCCCTAAATCTTGTTGAGGGGGTTTTCATTAATGAACCACAAGTAATGCGGTTGCGATTCATTAACAATTTAAGCTTCAATTCACGTATCACTCCCCCAAGCACTACTAGCTGAGGCACTGGCCAATTAATCCATCCCTCCATAAAGTCATCCACCTACATACATATATAGTTATATAAGCACTGATACGGATACACCATCATCACACTGTCATAAATGCGCATCTGTTTAAAATGTATTTGCAATATGCTCGCAAATACATCATCATCGGTTGTTTTAATATAACCTTTAAAAGCCTTTTATGGTTGAAAAGTCTTTCAAAAATAGCTTCCCCCCCATGTTAACAAATCAAAATGGACACCCTTCTTCAGTAAATAAACAATGCCACCGCAATCCTGAGTCATTTCGTCAAAATTGCGATTTGAACCACTTCAGCTACTAACTATATAAGACTATATATATTATGTAGGTACTCCCTTGCCATATCCTCTTCCATTCCTTTCCTTTCCACCAGGTAACCACAAATAACCCTGCAAATGGAATTTTAAATTAACGACCGCACTGTGAGACACAGAAACAGAGACACATAATACTCGTATATAGAGGTACCTACACCCTTCCTTTTCTTGGCCAACTCTACTCGACTCGACCATTGCCAATGTCGATTCGTTTCAAATTGATGCAAAATGGATAAGGGGGGGGGGGGGGAGAGGAGAAGTTGCTTTGGGTCAAACGATGTCCATAAACTCAATTCGAACGACCGAAGACCGACGATGACGAGAAAAGGGTTGATGTTGAAAGCTGATGTTAATACCATACCCACACCATTATATATTTTCTCAATTCAGAAATCCCTGAAATGGAAGCAGTTACAAATTTAGTTAGACCTTGTTGATGAGTGTTATTTGAATCCTTATATGTCTATAAGGTATATAAGTGTATAAATCATATTGAGAGAAATTTGCGTAAAATTAATGAAGGCCCATTTGTGCCATGCTATTCATTTACCATTCTCATTCATTGACCTCAAATTGATGAGCTCAAGTCCGATGAAACGGATTATAATGCCTTCAACTTCATTCAATGTAAACCACAAGATTCGATAAACGAAATGCGAGTGTAGGCATAGTAGATGAATAAAGGAATCACAATGAGGGTTCGTAGTTCGGTGGCGCGGCGGTAGCGGCGGAGAAAACATAGGATTAGTAAGGGAAAATAGGCTTACTTATATTTTTGTTGCTTGTTTTGTAGAGATTCTTGAGATATTCCAAACAACAATTTTATGCGTATTCAGAAGTCGAAAAGTGTGAGATTTTAGGTTCTACATAATATTAGGCGTGTTTTGGTGCAAACCCGGGGGGAATTAGACGAAAAAACGAAACCGCCACGCAGGTGTTAAACAATCACCACTACGCATTGCACTACCGAGGCCACCTGATCAAGTCCATTCCAATTAAGCCTAACTGCAAGTGTGAGAGTTATCACACAAAAACCCCTTATAATTTTTTTTTTTAATTTCGATTTTATTTGAATTTTTAAGATCACTACTATGTCGACTTTTCTTATACAGGGTCTTTCATTAAGCAATTATAATCGTGGCTTCTCTGAGTGGCTCGCATCCGCAATGTCTAATTTTCCATTACCCGCTGGCGCATAAACTAAGTTGAATTTGCACGATGACATAATTTATTTTGGCTTTGAGGACTGGTTCAGAAAACCCCACAAGAAAAAGACAAATCGCACGATCTCGGTGGCCAGTTCACATCACCTCCACGTGAGAAGACCATGCCCTCGAATTGCTCGTGGCAAAATTTTCAATGTGACGTTAGCTGTATGGCACGTAGCGCTGCCGTGTTGCAATGCTATTAAAACCAAATGTCGTTGGTGTCCATATTATCCAATTCAGAACAAAAGAAGTTGGTAATCATCGACCTATAGCGCTCGTCGTTGACGGTGATGTCCTGGTCAACGTTGTTCTCAAAGAAATATGAACCATAACGCCGCCATCCCAAAATCCACACCAAACAGTGACTTTTGCAGGATGCATTTGGACGTTCTTGGATCTCATATGGATTGGTATCGTCCAAAATTTTACAATTTTGTTTGTTGACGTACTCGTTCTTCCAGAAATGGAAGAACCGGTGAAGATAATTTTTCGATGAAAATTAAGGCCAGTTTCCATCTGCTCCAAAGACCATTCTGCGATCACACGTCATTGTCTATGGTCGTTTACCTTCAGCTCCTGAGTCAGTTGAATTTTGTACAGGTGTAGGTCCAAGTCACGAAGCAAAATTCGCTCAGTTGTATGGTCTGCCAAAGGCCAAGTTCTTGTGAGCGACGCGAAATCGATTGACTCGGATTCTCCTGCATACTACTCTCACGGACAGCGCCAAGTTTTCAGCAGATCTTGCAATTCGTTGACGTACGGGTGTTGCTTCATCGTTTCTCGGTAGGCCGATTATGGCGACCGTAAAATGGGCGAAGCGCGCGGAACTTTGTCCGAACAGAAGCACACCCATTTTGATGAAGCAATTTTATCATTTTCACGTTTAGTTGAACACTATATTCGTCTATGGTGATTTGTCAAAATAGACTGAATAAATGACAGCCAATTTGACAGATTAAGCTTAAACAATATGGCAGCTATCAACTGTCAAAGTTCGGAAGACTCTATTGGAAGACCCTCTAATAATGCTTAAGGCTGCAGAGATCTTAATTTCCAAAGAAGTTTAATAACAATAAAACTAAAATATGATAAAAGTAGGCGGGGAAATGGGCTGATTTTAATCAAAATCACATTCTAAACCTTCTCCCTGCTAATAGGAAAAATACTTTCAAAATTTCAAAGAAATTGGCGGAGTTTAGTTTTTGAATTTATTTATAAACCTCATACAGACCAACATTAATTTTTAAAATATACAAAAAATACCAGATTTATTAATTTATAAGATTTTTGCTTTATTCACTTCAAATAGTTCTTAAAAATTTCGTGGTTAAACTTTAAAAGTCTTAATTTCCTCGAAAATTCAAATGAATAATTTGAGAGTGGCAATGTACCTACCTGGCTAATAAATATTTAAAACTCCATAAATATTTGATCCAGACAAACCCCTCAATAATTATATCCTGTCGAGCCGACTAAAATTTTATGGATGTAGCAAAATGTAGTCTACCCCACCCGCAGTTAGTGAAAAATACAAGTAGGTACCTACGCCATAAAGGTACTAAATATTTCTATTCATTTCACCTATGAACCTAAATTGGCACAAGTGACACACAGGTGGAGTTAAATGTCATCCTCTCACCTAAAAAAACTAACTTGGTACCAAATGCCAGCATCTCGGTTCATGCATACATTTGGTTAGTTAAGTTGGAAAGGATATGCTGATACTCGTAGCAATATATATAAATATAATATACGAAATTCAAAATACATGCGAAACACAATATTCACCGACTTTCACTATGGGAATAAAATAAACCATCATCCAACCAATGAACAGAGACAAACTTGCTGTCCCTGTGTGTTTTGTAACTGTACATGATAAAGTAATGCGAGTGCTATACATTAATTAAAACAAATTAAGGCCAGCCACAGGCGCATCCATATATCCGTAGGTATATATAAATACAGTTTTACAGGATTCTGCATAACCAGCAAACTATACCGTTGTCGTCGTTGTCCATATATCTACTCTACATACATATGCAAGAGTACGTAATAGTCCTTTGAATGAATGAAGGTTGCACATGGGAATAACCGGGTAATCTGTGGTGGCATTTTGTCCTTTTTGGTCCTTTTAAACTGGAACTTTTGTTTGTTTTTTTTTTTGTATTTTTATTTTTTTGAAGAAAACTTTCCACACACAGAACAAAACAACACCAGCTCCATGGTGTTTGTGTATAAATATAGTTTGGTCCTTTGTTTCAATTATTTCACCCGTCCTCGTTGTTCATGTACATAGTAGCTTCATTCAAACTTTCAGTTTGGAAACTCACACACAAACAGAACTCTGAAGAGAAGGGTGCGAAATAACAGAGTAGGGTTGGATGGAGATTGAGGAGGGCTTTGATAAATTGATATAAATTATTGAAGAAAATAGTTATTTTTAAGGAAAGTCGATACATCCTTTGGCGTCACGTTCACGTACAAGAAGAATAAGCTTCGAACAACACACAAAACTATACTTTTGATTCGATTTTTCTTTGCTTTCTACACACGCGACTTGTCGGCAATAACTGTCTTCTAAATCAAAACTTCTTTGGGGAATATTTCTTTTTTTTTTTTTTTTGGAGAGTTGGTGCTCGCTGCTCCTGGTGAACTTTCATTGCAAATAAATCGACAAAAAAAAATATAAAAAATACGAAATGTCGAATAAGTGAAAGAAAAGTGTATAATAGTAGAAAATAACTATTTTTTTTTGTTTGTTTTTGTTTTGTTTTGGAAGAGCGTGCAGCACTTTCGTTATGTTGTTTTACTTGCGATACCTAGATATTATGTAGGTCTTATAAAGACAAAGTTATGCATTCGTAAAAGAAAAATATATGGACTCCTTGATTTTCGTCAAAAAAAAAAAAAAACAATCCCAAAAAGTTGGTCCCTGATTTATTTTCTGACATACTTTTAGAAAGCTACAAATAACACTTAGTGTTGATGTGTAGGTACGAGCTATCCAGTTTTGCATTCCCAAATAATTTTATTAAATATTTGAGTTCAATGAGACAATATAGTAGTAATAAACCCTAATGAGTGGCCCTCGTAATTCTGTTTGTTTTTCCGTCCATATGTACCTACTTCATACTTAATCCCTGAAGGGAATTATTTCTGACATTTCATCATAAAGCTTTCACATCGTGAAGTGGTTGTGGGATGTTGCGTTTGACACTCCTAAATCCCAGCTGCAGTATCAGACAACTAAGAAAACGCAAAATGAATTGGAGAAAATGAAAAAAAAAAACGAGTAGGGGATAAGGTGGGCAGTGGTCACGGCATGGCTATCGGCGGGCGATGACTTGGCCTTGAAATAGGATAGGTCGGCCAGTGAGTCTAATGACACAAATGACTGTTTCAAGAAAACGTATAAAATGTATAATCCTGCATTTATATACCTGTAGCATTGGTACGAACCAAAATTCTATGGTTCTTTCCGAATAACTGATCAATCTTACTGATTTTGGTGCAGTTTTGCGAGCTGATGGGAGAGAGATTGCGTGAGATGAGGAAAATCTATTTGTGAAGACGACTCTCAACTTTTGTCTAGCTCGGACATGTCGGACGCAGATGTCATTTCAGCGGAAGACCCTGTTGTATAGACAAGAAGAATGGAATTCTCCAAGGCGAATCTGATAATTTCAGGAGTCACAGTAAACGTCGACTCAATGTGGGGGAATATTAATTAAAGACTCTACGAATGGAGCAATTTCTTCTATTTCTAACACATTTTTGACTACCATCTCCGAAAATCGATGCTCGCATGAGTAAAATGTGAAAAACACAAAACTGATGAAGAAAAAGAAATAGAATAAGAAAGGAAATCAAGATCCCAAATCTTAAAAAGAACTGAAAATGCAAAGAGAGCTGTATGGCATACTTGTAGGGTAAAACAACAAAGCTAAATCTTCGAGACTGGTAGCTATTGAACTAATCTCGTAAGTTTTTTGCCAAAATGGAGGCCAAGAACTAACTAACTATACCAGTCGAGCCATACAGAATTGACACAACATCATAAACGAAAATGTTCATTCTGCTTTACGTTTTGCAGTACCTACGTTGTTCAGTGAGCGAAATTGATAATTATAGCAGATTATTTGGAGAAGTCTCCGCTCCTTTTTCGCACTGAATTATTTGTATGATCCATTAATTGCGTGCAAAAAAGTGAGACCACAAACTAATTTCGTTACGCATCATCTGATAAAATTCTCCATTAATAATTGTCCGTAGTTTGTTTTCGCTGTTGATTTGGAAACCACTGAAAATTTTCGTTTCGCTTCAGCTGCGTATTAGACTTAAAGGATCAAAGAAACTAATCCAAGCAGTTAAAGGAGGCATATTCTGAATCACAGTGACTTGACACCATTTCCGCCAACAAGAAGCCTTAGACGGATAGAAGCGCAGAAGCTCTAGCGGATGGCGGTTGTGTTAAAAAAAAGACTTTTAGATGGCCCTAATCGACTATAAGAATTCAAAAAAAATAGAGGTCACATAAAATCAGTTGGTCCAAGTGGAGACATTGTTTTTTGCCAAGATTCGAGACTGAAGGTTCAAAATTCTCATTTAGAGCAATGAATTCACACATAAGTGGCTCAAATTCAAAATCTATAGCATGATTTGAAGAGCTTCCATTGAGAGTCACGTTCAGAAATGTGCCCAGGAACATCTGACAGTCCGGGTAATTCTTCCGGCTTCACGCATGACGAAGAAAAGATAAGAGTTCTTCCTAAAAGAAAACTATTTCTGATTTTCCTGATCAAGATTGATAACTTTGTGAAAATGGAAGCGCCTACAAAATCAGCTTACTAGCAGTTAAAACATATCCAAAGCTTCCGTAAACATATTCCAAATTAAATATCACCCCAAGCAAAAAACTAAATAATCCCACAAAATTTTTAGGTATGAATTTGGAGAGTTTTGTCATACGAAAATACTCCCAAAAATTGGGCATTTATTGAAGGATTTTTTGGAGATTTATTCCAAAAATTGAGGAGTTATTTTACCAAAAAAAATTACCTTTCGATGTTTGCTGCTATAGGTTACCTTGATTTATGTAAGGAAACGAAAGGATAAACTAGTCAAAAACGGGTCATCTTTTGATCTGAGCCAAACCGGATGTTTGGTACTAATTTCTAAACTAGAGCAAGACAAATGCAGAATTCACCAGAGTTTCCCCAAAGTTTTAAACCAAAGATTATCAACAATTAACACTTATCGAGTCTCGAGGAATTTATAGAGCCTAACGCATCACCAATCAATGGGAAACCTCATGAACATAGAATTGGCAGCATTACATCTGACTTACTGAATTTCTTTGGGAATGTCCCAGCTTAGCCAAGACTAGAAAATCAGCCTTTAATGATAGAGAATTGGAGAATACTTTTTCAATGAACTGGATAATGTCTTAATTTTGCGACTATAACATTCTGAAATGCATTTAGATTTCAGAATGTGGTTTAGAAAGGCAGCCAATCCCTAAATTTCCAATCATTACTTTCCCCTGCTTATTTTACCATTTACTTACCTCTCAGTGTTGAATCCATTTGGAGCAATTTTTATCAAATTTCGTCAAGATTCGGTTAATTTGAAGTAAATAGAAATAAGAAAAGTGTGCCATATTAAATTTCTCCGTTCCACCGTGCCACGATGACATTTTCGTTTCAAAAAAGCACGATCATGAAACTTCGGCAACACTGGTTACGTTAAGGTTATGTAACAACACCTAAATAAATGTCAGCCCTTAAGAACAACTACGTTCGACACCACTCGTGCAACAAAGTTTTTTTTTTTATTTTTTTTATATTTAAAGGATATGTTTCGAGTTAATTTCAAGTCACGTAATTTTGTGAACGATACGCATTTCGATGTTAAAACATTATGTGAAGGTGAAATCCACTTGATGGAGCTGGCGGTAGTGGTGACGGCGCGCGGCGTCCCCTCCGTGTTTTATTTTTAATTTTTATATACCTGACATGTACTCGTACTAATATCACCCTTACTCGTAACATATGGGCGGTAGAAATACGTGCAGGTTCCGTATAAAATATTGCACTCAATTTCCTGTGGGTTGTCTATATGTGCTTGCTATGTTGCTGCTGCTGCTCGTGTGGTTGGAACGGAATGTCGCGAGTAAGGACGAAAATGCATAATTTAATTGAAACATTTTTTTGCAAGCTCAGGTACAAGTATAAGTTTGTATACATATAATTTTCAGTGTTCGCAGTTAAAGTAACATTTTTAAAGCGACGAAATTTGCGGCCGCGTAAATGGTGATGCACCTACGTAAATATATTATATTTACCGTACAACACGCCCTATATTTTTCACTACTTAGGTACTCTTGATGTGATAAAATAATCTGATTTTTTTTGTATAATAAATAATATTAAAACAAATGTACAGACATGATAAGAGCAAGTACTGCAGTAATATGTTGCGAGATGCATTTACATAAATGTATTATCAGTGGAGATAGGTTTATGGAAATGTTTTTAAATACAAATTTGATCTTTGTGGCTCTCAATGAGATTAAACATTTTCCGCAAGGGGGTTTTCTTTTTTGATAAGATATGACAATAATTTATAGTTTACCATATATTTTGCCATATACTTTTTTAACTTGTTCAGAAGAAGTATTGAATAAAAAGATAGCCTAGTGGGGTTTTGTAATCATACAAAATGTCATTTCAGTATAAATCAATTCTTGACTAATGTCAAATATTTGACAAAAAATTTGGATTTTCCTAATAAACGCAAAATATCAAATAATATATTAAATGGTTTTATAATGGTCATGGGGGTAGATTTTAAAAGTTGATGTCGGCCATTTTGTTTTATTTGTTATTAATTTTCTTTTCTTTTTTTTTATATTTCAGGAACTAAAGACAAATCACAGTAACTGAAGGAAAAATGACCAAGGAAAATGCAGCAGCCTGTGTTCGCTGACTAAGTTCTGGAGAAGTTCGAATTTGACCTAGATTTCAGCAAAAAAAATCATCCTTATCAACGAGGACCATTATTGGATAAACAGGTACGTAAACAAGTAAAATTGCCGGGTTTGAGCTAATGCCTATTTCCATCTAAAATTATGTTAGGTATTTTATTTCCATCCAACCCCAAAAACTTGTTGGATAGCGATATTTCCGCACTCGAAATTCTTTGCGGTTTATGTGTTGAAAAGAAAATTAATAAACCTTTCCGATATTAAAATTTTGGTACATCCAGAGAAAAAAAAATTACTGAAATTTTTGTCAAAAAACTCATTTTTTCAATATTGTTTCGGACAAGCATTGAGATAAAAATGCAAATAAAGGTCTACCCAAACTGTAATTGTAGGTATTTATTACATTTAAACCAAAAGCTAGAGTGAGGTCTCGTTCCGGAAATAAAATTCAGTTCCAGTGTCGTTTGTTTATCGATAAACGTATTTTTTGAAAAGTAGATCATCCAAAATTTAGGTTATCTTACGTTCTTTTTCCCTCAGATGTCATCAGCTATGTTTTTATAGTGGATTACAACAACTTAAAGCTAGCTAGCCAGGAAGCTTTGATTATAAATCATCACTTTTACCCCTATTTACCCTATTTTTAGTTTCAAAAATAAAACAAAACTTTTATACGTACATATATATAAACTTTTCTTCATAAAAAATAGATAGTAATATTTAATAAATAAGATATTAACTATGTTCTTTTTTTCTGTTTATAGGTGCACCGCTCTGAAGTCAATAATGTACCCCAAAATAACACATGCTGCCCAGCTCTCATAATTGCATCTGGAACGTAACCCATGACAACAATACAAATAAAATAACTTCGATGCAATGTTTTTTTAATTAATTAAAATATTTATTATCATTATTTTTTTACTATCATATAATAATTTAATTTCTTTTTTCTACTTAATAAATTTCCTTCCTTTTATTTAATAAATTAAGTTGAATTGTTTAAAAAAAAAATACTTCAATTAATTTGTACAACTCTTCTTAAATTATCTTTTTTTTATTTATATGTAGGTACATATATATATATTTATAAACTAGCCTTATTAAAACATACTTAATATATTTAGCTGTGAAGCTTTCACAATTTAAAAAGATATTGTATCTTAAATCTAAGTTTAAACATGATCATTTTAATAAAATAAAAAAGATAAAAAATTGTTTTCTTCTTCTACATGCTGCCTCATAGAATGAGGAGTGGAATATAAGCATTTAATAAAAGTAAGTAGCCCCGCCCATATCACTGCTAGAAATCCTTACCCTTCTTACACCCTTAAAACAGCTCCGCCCCTTTTTGACCCGCCCTGTCTGTCCAACTATTTGTGACACCTCTTTTTATTGTGACATTTTTGGCACGCCCCTTTTTTGCCACGCCCCTTTTTGCCACGCCCTTTTTGTCACGCCCCTTTTTGCCACGCCCCTTTTTACCACGCCCCTTTTTGTCACGCCCCTTTTACCACACCCCTTTTACTGCGGTTTTTTACCGCCCCCTATTTGGTACGCATTTTTGCCACGCCCCTTTTGCTACTCTTTTTTTTGCCACGCCCCTTTTACTACGCTTTTTTACCACGCCCCTTATTTATGCTTTTTCACCACGCCCTTTTTAGCCACCCCCACCTTAGTACCCTACCCATTTTTTGGCACCTATTCATGATTTTCCAAACACTAAATTTGAATGACCAAATCACTGGATTTTTCGAAAATTTCCCGAAAAAAAATATTCAAAACGCTGTAGCGCAGCTGGTGGTAGGAGTACGGAAAAACTTTATATATCAAAATAACCGCTGATTGGTCAGGAAAATAATAAAATATTAATTATGAAAATCGGTTGGAAAATGGCTGATTAATTGACGATTTAATCAAAAACTTGTATTTTTATCTTAATAAGGCTCTAACTATTAAAGTTGTGTAGGTATCAAAAAAATTTTATAACGTACGCATTCGTGACGAATTAACCTTTCTATAGACACCTTAATATCAAAGATTGAAACGGTATTTCTCGAGTTATAACGGTTTTTGTGCGATTGAATCGTTAATTTTCCATTTTTCCTTACATTTACCTTCGATTAAAATAATACCATATTACCTCTGCATAAAATCATCTAAATTAACCATTTGAGATATACTCGGCCACATTTTGCCACACCCCTTTTTACTACGCCCTATTTTGGTCCACCCCCTTTTACCACGCCCCTTTTAGTACGCTTTTTTGACACGCCCCTTTTTGTTACGCTTTTTTCCACGAAACTTGTATTTTTATCTTAATAAGGCTCTAACTATTAAAGTTGTGTAGGTATCAAAAAAATTTTATAACGTACGCATTCGTGACCAATTAACCTTTCTATAGACATCTTAATATCAGAGATTGAAACGGTATTTCTCGAGTTATAACGGTTTTTGTGCGATTGAATCGTTAATTTTCGGTTTTTCCTTACATTTACCTTCGATTTAAATAATACCATATTACCTCTGCATAAAATCATCTAAATTAACCATTTGGAGATATACTCGGCCACATTTTGACACACCCCTTTTTACTACGCCCTATTTTGGTCCACCCCCTTTTACCACGCCCCTTTTAGTACGCTTTTTTGACACGCCCCTTTTTGCTACGCTTTTTTTCCACGGTTATTTTTGCTAGGCTTTTTTACCGCACAATTTTTCTGCCCGCCTCTTTTTGCCACGCCCCTTATTGGCCCACCCTTTTAGGCACCACCCCGTATTGCCCCGCCCCTTTTGTTCCGCCTCTTGTAATTAAAAAACAACTTTCTTTTTTTTATTTTTTTTTTAAATAAAACATTAAATTTATTTTAAATTATTCAGAAAAAAAATGAAATACATTATTTATTTAAGCGCATTTAATAAGAAATCAGTCTTATAGTATTTTCCCCGAAGATATGATAGTGTGGATGCTTTTTATTTTGGAACTTGATAGAAACACAAAAATCAGCTCGTTGTCAATATATATATAGTAGGTTAAATCTGGAAAGAGAGAGAAAAGCAAAGAAAAATGGTTAAAAATCGTAACGGGATTTGTATTCGCTTTAGGGAATAAAGTTAAAAGTTCTCATCAATCATGTCCTTACCTCTAAATTCTCCTCAGAATAGCCTAGACGTTGCTTCCCAATCGAAATCCTTTCCGCAACAAATTAAAAATTATAGATTTTCCGGAAACTTCTTAAAATTGTAAATCCTTGAAGTTGGCTGAAAATATATTGACATCTCTGGTATCGTTGAGTTAGAATCAAGAGTTCCAGTTGGTGTTGAGAATCCTGTAACATTGCCATTTCCCCCGATGCTGCCATTGCCACTGCCGTTCGAGATCGGCCGATAGATGGCAGTAGCTGCATAGTAGCTTTCGGTTGGTCGCGCCGGGACCGGTGGTGGCTTGGGGAATATATTATTCAAAGACTGCGGTGGTCGTGTGCGAACATTCACATAACCGCCCGAAGTTTTCGGGATAAAATTTTGCATATGCGGTGCGATGTACTCCTGACAAACAGCATCGGATACTTCTGGAAATAAATTTTAAACATTTGTTATCACAGGACATACACTTTGAATAGTAGGTACCACCATTTTTATTTTTACCTGTGTAATCTGGCGCAATGTGATGATGTCGCATGTCATTCATGGAGCATGCACTTGCAGCACTCGTGTACATGTTCACGTTAAAAGGCTCATGATACATGCTGTTCTTGTCCATGGAATCGTTGTCATCCATGCCAACCTGATGGGTGAGGAGTATACATGAAACACAATAACAATGAAATGCATACAATTAGGACTTCTCTTCAAATCAAGAGCAGCGCGTTGATGTTGATGATGCCCAAAAAGGGTTTTGAATTGCGAGTAGGTATATAGCTAGACTTTACTATACTATATAACCCCCTCTGGCACTATTGGGGCCAAGCTAACGTCATTACGCCCGAAAATTTGCATAAATATTCGATTGACCTACCTTCATGTTACTGCTGCCGTGATGCATACGCTTAACGCCGCCAACGCTACCCAGCGCATCAGAATGGAAATTGTGTTGGAACACGTCCAAGACGTTACTACCACGGGCCGCTTTTCGTTTATTTCTGGCAATTATCAGGAGAATAACAGCCACCAGGAGTAGAATAATTGTAGTCAACACGCCTATTATCACACCAACGAAGCTCTCTTCAGGTTCTTGGTCGATAGGTTTTGGTGCAATAACTGTTTTGTGGAGGAGAAAAAAACAACGATTAATTTTAATCTTTTTCAATTCAGTTTTCGCTTGTGAATAATTTTCATAACTAGGACAAAATGCATATTAGGGTGGTTGTTAACATATTAAGGATGTCTATAAATTGAATTGACTTAATAAAAAAAGAGTGTTCTAATTTTTTTCAATTTTGTATCCATAAAACCTTTGTGGCCTCATTTCTTTGCTTCCTCTAAATAGAGCTTTATTTGGAATAAGTGTTATGAACGTTCGAAGAACTAAATGGGCTTCTTTTGTCAATTAATTTTTAAAATGGATTTTATGGCGTCAAACTTGATTTTTTAAAAGCACATCAAAATAAGAACCACCCTAATTTACATTATATAACTTTATGTAGGTATCTAGAAAAGTGTACTTGGTAACAGCTTTAAAAATAAGTAAAATAGATTTTTAGTTTTACTTACTATTAGGTATTCGATTGTCTTTGTCATATTTTGATTGTGTTCCGTCGCGTTGGTAGGGAATTTCTTGAGGAGGAGTTGTTTCAGGAATTTCTTCTTCAGTAAAATTTCCAATAACTGGAGCTGAAATGAAAACACAAAATTTATTACAAAATGAAATACAATGAGATACAAAACAGTGAATATGCATATTTGTATGTATAAACTTAAATTTTTTGGAGCAAATAAAGACAATAAAGACGCCTTTACTGTGACAGGTTGATTTTTATTGGCAAAAATTGGTTAAATTTGTTTTTTTGATTTTTTTTTTGTCAGTAAGCTTCATATTAAATGCTTGAACTTCTTTCTTTCTTTTTTTTTTTCATTTAGGCCTAGCGAACATGGTAGATGGCTCATGTTGGCTTAAGTTGGTTAAATCAACCGAATAGATTGGTAACTCTAACCGAGTAAGTATGTATATGAATTTGAAAGAGAAGATTGGGAGAAGTATACTCAAACTGACAAAATTGGCTATTCTGATTGTGGGAATGGGCTATTCCAACCGAGTAGATTGGCTGATGCAATTGATTAAGTTCGTTGAATTTACCGAGTTCATTGGCTATTCGAACCATGTAAGTTTGTTAAGATTGGTTGTTCAAAGTTCAAATGGAAAATATATTTCTCCAACCAAGCAAATTTGCTTCTCTAATTGTGTAAATTGGCTTATGCAAGAATTTATTAAGTTAGTTAAAACAACCGAGCAGATCGGCGAATCCAACCGATAAGATTGCGTGAATCAACCAAGTAGATTGGTAACTCTAATCGAGTAAGTATGTAAATTTCAAAGAGATGATTGGGTACTCAAACGTAGTAAGTAGATTAGATT
Organism: Epistrophe eligans; assembly: GCA_951394125.1. Taxonomy (NCBI): domain Eukaryota; kingdom Metazoa; phylum Arthropoda; class Insecta; order Diptera; family Syrphidae; genus Epistrophe; species Epistrophe eligans. The sequence goes on along the minus strand of OX596028.1, from coordinate 104,824,348 downwards.
CTTTAAACTTGAAGAAAGGTTACTCTAATTGTGTGGATGGGCTTCGCCAAACGAGTAGATTGGTTGATGCAGTTGATTAAGTTCGTTGAATTTACCGAGTAGATTGGCAATTCGAACCGAGTAAATATGGTAATATGAACAATTGGCTGCTCCAACTAAGTTATTTAAAGTAACCGAGTAGGTTGGTTAATCCAATCGAGTTAGTATGTTAATGTGAACGAAAGGACTGTTTATTTAAAATTGATAAGCTACATCAACTGAGAAAAAAAGGCTACACCAACCGAGTAGATTAGCTATTTTGATAGGCAGTCCAACCGATTAAATTGGCTAATGCAATTAAGTAAGTTGGTTGAAGAAACATAGTATAGATTGGCTTCTGCAACCGAGTAAGAATATGAATGTTAACGAGTAGATTTATTAATTAAAGCAACAGAGGTGATCAACAACTGCAAGTTAGAAGACAGGCTTCTACAATTGAGTAAATTGGCTACTCCAATTGATTGGATGGGATATTCCAACCGAGTAGATCGGCAGATGAAATTGAGTACATAAGTTGATTGGCTACTTCAAGTTGAAAAATATTAGAAATTAAGTCCGTTCATTTCAAACTACGTTTTTCTGGGTTTTTACACACGTCACGCTGGAAGGACAACTAAAAGTATTATAAAATACTAAAATAATATTCTACCTAGATAAAAAAAAAATGTACTCTGTGGGTCAATTGCGAATTTTCATCCGAAATAAAGTTCTAAGTTTAATTAGCTCAAATTCCTTTTCAGAATTTTTCTTACTATAGATTAAAGTTGGCCTTATCTGAAATTAATTGTATTGGATCCAGAACTGAGAAAATGCCACGACTTCATAGTTTTGGATTTTTGTTTCAATTAATAAGGAACAATGTTCACAAAAATTCCTTTTACCTAATAAAAGATCAAATTTAACACTTCATAGAGAATTTAATTCCAGAAATTAAATTTTACTTGATATCTTTTCAAACTTTACTCAAACCTTCCTTGAGTGGGGTATTTTATATTTGCATGTCATTCATTACTTATGGTTATGATGGTCATTCGAAACTCTCCCTTATTTAAATGTTAAAAAAAAAAAAAACCCTTATCATCTTCAAAGGTCCAACTTTATAAGTTCAAGTAGGTACCTACAATAAAACTATCCCCATAACCATAAGTACCTATCTCCTAACCAAGTACCTTCCTCATTGCAAGTCAATGCCCGCATCATAATATTAAACCATCAAAACATTGCCCTTTTAAGCCCATGCATACAGAAATGCGCTTATTATATAAATATTTTCTCTCTCAAGATAGTTCCCACACAATGACGTGATTTATTCAATTATAAATAATTAGCTTAACTTCGTTTTCTATTTTTTTTTTTTTTGCTTACTTGTGCTTGAACAATCAAAGTGGCATTCTTATGATTTACATCAAGTGAAAAAATATTTTCTTAGAAAAGTCAAAAAATACGGGCTCTCTCACACAAACACACAATCATTGTTTTATGATTTATCCCGTATAAATAGTAAAAACATGAACATATATCACTGCAACCAACAACTTCCTTTCAATCAACAACAAAAAAAAAAATAAATAAATTATATTAACTCATCAAAGAATAAAAATAAAAAAAAAAACAAAACTTACCCGACACAAAAGATATTTCGCTCAGCATAATCCACCGCAATGCGAAATACAGTCGAACTCGTAAAAATCGTCCCATCCGATGATGCAATTTAATAGTGACATCTCTTGCATGATCCAATACAGTGTCTGGCATATAAGAAAATAATACTGGTTGGCCGGTATAGTGACGTCCGCCCATACTGAAGTAAACTTTCGCATGAACAAATACCTACAAGAAAAAAAAAAAAATAGAAAAGGGATAAAAATTAGAGCACAATTTTAGGATGATGTTTTTCAATAAAACACAGGGTGGAGTTGTTTCTATTTAAGATGCAGCAGTGGAAGTTAAAAAATCCATATATAATTTATTGCACCCACTCAAAGGTTTGGGAACTACTGGACTGGCGGTTTTAAACATACGAACACTAATTTAACAAGGTTTCATAGTATTGAGACGACATAATTGAACATATTGCAATAACAATGTCAGAAGTGGGATACACTTTTCAGTAAATACAGAGCTGGCAGTTGTAAAAGAAAGTACCAGGTCCAAAATTATTTTTAAAATGTTGGACCAATAAAAGACTCACAAAAAAATTCAGCCAAAGATTAGTTATGACAGTGGAATTTTTATAAGAGAAGCATTTTCCAAAAAGTCCTCAAAATTTAGATCAAAGGTTTTGAATTTTTAGGATGAAAGGTGCATAATATTGTAAATTTCTCATAAACTACCAATTTTTTAGGAGAAAAATCAAGGCAAAAATGTTAACTTATGAAATTCTGCAGAAAAAAGATTAGTACACTTTTCTTGGTAAGAGCAATAGATTTTGAGAAAAACTCACCCAAACGCATTTAGCCCACAGTAGTATTGTGATATGAAAAATAGTACATTTAGGATATTGTATCGCATTTCTTGAAAACTATTTATTTTTACGAAAAAAAAAGTGATACAATCTTTTTTGTTAAGAATTTCTTAAGCTACAATTTTAAGTTTAAGATTTTTCAAAAAAAAAAACTAATAGTTTTCGAGATATTTACAAAAAAAAAAAAAAAACTGAATTTCATTCCCCTTCACCAGCAGAATTATGTGTTGAAGAAAACTTTTCAGCGTAAGTCTGACCTAAGAATTGTTAAGGAACGAAAAAAACGGGTCATATGTAGCTACAATTTTCTGAAGGCTTACATGTCTTGAAAATGGAAATATGAAGTTAAAAAAATTAAAATTCTTGCATAAATGTGTGTATCTATTTTTTTTTATAATAAAAAATGATTTTAAACTAAAACCGAAACAATGATGCTTTTGGAATAATTTTGTTTAACTAAAAATTAAAATTAAACTTTTTTGACAAAATTAACACCCTGAGGTATTTTCTCAACAAAAAATAAAATCCTAAAAAATTTGATTAAAAACTATAACTTCATGAGAAGTCAATATTTATTACCTCACCCTGTATCAAGTTGAGAACACTAGAGAAAAATAAAATTTCCTGTTTTCTGACAAGGACACATAGCCAACACATATAGTCCCTATATAACCCTACTTGTATTCCCATCACGTACGCGTCGGGAATATTGATTGAATCAACGAGAACGACACACGAGAAAAGTTTTTAGCACAACTTTTGCTCTTGAGAACAAAAAAAAAAAAGGATCGTCTTGTCATATTACTCCATGTCCGAGTAAAATGACTTACTCACTATATATTCTATACTATACACAGTTCACTATATACTCGTCTACTCAAGTCGTTTATTATTTATTAGAAAATTGATTTCCAGTGATTCGCAGTTTGATTAGTTAATTTACGTATCGGTAACGCTTGAATGCTTTGCCTATTGCTCTCGCTTTAATTCAATCAATATTCGAGTCTCTATAAATATAGGCCAAGGCATAGGACCATCATCAGGACGACGATGATGATGATGATGACGATGATGCCCCGACACGACCCAGGTCTTCTTGTGTGAATAGTATATCCGTAAGTAAGTAAGAACTTTTAACGAGATTTTGATGTCTGGCAATAAATAAGCTTGAATGGTTGAATGACCCATCAAAGTTCAGTGTTAGAAATGCCTGCTTATACTTTTGGATGGGGGGAGGGGGGTATTGTGTGATGGAAAAAGAGAGGATGTTAGAAATATTTTATATATATAAAGGATTTCCAAATATCCCTCCATTCATTTTGATTTCAGTGTCAGTACAAATAAAATACATTAACAGCGACAACGAAACGAAGACGACAGACAAGAAATTAGAATCGAAAAAAAGATTCCTTCTCGTTTTATTCACAAATCGCAAATAATAAAACGGAGATAAGCAACACGCACCATGAGAACATGACAATAAAATGTAATAACCTGCGTTATCACATTACTCCAACTATATATATAAAACATAGATAGATTGAGGATAGAAACGGGAATGTTTTGATTTCATTGCGGGATCATCAGGGAGTTTTATCGATAAAATTATGCGAAATAAAGAAAAGGGGAGCGAGCAAACAGACTTTTATATAATGTATATAAATAGAAGGATATGACGGGCGATTATTTATTTGGAATTATTTTATCTTTTACATAAATTTTCGTATGATTTTTGTTTTGGGAACTTCTTTTTGAATCAAAAACAAACAAACAAAAAAATAAATAAAATCTGAAACCATAAAACAAAACCATTTGTATCTAAGTATAGGATATTGGAAAATAAAGGGATATATAGTTTATTAGTGTGGGGGAGGGGAAAGAGGCGAGATGTTGCTGTTCGTGAGTTGTGATGCAATAAAACTTGAAGCCGCATCAGTAAAAAAGTTTCAAAACAAATTTGGCAGTCTAGCCAGGCCATCAAAAAACTATACAACTGCAGTCAACAAATTTTTGAAAAAGATTGAAATTTGGCCAGCTTCCTTACAAAAAAAGCCACCCAAATTATATATAAGCTGGGGCATGAAAGATGTTGCAATCTTAAAAATTCAATATTGCATGCAAACGGATTAATATAGTCTCAATCTCGAAAGTTGTGTGGAAAAGAGTAGGTACATTTGGTATAGAAAAAAAAACCCTATCTCTAGCAATTGAATTATTTCAAAAACAGTATTTTGATAAAAAAGAAGTCATATAAAATATTTTTTATATAAAATTTTCTAAGCTACAAATTATTATCTACTGGATTTTTTTTTGTAAAAGTGATATCTAGGGAAATATACATGAAAAATATTTTTGGGGGATTTTTGACCTCCCCGTAAAATTGTTAGGACTCTTAATATCGATTGTCACTTTTTACTTTAATTACTGGACTAAACTATCAAATTTTAAAGAGCAAGAATGAAATTTTTATATTTCAAAACTGCGCAAAAGGTAAAAAATATCTATGGTTGTTTTCGAGATTCTTACAAAAAAAAAATTAATTTTGCCCTTTTCACCTCATATCGATGTTCACATTGAACTCACTCGACGGTTGACTCATTTTCACTTCTCAGTATTTTATCTCGCTCCCACTTATTTAAAAAACTTAAAAATCCTGCCCCACATGGTTCCCTCTTTTTCGAAAGAAAATGGTAGCAATGTAGAATACTGAGAAACCAAATGAGTTTCTTAAAAACACGACTAATAATACAAAATACAAATATATTATTAATAATGAATCATTATGGCTGTTAACTTGTTAAATTAATAAATCAATTTTTACTATAAATATAAGATAAACATTAAAATATTGTGCATTCTTACCTGAACATCCTTTGAAAACATATTATTCGTATGTAAGATGATAGAACTAAAGTTTCTGACAGTTTCGAATTCGAAAACTATTTCAACTGGTTTTCCCAACAGATTAGGTGTATCATTTCTCCAACCAACCCATTCATGGCCTGAAAATAGAAATAGATGTTTATTGTTTTTAATAAATATTGAAATTACTTTAAAGATAAAATTTTCCTGGTGGAAGACAAAAGCTATTTTTTATGGTTTAAACAAAAGATACCATTGATTGAAAATTTAGAAGTCATTTTACTTGAAAAGTTGGTCCAAAATGAGATTTTTTTTTTTTACTAGAAATAATAATTGATTCATCAGTTTTATATTGGCATCCAAATAATAAAATTAGTTAAGTTTAAGTTTTTTCCACTTTAAGTTTAAGTTTGTTTCACTTTACTCTATAGCAACTATATACATTTTTTAGAAATTAGAATTTGTAAGGTTTTTAATACAAATAGACCAGTTTATGCTGATATTACGTCCATTTTCTGCATCGAATTCAAATCGATTTTCAATTATATTCAAAGTGAAATTCCATGTTCAACAATTCGTGCTGTATGGAAAATTTAGTAATTATGCTTCGAACTGTCAAAATTTAAGGTTCATCCATTTTTAATTGTTTTGAAAAGTGAAATTGCGAAACATCAATTTTTTTTCGAAATTCCAATTCACAATAACTAGCATTTCAAAAGAGAAAGAATATTGTTGAACACTGAAATTCACTTTTGTCATTGTGAATTCACAATAAGTGTAACGAAGAACATGATGTGCGTTATCTTTGTCAATCTTTGAGATTTGAAGAAGATTTAGGGTAAATCTACTTAGATCGCAGTTTAGTGGTCGATGAAAACAGAGTATTAGATTAAATCATAAAAATATGTTGGTGATTCTTCGATCTCTGAAGGCATATTAGTTTCTAGTTTCAAACCCTGTTTCGATATTTTATTCACAAAAATTGATATAAACGCGACAGGATTGGTAAAGCCTCGTCAAATCCTGGATGTATGGCCAGTCCTAATCATATACTCCCGTTGGGTAATAACAAATTTTCGTTCAGCTAGTAGTAGCTGAAAACTACAGGGTGATTGCCTATGCGGACGATGTTGCCATAGCAGTATCTGGTAAGCATTCAAACACCTTGAAACGTTCTAAACAAGCTAAGCCTTTCGACAGATCGGTGTGGTCTCGACGTAAACCCTCACAAAACTGATCTTGTCCTCTTCTCCAGAAAATATAAAATTCCGCACGTAGACCTCCCTTCTATTAAAGGTATATACCTCAAACATATTTCAACAACAACTTTCAAGTTACCATCCCATCCAGATCAACTTGGGAGGATGAGACTTTTTTGGAAGATGAATTCATTAAAATTGATTATGATGTATCAAAAACCTTCGACGGGGTTGGTGGAGGCGTGCACTCAGACAGACTTAATTTAGGTCTCTCATTCCGTCTTCCTAATCATTGTAGCGCGTTCCAGGCGGAACTTTAAGCGATTAAAGATACTTTATCTTGGCTTAAAGAAAACGTGTTATCAACTACACATATCCGCATCTTTTCAGACAGCCAAGCTGCTATCAAATCTCTGGACTCTGCTTCTACAAGTTCTATTACTGTCGATCATCTCTCGTTGAGATGGCGGATCAGTTCAACATTCACCTTTGTTGGATGCCGGGCCATAGGGACATTACAGGAAACTGTAAACTCGACGAACTCGCTAAAAGTGGAACAACAGAACCTATATGTACTACCAGATAAGACAACTATTGGTATACCTATCACTACATTTAAACATATGATAAAGCAAAATGCAATAAAGAACACAAACCTCAGGTGGAACAACCAAACCACTTAGCTCCGTAATAGGTGTCATAAGCGGACACTGTCTAATATTGCCTTTAGAACTAGTACAGAAATTTTCGTTGAAATTGCCAGCAAAGGGTATAATAATGAAACTTGAAAAAACTAGAAAAATTTTTGTTTTCAATTATCTCAAGTCAATTTGGGAGGCGTTCCTTTTTTTACTAAGAACCACTCCTAATACTCATACTCTATCCAAGTACTCCCTTGTAATCGTTTGTCCACAATTATAATTTATTAACTTTTTTGCACACTTGCAACATTTTTTTTTTTTTGCCAAACAAAAGTTGTGATACATTGATTTAAACGATCCATATTTGTCAAAACTTCAGGACTTAACTCGTGTATATGAACATAAGTCTTTTGACTTTTTTTTTTAAAGCCCTGAATATATTTGAAAATATATCAAACTCGTACCTCTCACTTATTCATGCGAATCCTGATTCTTTTTTTCTATCTAGATTCACCTACCCAAACCCATCTTAGATACTCACTGAAATAAAAAAAAAATGATTTATGTATTATCATCTATTATGAACTTGCGTTTATATTTTTTTTATTTCGTAGCTTTCACATTCTTCAGACATCTTTTTTTTTTCTTATTTTTGAATTCCCTGATTGTTGTTTTTTTTATTTTTTTTTTTTTTTGTTAAGTTGAAAACTTTTTCGCTACTTTATATCATCTGCGGATTTTCAAAATAGAGTTGCGATAGTTAAATAACTTTCCACTCTTTTATAGACTAAGTTTTACTAAATTCAACAGGACACCAGGAGAGGAGATAGACAAAACAAAAAACAAAAAAAAAAAACTTCCTCTGGAACTTTTATTTTATTTCCCTTTTTTTTTGTTATTGTTTGCATCTTTCTTCTTTTTTGTTTTATTTCCCTTTTTCCTTCTGTTTTTGTTCAACAAAAATATAGAAAGAAAAAAAATAATAGTACCTATATGTATATAATAACTTTTCCTGCGATAATCGATTGTTTCAGGAACTTTGGCCTTCGAACAGATGGAGTTTGGAGTTTTCGGATACACCAACCATCGAATACAAAAGTTAGTCCATGTGGACATGGACACTGTGTCTATTAGGGAAACAGGTCGAAATTTATGATATAAATACTAATTAGTGTGTCAATATTATTGTTTTGGAATTTAATTATCACTTGGATTTCATTATCGGGTAAAGGATGATGGGTGGTGGTAATATTTGTTCCGTTTCGGGATTCAGTTTTCAATATTCAGGATTCAGGATACACGATCCAGAACCAAGGACGACTCTGGCTGAGGGGGTGTATGGTGAAGGCATTATGAAGCAATTTTGTTGTGACCCAAAACTTAAACAACAAAGGATAACGTTATCCCATTTTTGGCAGTATGGTGGGTGCAATTGCTATTATGTGCAAGATAAACAATGTTTAAGCTTCCCCAAGGGGGTGAAAGTTCCGTCAGAGGGAGGTTGAAAATTATAATAGAAAACTTTTCACTTTGGCATTAACTTTAGACTGAATGGCGCGCGGGAAGCGGCATGGCGGCAGCAGCGCAGCGGTCGGAATGGGAATTGTGAGTCAAGTTTGCTATATAAATGGAATGTGTACGGCAAATTTTGAACTGTTGGATGAAGATTTAACGTTTTCATTAACGAGTTATTTACTAAGCTTCCTTTAAACTTTTCAAACTGAGCAACGACGACGACGACGGATAGAGAGGGAAGCAGGAACGATTATATACCTTTTCAAAATTTCTCAGATGACTTTAATGCGTTGATTCTCATCTCATTGCTTAAGTGAGATTGACTTTGAGTAGTTAAACCTTAGCAAGCACATTGATATTATTTTTTTTTTCTTTTCTTTTGTTATACAAAAAAAAACTTATCAATATTTTGTGAACAAATTCGTCCTTTGAAATTTTACATTGAAAAATTTAAATCCCCCCATACAGAGACAGTCAACAAAATAATAAAAAAAAATAAAAAAACATACCTTTACCAAATCCATGAATATCCGTGCGGAAGTTATCTTTTCCTTTTTGCCCATCGACCAACTGACCAAGACCACCAACATATTTATCGTCTTCTTCGTGGCCATCATAAGTTTTATCTGATAAATCGATTTCAATTCCACGTTGAACACCTTTGGGTAAAGTGTAGGATACAATTCCCTCTGGAAGAAAAAAATAAAAAAAAAAGAACAAAATAAGCAAACATAGCTTAGATGATGAGAATATATATTTTTGTGCATGTGTGTGTGTGTTTTTTTTTTTTTTCTATTTTTAAGGAAGAAAAGAACAGCTATTATATAGATACTATTAAATAAAATGTTTTTGATAGCAGAATATTGGTTGCAATAAAAATATAACAAAACGGATTTCTGTTCTGAGAGATATTGATCTTTGATTTTGTAAATCTGTTGTGTAAATAAATTTATGTTGGAAATACATTTATTTATGTTTGGTAAATCACTTTTATTATGATGTGGATAAATTGTTGGACAAAGAAAGACCACCATACAACTATGAATCATATATATGAGTTTTGGTGCAACACTAATTTTCAAATAAAAAAGGTCCATCCATTGAAAAAATCACAAATGGGGGTACTTGATGAAAATTATAAAACAATAGCGCAAAATTTTAAACAATTATTTAGTACGATGTTAAAGCCTTTTTTAGTATGATAAAATGGATTTAACATCGTACTAAATCGTTTAAAATTTTTAGTCATTGTTTTGTGGAATATTAGGATAACTCAGCTAAACTTCATCCAATTTGCATGGGGATGAAAAAATTCGAAATTTCTACCGGAAAAGTAGGAAAATCGTGAAAAACCATTAATTGCATACTTGCAGGGGTGGATAGTGTCCATTTTGTATGGAAAAAGGAAAATATTGATTCTTAAAGAAATGGCAAACAGTAAGGAATCAACAATCGGCTATAATTTTATCCTTCACAAAAATGAGATCACCAATAGATGGCGTTACGCTCTTAGACTTCTAGATTTGTGTACACAAATTATTTAAGCGTGGAAAAAAATTCACTGTGCAAAGGCGAGGGACCAGCTAGTTTTGATATAATTTTGAAAATGGTCTGAAATTTAAGTTCAAAAATTACAAACTCTAATGGAAAGTTTATCTCAGTAATTGTGTTAAAACCTTAAGCATAGAAATTCGTAGCTGCATCAACTGTATCCATATGGGTGTTTTTAAAAAGTCCTAGGTGTTCCTAGACAATTTTTTATTGTACTTTTATATGAATCACTCAATCTTGCTAAAAGTAATTGGCCGAGAAGAAGTGAGTAGAAAAAACCAATGAACTACACTCTCAAAGGAAATGCTAAGAAATGAGGTATACTAGTGAATCGAAAAACTCTGAAGGGACGGGTGCTGGAATATTTGGGTTGGGAACAAAATTTTCAATACTATCAGAACACAAGCATTTTCCTGGGGGCGATAAACGCCATAAGAGGGAACTTATCAGAACAAGACCTCACAAGAAAATACCGGAACAAAAATATTTCTATCTATGATACTCATTGTCAGAAAACTAAGCCGTAGGTACTTAATCAATTCTAAAATCGTACGGGATTGTGTTAAAAGGTTAAATGAATTTGGTATGTTTCCTATTCGGAATCGGGACACACTGGTCTGGTATTCATGGTTATGAAGATGCAGTTTCCTAAACCGAAAAAGGAGCAACGCCACCTAAACCCTATTGCGGAATATAGGAAAAACTGTGATTAAAAATATTATAGGTATCAAATAAGTTGTGTTCAGCCAAAAGATTCCAAATTTAGGAAAGAACTCCCAAGACTGAGATATGGCAAACTTTTACTTAGGAGCTATAACTAAGAAGGATATACGACTTCAGCAGCTTGGTCCAGATTTTGTTTTCGATTTTTTTTTTTCTCTTTTTTTCCTAAATTGTTGCTCCTTTAAATTTTTCATTTTTAATTTTTCGTTTTATTTGTTCACTTTTTTCATTTTTCATTTTTAATTTTTTGTTTTTTTGTTTTTTTTTTTTTTTTTATTTTTTTTTATTAAGTTTTTGTTCGTGTTTTTTTAAATATTTTTTTATTTATTTTTTGTTTATTTTTTTTTTTCTTTGGCTTTTTCAATTTTTCACACGACTGTAAGCGTAAGCGTAAGTAAGCGAGTAAAATTAAGTGGCCTTTATTTGGACAAAATGGGAGAAACTCTTTCAGGTTAGTGTGAAACTGGACCTAAGAAAAAAAAAACGTTTTTCCGCTTTTGTACAAAATCCTATTTTTCAAATGCGTATTTTTTTTGGAAAAAGATTTTAAACACAGTTTTCTTACTTTTTTCAATATAGTGTATGTATGAAGTTTAATCAAAATCGATGGAGACGTTTTCAATAAAATATAAAATAAACTCGAAATCGTTGTCTGGCAGCTACCCTCGTGCTTAAGCAAAAATAAAAATTTGCCCTCCATGAAATTAAATAAAAATGCTTTGAAGCCAATCACCGATCGGTCCACCCGTATACCCCCCAGCTCAAATGACAGTGGAATCTCAGACAAACACACATGTGCACAGACCGAACGCTCGGACGGTATGACGAAATCCTTTTTCGGGACTTTCTCCATTATCGTAGTGTTAAATTTTAATTACAACATTTAATTAACAACATCGAAATTCTTTTCCACAAGAAACCAATACTAGCTCTAAAAAGAGCAAGTAAAAAAAATAACTTTAGACCAAAGTCGATGTCAAAGTCATTCCAAACATTGAATAAATGTTGGTGATTATTTCCCGCAAACGGAATCTTCTTAAAAAATTCAATAAATTGATGACACGAAGATTCGTTTTGAATGGAAACTTTTGTCAAAAGGTGCTGAAGTTCTTACAATTCTCAACCATTCCTTGCGTTCGTGTTGTTAGGAATAGTGAAGAGTAGGAACCAACAATTTTCTGGCGAAATTGAACGGCATCTTCCAGAATTATTCCATTGAACGATTTATCACTCTTTCGAAACAGACATTACCCCTGAAAAAAAAATCCTTTTTTTTCTGCGGTAATTTGAGAAACATGACAAATATTATTAGATAACCTTATTTCTGTATCTAATCAATAATATGCTGCACTATTTTCCTCTTCAATTCTTTTCACCTAATCTTAAACTTTTACTTTTATAAGCACCGCTAGTTTAATAATTGAATTTAAGAAGTCTTCTAATTCCAGTTTCCTTTTATATCTTTATAGCTTAATTTTTCTTTTGTTTTCGCTAAGACAATGATAGTCTCTCTATATAGACTATAAACAAAGTTCAAAAAGGAGCCACACAGGCTGGCACCTTAATTATTCAACAGCTTTCAATTCATTATGCCAGATAAAATCACATTTCCTTTAACCTTTATCTAACTGTATAAAACACAGTAAAGTAGATAAGCAACCAAGCCAATGACCCATCTTCTATACCTATCTTTATATAAGAGGAGAAATGTTAAAGAAGAAGATGAATAAAACTATCCCCGCAACGCAACCAAACATCAGCAACAATTTCAAAGAAATTTCTATACCTTAACAAAAAACCCAAAGAATTTTCTTCTTCCACATCACATTCACTATACCTACTTTACTTACAATATCACTGGTGCAAAAGCACACACAAAAGATATATACATATATAAATGCGTCATCTTTCGTTAAAAGGCTGAAGACATTGTCAAAACATCTTCCTTCTCTAACCATTGTTCCATAGTCATCCACAGGCGATCAGCACTTGTGAACTGTCCTTTCTTTGGAAATTATTATAATGAAGCAAGTTAATTGCTTGTGCATATGAAACTGACATCAAATCTTCGCTCGGTCTTTCTTGGGTACCTCTATCCCTATCCCTTTCCCGAGAGAAGAGCTTATGATAATCCATTTCGGAGCAGCTTGAATGGTCTAAACGTTTCCCACCATAAACCATTCCCTGATATATACAATGCCACCGCTATATCTATTGTTAGGCCCCACTCATTCGAAAGTAATATCCACTGTGTCAAGGCTTTTGTCATCATCTGTGCCTTGAATTGTGTTGTGTTGGGTTTTTTTTTTTTTTTTTTGTATGTCCCTGGGTCTCGCTGCTGAATCGATTTGATATAAATTAATTTTCCTATTTTAATTAAATTCTAATACCTTTTATTGTGTGCCAGCAGCGGCAGCGGCGCGGCGGTAAAATATAACAAAACACAAGAAGAACAACTCATAGAGAAGAATCACAAGTTGTGACGTTTATCGGTTGACATCTGGAACGAATATTCAAGTCAAAACCACCACACACAGTCACAGTCGTCTTATTGTATAAATGAAATGACGAGGAAAAGAACATCGCACAAAACGTCAACGAATATAAAAAATGATCATTAAAAAAAAAAAACGAAAAACATTTTCTTTAAGTTTTTTTTTTTTTTTAAATAAAACTTTCTGAATAAAGCAAAACACAGCAATGAAATTACAATAAAATCCCAAAACTTACGATTTTATTGCACTTGTAAGTTGTAACATGTGAAAGACACACCGAAGTTAGAATTAGACTTATTATGGGATTGGATTGGAAAACGGCTGTGATAACATGAATATACCAGAACGAAATCAAATGCCTTCCGCTCACCGCTCAATGCCCTTGATACATGACGTTTTTTTCCCTGACTTTTAGTTGCGATGCTATGTCTCATTTTCTTTGACATGGAATTTTATGGTTTTTGAATCAATTAAGTGGTTTTTTTTGTCAGTTTTTGTTTCTTTTTTTTTTTAAATATTTTAAATTCCATTTTAGGATTGGATTGTTTTCCGTGTATATTTTGGTTTGAACAAGATGTTTTGTTGTTTTTTATTTTAATAGGCAGGAAGTACTGTGACTACTACATTCAGACATAAAAATAGCCATAAAGTCAAAATAGGGTCACAGTCAATAAAATCCTTTGCATCATGATAGAAGATTTAAAAGTTTGTTAAAAATTAAGTAGCAATCATAAAAGGTATATAATGTACATGTACAAAATACATGAAGCTATTAAATAAATGAACCAATGAAGACATAAAAATTTAAAAATAAAAAAAATTAAAAAAAAAACGAATCACCGGGTGTTTCAGATTTTTTAAAGAGAAATACATATGACAAATTTGAATTAAAAACATAAATAAATGGAAGTTTATGCACTAAAATTATTTGTAGGTACGTATATTCTGCCTCAAAAATCACCGACAGACTCTTCATCTTTCGAACTCCCTCATTTTGATATCTTTACTTTTTTTTATCTCATGTTAAATTTTCATTTAAATGGCAAAACTTAATTTTGTGGGTCTTCCAAATTTTTAGTTATGCATCTTAGTATTTTTAAGAATCTACAATTTATTCTCCTAGGCCGGTATTGTTTATGAATGTTTTTAGCCTCTTTTAGGAATCATTATTTTAGTTTGAGAACATAAATCTTTGATAAAATTTAATAAGCTACAAACCGTTTTTTTTTTATTCAGAAAATACAAAATATGGATCGCTTAATTGAGATTTGTAATTCCATTTGAAAAATCTCTAAAAACTCAGAGTTTTTACTATCGTAAGACAAGTCTTTTGTATATTAAGCTTTTATATGTATCTAAAGATATGTTTAACTCTATAAATGGCTGGCCAAGAGACTAGGCAATAGGAAAGACTAGATGAGACTTTTGTAAGTCGTACTCGATAAATTAGAAGAATTTCAGTATCATCACAGTATTGGTCTTGGTATCATTTCAGCCTCGTCGCGTTTTTTTTTTTAAGAAATATGGAAATTAAGTTTGAATCTAGAAACTCTGGTAAATATTAATATAAAAATAAATATTCGCTATTTTCTGTCGAATATTTATATATTATTTTTTTTTAGTAGGTAGGTACCACGTGGAATTTGTTAGCATTGTTAGTACAGTGAAACCTACTCCCTTAAGCGGACAATCTCCTTGAGCGAACAAATTCCCACGACGCGACGGTGGATATTGGATTTCTTTATATCTATACATTCTATGATTCATTGAGTGGACACTCCCTTAGCCGGACGCAGACAAGAATAGCAGGCGTAGTTTCAAAAATTTAATTACCTTAGGCGGACAAAAATATTTGTAATTTGTAAATTTTAACTCTTGTTTTCAGAAATATTTTTCCATAATCTTCTTTTGCATTAAAATTTCCCATTCCCATTCGTTCTCAGCGGCTATAGATATAAAAGATAAAAATAAATTAAATAACTAAACAATAACTAAAATTGCAACCACGTTTGTGATCAAATGCATAACGGATTTGATTTCTGCAGCTGTGGTCTGTTTTTGTATTTTTTATTTTGTTTTTTTTTTTTTTTTATTTTTTTTTTCCTTGATGGACGGACAACTCCCTTGGACAGACAAAAGTGTTGCAATCTTCGCTGTTTGCCCAAGAAAGGTTTCACTATACGTTGTAACGCCACCGTTCGGAAGTCTAGACATCGAATGGCAGCCTATTAAACATCAAAACAATTTTTTACGTCAGGGGTACTGCCTCTTGCGAGAAAGACATACATAAATCATCGAAGAGTAAATCTTTTCATAAAAAATTGCATCTTATCTAAACCGTTCGGCAGCATAGTACCTACGTATATTAAAGATAATAGAGCAAAATTTTAAACGGTTTAGTACGATGTTCAAGCATTTTTACTATGACAAAATGGCTTTAACATCGTACTAAGTCGTTTAAAATTTTGCGCTAATATTATTAGCGTTTTAATTTTTCTTCGCTTCTGGGCATCTGTCAAAAAGGAGGAAAATGGTGGATCCATTGTCCATTTGAATAATTTTTAGTTGTTTCTAATAATGCAGTGAATAGTTTTTGTGGGCACTAGAAGCGCCATTTTTAATTTCTGAAACTTTCAACTTTGACAAAGCAATACATGCGCAATATATTACCTTAGATTTATGTACTGATGTGATTCGGCAGAACTATGAAACAAATACATATAAATGGTTGAGAGATGTAAATCACAATAGACCCGAGATTCTCTACGAAATTCCGATCCCAATTTATGTACAAAAAATCTAAAAATGTCTGCCTCACTTACAACACTGGCACACATGAAGTGGGAGCGAGATAAAATTCTCAAATTATTTATGGGACCGAAATTTGACAATTGTCAAAAATAGTAACAATCACCTGTCATACTTATAAAATTTTAAAGGGCAAGATTGTTTGTCACTGTTCTTTTTCCAAAAAAAAAATATTAAAAATTGATGTTTTAGACGCAGATAACTGACGTTTTAAAAATATTTTTAAATATCGAGCAACTTGGTAGGCATGTACTTGTATCACAAACAGGAAAATAAATAAGAAGAAAATCTTGAAACTGGAAAAGCAAAGTAAAATAAATAAATGCCTTTCAACTAGTTCACGAAAATAAGACTTCAGAAAAATTCTTGAAAATCGAATTTTGGTGAAGATCTTTATTTTGATATGTTAAACATTTTACTAAGAAGATACCTACCCTATAAATTTGAATTAACAAAACTGCTATTTTTGCACATCGGTGCATTCTCACACGTTTTAACAATAACCAAACTTCAATTCAAGCATAATAGGTATGTATGTAAAATTTCACATAAATGTATACAAGAGGCTCCAATTTCATGGAATCATCACTTTCTTCATTTCATCTGTTTTGTTCATTTTAATATGTCAAATTTAATCAGTTTGAAGGTCGTCACGTCACAATTAATTAGTAATAAAATTGAGGTTTCCTGTTTTATATCTCCTTCAATAAACGAGTAAGTATATCTGTGAATATTATTCAAAGTAAAACGATAACACATGTTCCTAAAGCTACACGCAACACTAACTTCTCTTATGTTATGATGTTCATTTTACATAAATTCGCTTATGCTGATCTAATTAACTTGAATTTCTCTTCTCTTCCTTTTTTTTTGTCATCAAAGTTCAAAATATTCATTTCTTCGTTTAACCTCCCCTTCCACCCCCTATTAATTCAAATTTAAATGAAAATAATTTGTGTAATAATTCGAGAATGACTAGCAACACGCGTTAAAGACCCCAATTTGATTTAATATTGTAATAAAAACAAAAACAACAACAACGACATGATTTCATATAAAACTTATAGATGGTACTATACAACATCCGCTTCTAATTTTACAATTCCACCACCGAAAAACCACTGTTACACTATATACATATTATATTTCAAAAAGGCAATGTCCTTGCTTTAAGGAAAATATTTAAATGTTTTTGTGCTCCTGGTGTCGCCATTATTACCTACCGTCCTCGTTGTCGTTTGTCGGTGATGGCGTCGCGTCTCAGTCGTCGTCTTCATCGTGCGTCGTCGTCGTCTCGTCTTGATCTTTGGTATGTTTTCGTCAAAAAATTTAAGAACTTTATAGGAAGAAAACTACCAGATGTAACAGATGACTGACTGACTGACTATATGTGCAAGAATAAAAACAAAAACACTCTTATAGCGAATCCCCGCTACCGCACATGTAATGCCACAACAGGATGATGGTGTCAAGGGGGGAAATTACATATTTATTTCCAAGTCAAAACAGTGACATGTTTTTAATTAAGAGGCGTGATAAATGGCAGCACTAAATTTCAAAATGAAAATGGTATCCTTTGGTGCGCGTCACATCAGTCAAGGGCGCATTTCTTAAGTTGTATGTAGGTATATGTAGTAGGTATACCTTATTCTTATAGATATACATATAAATATATTGAAGAAGAAAGGAAAACCTATTTTCTTTAAATTGCCAATGTCAGACAGAACCACCATAACACCAAGCACTCCTTCATATTCAGGAGCGTAGTCAATCTTAGACGAAAAAGGAAATAAGTTTCTTTCTAATATTATTATGAGTGTACATATTTACATACGTCACGAATACAGAAGTTTTTGTCATTGCTCTCTTTGTTTAAAATTCGAATGCCTGAAGATGTTGGACAGGTTCCCCCACTATAGGCTTATTTTTGTTGCTCCGAGTTGCCGGAAGCACGGAGCAGCTAAAGTTACTTGTCTTTGCCCACTAGAGATCTTCCGAGCAACTTTTGAAAATTTTTATTTGTATTTTTCGTTAAAACGATCGTCTATTTTAAGTTACAGCTTTTTTATTTTCAATTTCACGGAAAAAAGTATTTTAATCACATTTGTAGAAAATTCGATTCTCTTCAAAAATGTGTTAGAATTTTGTTTGTGAGACTTATGAATTGGAAGATATAGCAAAAATACTTTTTACAACACTTTTCCCAAGATGGCGGCTAAATAGGAGACTTTTAACCCCGACTCACACTGGGGACTTCACACAGCAACAGAAATGTCTTGTCCTATCCAAACTGCAAGGTCAATACAATATTTCAATTGCTCGGAAGTTGCCCATGTTGCCGGCAACTTAGCTCCGTAAGCAATTGGGAGCAAGAAAAAGTTGGTACCAACAAAGTTGCCTAGTACCCCAATCTAATTCAATCAGGAGCAACTAAAACTTGCTTGGACGAGTAACTTAAAGTTGGGAAGACCAGACCTACCTTATGGTTCAAGTTGCCAATCTTATAACGTATTTTAAGATCACATTTTAAAATTAATAAAACAAATCTTTCAAATTAAAATTTGTGGCTACAAAATTATACCACAGTCTGTTCGGGTACCTTCTAGCGGACCTGCTTTTCCTCCCCGATATAGTGCGATAGCCGGGAGTTGCAGTGGCATCATATATTTACAAACTTGATTACCAAGTATGTGTAAGTGCCATATAGATAGACGACAATGCTGACTGTTTTCCAACAAAATTAATGTGGAACATTTGAAGATGAAGAAAAGCCACAATTAACAGGACGCGACTTTATAGAAGCAGAAGAAGATGTGCGCATTCATGTTGAATTTCATATGCATCCGCAGCAGTCTAGACACCTGTTTTACGAGACTTCGGGTTGTATGGTATGGTTGGATCTCTTGCAGCATTGTTGGATGAAATACGATTCAATAAATTTATTGCCCTAACCCACAATGTCTTCTGAAAGATGCATCCAGCAAGAAGATCCAATGAGGATATCTATAAGGTTGCATCTCTTTTCAATTCGATTGATTAAATTAAATTTTTCTAGAAAAACAAAATTAAAAAAAAAAAAAAACATGAAAACACCAGAACCTTGGGGTGCATAATTTATAACCTCATTAGTGATTAAAAGTGACATCAACCGACACTTAAGCACATCAGGCATCACAGACATCATTTTAAGATGCACCGTCTTCACAAGCTATATATACAAGGAAAATCTCTGTATATCGTGCTGCCGCTGCCGGTGCATCGCATCTTTGGTTAGCATCTCCAGCTGTGATGTGGGAGGAGTCCTCTGATATTTACAAAGTAATAGCTTGCTTCGATTTTTCTTCATATTATCTTCGCGCATCGTTGGTTTACGATACATATATAAATTATATTGGGTAATACGATACTGGATTATAGAGGTACATCAGATATCTGCTGAAAGTAGAGGATTACATATTTTTGAAGGCGTTGAGAATGGGTTTGATGCGAATAGAAGGAGGCCTGATGTAAGATGATTTCAACGACAACGACAACGAAGTATAGAAGACTCTTTTTTTTTTATATAAATACATATTGATAAGTCAGGCAGCTTAAATGTAATTGAATATTTTGTAAAGCCGCGCTGCTGTATATTGAAGCGTGTTTGTACAACTTATATACCCCTATACAAGTTATAATATATATGAATTGATGCGAGTACTAAATACAAGTATGTACGTATATACAAAGAGTATAATCTCTGTAAGATCTTATGAATAATTTCGTCGTATCTAGGAAGACCTCTTCGGATTTCTATTATTATGTGATATTTAGTTACACATGAATATGTTTATTCTGCGAAAGATGTTACGTTTGGGATATACATATAATTACATACATAGAAGGAAAGTGAACAGCAGAATGTCATGTTCTATTTAATGCGAAATTGTATATTTTATATAACAATTGTTATAACAAGCATTCAAAAGAAAAAAAACCAACCCTTTTTTTCGGGGGAGAAAAAAAAACATATACAGAGGGTATATCTAAGTGTCTTTAAATTTAAGTGTTATTACATGTTTTTCTGTGGAAGATTGACATTGTTGTCAACATCACTGTAACGTAATATAAACGGAAGTTGTTAAAATTCGAGAGAAAAAAAATATATACATACATAGTACCAGAAATTGACAATCTTGAAATTTAAATGGATCTGAAGGGTTCCCCCACACCTGTGCAATATTTTTTTAATAGGATGGGATGGGAAAGTGCTTCTCGACAACTAAAAAAAAAAAAAAAAATATTTTAGACGTAACGGGTGATTTTTTAAGAGGTTTAGAACTTTTTAAAAAAAAAAAACACAAAAAATTCTAGGCGGCCAATTGACCGGGCCGAAACGTGAAATTAACTGTTCACCAAACTCGCCTCGCAATTGCGCCATTGTTTCGCGTGCTGTGTGGCATGTGGCACCGTCTTGTTGAAACCACATATCATGCAAGTCAAGAACTTCCATTTCGGGCAAAAAAAAGTTTGTTATCATCGCTCGGTAGCGTTCACCATTGACAGTAACGCTGCGATTCGCATCATCTTTGAAGAAATATGGCCCAATAATGCCGCCGGCCCATAAACCGCACCAAACAGTGGCTTTTTCGGGATGCATTGGTAGCTGTTGCAATGCTTCTGGCTGATCTTCACTCCAAATGCGGCAATTTTGCTTATTTACGTACCCATTCAACCAAAAATGAGCCTCATCGCTGAACACAATTTTTCGATAAACAACATTTCGAACCGAGCACGAATTTTGATAGTAAAATTCAATAATTTGCAAGCGTTGTTCATTTGTAAGACGATCCATGGTTAAATTGCAAACCAAACTGAAGCTGTTTGACAGTGACACAAGGTACTAAACACACGTCAGCTGTCAAAACCAGTGTTGCCAAAACCAAACCAGCTTAAAAATCACCCGTTAGAATGACCTTGTTAGAAAAAAAAAAAAAAAAAAAACAGGTTTCACCTTTCTACTCAAACTGGTTTAGTTTTAAATACTCCTGCACTAACCCTTCTAACCTGTGGTTCACCCAGCATGAACACCATGCTTCCAAACACGAAATTTCATAAAACTAATGTTGAAGGATTAAAGTGATATATTTTGGCACAATTTGACCTTGAAATTTAGAATCCAAAATACAAAATCGTGGAGACTTTCTTTTACAGATTAGAAGTAGAATTCAGTAATTTGAAACAAAAAAAAGAATATAAGATTATCTTTCTTAAAGTGATATACATAAATATGTAGAAAAATAAAGAGTTATCCTATTTAACAAGTAGTATTTAAATATGTATGTACGAAAATGAAACATTCCAATTTAGCTTAGAATTGCGAATGGAAACATAATATCTCACTCTTGGTCATTTTAAAAAGTGATTCAAAGGTCGTAAGGGACCGCCATTGAAACAATTTTCCATTTGAAAAAAATTTATGTTTACTTTAATATTTTTGCATCTGTAAAAAATTCAAAAATATTCGCTAAGGTTTTATATCCCAGAGGAAATCAGACAAATGTATGTATAATGCATTCGATTTGTCTTGAAACAATTTGTGGTCTTATTTCTTATTTAAGAGTTTATAGCTTTCTTTCAAAAGTATATATTTTTTAATGAATATTTATCATTAATTTATTACTCACTGAAGGCATAAATGTCTGTCTAGACTAAAAGAAACATTTCAGAAAAATTATTTAAAAAAATGTTCTGAGATGTAGTATAAACTTTTTCAATTAAAAATGCACTCAAGGGAGGCAGAATTATTAGCATCGTGTTTCATAGTTTCAAATTCTATTTAATAAATTTTAAAACCTTAACTTGAATGAAATATAATTTTTTATTATCCCTTCGCTTTATAACTATACTGTCATCTAGTTTTGTTTTTGAAGTTTTCTTGATGGGGAACGTCAAACTTAATAAACATACATATTTAAATTAAATTTAAATTATTTCTTGAATATTTTAACACATTCATAATTTTCATTCTATTATTCAAATGTTCATATACTCAAGTATAAAAATAGGGTAATTCTCAATATCTTTCACTTCGAATGCAGTTCACCCTTGATTTTAATCCTCTTCTATTATAAGCTAATGACAAACACCTCCTCCTGTTTCCGCATCATGCACGCTATATTTGCATGGTGCACGAAACTTTTTAATCTGAAGAACATAAAATGAATAAATTAAAAATGGCATGAGTAGTGTACCATTCCCTATTCCTTCCCTCCATTCCTAGACAACCAAGCTAGACTCTCTAAAAACTCTTCGCATAGAGTATGTACGTATATTCAAAGTAGTAACGACTTGAATGCAGATTGTGTTCCTTATTTTTTTTTTTTTTGGTAGATATGCCTGTCGAAGTCGTGTATACCAATACCTTATATCTGAATAGTATCTATGTATATATGTAACGAAAAAACTTGAACTATACGTTTTGGTTTGCAATCATGCGTGATGTAATATTTTCGTTAAAAGGAAATTAAATCATGCAATTAGCAGGACTGATTGGAAGTGCATTATAATTGGAAGTGGAAGATTGCTTAATGGAAAATTTACTTTTATCGCTAAAATTGTCGTCGTTCGTTGTGAATGTTCTTATAAGTATATTTTTTTTTTTTTGGTTCTGACGATGAAGACGACGACAAAGGTGTGCAGGATACCAAAAGAGATCGAACATCGTTATTCGTTGAGATTTACGACTTAACAAAGTGGATGTCACGCGCGTTGGTGTATGGCCTAAGATATACCTACCTACAACATAATCTCTTTACATTAGAAATAGTATCTTCGTGGTGACTTGGCACAACTAAGTGATATTTAATTGAATGTACATTTTACATCTTAAGTGCCAATTTGGCTTAATGCAAAACGAAGGAAAATGTATGGTGGATATCTAGTCTGAGTATGTACTTATATAAGGCAAAGGTTATAAAACCGACATTAATCAGCTTTGGACAAAAATTATGTCTCTAATTTTAAGGGAAATTTTTGAAAGTCCAAATTACATCGAGGAAGTGACAAAAAAAAATCTAATTTTTAACAGAATTGCTTATCAAAGTACTGTTTATGCAACCCAACAAGACAAAGCCACAAGAGACTAGATACATGCTAATTAAGAACATTAAAACAGTTTTTTGACATTAAAAGTTTGAAATATTCAAAGCAATTTTGACCTTTATTGCATTAATCAATTTTTAGAAAATATACGTACTTTCCTATTTCGAGAAGAATAAGATTTCAGTCCAATTGGGGACAAAATTGTATACGAATAAGCTAAAACGACGGATTTTAATAGAAAGATAAAAATGATTCTTTTTTTGAAATCTCGAAATTTTCCTACAAAACTTAAAAAAATGTTTTCCTAAAATGTATGCAATTTTTTCGATATTAATTTTGAAAAATGAACCTGCATTCATAGTTTCTCAAGTCTTTATGGTCTAAAATAAGACCATAATAAAAAAATAATATTAATTTGCCTTTTATCGTAAATATTAAATTTCAAAACATAACAAATCTACCCTATTTTCAAAGCCAATAGCATTACATTAGAAAAAAAAAATGCTAACGTGAAGTTTTCACAAAAACCCGGCAAAAGTAGGTATGTTAAATATTTACAAGAGTTGCATGTTGCATAGAAATTTCACATTTACAAAATATACATCGACATGCCACAGCAGTAATGTATGTTGTTGGTTTGCTGCCGCCGCAGCCGCCGATGACGACGACGACCATCGAACGTTAATTTTTTTTTTTGTAAGAAATAAGAATGTTGTCGCGACAGCAACGACCAACGACAGACGACGACCGACAACGAAAAACACAGCACGACAAGAAAATACCTTCGTTAGCCTTTAAGTTTAGGATTTGTCTTGTGTTTCGTGCGATGGTGGAGCTACTAACATTATTGGTATCATGTTTTCCTAAAAACCCAACCCAACCTTAAAGAACACCATATGTTTGTATAATACAAATCAACAAATAAACGTCATGCAATGATGGGCAAACGATTGCGTCTGGCTTTTAGTTTCACTCACAAAATAAAAAAAAAAAAATTAAATAACCAACCCACCTCCACCTCCTCCCCCACACACACACACTCTCGACGTATAGAGCAGCCATATAATATCAACAACCATTAAAAGGAAATTAATGAAACTTACCTTCCCAGGGACATCCAACCACTTCAGCCCTCATACAGACAGTTCGGTCATATTGGCTATACGGATAGATGCGAATTTTCGATGCAAAAATGATCGGTTGCAGGAGATTCTCCACCTCGCTATAGGTGTTGATGTTACCAGGCAGAACCTGAAATTGAGAGTGTTGCTTGTTGGGCATTTAATTCTTCATACAAAAAAAAAATAAAAAATCGGAAAGGATACAAAAATATTTTATTTTTCCCATCACATTTTCGGTATAACACCCGAATGCGCAGTAAACGGAATTTGACGCCATAAATCAGGACGGCTTTAGCTAAGCACACATCCTCACAGTAACATATACCTCCGAATAGTACCTACATAAATATAATAATGGCCGAGTGTCACTCACCTCTTTTCCTTGGATATTTTTCCAACGAATCCATTTAGTCATGCCTGGACGCCAGTACTCCAACACATATGACTCGGTGTATTCCTGCCCTTGACCCTTACCAAAACGGCCCTGAGTACGGACTGCCGTGATGACGTGAACCTTTAGTAGATCGATTTGCAGATACTCCTTTAAGCCACGCGATACCATATGCTTGGGACACCATGCTCCACCATTGTTGTCGATTTTAAGCCTGCAATCAGACAGAGAAAAATTTAAAAGTTAAGCATCATTATTATAATAAAAGAAAGAGTATATATAGAGGTAGGTATTCCTATAGGAGTTAAGGTAGTTATAGTTCAGGATCAGGATGAAAATTAAAAAAAAAAAAAAAAATTGACAGAAAAATAAGTGAGCGTCTATAGTAATTAAAAGTCGTGAGGGGGTCGGGTCAGTGGCCACCACGGTTCTTTCGCTTCGTTAAAATCGTGATTAAAATAATTATAAATATATCCGAGCTTTATTAACGTCATAAAGTCAGACAACGGATAAGCGAAAGGACATCCCAATTTCAATTTGTGGCCATGGCTACCGTAAAAAAAAAAAAATTAAAACTCTTCAGACAGTGGGGTCGAATTATTTCTTCTTTTTTTTTTTTGTCTCTATAATAAATATCATGGAATGGTTTAAGAAGATAACAGATGCAATGATTTAACTTGACCGATTGGATCGGAGATGTATGAGTATTTTAACACAAAGCCCTTAGTCGTTTCTTAATTACCTATAGCTGAGAATATTATGGGTTTATAAACATTTTAAGACTACCTAGGTGTTACTTTTCTATTTTTTGTATCTAGAAATAGTAGAAATTCAATCTGTACGCAGTCACGGGGTCGCTGCTTTGTTCCATTCCATTTCATCTTAATGTCTATTTTCTTTTTTTCTTCACTCAATTTTATTTGAGTTCTTCCTCTTTTTTTTACACTCAATTTTATTTGAGTATAAAATAAAATAAAATAAAATAAATAAAATAACATAAAATAAAATAAAATAAAATAAAATAAAATAAAATAAAATAAAATAAAATAAAATAAAATAAAATAAAATAAAATAAAATAAAATAAAATAAAATAAAATAAAATAAAATAAAATAAAATAAAATAAAATAAAATAAAATAAAATAAAATAAAATAAAATAAAATAAAATAAAATAAAATAAAATAAAATAAAATAACATCAAATAAAATAAAATAAAATAAAATAAAATAAAATAAAATAAAATAAAATAAAATAAAATAAAATAAAATAAAATAAAATAAAATAAAATAAAATAAAATAAAATAAAATAAAATAAAATAAAATAAAATAAAATAAAATAAAATAAAATAAAATAAAATAAAATAAAATAAAATAAAATAAAATAAAATAAAATAAAATAAAATAAAATAAAATAAAATAAAATAAAATAAAATAAAATAAAATAAAATAACATCAAATAAAATAAAATAAAATAAAATAAAATAAAATAAAATAAAATAAAATATGTAAAATAAGATAAAATAGTACATTTTATATAAGGAACAGGTACATACTCTGAAGGTGGTATGTTTTATCAGCAAAAAATGTTCTTTACTAAAGTTTTAACCATTTTTGAGCTAATTTAAACGCCAAACGTCATAGAGGTAGGTACATAGAAGAAAACTTGAAACAATATTACCAATCAATTTATTTTTCATTGCAAACTTTAAAATTTAGACGAAATCGCAAAAAAATAAAAAAACTGAGTCAAAAAAAAATTTGGTATCGCACTAGTTATAGGTATACCACCTCCTTTATCTACGTGCATTAATTCAAGACGTATTTTTCTAATAAATAATAAAAGTTCTTCAAATTAAATAAATTCAAGTGACCTCAAATATAACATTTTCGAAAAAGTGTCTTCAGCTTTCGCATCAGCATTATACCCACCAACACTACTTGCCGTCATCGATCGTCATCGTTAAGTTAGCCATATAGGTACCTCTACCTATTAAGTGAAGTGGTTCCACGCTGGGTCCCACTGTTCCATCATACCCCATCCCTCTGGAATTACTTGATTCATAGATAAAAATGTTTCTTTTACCCAGATGGCTAGCTGGAGGTATACCTTAGTTATAGGTATGATGATGACTTTTTAGGATAAAGCCAATGTCATTAGCATTTTAAATGAGTTTTTATGGGGCGGACATTTGAACCGATATGATGATGCGCGATGGCTGATGACCAGA
Organism: Epistrophe eligans; assembly: GCA_951394125.1. Taxonomy (NCBI): domain Eukaryota; kingdom Metazoa; phylum Arthropoda; class Insecta; order Diptera; family Syrphidae; genus Epistrophe; species Epistrophe eligans. Next base: position 104,797,228 of record OX596028.1, on the reverse strand, counting down.
TGCTTACGATATGACAATAAAGTTGGACAGTTTGGCATCAATGGAGACTTGTCTATAACTAAGTATGAGCACTGTGCAACAAGTTACAGCCAGTTTTAAGGTTCGACCTATCATGAGGGCTCCCTAAACATCACGTATTTATTTATGTAAAGGAGTCAGGCAAAGTCAGACAGACAGACAGAAGACTGTTCAATTTCAAAAGAGACCGCGGAATTGTTTTGATTGTTGAGGGAATTATACGAACATTAAATGTTATGACATTGAGATGACAGCCGGGATTTTGAAAAATCCTATTTAATATTGAGAGGATGGTTTGTTTTTTTTTTTTCTCATTTTTGTAATAAAATTGTATAAGACAAAAAAAAAAGACAAAAAAAAACTTGTTGAAAGAAATAATTGACAATCGTTATGTTGGTTATTTTATTTTGTTGTTTGCAATATTGCGGCATCATGTTGAATATGTGAGTTGACTGAAGCTGTAAGAAAAATGATGGAAAGGTGAAAAACGAAAATTTAAAAAAAATATATGAATTTGTACGAAATAAGCAGTTTTTTTTAATTTTGTATGGAAAATATGGAAAGTAGGTATTTTCTGATTGTTTAGGTGTAAAATGAAATGAAAGAAATTCCTAAATAAAAACAAAGAATTTAGAAGTACATAGTACCTATTCATCTAATAAAGAAACGAAACAAATTTCAAACGGATTGCTTCCTATCTTGTAAGATAAGCAAAACGTCTTAGCTCATTGAATTAAGCATTTTATTAAAAAAAGGAAAGTTGTAGTAAATGATTTGAAAACTTAAACAACTATTAGACGTCTAGGAGTAAACTTTTATTTGGTAACCCGCAGCTAAAAATAAATCAAACTTCTAAGGTAGGTAGGTACCTATATGCAAAACTGATGATCTACTAAAGACTCAGACTCACTGCTACTGCATTTACTAGACGAGCCTAAAAAAATCACGAACAGTGAAAGTAAACTTTTAAGTGAAAGAAAAACAGAAAACCCTATTTATTTCATAGGTATACTACCTACCTCAATAAGGATTTTTAGTTAGACTTAAGAAGTTTTCGAAAGGCCATAACCCGGACAGAATTCATCATTTTTAAAAATGATGAAACTCTAAAACTATTGGTTTTATAGGTGATTTCTGAATGTGTTTTTTTAGAAAAACGTGGAAACTACTTATTACTGAGTATCAAAGTAATAACTAGTTTCTATAAAAAGTGTCATGTCAGCCCTATTCTGCTACCCGATCCGATGGAATTTCGATTCACGTGATTGGTACACATAACTTGACTCAAATTAACCTTTAAACTCTTCAATCTTTCGAGTTCAAAACCATATCATCAATATTTATTTTTGAAGTTCTTGACAGAATCAATCTAAATTGTTAAAATTTTACTTTTATCGGAATTTATATACTTTTTGGTTAGAACTAAGGTTTCCTCCGACCGACGGATAGCAGAATACGAAAATTCAAGGGAACGTTTAGCAAAATAGGGCTTGTGTTTTCGGAGAAAATAGTATAAAGTAGGTAGTTTACATTAAGGTAAATACAGTGGTTCACTTACTTCAAGCAAATAATCCTTTCCTATGAAGTCAAATACCAAAGATGATTTTTTTAATTAAAGTTTAAATTGTTTATTGTTTTTTTTTTTTTTTTTAACACCGGCACCGAAAATTTGTTTCTTTATATAAAAAAATCCGTAACATAAAAACTGATGTTTTCAATTTTTTATTTGGTTTTCAGTCAAAAAAATTATACCAAAAACAAATCTAGTGTGAACGAACTCAGAATTTTGGCACTTGAAACATTTTCAAAATTCGCCGAAAATACCGATGACACTCAAAATTAAACCAATGAAAATTCACATTTCCGCAAATAAAAATTAAATTCGCAAAAAAAAACATTCAAATATTTTTTTTTCTCATAAAATACGAAATTCACTTGGATTACAATTTTTATTTAGTATTCAATACCGCACATTAGAAATTGATTTTTTGTTGTGAACCGAACGTGTATCACCTAATTAACATTTTTTATTAAATTTTCAATACCGCACATTAGTAATTTATATTTTTAAAAAATATTTATTTTGTTTACCGATCGCAGAGCAAATTAAGAAACGAACGCACATTATTAAAATGTGAACTAACTACTTTACTTGAACGTGTTCAATCTTGCAAAAATTAACTAATCCACCTGCATGGCGGCAGTGCAGTGCATTACATATTTGCCCTTCTCTTCAAAGAAAGAATAAAACAAAAAAATCTCTGAGAGAACTATTCTCCTTATCGACGACATAATTAATAAGAATGATTATTATGAAATAAGAGAAAGAGATCGGTAATTCTGTGGAGATGTTGGTTGAGAGAAGGGAAAATAGAAGAATAGAAGAATGCAAAACTAAAGATTAGGTCAATTAGGTGACTTTGCTAGATTGTGGAATGTGGATGGTGTGGTGGGTGTTGTTGATGTTGAGTGGTGAAATTGTGAAAGTGTATAGAGTTGTTGCTAATCGAATTGATATAAGTTTTTAGGCCTACTTTACACGACAATGCACTGGAAATTTTTTTATTCGATTTTTACTAAACAATAAGCGGGTTAAAATCGAATTATACCGCAGAAGAAATCAGAATTTATTTTATTTTTTTTTATTATGTCTGTTTTGCATCTCCTAATAGATTTATTACATAAAAATTACTGAAATTCTCTTGTAAAGGAGATTTGAGGCAAATTCTATATAATTTTTTTTTTTTAATTCTTAAATTTTCTTCCAAAAGTTTTAATACACAAATGAAGCCTAGGATTTTGTTCTGTTATTTTAAAACCTTAGATAGGTCGGCAGGAGTTTTTATAATTTTTTATAAACAGAACGAAAATCTATATTAATTATCAACGAGAATTTGAATGCAAAGTAGTTACCTACCTAGTAGGTATATTTTTATTTGATCACATTTTCAGTTTGGTCTGTGTCATTTCCTTGCACTGCGCTGTCTCCTTTGATATACATAATATGTACCTACAAAAATTTTCATAAATTCTCCTTTCACAAGTTGTAACACCTCATTAACTAACTCGGTCATCAGTAAATTTTTCGAAACGCTGGTGTATTGTCGATAATTATTATTATTATTTCCATTTGCAACCGCTTAATGGGGAATAAGCAGCAGCAGCAACAGAAGCGGTTTCATAAATATAGATATAGGTATAGAAATATAGAATGCTTATGAAGGTAACACAACTTCTAGGGTATAACCACTTTTAGTTTTCAACAAGCCGCCACAAAATTCCGTCTTCCACTTTCGATATAATCGTTTGTGTGGTTAAACTGTTTGCACAGATAGTTTCTGAATTCCCCCAGGTGCTGATATTTGCACCGCAACTTAATCCTATGCTGAGCTAAGCATATACATACCTACATATATACTCTTATACACAAAAGTTTATATATACCATCAGGCTTTCAATTATTTCCATCATTTTTCAAATATAGGTAGGTAACTCCTCTACCTAACCTACAGTTGAATATATATGTATATTTGTGTATAGGTCCACCTTCAGGGTATTTGAAAATGTTCACTCTTTAATTAGTCGCTTGTTCAATTGTAGCCAACCGAAAACCACCCATGGGGCAAAGCATATTAACAGTGAATGGCAGCATCAGCAGCAACAGAAGCAGCAGTAACAACAACAACTGCTATTGACGTTGACAGTTTTTTTTTGTTTTTGTTTGTTGTGTTTGTTACTGAACAAAAATGTCTATATAAAGTCGTAAATATTCTTTTAAAATAATTAATTTTCCAGCATTTCTCTTTGAGGAATAACCTCAGAGTGTGAGAGCGAGGTGAAAATCATATTAATCACTTTTGTATACCTACTCTGTTTGCAAAGCCCTCAGCAAACCCCCAGTAAACCGACAGACCCAGCAATATGACAGCATATACAATTTGACGTTTGCTAAACTTTGACGATTTTGAACAAAATATACATATGTATATGTATCTAAGTTGAGAACCACAGTCTATAGCTATGTTGTCAATTTCAAATGTCAGACTTCCCTAATCACAAGTGAATTCAATTCATTGTCAAAAGTGTCACAATTTCGCATATAGAATAGAGGTATGCTACAAGATAGAATGGACCGTCTGTTGGTGTAAATGGACAAGGGGCAGGAAGAAAAAGAACCCCCAGTGCTTATTAGTTAAGTGGATATACAAGGAAAAAGATAAAAGATACATTTTTTTTTTACCTACAATACATACATACATATATACACGTTGTTTGACATAGGAAACACTATTACAGGAAATGTTTTGTAAAACTGACACCGCCCCAAGGGCTGCTGGACTCATCCTGGATGTACTGTACATACATACATATCTACATATATTTTTTATGATTGTGTTTTTTTTTTTTTATCTCGCGTACGCTATACTTTTACTGCTACTGCTTGTTCCAGTTTTTGTTTATTACTTTTTTTTTACGAGTTCAAAAAAACTTTTATGAGTTGTGTATATGGAAAACGTCGAGTGCATAAAGTGTGTGAGATGAAACAAAAAAATGAAATACAAAAAAAAAAAAAAAACTATACCAAGCAGCGAAAAACTTCGACGTTTTATGCCTGAGTTGTTTTTTGTTAGATTTGTCCCATCCTAGGCACATCACTGTGCGAAAAATGTTGGTCAACTGGCACTAAAGCTAAGTACCTAGGTATACAGATATAATATTGTCAGATCTGTCAGTATGCTCTAGCTCCAAATAAACTGAGAATAGTCAACTATCTAACAATGCTAATTTCTATGTTTAAAACGGTTGGCAGATTTTGTCCCCAAAGTCTTACGATTTCGCTGTCAGGTGGTTTGTCTTACAGTGATGGACTGACAATCAAGTTTCTGACAATTTTATGTCAGGTACAAAATTGTTGGTTCACACGGTTGGAAGTTATTTATTTACGAAAAATTTGTCGATCCTTTGGCAGGCATTTTCAGACAAATAAAAACTATTTTTTTTTCATATCCTACCTAAACATTTTCAGGGCCATCTTAGAAAATGGGATGTAAAAGTGTATTCGCCATATTTTGAGAGCCACAAGTCTCAAAGAAAAAAATTTACAACATTTTTGTAGAAAATTGAATTTTCAACAATTTTGATAAACATATTAACCTACTTTTACCGAAAATACGAAAATAAAAAAAAATTATAATTATAGGCAAACTTTTTCAGGAAAAATATAATTTAAAGGGGTTGTAAACTTTTATTAATTTTTGCTTGAAAATGTGTGTCTATTAGAAAATTAAATTATCAAAAAAGATATTAAATACCAAAAATAGTAGGTGTGGCAGAAGGCGGATTCTTAAAAACAAATTGCTCATTTTACTGTTTATGCCAAGAGTTATTATAAAATTTATTTTTTTTTTGTAATTTTTAAGTAGGGAGAAAACTCAGATACAAGGAAAGTAGGTGTGGCAGTAGGCGGAACCTTTACACAAAATTGCAAATGCCATGGTTTATATTCAAGAGGTAATTTCATAATTTAACTTTTTAGGAATTTTAAATAAGAATATATAAGTTATAGGTACGAGAAAAAGGGGCGGGGAAGTAGGAGGTTTTCAAGAAAAATTACAAATAATACGCTTAAGGTTCAGAAGAATTTTAGAGTCTAATTGTGGTACATGGACAAAAATTGATTTTTATATAACGAAGACTCCATTTTTATTTTTATTTTTATTTGTATTTAATTTTTGTTTTTATTTTTATTTTTATTTTTATTTTTATTTTTATTTTTATTTTTATTTTTATTTTTATTTTTATTTTTATTTTTATTTTTATTTTTATTTTTATTTTTATTTTTATTTTTATTTTTATTTTTATTTTTATTTTTATTTTTATTTTTATTTTTATTTTTATTTTTATTTTTATTTTTATTTTTATTTTTATTTTTATTTTTATTTTTATTTTTATTTTTATTTTTATTTTTATTTTTATTTTTATTTTTATTTTTATTTTTATTTTTATTTTTATTTTTATTTTTATTTTTATTTTTATTTTTATTTTTATTTTTATTTTTATTTTTATTTTTATTTTTATTTTTATTTTTATTTTTATTTTTATTTTTATTTTTATTTTTATTTTTATTTTTATTTTTATTTTTATTTTTATTTTTATTTTTATTTTTATTTTTATTTTTATTTTTATTTTTATTTTTATTTTTATTTTTATTTTTATTTTTATTTTTATTTTTATTTTTATTTTTATTTTTATTTTTATTTTTATTTTTATTTTATTTTTATTTTTATTTTTATTATTATTTTATTTTTATTTTAAATCTCATTTTTTAAAGAACATATTATGTCATTAATCTCTCCCAAACCAACGCGAAACATTCGTTGCAAAATTGCGTCTAAACGTTTCCAAATTTATATAGTAAAATTTGCGAGACTATCCCCATTAATCCTATGTTTTCGGTGGCATTGATTTTTACTCAAGCCATTTCAAGCGATTGATCGCTCAAGCAAATTGGCGCCAAACCGAAACCGAAAACACACAATTTTTGTGCAAAATTTGGAATTGCTAAATGTACCGAGTGATCAATCTTTTAATTATTTGGGAGATTAGTATTAAACAACTTTGAAATTTCACCCAAGAATAGTTTTCATCGCTCAATTGGAAGAAAAATCGAAATTTTAATCGATTTAAATTATTTTATTCGCTTACCTACTTGAGCGAATCGCTTACTCGTATACGATTACTAGTCGCTTCCACCAAAAACCATAGCCTATAAAGGGACAATTTTTGCTTGGCAACTATTTTCCCTTTTTTTTCTAATATTTATACTCCTCATGGCATTCTTATAAAATACCGATTTATTTTTAACGAATTTTTTTCTGATTTTTCGTTTAAAAGTATTACTACCAAATTCAAAAGAAAAATGACATTTAAAACAACGAAGAAAAAAAAAAAGAGTTCGACCGACACGACAATGAAAACTTTGTTAAGAGCGACACTAAGTTAGTGGAAACTGTCATTCATCAATTTTTACGGGCGAAAATTTCGTCGTCGTTCCGAATGTTTAGCGTTGGTTTGGGAGATCCTTAATGAACGTACCACACTGAAGCGAATCTTTGAAAATTCGCTGTTGACAACATTTTTATCTTTGGTCGTTACGATTTTCTTTTAAATTTTTTCAACCCCAAGTTTAAATTGCTTTTCTTTGGGAACTGATCCTGGACACAAACCATCTAACCCCAGCTTCTTCCTGAAGCGACATCAAGGCGATAGAAACTATTTAGAAACTATATTTTCCAACTTATTTATTCACAGCATTGTATGTGTAGCTATAGCCGCAGAGGCATGTGAATTTGTAAATTTTTATGTCAAGCAGGACACTACCTATCGGCTTTAGTATTTTATCATAAAGGTATCAAATTGGAAAATGTTTATTTTTTCTACTAAATATTACTACCTATGTACATACATATGTACCTACTATTGCTGTTGGTTTTTTGAGACAAGCAAACAAAAACAAAACAAAAAATTGGACAACGTTGAATATAAAATTACATAAATTTCGATTTTAAATTCATGCTGTTTGCACACAAAAAAGAAAACATCAAAAAATAAAAAAAAAACATTTACATTTACAGCCTAAAGCTGTACTATAGGCAAACGAATATACACGATATGAAAAGGGGAAGGGGGGTTCTTTTTTCTTTTTTCTTTTTTCTTTTTATTTTTTTGTTTTAATTTTTAAATTGACTTTATTTTGTATATTTATGAAATTATTTGTTATTTCAATATTTTATGTATGTACCTACGAGTATTTATGTAGATACATATATAAATAACATTTTTTTTTTTTAAATAATGAACTTCTGGTTAGAGAATATCAGGAAAAGTAATTTTGTTTAATAAGAATAAAAACAACAATATTGTTGATTGTCAATAAATTGTTTTCGTATCAATAACTTCGATGTGCGGTGGTTAAATATTTAAATATACATTATTGTATAGTTATCATAATAGAGATAGAGAGGTAACGTACATTTAAATATGAATTAATATATTTTTAAACAAAATACTTATTGAAATGTTTTTTAATTAAAAATTAAATGTAGGTAAATATTATATCGGTTATACAATATTTAACATTTAAACTTTCGACACTAAACTTCGAAATGGTAATTGGGGTAGTTTTGGCCTCGATTTAAAATTTTGTTTTTTTTTTTTTTATAAATAAATCTATTTATTGTAACTAGCTGGATCGCCCAGCTCCGCATGGAATTATTCAAAAATTTTAACATTAAAAAAAATGAAAGTTAAATGTATGGCGGTTTAAAAAAAAAAACCTTTATTCATTTCGTGGTTTGACACCTGTCAAACTCAGCTGTCATTTGAAGTGTCATAATATTAGTTGAATGTTTCACATTTACGATAATGGACAATCGAACAACGCGTTAAAATTATTAAAACTTACTACAAAAGTGCTGACTCAAACGTAGCCACTTTTCGCGCATTACGCGATAATTATGGTCGTCATAATCGTCCGACTACGCAAGCAATCGGTTCAATTGTGAAAAAATTTGAAGAGTGTGGAAGCGTTACCGATGTCGTAAGGCCTGTGAATTATAGTAATGCACGCTCAGTCGAAAATATTGCTGCTGCAAGTGCAAGTGTTGCTGATGAACCGAATTTATCGATTTCCTGGCGTTCGCAGCAATTAACCGATTTTTTTTTTGCCAACGATTGAATATCATGACTTGGACGATATGTGGTTCCAACAAGACGGGGCAACAAGCCACACAACACCACCAATTATGGCTTTATTGCGTGAGAAGTTTCCTGGTCGCGTAATTTCACGTTTTGGCGACATCAATATGCCACCAAGATCATGCGATTGGAGACCGTTAAGATTTTTTTCTGTGGGGCTACGTAAAAGACCGTGTTTAAGCTAATAATCCCTGAACTCTAGAAGCATTAAAAACCAACATTACTCAAGTTATGGCCGAGATATCGCCTGAAATGTGTGAAAAATGGTTAAAAATTGCGAATCTTCCCAAGGCGGCCATTTGAACAATATTGGTTATCACTCTTAATGGCAAAGTCCAAACTTTATACCTAATGAAATACAATTTTCATCAAAAATTTATCACTGTGTCTGTTTAATTTAGCTTTACTTTCGAAACGGAAAAATGAATGACCCTTTACAATGAATTTTTTGGCAATAATTTTTATAGGAGAAATGTAGCAGTCTGAAAGCGTAACGCCATCTGTTGGCGATCGCTTTTTTATTCCTTAAAATAAATATATTCTCCTTCGCATACAAAATGGTATTTTAAGATATCACTATCATTGACCCCTGAAAGTATGCAATTTCGGCTTTTTACACTTTTCTAACCTTTCGGTCGAAATTTTCCAATTTTTGGCTCTGTAGTGACTTTACCAATTTCAATACGAGTCAAACCAAAAAATCCCCATGCATTTTGGATAATATTAAGCTGAGTTGAGCAGGTACAAAAAAAAAAAAAAAAAGGATTAATTTTTTTTAAGATGGTGATTCCATTGGATAATTGTGAGGGACAAAATTAGCCGATTGTCTATTCCATAATTCCTTAGAATCAATATTTTGTCCTTCCCATTAAAAATGAAATTTTCAGAAAGTATGCAATTTCAGGTTTTTACGATTTTCCCCACGTTTCTGTAGAAATTTCCAATTTTCGGCTCCGTAGTCTTTCTACCAGGTTTAATATAAATTCAACAAAAAAATCCCCATACAAATCGGATGATGTTCAGCTGAGTTATGACCGTACCAACAAAAAAAAAATCAATATTTAGATAATTCAAGACCTTTTCATTGAGTTATTGTGAATTTTAGTTTTTTATATGAATTACGAGTACCTATGTATCAGAATTTTTGTCTTCACTTTAAATAATGAAATTTCCTATTCACAAAAAAAACATATAAATTAAAATATTTTCTTGATCAATTTCATTTTATCATAAAATACAATTCATCTCAATATTGTACAACACAACACACCCCCTGCCAAGTGATAATGTAAAAGTGATAGCCTAATCTTTTGCTTTCAAAACAATACCATACTCTATGCATATACACCAACAGCGGAGACAAAATTTTTCAAAGTCAATTAAATGACTGACTGGAACTAATTCGTCCGTAATCGAAAAACAATCGATAAAAAAAATGTCACTCTTTCTATAACAAATTATGTGGAACAACCAGAAAAACACAAAAGCAGTTTATCACCCTTATTTTTTTTTGTTGTTGTTGTTTATTTTGAGGTTCCTTGTTTTTTTTTTTTTTTTTTTTTGGGGGGGGGGGGAGAACGAACAAAAAATTCTATACCAAAACATTTGATTATCTTAATGCTCCTTCATCGATAGAGAGATGACCTAACATGAAAAATTGATCTTCTAATTAGCTAATGCTGGGTGCAACTCTCATCTTCTCCTATACATATACATATATAGGTTTATCTAATACAAAAAATACAGTTCATCAGGCATCAGAGAAGAGAGGACAGGACAGGACACACGGTCGTCGGTCGTTTTTGGTTCGTTCTCGTTTGTACCTACATATATGTGTTTGGGTTTTGGGTCATGCTGATGAAGGTCCTTTAATCGATTTGGAAACATGGAAGCAATTAGTTCTGCTTGGTGCCTCATATATGTGCCAGTGCCATGGCCAGAGACTCAGTTGCACATTAATCGTGTTTATTTATTGAAGTACTGTGATAACGAATTGGTCAAGGGATGTAATCACTTTTGCTTGGCGCTATATCTTTAATAAATGTTTATCGAGCAGCAAAAGCAGAAGCAGAAAATGTTTCATCAAAAATGCATATCACTTTAATGGACTGTTAATAATTTTTTTTTCCTTCTATGTAAGTATAGAGGGACATAGTTCCTCTCTTTTTCGATTTTAAATGCCAACAGTTCCGGCTATAAATTCTCGAAATCAGCATAAGAGAGAGATAAAGGATGTACATATATATGTATGTATATGTCTTCATCACTCAAGCTGAGATGTTAATTTGTTTTTCGATTCAAATTCTGATTTTGCCATCATGCTTCAGTAGGTAAGGTAAGGACAAGCGATGAATGCACCAGCAGCCAAAACATGTGTCTGTTCTGGTCAAAGCGTTGACGTGTGAGTCGATTCCACAGATATATGTATAGGTATGCAAGTTTTAGATGTGTCGATTCAATTCAGATTTTGATTCGATGGTCAGCACACATTGCATTTGATTGCGGAAGGAGTTATTTGGACATCATCGTGATGATGGAAAGGAGGAGCGCATCATCTCTACAAAACATTAATCGAATTTTAGATAACTATATTGCCTATATTGCTTTGATCAAAGCTATTTCTGTCATCGAGAATGTGGAATGTGCCATAATGTTATACAAAAAGTAAAAAACAAGTGAGCATACAATTTAAGGGCACAACGAGGTTAAAGGCCAATCATGGGCAATCAATGGAAGCCCTACATGAGAATTCATGCTTCGAAGGGCTTTATACGCTTTAAGCCTTAATTAGCAGTTTAAAAAAGAGAATACAAATAAAATGTATACAATTTTGTACATAAAATATTTTGTATTTTAAAAATAGTTTCCGGTCAGTATTTTTTTTTTTTTCTAAGAAACAATGAAATTTGAAACAAATCGTATTAGTTTTGTTCTATTTTTCATCGTTCCTTGACCAATTTTATCGATGCGAGGGTTACAGAACAAAGGCATTGAAACTTGAAATACCAAAAAAAAAAAGAAAACAAAAAACATATTCTATTCTTTTATTGTTTGGAAGAAAAATATGCACAGCTGGATCGCAAGAAATAGCTCATGTGGTTAACAAATTATAATAGATATACATCTTAACGAAAAAAAGGTTACAAAAATCAGAAGTTTGATTTTTTTTTGTAAACAAAAATATATTTTTCAAATTTTTAAATGCAATATTTTTGGAACTTTTAATCAAAATTTAAAAATCAAAATGCAAAATTATAATAAAATCGGTCATGGGTAAATTATTGGAGCTTTGGGAAAATAACTCAAAAATAAGGTAATTTTCTCTGAAATCACTCAAAACCATATTTCCGTAATGTGAATTTTGTGGTAGAAACCTGAAACGCAGTTTTCTTACAATTGATTTGGTCATTACAGGAACGAAGTTTAATCAAAATTGTAAGAGCCATTTTCGAGAAAATTTGTTCGGAAGTGAAAATGAAAATCACATTTTTGATGTGATATTACTCATTCACACATTGAATTGGTTGATTGGGATGTTCACTTCACAGAAAATATCCCTTGCTGATTTAACCCCGGGATCGTAGCGTCTATCAAATATCTTAAGCAGCAAGTAAGCCGACTATGACTTTTTGCAGGAAGTTCATGGTCAGTCCAATGCCAATGACCAGATCAAACAATTGAATTAAGGATTTAAGGGAAATTCGGTAATCCGATAAAATAATTTAAATACAAAATTTCCAAGAAAAGGAAATCCTAGTTAAATTTAGTGGAAAAATTAATAAGTTAAAAGATTTTTTTAACATACAGTCGGCTCTCCCTAAGTAGTACTCTCTCTAAGCCGAATTTCTCTCTAAGTCGAATCTTTCTCTAAACCAAATTTCTCTCTAACTCGAATTTTGTCGTCATATTTTATCATTCTCTTCAATTTTCCATACAAAAACCATTCTTTATGTCGAACTCCTTCTAAAGCCTAGTATGTCGCTGGTGCGAAACGAAATTTTTCGTTAGTCTCCAACATGACAGCGAAATGCTTACGAAAACGACAATTAAAAATTACCCACTCAAAGTGTACCAAGGCACTTGCATCGCAAAAACAAAATACAAAAACACAATCACAGAGAGGCACAACATATATACACACACGAATACAACTCAAATGTCACTTTTCCGCACAATAAATGGTTTGGACAATTAATTCGGTGCGAAAAAAGAGCGGAGACTTCTCCGAATAATTTCTACCAGGTTCAAAAGAAGCGGTGATAGAACACCGCCTTGCCGCTTGCCGTTCGTCGTCGTAATTCTAGTGACAAAAATTCTTGCACAGAAAAGGCCAGTTTTGAATTAATAATTGAAGCGTGTAGAATGAGAAGGGGTTGAGTGACAAAATTTGATGTGTGTTGATTTATGATCTTTAAACGACTTTTATTTCTTAAAACTACTTAGAAATTTATTCTTAAAGCTAGATAAATTTAAAAAAGGCCATACAAATAGAGAAAACTGCAAAATTTGTGATGTTTTAATTCAAATTAATATAGTAGTATGTATTAGAGAAATATATATCAGTCAATGTCACTTAACACCTTCTCATTCTAGACGCTTTAATTCTGTTAGACACTTCAGCACAAGCTGCCCATGCAATTAGCTTTTATTTAATTCTGACTATATCATCATGGATGGATATGAAAATGTATATGTATTTACAATAACCCTTTAAATACTGGTCCCTTATTATTTTATACCGAAAGGTTTCGGGGAATTAACTTTTTTTTTTCAAACAATGAAAATCTATTCCGAAACAAAAGCATCAGTACAAAATACTCTTAACCAAAGCAAACTAGATGCATGTTGCTTATGATGACTTTATTATCGGTTCTTATCTAAAGAAGCAAAGGCATCTATGAGATTCCAAAAAGGACATGATGAATTTATACCTACTTATAGAATAGAGGAGAGCGTTTTCGTTCTGTTCATCATCATAGTTATTTGACACAGAGAAAACGTTTATGGGTAAATTTTCAAAGACATTCTCTCATCCAAAGAGAAAGACAGAGAGAGAGAATCCTTTCGAACTGAATGATAAAGCTATGCAGTCTTTTGATGTCTACTGAAGCGAAATAACTTTGTTCAACATTCATACAGACAGACATATAATACAAACACATATTTATCTATTCTATACTGGCATAGCTAGGCCTTTTAACCGAAGAAAATGTCGGAAGGAAGCATCATCATGCACTGCAGATTGGGAGCCTTATTTACCATGATATCTAGTAGATAGGAATGTGTTTCTCTTTGTATATTCATAGAAGCAGAACAAATTTCGATTTATTGACCTAAGTTTGTCTGATGATCTCTTAAAGGTTCTATTGAACGTGTGTTTCTATATACGTATTTTAAAATAGAACGCACTGTGATATAACTGAGGTCGTGCAATTTTGTTAAATTTTTTTTTTTTGTCATGACCCAACCTATAGGTACATCGTACACGTCCATAGCCTCTTGTCGCATATCCTATGCAAATCTTCTATTTTTTTTTAATTATTTGTTTAATGTTTCGTGTCCTTAAATGTACCTATATTTATTTTAAAATTTGCATAAATACATAAAATACAAATAGTTACAAATTCAATGCAAGATAAATGATATTAAAGGAACAAACAATGCAAACCCCAATCAGATGAGATGCATCAAAGTGCAAAAGCACAAATATTTATCCTTTAGATTTACTTATGAGTAGTATATCTATATCTATATACATATGCAGGTAAACATGACGTCAGTTTAGTTCTTTTCTTCTTTTGTAAAATCCTGCATGAAGTGTATTATTGAATCTGGATATAGAAATATTTGTATAGTTTGATGAAATATTTCTTAGATTGACAGGGTGCATATAGCTTTTTATTTGTTTTCGAACTTAACTAATAAAAAAATATGAAATTTTGAGGAAATTATCAAATTATAATTTTGACAAGGTAACCTTTAAAGGTATTGCCTTAAGCTGAATAGTGCATGAGTGCCAATCTTATATAGGATTAATTTAAAAGTTAAAACGTACATATAGTTGGAATTTCTAGCAAAAGTTTATATTTGATTCTCGATCGGATTTTTCGATTCACGTGAATTGTTCACTTATAATTTGTTACGAATTATTTTTTAAACTCTTCAATCTTTCGAGTTCAAAGTTCTTCCAACAGTTATTTTTAAAGTTCTTGGGAGAATTATTCCTTTTTCGTTACCTTTTTATTCAAAATAGTTGAATACAAAGAAAGACCTGAAGCCCACAAAATTAGGATTCAACTGTACTTGGGAGAATTTAATTATTCCAATTTTATTTTTATGTCAATTTCTATACTTTTTGGAGCATTCGTTTTCCTACGTGCGTCGGTCAGATAGCAGAATACGAAAATTCTCGCGAACGTTAGCAGAATAGGGTTGAATATTAAAAAAGATAAGTAAGCCTTGTTGTTTATTAATACAACTAAAAATAAATAAATTTGTCGGCGCAAAAGCTCGTGTAGAACCAGGGCCTAGTGATTTACAACTCTCAACCATTCCTGTGTGCGTGTTATTGGCAGAAATATAGGGGACCTACAATTTTCTGCCGAATCCGAAAGGCTAAGGTGGAAAACACTTTTTTATGAAAACATTTACTCTTGGAGGATTTGTCAATTCCTCTCAAGGGGCAGAAACACGCGAAAAACATTTCTGTTTCTAGGTGGCATTGGCTGGGAATCGAACCCAAGATCTCAGGCGTAACAGTCCTAAGCACTAACTATTACGCCACGGGCTACCTCAAAGTTTGCTGGTGATAACTTAAAAATTGAAAGTGTGGTCAGAATATTGATTTAACGGGATCAATTGGTGATTCTTATACCACATCTGGTCGACCAAAAACAAGACATTTAAATGTCAATATCAAAGCATTGCGAGAGATGGTTAGTGAAAGTCCAGTAACATCTAAACTGTCACATGTCAAATTGTTGTTTTTGATGTGTAAACATCTATGCCGCCGGCGGCGGTAGGGTTAACGAAAAACGTCTACACTTCTATGACACATTACTTTGTAATCTTACACGTTACGATACGTTGATGTATATATTGGATACGTTCAATATTGGGTACGTTCGTTCGTACTTCAAACTAAATTGAAAGTTCGAATTGAGTTTGGGTTGAAATTTGGTTTGACAGTTCGAGCTCTTCGCGTTCTGTGATGTAAAACCAGCACTTGAATATTTAATTTGATGTTTACACATCTTAACCGTGAGTCCCGGCACTCACACTTTTTTTTTAAGGGTTGACAACACTTTGCTACACAAATGGGAGTTCATTTAAATTTTTAGGCCAACCTTTAGCACGTTGACCAGAAGTTTTAAATTACTTCTATAAACTATAAACTAAAAAAAAATCTGAGGTTTTTGCTAAAAATTAGATATCTAACAACTTTTTTTGACAAAAATAAAGTTTACTTCTGAGCTGTAGATAAACATAAGAACTTTAGACTTAAATAATTATAGAAACCACATCCCATTAGCACAGTTTCAAATTAATATATTGTGAAATCTAAGCTTTTTATTTGGGAAACAGGTTTGTAGGTATGTATACATACCTATGTATATATAGTACGTAGAAGAGATCCTTTAAATAAATCTAAAAACATGAACTTCATGATTAGAGACGTACGTAGGTACCTAATAAATTTTCAAAACTTTTCTATGAAACAGAAACTTTTATTTTAAATATCGCCTTACTACGTTACTTTGGTATATGTACTTATATATTTCCTCGACCTTAATTAAAGACTTGAAATAAAGTGACTTTCCACTTCAAAATACCTAACCTACCTGTACCTACTATAAACTCCATTTAAAACCAAAACACTTTTGTGTAAAAAAGTAAATGGCTATGCGGAGGGCATCATACCATATTTAGTTTTTATAAACTACCTTACCTACATATATAAATCGACCTATTTTCATTTTAACCTTCTGATGTTTTAAAAAGTGCAGGTTTTGATGGTAGGTATAGATAGATACATGTGTAGGTATTATTCATGAACTCTTCAAACTTTATATATATCAAACACTAATTGAACGACATATAATACATTAAGCTGTATGCCCTCGATTACTTAAGTAAACAGTATATCCCAGCTATACATACATACAGTGAGGAGGTATACTTTGGCAGCAGCAGCGTGTCGCACCCACACACTTTCTCGTTCCTTTAACAAACATACTTGAAGTGGATGATTTAAGTGACCACTTCAGTTTTAAGCTTTTGTTAGAACATACATAAACTATAATAAATATACTATACGATTATATATACAAACAAACAATAAGGTATTGTGTTGTATATGTCATAAACATTTTCGCCAGTTCAAGTGCCACTTAAGGACTCTATATACCCTACCCACCCAGTAGTACTGAATGAATACGAACTGCATGCAGTAGCACACGTTTCAGGACTTATTGCTGCACGAACAACCATTTTGTCAAAAAGAAGAAGAAGAAGAAGGTAGTACCTATAAAAATAGTCTACAAGTAGCCTTGAGAAAAAGGTATTACACCCAATTGGTATAGTATACTCACTGTATACCGTTAGTATACTGCACAATGCAGAAGAGTTTAAATATATGTATTTTGTATTTATATGGGGTAGTTTATCGTTAAAGGGTTATAAACCATTTCTTAACAAAAGGAGAAGAGCATACACACACACACATACACATATAATCGCCACACATCACCAAAGCTTAAATATAGAGGACATCGAATTCGAAGGTACGAGTAGGTATAAAGAGAAACTCTGATGGCACTCGTAAAGGTTTATTTTTTAGCCATTGCTATGCCGAACTGAACGCCAAACACCACCCTGTTGTAATTTGTTGCCCCCATAGAAGTGTATAGGTAGAAAATACCTGTGTTGCGACGCCGACGACGACGATGACGACGGATGAACCTTATGATGAAACGAACCGTGGGAACTTGAACGAATGCTTTAGCATCAGGTACACACACCCATCCCACCCACTTCGAAGTAATGTCATGCGCAATTTTATACAACTTTATGCCCTTCGTCCTTCGTTTTGTCGTCGTTATCGTTCTAGTCAGTCGGCGGCGGCGGCGTCTCCAGAAAATCCCTCTTTCCCCCAAAAAAAAAACACGGATTATTGATTTTAATGATAGGTACACTATATAACCTACATACATACTCTGAAGGGAAAAAATTGAAATAAATCAAACAAAAAAAAAAAAAGAAAAAAAAACAGTTCGATGGTAATTCCCGGCGAGAGGGATTTAATAGGGCTTTTCAGAGTCAATATTTTGGAATAAGTACATTTACCTGCGTCGTAGTCGTCTTCGTCGTCGTGATTCCAAGAGAATGTTTAGATATTTAAATGTGTATTGATCTTAAAGAAAAGAAGAGGAGTTAAAGACGCGGTGAACTGATATAGAACTGGCTGAGGTTTATTTATTGCGGTATAATATACATATATACCTACACACACACTAAAGAGGTTGAGGTGATATACAAAAAAAAAAAAAAAAGGAGTTATTTTATAAGCTTCCTTTGAACTGGTATTAGAGTCCTTAACGAGAAGGACTAATATTTCGTGCATCAGGATGAAAAATGTTAAATGGTTTGTGGTTTGAGGAGGATAAATGGTTGTTGTTTTTTTTTTTTTTGATTTTCCCTTGGAACTTATTTAAATATCAATTTGATTTTATGTGCAAAAAAAAAAAAAGATGATGGGTAAATTTTTTTGAGATTTTTTGAAAACAAATCTTGGAATGAAGATGTGTGTAATCATATGAATAAGGGACGAGATTTACTTCTTAAGATTTAGAGTTAAGACAGAACAATAGATACCGAGACAAAAGTGCAATGATGGAAGTGACGTCACATCATGAATGAAAGGAGGTGATAAACACAAACTTTCTACATACATACATATATACATAGTTATTTTACGAGGCCTAAAACTTAACTTATAACTTTCAGATATTTAAGATTAAGGTCTAACAAAGAAGCTTAAATGTCAAGAGAATTGTTTTTTTTTTTTTGTAAGCACATAACACGATCGGCTAAAAATCATCCGATTGATATTTTTGTTGGATTCATATTAAACCAGGTAAAGACACTGAGAAGCTGAAAATTCCAAATTTTGCCCGAAAAGTCGGAAATGGAGAAAACTCAAAATAGAATTTTTTCGAGTATGAATTGTGTAGATAACTGAAAGTTCCATTTTGTATGAGAAAAGGGGAAAAATATTAATTCTTAAAAATTTATATAAGATGTTTATTAATGCTTAATGCAACAAGATGAACAGTAGAGGCACTTTTTTTGGAGTTTTCACGAAAAAAAATCGATTTTAAATATTAAAAAAATTCACACTATTTAAAAAATTTCTATTTCTTGAAAGTTAAAGGTCTTAAAAGTGAGATTAAAAGGTTGAAATTAGAATTTACCAGAATTTAGTGATTGGAGTAATATCCAGAAGTAAAAAAAAAAAAAAAACATTTATAGTTTTTATAAGTTCAGCACTAGAACCAGTAGTGATCATTTAAGGAATTTAAAAAAAAATCGATTATAATTATGAAAAATTCAAAATCGTTAAAAATATAGTTGCTTTACGAAGCCCAAACTTGTGGATTCTAAAATAAATAATTAAATAAATTGGGTAGCATGACTCCTCATGTAGAACTAGTGACCTGCAACTCTCAACAATACCAGTGTACTTGTTACTGGCGAAATAAAGGAGACCTATAATTTTCTACGGAATCCGAACGTCTAAATTGCGATACTTTTTCATAATTTTTCAATATCACTCGCAAGAGTAGTAGCCCGTCAAAAACCTTTGTCTTTGTTTTTAGGTGACATAGGCTGGGAATCGAACCCAAGACCTTCAGCGTAGCCAGTCGTAAACTTGAAATCTAATAAGCAAATATTTAAGGTTTAGGTCTTTAAAGTGAAATAAAATTCGTGGTTTAGTAAAAAATTACGGAAAAGTATGAAAAATTGTTTACAAAAAGTGTGTGTGAATTAAACATGTGTAGACTCACGAAGTGATTTTTCAGTGAAGGATTAACTTTAACTTTCAGTTGTCAACTTTACTATAAATTAACTATCGCTCTTTCACTATCGGAATCGAGATGGTGAGCGTAACTATGAACATTACCCTTTCAACAGTTGCGAACTTGAATTTTGGACACGAGTGCATCTGTCTCCAAATTTATTAAGGAGTTTAGAAGTTATCTCAAATTAGGCCCCAAAAATAGAATAATCTCACACTGAAAATTTGGGCCTTAGAGCAAATTAAATCCACTATTTGGCCAAAACTGTTTTGTCGGCAAGCCAATCAGCCAAGTCAGCCAAGCCTAGCTAAGTCGGTTTAGGGATGTTATCAGTTTTTAAATTAGTTTGTAAACATAGGTATAGCTACGGTGATCATCCGTACTCTTTTTTAGAGGACAGTCCTCTTTTTCGGTATCGTGTCCTTTTTTTAATTTTTCTTAAAGAGGACGGTAATTTGTCCTCTTTTTCCTTAATTGTCCTCTTAATGTCCTTTTTTTCTTTGAAACCTTTTTTCTATGATTTTTCTTTAGTACTAAATTACTAAACAACAAAATGTAGACAGCACTGGTTTGAATTATTCAGTTCTATCATCTGGTTTTTGCTATGACTGCTTTTAAACGCTGCAATTACCCCCTGCAATTTTTAAGCATGTACGCGGGGGACGTATGCGGTGTCCGGGGTAAACAAAGTTGCAGAGGTTGAAATATTTGCAGAGTTATCGCTCTTTCTTCTTTGTGCTTTTTCCTATTGTTTGACAAATAGGCGTAGTAAAGAGTGTAAAGAGATATTTCCTTCTCATTTAATAAAAATTGCAGCTATTCAAATTTGCAGCGTTTAAATGGATGCTGCAATCCGAAAGAAACTCAAAAGAGAATTGCGGATAAAATTTGCAGTCGTCTAAAAGCAGTATATTGTGAATGATGCCCCACGGAAAGAGTTTTTTTCAATTTCTAATAACATTTGGACGTCTGAGAAATCGCAATTAAAAGTTGATACACTGGAGGCAATGTTGATAACAAAGTGCAATTATGACTATGACTGTGGAGATTTGAAGATTTTTTTAAGAAATCGGGATGACATCTTAAAAAAAATACACTGCGAACAAAAATACAAAAACTAACAGTTCCTTTAAGTTAAGCTTTTAAATCTACTTAAGTATTTATTATTTTGTTTTATTTTTTTTGTTTTTTTTTTTTTTTGTTATAGGTATAAGTATTTTCATTTTTTGTTTTAAAAAAACTGAACTCATTGATGTATTTAATCTGGAGTACAAATATTTTGAATAAATACCGTTTGTTGCTAAATTTGTTGTAAGTTAATTAAAAATTGTCCTCTTTTTTGCATCTGAAAAAATGGTCACCGTAGGTATAGCGCCTAACTGCCTGGACACAAGTGAAAAAGTCTCGTACGTGCTATTTTTTGTGTGCACACAATGAAGCTGTATTGTATATTTTAAAGAACAATCACGGGCTTATTTTTCACTTTTTTACTTCCGATCTTTTTCTTTAAATTAAAAATAATTTTCGCAAAACAAATAACCACAGCACCGACTGCAGGTGCAGCTTTGTTTGCAGTTGCGTTGCGTTGTGTTAGTAGCATTTAATTTAATAACTACAATTTTTGTTTCACCATTATTTCTTTCAAAAAACTGAAAATTTTCTAGCAATTTACTGCAAGTGTTTTATCACCAAAAACCCCTTATAAAAAAAGTAATTTTTTTTCTATTTCACTCCTCAAAATAAAAGGCACAGGACCAAATTTAAAGTGCTTTTTAGAAAATGCTTAACACTGATTAAAAATATACATATGTACCTCTTTACCTTGTCAGAATTTTTCCAAAGTGAAGGTCTAATTTTCTGGAAGCCCTATACCTATTTTACCTTCCCAGTACTGGTTTTTATTTGACGTCCCTGATTATGACAAGATTTGTGTATTTTATGAAAATAATTTTTTCAATACTTCTTTTTAATTATTTGCTCAACAAAAGTAAAGAAACATTTTTGTGACGAAACAGTTAATTTCTTTCTATAGAAGAAAAACATAAAATAAGTATTATATCGCAAATAAGTCAATTTGATTCAATAAATTCCATAGCAAATTAGAAACATTTTTTTTTGAAGATTTTACTAGATTCCTATGGCAACCAAAATATGATTTGGACAAATGTCATGAAAAATTTTCAAAAGAAAGCTAAGCGACCATCACCAGGTTACTATCTTTCATGTAATAATAGCTTATCACTTTAGCCAATTCGAATTCCACTCCTGATCACAAAATAACTACATTTTACCACTGTGCACTTTCACAAAGTTACTATCTTACTTTTCAATATGAACAAAAAAAAACACGCGCACATTGTCTATCATGCTGTCAACTATATTTCTGTTAAAAACAAACCAATTTAAGTCTGTAAAAAAAAAAACAACTTTCTTTTTTCCAATAGCAAATGTTTACCAGAGAACGCGATAAAAAAAAAGTAAAATCAACCATCATTCCACCATAAAATAAAGTTCAAAAAAACTGTATTTTATTTTTTTTCTATTTGTCTGTGCATTTGAAACAATACTAAATCGGTTTCCAATATTACAACCAACTTTTCGGTAAGATTATTATGTGACCTCCACACACAACATCATAACACCACCGCATCCATAATAGCAGTAGTACCTACTACAAGGGGCAAAGGGGATAGACAACAAAAAAAAAAAGAAGAAAAGGAAACAGGACCTCCTAACTTTGTAAATGTGGCTGTGAGATCATTCATGATGACATAAAAACCGGAAAAACTAAAGAATAAAAAAAAATTGAAAAAAAAAAATTATTTGGAAAGAATGTATTTCTTTTGGGCCAGGACGATGACATGCTTTATATTTATGACTTTTTGGTCATAAAAAAAAAGAAACGGAATGTAAAATGAAATTTATTACAAAACACACCGAAACGAGTCGAGATGAAGCGGAACGAAATGGAGCCGGAGACGAAAGACGACTGAAGCGAGTCCTCTCTCGTGTCAGTTAAAATGACTTATTTTTTTTTTATTATATGTATATTTTGTCACTAAGGATTCTTGGTTTTTGTATATTTTTTGTTTTTTTTTTTTACCTCCTGCTTCTGTCTATGTTTTATTTTGAATTCTCGTTGTCAGAGAGTTGGATGGAATTCATAAAATTACTTACTTCAATTTGTAGATAGGTACATACATACGGATAAATACAAAACGGTACCTAAAGTACCATGTGGGAGAGAGAGAGATAAAGAGGGAGAGGTAGGTATATGGTATAATAATATAGGAAACGAAAACTTACCTTGCATGCTGGGGACCGACATTTCCCATGTCATGTGCTGAACTTGCTGTTATTTGAAAATCAGCAATAGATCCGGATTCCATGCCCAGAGGATTTTTGCATGTTTCTGGAATGAAAGGAATTTTCAAATTAATTAAGAAAAGTCAAATTTAGAGCTTCGTTGGTGTACGTATGTACATATATGTTTCTCTGTATACATATATGCATTCATAAATTTATATATACATACATATATTGTATGGATGATGGAGAACGAAACAAGGACTCTATATTATTATCCATATATATGAGCTGAGCGGGTAGGAGAATTTGACTGAATGTCGAAATAACATCATTCAAATTCAACAACATTTCATAATTTTAATTGAATCGGGAAAAGGATCAAGCTTGTGAGTTAACCATATAGTAGTAGTATAGGAGATGTGTATTGTGTAAGTCTGTATAGGTATGATGTATTTGTTTTATTATATATAAATATAGGAATTATACTTATGATGTGTTTTTGTTGAATAGTATATTTCTTGTTTATAGCTATAAATGGCATTTATGATAATTTATGCTCTTGAGGGCGACTTGAATTAAATTATTAGATTGGTCTTTTGAGAGAAATTTATTTTAATGGCTTTTGATGATGAAAAACTTGTAAAGCATTTTGGGTTTAAATATATATATATTTTTTTTTTGTGGTCATTCTATGGAAGTGAAAGTTGCCCTTAAATTCTTTGCAGATTTCTATATTAATAAAAGTAGGTAGGTACCTAATTCTTATTAAATTAATTCATTTGAAGTGATTAAAGAAAGCAAAGTGATTTTAAGGGAAAGGAAGGTTCAATAATCCCTTGCTCATAGAATTACATTTTTTTTTTGAATAAAACTCGTTTATAGAAAGCCAGGAAATCTTTTAAAGCTGAGCCATTTTACTGGCTAAGAAAAATGTTTCAAAATAACACATTTATTTAAAATATGTATAAAATATATTAATATATTAAAAATATATTAAACAATTTCTGAAATTGTTTTGAAACCAACATGATAACTGATAGAAAATCTTTGGGCGGGCATAAAAAAAGGAATCTGGAAAGTTAAACCAAAAAATAACAAGGAGTTATGGACCGTAGTTGAGAAGGCTTGGGGATCAATAGCACCTCAAAGATGTGAGGGGCTTGTCAACTCAATGAATCGTCGTTGTGAAGCTGTGATAAAAAATAAAGGTGATGCTACTAAATACTAGCTTTATAGAAATAAAATGCCATTGAATTGAATTTTTTGTACCGTTGTTGTTTTAATTAAACTATAAACAAATAGACAAGCACTGCTTTTAATTAGCTCCCTTTAATTTCGTGTCAGTTATATATGTTTGTTTAATTACTTAACTAATTACTAACAAATTACAATTCAATTGATATAAAAAAAACATTTCAATGAAACGTAAAATGTTTTGCCTATAATTATTTCTCCGATCTAACTTCTTTTTATTTTTTTATTTCTCACTAAAAATATTTTTAATTCCGCTGCTATTTTTTTTGCTCGCAGCTGTAGGTATTCCATCTGACTTCTTTTACAATTCTTAATGTAAGTACCTACCTACCATTGAAAAAAAAAATTTTAAAAATCGTTGGAGCAGTTTATTTTTCTTAAATAAATTTTACTTGCATTCGTAACAAAAAAAACTGAACTCGAGATTTTGATCAAACTTACGATGATAAAAAAGTGGGTCTAGTAATTCTGTCCGTTTGTCTGCCTGTCCTTTAAACTGATCTAAACGGGTTGGTTGATTTGCTTTAAACTTGGTATCTAGCATTTCATGGGCATTACCCCGACTTATTTCTTTAATTTTTGTTGAGACCAAAAATAACGGTACAGTTTTTTTTTTAACAATTGATGAAAATCTTATTTTTTTTTTAAAACGGGACCACAATTAAAAAAAAAAACAATAATTTTTTTTCTTTTTTAATTTTTTTTTTAAACTTTATAATTCCAAAATGACTAGTTCGATTTTTATTAAACTTGGAACCCAACATTTTTTTAACATTATCTACCAGATTTTTAACAAAAACTACCCTTTAACCATAAATAACGGTACCTACCATACATAAGTGTTTAAATTTAAAAAAAATCAAATTTTTGTTTTTTTTTCTTTTTAATTTCCAAAAATTCGATGTCTCGAAAATGGGTGGATGATTTTTTTTAAATGTAGATATTTTTTAACTCTGCATTGCGTATTATTTTTTTAACGATTTTTAAAACTTTTACTCATTAATTGAGATTTTTTAAAGAATTCAGATGGTGTACATGTTGGTGTCAAAACATATTCGACGGCGGGAGTGACACAGATGTTATAGGAATAGAAGCTCTTATCCACAATCTCCATTTACTGTAGACTTTTCCCTGAGACTTAACAAAATTATTATTCGTGTTCTTTCTTCCAGGAATTTTTTCGTACATCAAGAGCATTGAAAATGTATAGCAGGATCAGCAGGAGCAATATAGAGCAGGATCAGGTAAAAAAAAAAAAAATGTTTATTGCCTACTACAAAAAATGTGGAAAACATCTCCAAATCGGAATTCATCGAAAATTCCTACGTGGAGGCAGTCAACAAGCAGCAAAGAAATCTAACTCAGAGACTTTCAAAGAGACCAGTATTAGCAGTCGTAGTATTATTAGAAGAATTAAGTACTTTCACGAGTTGTTATAAATTTCAATTTTCCACTGATTGACATAAGATCGAACTGGACTAAGCCAGGAGCAGACAAACAACTTCTCCAAGACTATTCAATTGGTATACAGCTTTCTTTCTTGGTTCTCAATATTCTGGATTACTAAATTCTTGAGAAACTGACACAGGCATTGCATTATATTTCCAAGCTAAGCTATATAGGCAACTATGGATTGCAAGAAAGAATATGTAGGTAAGATTCGCATAAAACAATTTTGCTGCTAGTGATTTCATACAGGCCTTTCAAAAAAAAATAAATATTCTTTGTAAAACACACAAAGGCCCATTTGCTGAACAGAAATTTAATTATTTTAGTTCAACAATTTACGCTGAGGCAAAAATAGAACAAAAGCGTTTAAATTGAAGATAAATATTTAAGTTTTGTTTAAAAAAATGTGACTTAGACCCGTTTACTGATACAAAATTTAAGTATTTAAGTTAATTATTAGCGCTTCGTAAGGAGCTCTAAATGGTTCAACGAGTAGGAAGAAAGTTTTTTTTTATATTTTTGTGGTATCACAATGGACCAACCTATGGTCTAAAAGTGTCAAGAGTCCCTGCTGACAGCCACTCAAACCGAACCTTACCTGAGTTCAAATTTAACGCTTATGTTTCCTCCGCTTAAATTGTCACATAAGTGTTTTGAATTTGAAATTTAATTCAGCAAATAGATCTAAATTAACAAAAATAACGCTTCCCTTAATTATTATTCAAGAACGAAAAATTATCCTCTTTTAAAAATTGAAAAACAATCTCTCTTAAAAAAAAAAAAATTAACACACTTAATAGCCCAGCTGTTCCATTTTTTCCATTAAAAAACCACACAAAGAATAATATTTAAATAATTTGAAATTCAATCCACAAATACAAAATGTGCTTCTTGTCAATAGAGTGTCATCTCATTTGGAATCATTTTGGTTGATCTTCTGATCTTCAATGACAAGTCGTTTAATTATTGCAAATGAGTCGTGCTCTGCCTCCATCATCATCATCATCATGATGTCTATTCCCAGACAAAGTCATCAGCATAAGTACTATACTTGTAGCCATACTTGTACTCATACCGTGTAGTTTAGTATATCTTTTTCCAAGGACTGTGCTTCGAAGTATTCCCCTTGCAATAAGTGTATCTGATATTTTTTTTTTTATTTTTTTGTTATTACTTGTATCTTTTAGTTTCAATTTCCAATATGAAGAGAAAAAGAGAGAGGGGGTAAGATGGTGGCGGTAGTGCAGCACTCTACTATCATTCAATATCGGATTTCAATAAAAATAAAAGCGCCTTGAAGTTGTCAGTTCTCGTCAACTTAACTGGGGGACTGGAGACCAGCAACGGGACCTGTCACTTGCAAAGTATGCGATATGATGCATATTGGACTTTTAGACATTGCAGGAGAGGTGTTTGACACTTGATATATTTATATTTTTTTTTATATTCCTTTTCTTTATTATCTATACATTTCCAAGAAACAAAGGTATACGTCATTCATTTATATTTACAAGGGATATTCAGAACAGCACGCTGCTGCTTTCAGCTTTGTATATTCCTCTGTACCTATACGTGTGTTTATATATGTATGTATAACCTCCCCAAGGGCTTCAATTACTTAGATATGTTGAAAATATAGTAATTGGTTTTGTGTCAACGAAATGATTTTATTAGATTGCCAACTTGTCGACACACGGTTGAATATATCAAAAGAAATTTGAATAGCGATGATATTTCATACAATTTTTGAACGAACTCGGGGTATGGAGGTTTATTTGGAGCTCGTTGAATTTAAAAATAAAATATAATGGTTGTCAGGAAGGTGGATGTATTTTATTATATTTATTAACATATATACAAATAATAATAATAATAAATTGGTGGCGCGAAAACTCGTGAAGAACGAAGGCCTAGTTAGTCAGCAGAAATGAAGGGAACTACAATTTTAGACGAGAGGCAGTTTTTTCATGACAAGTGACTTTGTTTGAGGATTTGACACTTCCTCGTCAGAGTAGGTTTAAGGCTCAATTGATTAGGATTCTATCCCCAGACCTCCCCTGGCGGTGGGTGGCGTGATAGTTCAACGCACTATTCATTAAGCCAAGAGCTTCAGCTACTGAAATATTTCCTTCATTTGATTTTTTATTTTAGTGTACAAATTTTGTATAATGGCCCAGGAAAATTCGAAAAAATGTCACAAATAAAAAAAAAAACAGACAAAGCTGAATTTTTTAGTGTAGAGATTTTGTAAAATGGCCCATGAGAATTAAAAAAAAATCTCGTACTCATACAAAAATTAGACAAAGCTGAATTTTAGTGTAGAGATTTTATATAATGGTTAAATGGCCCAAAAAAATTCGAAACGAAATGTAGAAATTAAAAAAAAAATCAGTCAGAGCTAAATTTGACTGTAGAGATTTGGTATAATGGTACAATCAGAAAAAATCGAACAAATGTTGACTAAAAAAAGATCAGACCAATTTGAATTTTAGTGTAGAGATTTGGTTAAATGGCTCTGGAAAATAAAAAAAAAAGGCCAACCAAACAAAAAATCAGATAAACCTAAATTTTAGTGTAGAGATTTGGTATAATGGTACAATGGCCCAGAAAAATTAAAAAACAAAAATGTCAACCTTAAAAACAAATCAGACCAATCTGAATTTCAGTGTAGAGATTTGATATAATGGTATATAAAATGACCATATAAATGACCCACAAGAATTCAAAAATTTCAAACTTTAAACAAAAATCAAATAAATCTTAATTTTAGTGTAGATATTTGATAAAATGGCCAGGAAAATAAAAAAAAATCGAACTAAAAAGAAAACAAAAATCAGACAAAGCTGAATTTTAGTGTTTTGGCATCTTAGGAATTTTCTTTTTAGGAGAAGGGGGGTTGAAATTTAGTTGAAGTTGAAGCGAAATAAAATACTGAAACATCAAAATTAAGAAGTTAAAATGAGTAGAGTTTTGGAGACCTGCTTGTGTTGATATTATTATTTAATACAATTCCATTAATTTTATTTGAGTTAACGTGTCATTAACGGTTAACTTGTTGCGATATAGCCCAGTTGTGTGAAAGTGTCGATATGTTTACACCAAAATGTAAATCACGTTGACACAAATATTACACGTCAAAGTACTTTGGGACAACATTGATACTCGTGCGATCGTCAATTTTTTATAGGGTTAGATGGGAATGCTGAACGTGTTATTGATCAATTAGTTTGGAGAAATCACAGAGACAACCCGTTAAGCATCTATGCAAACGTAGCTTAAGTAGTATTTTTGTTTTCATTTGAAGGGAATATAAATCTGATTAAATCAGTTTTTTGTTTTAAATTTACTGAAAAACTAAGACATACAATTTTTAGAATTTGAATAAAAATTGACGAGCCTTTTTTTTACCCAAAACATATTAAAAACCTCATTGAAGTACTCAACAAAAGTTTTGGTTGTACATCAGTCAATTCTATACAAATCTATCCATCTACCTACTTAATCAATTCGATTAGAAAAAATTAAAGTTCCCTAGACCCAAACTCTGATGAAGAAAAAACCATTCCCATAACCGAGTAGGTATAGCGTCATCTGGCTCCCAAACAATAAACACAAATTAGATACTCCATGTACTTCCTATCTGTCACTCAAGACTTCCGTCAAATTATGAAAACCCGAAATTAATAAGGGCTGACCGTCTGAATCAACGAACACTGCTGTTGGTCGACTCCCATAGCTAAATTATATATGTGTCCCCTGATTCCATCAAAATGATGAAGCACATCACTGCCATTGCCGCGCCGCCAAGGCAAGTTAGTCGATATCATCAAAAAAAAAAAAAAAAAAAAAAAAGATCCAAAAGGAGACCGAAGCATGTTGATGCCGCCACCATCATATTATTATTTAAGGGAACTCCAATTAGGAAACAAAGTAGTTGGTAGGTTTTAATTTGGTGCCATAACCTCGTTGTCGGTGGGATTCAGGATCGAGAATAAAGTGAATGAACCATCAAGAAGCAGCAGGTGTGTCTCTATCTCTGTGTGTTTGAAAATACCTATATACTTAATTCCCTCCTGCATAATCAAGAGAGATGAATTATTCGCACAGCTACTGATCTGCTAGATAGATAGGAAGATAGATGAATTACCTTCATCTGCGGCCTGACTGACGTATAAGTGGTGATGGATCAATTTGGTCACAGATGATATTTTGATTGATGGTATTCTTAGTTTTTTCTTCCAATCAGGTTTTTTGTTGTTTTTATCTATATAAGGATATATACTTTGATGGATGTATATTTTTGTGATTTTCTGGATCTTCTTTCCTGGGAGTTTTTGTTCGAGATAGGTAGGTATATCATGAGGAAAAAGAGGAGGATATGGGTTTTACGGTGGTGAAGGTATATAATTGTATGGATGTTTAGTTAAATCGGGTGGTGGTGTGATTTTTTGTTTTTTTTTTTATTTTTTAAAAAGTATTATATGAAGCCAATTTATGCACAATTACTTGAATAGGTTTTATATGAAACATCTGCGCAATAAATATTGTTGGATATTTTTTTTTCTTTTTTGTAAACCAACAACATAACTAAGGGTGATTTATTATTGACTTGCAGAATTGATTACATTTCAATTTGGTGGCGCAACTGCTTGAGTTTTAAGTTTTTCGTCAACGAAAGTATAGTCAAGTTCGATAAGACCTTTTAATATGGTAAAGATATCCAACAAAAACAACACTTATAGTTTTTTTTTCTTTTTTGAAAAACATTTAAGACAAAGCCAAATAAATTTACAAACATCATCATTTACTATGATGGCTTGATAAGCCTATATAGGTCTTAGCTAATTAAAATTTCACTCTGTTGTCATCTACAAAATAAATCATCCAACTATATTTTATGTACCATCAATTCAGCAGTCGGCAATTAGGCGCCTATCGATTTAACATCTGCTTAAACATAATAAATTGATATAATAAAGAAAAACAAGAGATCTCACTCTCTTTTACTTTTTTTCTTTAAAAATTTAATTGAGTCTAGAAAATATGAAAAAAAATTGTATTTAAACAAAAGAAATCAATTTTTTAAGTTAATATCAATTATATTCTTCTATAAAATATTGACTATCCTACTTTAAGTAATTTTGGTATAAAAGAGAAGTAATTAAAATCATTTAATTCAGTTTCACTCATAAACACAATTTTTATGTTCTTCGACTAATAAAATTATTCTACGAGTATCTTTCTCGTCATAGGGAGATATTTTTTTTTTCTTTTATGATAGATTCTCGATACTTACATACATATACATTCACATATACTTTACTTATATCTGTACATACACCTTCAAAGTTCTATAAAAATCTAATTAGAACTTAATTCTGTTTTGGTCCTTAAAATAAAAACGAATAGCTTTTTGATCTTTATATAAGCAAGAACGAAAAATCAATCAAATGTTTATGTGCGTTCATCTTTTAATGCCTTTTTGGAGAAAGAGATTTTATATGTAGATCTTTAGGGAAGGAATCATAGTTATGCTTATAGATTTCAAAACGTTAAGATGTATCTATCTAAAATATTTATTTTTATAGGATTTTAGCGAGTCTTTTTTCGTATAATATTATTTCTTTCCAATATTTTGATTAATTATGTGATTTTTTTTTCATCATCAGCGTATATAAACCTAACGGTGCTTGGGAAAATTAATGAGAGATGTTTTATGCGAAACATAAAATGCATGGGTGGATCGCACGTATTTGCTTTTATAGTCCAAGGCTATAAATTGATCAAAAAAAGAGTGAGTTGCATTACAATTTTGTGCGATATCACGAAAAAGGCTTATCTTACAAAAAAAATGTTTTAGAATGTTTTCTAGAGGAAATAATATATTTTTTATTTTGAAAATTCTATTTTCATATCTTTTGATGTTTTTTAGATCAACATTTTGAAGGAGTATTTTTGAAGCCCGTGGTGTAGTGCGAAGCACTTGGAGTTGTCACGAAGTGCTAGGGAACTCAGCCTTAAGAACAGAAATGTGTTTTTTCTGGGGTTTTTATCTGGTGATGAATTGACAAATCCTCCAAAAGTATCGCTTGTCATATAAAATTGCTATTGGGTCGCAAAAAATAGAAGATAATAGATATGACAAGAGACTTTTATTAAAATCATGTCCGTCAAGTTAGAATTACCACTTCAAGATTTTAAGATTCTAGGTATTGTGAAATTTTATCGTGAAAGAAAAAAATACCTAACCCATTGCTAACTTGACGGTCAAGTTTACCTAGAAACGAATCAGAAACATCCTAAATGCGTTTTGTTTTTTTACATTTCTGATCCCAAATTATAACAAAAACATCAAAAAGTTTAAAACCAACTTTTTCTCGAATATTTTCCCAAATAGTAAAGAAACAGACCTAATAATTCAGTTTTGTTCTTAAAATCATTTTCAATCAATGAACATCAAACTAAAAAATTAGTTCTTATCCCTTGGGAACATTACGCAACATTTTGGACTTGTTTTTTAATTTATAAAAGTTTAGATGCAAACAAAAAATTTAAAGAAATTTCAAACATAAATTTGAATTACCACTTGAATGAGGAAATGTTTTTTTATTTTTGAAATTATGAATCGTATTCTGGCATAAATTATAAAGCCTACATTTCGAAACAAAATTTGGTGAAGAATGATTTTTTTCGTCAAAATTTGATTTTTTACTTGAGACATAGGTAATAGATATGGCAAGTATTCG
The DNA here is from genome assembly GCA_951394125.1 of Epistrophe eligans. NCBI lineage: Eukaryota > Metazoa > Arthropoda > Insecta > Diptera > Syrphidae > Epistrophe > Epistrophe eligans. The sequence continues at coordinate 104,764,617 of OX596028.1, read as the reverse complement.
TAAAAAAATCGAAAAAAGTGGATCTCGCAATTCTGTCTGTATGTCTGTCCTTTTGGCTGTAGCCTAAACGGGTGGATCGGTTTTCTTTAAACTTGGTACCTAGCGTTTTTTGGGCATTCCCCCTAACACGTTTTTTTTAAATTTTTTTAAGACCAAAAATAACGGTACCTGCCGTTCAATTTCAAAATCAAAATCTTTTTTTTTTTTCTCAAAAACGCACACAAAACTTTAAAAAAATGCAGTAATTTTTTACAAAAAGGCTAACATTTAAAAAAAAAATCCGAAAAATGGTTATAAATGGTACCTCCTATAGAACCATTATTTTGATTTTCGATTTTCTCAAAAATGGTTGAACTGAATTTGATCAATTTTTTTATAGAGAATTTTTCAAAAAAATTAAAAAGTATTGTAGGTGTAGGTACCAAAATTTTCAATTTTTTTTTTTTTGATTTTTAAAAAAGGTTCAAATTTTTTTTTTTGAAAATTCGATACTTCGAAAATGGGTGAATAATTTTTTTTGTTTTGAGAAATTAATAATTCGAAAACGACTTGTTCGACTTTTATTAAATTTGACATCCAATAGTTTTTTGAAAATCTCATTGTTAAATCTCATTTTTCTCAAACACGACTCCTATACGATGATTTAAAACCATTTTTTTTTTGGTTTTCGACTATCTCATTATCTGTTGAACCAATTTTAATGAAATTTTTTACATAAAAGCTCCTTGTAAGTTTAAATAATATTGCACATCAAAATTTTCAAAAAATCAAATTTTAGATTTTTAAAACAAATTTCAAAATTATTTTTTTTTAAATTCGATATTTTGAAAATGGGTGAATGATTTTTTTTCAAAATTAATTTTTTAACCCCGCATTAATAAGTAATAAGTAATTGGCGTACCAATTATATTCAAAATTGTATACATAAAAAATATTTTTTTTTTTTTTTAAACCGCGTCAACGATTTTTTGCTGCTATGGTGTCAAAACAGTTTCAGAAGTTGTTTAATAAATTTATTTCTTATTATATTGAGTTTTTTTTACAATTTTTAGGTATAAACTGTGAGTACCATGCATACTTGTGAACGCACATATAGAGCAAGTTCGTGTGAACCAGTCATGCATTTTATTTCTTCAACAAACAAACCACAGCGCGGGGCTGAATAAAAAGCTCTACAAACAAAAAAGGAGAAGAACCAGCTTTCTTTTAGAAGGGAAAGAGCATGAAAAAACGTGATCGAGGAAATGCAGAGATGGTATATATTGACGGTGAAGTTAGCATTACCACCCTGCTGCCAAAAAATTCCAACAAAAAAAGTCCTACAATTTTTTTTTCTTTTACGACAAATTCACGACATTTAATGGACATACTCATTTTTTTTTATTTGTATGGGGGGTGGTAATGCTAACTTGACCATCAAGTAAGCATTAGCATTAAACAATTGTTAATCTTTTAACCGTCGCGATTTTAATGAAATTCATGTGTCGCATTTTTTTGGGATTTTGCGACTGAATAGTGGCTCGACCCACACATCTTACTTTTCACTTACTGATTTTTTTTTTTTTTTTCAAAAAAAATGTGGTGTTTTTTTCCTTCCACAATAAAAATGGTGTTTTTTCGAAATGCTGGGATTTTAAAAATCGCATCACTGATTTAAGGTTAATCCATTCCTGCCGATATAACGCATACAGAAATGAGAAATGGTTGGGAGAAGTATTTTCAATTTTTTTCCTTAGTTTTCAAACTTTTGAGTTACCATTACCACCTCCAATTTGTCACATTACGACTTCCTGAATAGATTCTAAAATGTTGATTATTTTAGATCTCCTCTAAATAGACCAAATATAATAAACAGAATATAAAATTTCACTCTAAAACATCTTGACGCGGCTTATGGTTATAAAAACCAAAAAAAAAAAAACAAAGCTTTCATGATCCATAAGCAAGTCTTAGGTCAGTTCTCTCTTTAATTAATCAATTTTATCTAGAAAACAAAATATTATCCAACCAAACCTTCTTGATAGAGAAATAAAGATTCTTTTAACTGCTTCCAGTTGGATTATCATGGCCTTAATGGAATTGCTTCACATTAATCTACTTTAAGTGGCACTCAAATCAATATGTTGTTTAGGTATATCATAAGTGTGTGTGGTTTGAACATCAGACTTAAATGTGCGAATATATGTTGGTACCTACATATAGCATGGGCCCACTATAGAATAATAAATGTGTAACTATTTAATGGCCATTCATGAAAGGATATCATTTAAGAGCTTTATATTTATATATGATGGCAGATCTAATCTCCACTACTAATCTGTGAACTAAATAAACTTATTTCCTTTACAGGTATAGGTAGCAGTGGCGAGGCGTCCATATAACTCGATTCCTACCGACTTACCTTTTACATTTTCTGCTATACAACAATGTTTACTAAATACGAGCAACATAAAGCCCACGGGATAAACCTAATATGTATCTATACATCAACCTGCTCACTCCACCACTCAATTGAAAAGCCACACACGAAAACACACACACCTCATTATCATTAAAATGTGTATTCTGTCCACACTCTGTGCATAGCCAAAGCAAAGCAACCCGAAATATGTCGGGTTATAAAATCTGTCGCTAGATAGAACAAATTTATTTCCTTTCTCTTTTCTTCCTTATGATTTACTGGTTTTGAATCAACTCTGTTTAACACACGCTCTCTTGTGCAAAAGAATAACACGCTTTTTTCCGACTTATTTGGTGATTTTTGTGAGTATCTTCTACCGCTGCGCTGTGCTGTGGTAAATTAATTGAGTAGGTCAGTTCTCTTAGTAACTTAATGAGTTTCTGAGTTTGACTCGTCTCTGTTCCCCTTTCTTATGCAAACAAATAACACGCTTTTCTTCGACTTATTTGGTGAATTCTGTGTGTATCTCTTATTGTTGCGCTGTTGTTTAACAACAGCAAAGGCTGTTAAACAACAGCAAAGGCTGTTAAACAACAGCAGTCTGTAGGTATTAAATGAGCTGATAAAATTTGCTACCGTTTAAAAAATGAAAATTCAGTTGGTTGCTTTTAATGTTCAATATTTTCTATTTTTTAATCCAGATAAATAATTATTTATAGAAAAATTTTATTTATTGGCTTAGACTGCTTTTAAACGCTGCAAATATGCTGCAATTACCCTTGCAATTTTTAAGCATGTAGGCGGGGGACGTATGCGGTGTCCGGGGTAGACAAAGTTGCTGAGGTTGAAATAATTGCAGAGTTATCGCTCTTTCTTCTTTGTGCTTTTTCTTATTGTTTGAGAAATAAGCGGAGTAAAGAGTGACGAGATATTATTTCCTTCTCATTTAACGAAAATTGCAGGTATTAAAATTTGCAGCGTTTAAATGGATGCTGCAATCGGAAAGAAACTCAAAAGGGAATTGCGGATAGAAATTGCAGTCGTCTAAAAGCAGTCTTAGTTTGTCTTGGAAAGCAGATCTGCCATATATTATTTAATATTGGCTACATATTAATATGTTTTAGAATGCATTTACGTTTGCAGGTAATTAATTTTTACATCGACTTACCGTTTGAAATTATTCACGCCTCGCCACTGATAGGTAGGTACATAGCTACATACATATATACATAGGTACAAATGTACACAATTGGAATTTTTGTAGTAAAAAAAAAAATAGAAAAAAAAAATATAATCCAACTTACCAATATCAAGCGACTGAACCACCTGCAGCAGAGCCATAAACCAAAGAACGATGCCAATCAAATATTTGTCATTGTTTTTGAAATCCATTCCGGATCCGGAACAAAGTCGTCGTCGTAGTGCGCACATTTTCAGATTTCTATCAAACAATTTTCCTTTCATTTGCTAGCTAATACACCCACCTATACCACTTTTCTCATTCCCCGACACAAAATACAGCGACGGCAGCGGCGACGGCGGTACCGAACGGTCGACAAACACACACACGTCTCTATAGGTTAATCTCTGTCCTCCTCCGTGGTGGCGACACAACGAATAGTACGATATACGATACGACTAGGCTATGGCGACGTTATAGTTACCGTTATATTATAGATATGCGTGCTTTTTTGCGTGCCGTAAATGTGAATGTTGTTTATAATCCTTTTTTATTCCTCAATGGATGAAATAATTTTACGTAGCATGCGATATACCTTCCAAAACGGTAACGTAAGTATATATACCTACATATGTATGTATGTACATATGAGTCAGTATTTGCATTTACCAGCACCACCTTTATATTTTAACTCAGAAACGTTATGTTGTATAACCTAGAAAGAACATAAACACACAATTTTAACTTGGGGCGATATGTAAATTTATTATGAAAATTAATTGTTTGTCGTTAAAATATGTAGCACACCCTTAATCAAAATGAAGACACACATATAATATGGATAGAGGGCACAATATTTAAGGGTTGCCAAGATTTTTAGTTAAATTTTATATCAAAAAACAAAAAAAGAATTAACATAAACAATATTTGGGACACTGTACGAAGAAAAAAAGAAAATATGAAAAAGTAGGTGTGTTAGTGGGTGGATTTTACTTAAACCACTTTCCTAATCTTCCCGTTGCTAAAATTAACAAATATTGAAAATTTCAGACAAATCGGTTTAGAAGGTTTGGAGTCGTCTATAAATGACACAGAATCTTGTAGTGGTTATTAAATAAAACAAAAAAGAACTCAAATATAAGAAAAGGGGGTGTGGCAGGAGGTGAACTTTTAAAAAAATGTGTAAATCTAAACTATGTCATGCTTTAGGTAATAAAAAGAGCTCATTTATAAAATGTCATTTTTCTATAGGGATTTTAAATAAGGAAAAAACTCAGATATACGAAAAGTGGGCGTAAGAATGGGCGGATTTTATGGTAACCACTTTTTAAACCTTCCCGCTAATAAGAGAAACAAAGATTGAAAATTTCAGAAAAAACGGTTAAGTTGTTTTTGAGTTTATGACTGACAAACGACAAAATAAATACTTACTATGCATAAAAAGATTCAATAAAATTTACTCTTTCTCTTCTTTCTCTTATGTTTATAAAATGCGAACATTTGTCAAAATGTTTATGAAATGCCGGCATTTGTCAAAATATAACGTGCAGTTTAAGATCATAAATTAAAACCCCACTACCTAATTCCTGGCAATAGTTGTAGGTAAACAAAGATGCAAAACAAAAATGAAGAAAAAAAAGTAAAATTCTACAATTGGCATGTCACGAAATGAGCCCCATATTCATGATGCCTTCAAGCCGTCCGTCCGTCTGTCCGATGAAGCAATTATCCAAGTCAATTGAATATAAATCTAAAGGGTGGTGCCCCTGTAGCACTCAGAGCACAGCACAGACACAGAAACTGAGGCCAACAAGAAACACACTATACCGGCTGGCGCTAAAGAGATCCGGGATAAAAGATTTTTATAACAGGTCCGGATGTTTTTTTTGGCCACATGGGGTCCAAGTCCAACGTCGTCGTCGATGTTTTTGTCGTCGTTCGTCGTCATCGTCATCGACATTCTCCTCATCCTCATCGTCATCAACATGTAGCGGAGGGTTCATCACTTCAAAATCAGTCAGGCTAGACCTTCTGTCACACTTCTGTTTTTTTTATCTTTGATCTCATCAGCAGAGGGTGTTTCGTTTTGTTGTTTTGTGCCTTTTTTTCTTCCACTGTTCCTATTTTATTTTTGTTATTTCTTTTTTTTTTTTATTGTGAAATTAAAATCTCTTTTTCGTAGATTTATCTTTCTTATGGAGCCTGTGCTTGGCCTGTGACTGTGTTGAAGTGCTGTGCTGTGCCATGCTGCCGTAGCACGAAAGTGCCTAAAGCGGTTGTCGAAACGCAGATGAATGACAGGTTTAACCACAGATACAAATGCTAATGAAGCAAAATGGTTTGATTTATTTTATTTTTTGTTTTTTTTTTTTATTTTCAAGAATCGGGTGCAAACGATTTGTGAAAGGATATTTTATAGATTGTTGAAAAGAGATATGAAATGGGTTGAACGAGAAACAAAAAAAAAAAAACCAAAAAAAAAGAAACAAACCAACGACCCCCGTTTGATATAATCGTTTAATAAATTTACACAATTTATTGAATGTTATCGTCGATTTAATTTAAAATAATTGGCAAAATGGGTTTATTGTCTTATGGAAGTCAAATAAATTGATTATATAATAAAATTCAATGACTTAAGGGGATTTAAAAACAACTGTTTTGGCTCGGGTTTTTTATATATTTAGACCTACATTATTACTGATGAATTGAATTTTGTAGGTTTATCTGTTAGTTGATTTTTAAAAGGTAAGGTTATTTACTAGGTATAGCCGCTTTGTACAGTTAGATAGTCGGGTGTATGATGAACCAAAAGTGCTAATTGACAATTTGAGTCAAGCGCTCTTTTAAACATCATTCCCTGAATCATGATCTTAACAAAATGTAGAGAATTTTGAAAAAGTTAAAAGTAATAAAATGGATTTTTTGTTGGACTTTTGTTTGTTTTTGTCAAAGGCTTGAAAATCCAGTTTTCTAATTATGAAATTAGGTACCTACTTTGATCATTATATGTACGAAATTTAATCAAAATCGTTAAAGCCGTTATCGAGAAAATTTGAATAATTCGTTGTAAATTCAAATTTTCCCACAAAGGAGTGTTGTTTGTCAAATTTGAAACAAATTGGTCCACCCGTTTAGGCTCTAGCTGAAATAACAGTGAACGCATGGACGCACATTCACAGACAGACGGTATTATTATTACAATCTAGAATTGTTTACACAAAACCACAAACGGTAAAAATTGTACGTTTAAGAATTTAGTTTTCGGGCACAATTGATTTTTTTTTTAAATATGTAGGTATTTCATCTTTAAATGAGTTCCGTTCACTCTAAAAATTTTCTTTTCTTAATTAAACATAAGCAAGTAGTCAATTACATGCGAAAAAATTGTCTTTTGTTTATTTATTTATGTATAAAATAAAAAACATAAATAATCTGCAATTGCAACCCCTTAATCCTGATGTATTATATTTTTAACCATCATACATGCGGGTCTTTTGTAAATTTAATTTAGTTTCGCATTTTGCAATGAATTCTCAGCTTCTATATACATTAATAATTTACTGATTTTACTTGCGCATTCGCAATTGCAATAAATTTCAATTTGAATTAATTGAAATGTTTATATTGAATGCACAATGAACCACCACCGACCGGCCAGCAGCGGCGGCGGCAGCAGCACCATAAACAGTGGGTATTATTGCGGATGGATATTTTGTGTTTGTCCGTAGTTCCTTTGAGAGGTTTTATTTTAAGTGAAGGGAATATATACATATTTTGCGAATTTCAAAAGGGTACAATTTTTTTATTTAATTATATTTAATTTTTCAAACATCATATCTTTTTATTATTGAAACAAGATACACAATGTTTTTATATAATTAAGAAGAAAAGGCATAATATTTAAGCAGAAAATATGTTCTAATTATTTCACCTATAGATTTGTAAATGCTGTAGTTTCTGTTGCATTCACATAGGTAGGTACAACATTTATTTAAAGATTAAATATAACTTACAAGTTATAAACGAAAAACGACCACAAATTTACGAATTTCTCGCAAACCGCCACATTTAAAAAAAAAAAAATATTAAATACTTTTATTTAGGTAATCTTTAAAAATTTATTAATTTCTGAAAATCCTTAACCTACTACCTATACATATAAGGGGTTTTTGTGTGATAACACACTCGCAGTTAGGCTGCCAAGCTTTCGCACCATCATAATTATATTGAAGGTTTGAATGAAACAACAACAATTTAATGGGCTACCACCAGATTTTAAAGGCTGGAGTTATAGCTATTTCACGAATGCCAGGCCGATCATCAAACATCTTTAGTGGTGCTTGGTCATTGCTCAATTTTAATTTGAAAAACTTTTTGCCCCTTTTTGTCCAGGTTCGATCCCCAGCTGGGCAAAACGTTTTTCAAATAAAAATTGAGCAATGACCAAGAACCACTAAAGATGTTTGATGATCGGCCTGGCAGTCGTGAAATAGCTATAACTCCAGCCTTTAAAATCTGGCGGTAGCCCATTAAATTGTGTTGTTTCATTCGAACCTTCAATACAATTTCGTTATTACTGACTTGGACACTGGATATAGAAAAATAAAATGAAGATCGCTACATTTTGAGATTATAATGCATAATTTTTCACTCTAATGATGATTTCGTCAATAAACAATGTATAGGTAGAGATTTTTTGGGTGTCGAAAGTCCTCAAAAGCTCTGAGGTAACAAATACAAATTTTAATATAAAACTCCAAAATATGGAAAATTTAGATTTTGCAGGTAAAACTTAGTATTTTTCATCACAATTGGCGATAATGAAAGACCAAAATCTATTATTTTCATAATTCAATCCGAAGTTTTCTTTTAAAGACACAAAAATATGCCAGTCAAGTAAATAACGCGGTATAGGTAAAATAACACAAGAACAGTTTTTAAAAATTTGTACATCTACGGATGAGTTATCTGAATAATCTATGATGTTTTTGGTTTAGATTTCCCTTTGAAGTAGAACAAAACAATGACTATACCTTTTCTCTAAACATCTTATCAAGGGAAACTACCTACCTAATTGGAAAAAAAATAGAGGCATTTATTGTCAGGTTTCTTCCTTGGACCTTCTGTAGTCGCAGATGGTTTTCAGTTTTTTTTTATCTAAACAAAGAAATCATATAAGAAGCTTTATTTATTTCAAATCAGCTTAATAATTATCCATAACCCTGTAAGATCTAAGAACTTTTAACCAAATTTGTTAGAGAGCATTTTTAAATAATTCTCTAGAAATTCGATTTTTGGTTTTAGATCACCTAAAACAGGTAGCTGTCATCATACAACGATTTTGGTTTTTTTTCAATTTTCTCAAAAACGACTTCAACAATTTTGATAAAACTACATACCTGTAATAACCAAAGTTATTGTAAGAAAACTGCGTCTCAAGTTTTTGCAAAAAAAAATCGCATTACGGAAATAGGATTTTAAATGCAACCTGAATAACACGTCACTAGTTATAAGGAGAAAAATAAAAGGATAAAAAAGAATTCCTTTCGAAAAAGGTGTTAATTATGTCTTAAAATTATATCAAAAAAGCCACGAACCTACCATGAACTTACACCTCATAACTTAGCAGACAAGCTCTTACTCAACTGAACCATTGCCACTCAATTAAAACCTACAACTTTCTACATATGTATACCTAATTATCGACAGTTCCGTTGTAGCACCAAGAGAGTACAAAATGTAGTAAAACTTCCATTCCTATATAACAAATTATCTTCATATACATATATTATGCTATTAAAGGTATTTTGCCAATAATAATTAGAACTAATATAAGCTCCAGCGACCTATACACATACATCCCCTGAACTCGAATCAAACACAAACTTCAAATATGTACATATTCACCTTACTTATTACGATAGCCTTATTCGTATATCTATCCAATAAATAGGTTTTTTTTTAAATTTTTTTATAAATCACCTCACATTAAGTTGAGCCTTAATTCATAACTCATCCTCATTTTGATGTATACCTACCTAATATTATATAATATAATCTACCTTTCTCCCTCTATCATCATCAGAATAATGTAACGATACAATTCAATCACAGTCAAGTGGTTGATGATGGTAGCTAGCTACCTACCATTTCTGCTATACCTACTACCTACATCTCTAAAATAGCTTCTAAAAATGAAAGCAAAATTTATATCATGAAATTATAGACCACAAACCATCATAGATCCAAGCCAGTAACGGAACCAGGAATACGAAACATTTTATAAGTATGTGTATACAGTATAACATCGCATAGAATGTATTATAAGCTACGCACATCCCAGTTATTTACAGAATAATTTCATATCTTGTTGCGTAACTAACAGGCCAGACTCTCTGGGAGAACCAAATGGGTACCTTTGGCGAAAAACCCCACACTACTCGTCGTATAGAATTTCATATATTGCAGTTTATCCATCCTATCCAACTATTCAGCTATTTAGCTTACTTTATGAGTTTCGCGTATTATTAGCCTCAATGCAGTTTCAGGAACACGATGATGTTGCTGAAGCTGATGCTGACGTTGACGCCACCAATATCAACACCGCATCAGGATGAACAGAGGGACAAAATAATATTTAATCGTTTAAAAAATGAAATGTAAGATATTTTGAAAATTAAAAGTGAACAAAAAAAATGCCAAACATTTTTCGACACAATTTGCTGAAGCCGAGGAAAATAAGAGAAAAAAGGCTAAACTTCGAAAAAATTCTGACAAAGCTGAATTTTGGTGCGGTAAACTTTATTTTAAAGTCCTATTGGCAATTCTTAAAAATTACCTTAAATTTTGTCCAGAGCAAGAATTTTTGATAGCTTGGAGGGGATGGGGAGGGAGGCGCTGGGTAAAAGGGGTTAGAATTTACTTTTACTTGACCATCAGGACAAGTATTGGTTTCCTGTATAAAAAATTTTGAGGTTGTAATCAAAATTTATATAAAGATGATGAGAAGTCCGAAGAAGTGGGTTTCATCATATCATCCGTCCGACTGGGCATCCACTGTAATTTGAGCTAGAGCCTAAATGGGAGAACCGATTTGCTTCAAATTTGGTAGAGAGCATTTTTAAGTAATTCCCTGGAAATTCGATTTTTTGTTTTAGCTCACAGTTATCTGCCATCATAAAACGATTTCGGTTTTTTCCAATTTTCTCAAAAAAGGACTACAACAATTTTGATTAAACTACATACCTGTAATAACCAAAATTATTGTAAGAAAACCGCGTCTCAAGTTTTTGCCAAAAAAGTGTCATTACGGAAATAGGATTTTGTTTTCAAGTAAATTGCCTTATTTTTGAGTTATTAACGTATATCTTTTCGAAAGGCTAGACGAATTTTCCTATAGTTATGCAATCTGGTATTTCTGAATAGTTTAAACAATATTGCATTTAAAAAAAAATAGAAAATTATTTTTGATAATTTTTTGAGAACTTTGCCTTTTGAGAATGCCTTATTTTTAAGTTATTCACCTATAGGTTTTTAATGGCTTGACCAATTTTGTTGTACCTTTGCAATTTGGTGCTTCTGAATAGTTTAAACAATATTGCATTTAAAAAGTTTGAAAATTATTATTTTTTTAACAAAACTAAAATCAAACAAAAAATACATTTTATTAGAACTTTTGACTTTTTTTTTAAATTTTTCGTTACATTCATTTTAACTAAATTAAAGTTGTAAACAACAAGAGCAAGTTTATGTAATCTAAATCATCCACATTTTTTTTTTACTAATTATTCCAACTATTTCATATTGATGTTCCCACTGTACGGTACAACGATATAGTGACGTCCAGTCTTATATATTGATACGCCAGAAGGAGCAACGTACTTATATCTATAGTGCAAAAAACACACACACACAGACACACTTAGAATATATATATATTTTCTCCTGTTAAACCAAAAGGACGAAATATACTGTTACTATATTACGATAATGAGGTTATGAAGGATCACTGGTAAATTTCAAATGAAATTTTCATCGCAAATTATGTAAATGGGCGGGAAAAAAATAAATTTTACACTCCAGCGCCTCAAAATGGCAGTAGATATCTACCCCAAGTACCAAGTTGTAGAAGTTCTATACAATTTGACTTGAATGTTGATGCTATGCAGTAAAATAGGTACCTACATATCTAAGTGAATATCTATTTTTTTTTTTTTTTTATGAAACTTGTGGGATGAAGTTGGATGTTTCCATTTTGGATTATCGTTTCAAAATTGGTAGAAAATGGTTACAATACTGTTTTGATATAATAAACTTAATAAGACATCTTGGCGCACTGCAAGCGCAAGAATAGTTAGATATGGCACTGCCTGTCGCACGTCCAACCCGTCTATATATGTAGTTAACAAAGAAAAGTGCGATGCACTCTGACAATAAAGCTTTGAGTCCTTTTTATTTTTTGTTATCTACTTTTCCTTCTTCCTTTACTGTGTGTAAATAAATTCATATTTGATATTGCTAATGGAGTTCTCTTATACTTACTTGCACAGCAACAGCACAACCACACGTAACAGTGCATGGATTTAGAATAAAATATGCGAACCTCTTTATTAAAATATGCGAGTATATCCGAGATTTTTTATCTTTTTTGCTGTTGTTGTTGTTTTTTTTTTTTTGTTGTCTTCTTTATGAGATGATGGGTGCAGGAAGAAAACACATTTTTAAAACGATAAGCGCTGGATAGAAAAAGAAAAAGAAGAGACTAGGAAGTTAATTGAAATCGAATAGATTTAGCGATTCAGCGGGTGACAGCTTATGGGTGGAATATTAAATTGACTGTGTAAGGTTTTAGTCCTTAAGGCAGGTTAATGGGTGTCATATTAAATTTTTGAAACATTGATTTTCTTTTGTATAAGTCTTTATTATTTTTTTTTTTTTTTTTTGTTTAATGAAGATTTAAGGACCGTTTTATTCAATATTGTTCAAATTTAACGAAAATTGAAAAATTTGGTTAGGGTTGAATTCAAATCGATTGTTGAATTGAAAGATGATGAGATATAGTTTATTTTGGAAGTTTAAAAGCTGGATAATGCCTCCGAGAAAAACTTTGAACCAGCTTTCGTTACAAGCTACATAAAATGATTGTTTCCTTGAATATTATTGGAGGGATTCCATATTTTGTGAAATTTTTCTGTTCAAAATAAAGGCTATTTTTATTATTGCCACTTTTTTTTAAATTCTTCTATAGGGCAAGTTTGGTCTCATACAATTTCGAGGTTATAAAATCCAAATTAACGTACGGACGCAAAGACGCACCGATCGAGACGGACTGTGTGACGAAACCCACTTTTTCATTACGATTATGAAGATGTCCGAATCCGAAAAAGTGGGTTTTGTCACACGGTCCGTCTCGATCAGTGCGTCTTTGCGTCCATACGTCCACTGTATTTTGATAAATTTGGTAAAGAACATTTTTATTTGATACCTTACGCTCAACGGAATAAATTAAAGTTCTGTTAGCGTACGCCTAAGTGGAGCGGCTGCATTATTGTCCTACTTTTCTAACAAGACGATGACATAAGAAATGTTACAATCAATGTACAGCCCGACCGAGGAATGTAACCGATGTTTTATAATCACAATTTTAGGATCTGGACTTGAATAAGCTAGGTCCAGACGAGACAGTAACTTGGCTGAATTTTCTGAGAGTCTCATTGGTCTTGAAAATCTCGAAAGAAAAGATTGAAAATAAAAGTACATATTAAGAATCTTCTTGATTCTAGAATTAATCTCAATATTTCTTCCAATTAATCCACAAACACCGACAGATCGAGACAATCAGTGGTATCGCGAAAGAAATTACCCTGGAGTTTTTTTCCCATTTTGGGAAATTTAGGTAGATACTATCAGGAATAATCTTGGGAAAATATTCCTTTCAGCAAAATAGCTATCGTGAATAATTTTTTCCAGGGAACTTTTTCCTTATTTAAATGGGAACATTTCCGCAAGTAAGTTGAGGGGAAAATTTATTTTGTGAGAGATTCGCGGTGGGAGGGTATCTTCCCGAGGAAGAAAATTTCCCATTTAATTTACGATAGGGCTAAATATTGAGAGGAAACCGCTGCGTGACCGATGCGATGTCTCAAGCCGATATGAGTATGTTTCGATTTTAAAAATACACCGAAACAAGACTTACACAAAAATCTTGTATCCCATTGTGCTGCGTCAATCACTTTTTTAAAAAACAACCAAATTCATCGGACATATTTAATTCTTTCCATTTACATTTATGTAGGTATGTATTTGATTTTCAATTATATGAAGATATATCAAATAATTATTAAAATTGCAAAACATAGATATATCCTTCAGGAAATTCAATAAGTTAATTGAATTAACAAAAAAATAAATAATAAATCCAGATAATTTTATTCTAAGAAAATTCTGCCCAGCTATATTTAATTATTTATATTTTTTTTAACTTCTGCATTTTCGCTTATATTCGATTTCAATCCTGGTAATTAAGTTATAATTATGGTAGCATTTGTTTTTTTTTCAACTTCATAATTATATAAACAAACTTTACAGTACAGTACAATCCCTGTGGAGATATCTGCATTAGATATAATCGAAAACATTTATCTCAATCATCTATAGAGCGAATAAATCATTACACTTACACTAGAAAAAAAGTTCTATCCAGGTTTAAACTGATTGTTTTAAGCCCTAAGGCCTAATAACTTTTCCACCCTAATGATGGACGGATGCGCGTTCATTGGTCAATTCCATATAATGCTTGATTCTTCATCAAAACACCTAGATTCATAGAAATACCTATAGGTCACTATATGAAATCCTTAAATTCGAATTTACAACTTTTTTTTTTTTTTATTTTTTTTTGACCAGCCCTCTTCATAATATTATGTTAACACGATTTGCTGGACCAAAAAGAGTTCCACACCTATATTTTACAACCGAAACGCATGCTCAGTATAAAATAATTTTGTTTCAGATTATTCCATTCCTATCTCGGTCAATCAACAAGAAAAATAATTTGAATTAATAATTTTCTCCATTTTCTGTTCATTGCACCTAAGGTATACCCAGACCTACCTATAGAAAATTCTATTCGAACAGTTTGGAGCATATGCTGCTAAATCTATCGTATATCTACATCACAGGCGGAAATTGCAATTTTGAAATGTAAAAGGGTCGTCGTTGTCGTCAGAGACACGCCGCCAGTCAGCTATAGCCAGCTAGTAGTCCCCGTCATCATCTTTTAACTTGTAACAAGCTCCCAAGCTACAATGACAGCGCACCCCAAAACCGGAAGGCTTAGTCTGAAATGCCTTCTGCCTTTTTGCGTTTCTATTTCTAGATATATTTTGCAGAAGTGTGTAGGCCAAGCAAAATTATATATATGGGGGCACATTGAAGGAGTTCTACTCCATTTGATGCCCAACGATATTAATCATCATTAGGAGCGTGTAATAGAAAGGAACAAAAAAAATGGAAAAAAACAAAAAATAGAATAAAGTAACCTTAATCGAAAAAATACGTCCAAGTCTTCCGAGGAGAAAAAAAAAAAAAATAAATACAAAGGTTGTGTCGAAGTATTCAACTGTAATGGGGCTATTTTTTTGTTTTGTCGAATTCTTTGTGAATCTACTTCGCTGGCCTATTAAATCGACTAAATTTAGGTTTTTGGTCTTTCGCCACGGCCGTCGCCGCCGCCGCCGCCATCTTTTCGTATAGGTCGGTGGGTTCTGCTCCAATTTTCACTAAAAGTTATCGAACGCCACATGGTAAATGTGGTTTTCGATATACTCAGCATTATGTGGCGAAAGCTTTTGTGGATTTAGGTCCTCGCACATTCACACATCCAAAGATGCCAGACCATAAATCAACCATGAAATTGTTTTGCTGCATATGCCATGTGAATAGGTGTTTAGGTCGTCTCGTTGTCGTATATTCGTTTGGTCGACATCATCAGCAAATCCCCCTCCCCCCCTCTTCAATATGTATAAAGGCCGAGAAAGCCCACAAAATCCCCATATACATAACCACCGTTACCTTTGTTTTATGGAGAATTGAGGGAAATTTAGCAAAACCCTTACCTTTGCAAATCGCAGAAAGAGTGAGAGAGAGAGAGAAAGAGAGGGACGGAGCAGGAGGAAAGAGAGTTTAGGGAAAGGGATTATGATTTACTGGCAGTTCAATTTTCAGCACAAAATTATTATTATACTATACGAAATATTGTACATATACCATCATACCCACAAGGACCACCTCGGGTGAAACTTGATCTATGACATGGTCTATTAGGCACAACTGGAAAACAATTTCAGATCCAATTATCCTTTCTTCGAGATATGTATGTTGTTCTTGTTGTTGTTGTCTCCGTCATCATCGTCGTCGTGATGCTAGAAATTAAAATCGAATTTCTTCACATCTTCACCAATCTTTTCAAGCATAACTATCTATATACATATATGTATGTATTTTTGTATATTTGTAGGTACATATATGTTTTAGAAGAGGAGTCCTGCAAAGTTTGTTCAAATATTTGATTTATGAGCTCAGCAGGAATTGTCTTATATTCTCATGGTCATAATACCTTATAATATTGTATTCTTCCATTTTTGGTTTATGATAAGGGAATCTATATTTCAACCTTCATTGGCTTCGTGAGCTAAGAGAAGTTTAGTTATCTTATTTTTGGGGATAAATCATAAAATAAGAAGACATCAAACTGGTTTCATTTGCAAAATACATACATACACATATCCATATCTATGTATATTGCGCAACACAATAGAACATAATCTAAAAATATATTTTGTATATGAGGAATTTTTACAAAAAAAAAACTCCAAATCCCTATTTTCATTATATTTTTTTTTTTTATTAATTTTAAACGCAGTTTTCTTACAATTGCTTTGGTCATATTTAGTGGTACGAAATTTAATAAAAATCGTTAAAGTCGTTTTCGATCAAATTTTAAAATATCAAAATCCTTGGCCCAAAGGGGTCAAATCACACGATCTTGGTGGCCAATTCACGTCGCCTCGCCGCGAGATAACCATGCCTTGAAACAGCTCGTGCAGAATATCAATTGTGTCTTGAGCTGTGTGGCACGTAGCGCCATCCTGTTGAAACCATATGTCTTCGGTGTCCATATCATCCAATTCAGGCCACCAAGAAGAAGTTGGTGCTCCTCGACATAGAGCGATTGCCGTTGACGGTGATGGCCTGGCCAGCATCATTTTCGAAGAAGTACGGACCAATGGCGCCTCCAGCCCAAAATCCACACCAAACAGTAACTTTATTTGGATGCATTGGCACCTCGTGAATCTCGCGTGGATTGGTGTCGTCCCAAATCCGGCGATTTTGCTTTTGATAATAAAGTTTTATCATTTGCACGTGTTGCTCGACGCTGTAACTTGCCATGAAGATTTGTCTTTAGTAACAGATTAAAAGACGATATTTTGACAGAAAATAAAAGAAACAATATGGCCGCCACAAGCTGTCAAAATCAACCAGTCACTATTGGAAAACCCTTTATATTCCACAAATTTTGTTCACGGGTTCTTAGACCTTCATTTCAAAATAATGGAGAAATTAATTAAATTCGCAGGGAAACAATTTAAAAAAATTGATTGCACCGACGACGACGCACGAAGGAAATAAATTAATAACTTTTATCTACCGGGCAATATTATCATTGATTGTCATTTCAAAAGACTCTCCAGGGGCAATATTGAAGGCAGTGACAATCAGCAAGGCAAATTTATTTATGAACGAACATTAGTTCATTTTGAAATTTTATTCACATAGCATTTTTTTATTCGTTGCGAATGACGTTTAAATGTTTGTTTCATCCTTAGCCATGACCAATAACCAAGATTTTGAGGTTATTTGCGTTCGAACGAATCATTCATTGAAGTTTGGATGGTATGTGGAACGCGAATAGACTTTGACAGTTCGTAACAATCAGATTGGAATTCTCTTATTTTAGTTATTAAAATGCAAATTTTAGTTTCTTAACATTAATTTAAATACATTTTCTACCATTTTGTCTAGTTTTTGCGAAGAATTTAGGCTTTATTAAATGTTTTAAATCTCATTTGTTCTTTTATTCGTCGGTCGTTGGTCGCTTTCATGGGAATAGAATGAATAGAACACATCGTCGTCGGCTTCGTTAAATGTAAACTCTGCTTAAGGTTCTGTAAGAAGTTGTAAAATCATAAGAACAAAACATGAAAATTCGTCACTATAAGTTAGGTTAGGTAAGCGGGCTGACAGTTGATCTTGTTACTGTCACACTTAGATCAATGTAGATCCATTGTGATACCCAAGGGATATGATCCTCATATAAAGAAAACTATAAGTTATGTTCTAGTTAAAAAAATCTAACTTTAAAATATCCCTTTTCAAATTTGATCCCTTGAAATACCTATACATATATATTTTTTTATTTTCTAGGCAAGAAGTCTTTTATAAATCTATAGGTACGATGTGACTTAAAAATCCAAACCTCAAAGAAACGTCAAATGAATCAAATTCGACAACCATAAGAAAATAAGAGTTAAAAGCATTAAAGTGGATGGTTGATGCTTGATACTCTAATGGGTTCCATCATCCAAACTTGAAAAGACTTAGGTATATCTACCTACAAACCCAAAAGTTAAAAAAAAAAGAAGAACGAACCTCTCTCTGACTGACAGACCATTAATTTAATTCAATCCCACGGTCTTCTCTTGCTCATTCATATTTTTTTTTCTTTCTTTTTTTTATTTTGTTGCAAGAGAAATTGAAAAATTGCACTTTTAAAACTTAGGTACCTATCTATACATATACACAGTCAGCACACAGAGCTTCAGCAAGTGGGAGCTTCACAATCCTTGCACCCAAATTGAGTCTAAAAATGACAGATCTAACACTGTGAGACATGTCATCGTGGTGTTGAGTTTGAATTCCGCAGTCTTCTGCATCTAGCTATAGCTATACAGTAGAAAAAGTGACCATAAAAGAAAATCCAAACAAAAAAAAAAAGATAAAATAAAAACGAAACGAAATATACGACATTTTCTTGCCTGAAAGCGAAAACAAAAAAAAAAGAAGAAAAGAGAACTTTTATGTATTTCACTTAAGCAATCGCGATTCGAGCGCAATCCTCGCGTATTCTTTTGCTGTGTGAAGCGCCAGCAATTAACATTTGCCAACTGTCAAAATTCCAACACTTTTCAACAACGATCCCACAATTCCATATCAGAAAACCGTGAGTGTGAGTGCTGTGTGTCGGATCTGAGCTGAGAGTTGGAGTAGAAATCGGTCTCGATGTCTGAATGAGTGTGTGTATAATGTATATGATGTTGTGTTAAGTGTGACTGCTGCACTGACTTGCTTCGTTGAATGAATACTATACTGCTGCTGCTGCAGCTGCCATACCGCAAAATCCACTTGAAATGGAACGAATGACGACAACGATGCGCTTCTAAGTGCAACACAGTATACCTACCTACCGACAACAACACCAAAAATAACAAAAAGGAAGAACAAAATGAACATTTCTTAGCGAATCATTCCCATTCTTGGAGAGTATAGGAAGGGGGGGAATCCCCTTTGGTCTTTCTGTTTCTTGTTTCTTCCTCCGGGTAGTCTCCTCTTCTTTATGCTGTCGGCTCTGTCAGAATGTTTCCTTAGGAGGCAACTGAGAAAAGTGTTGATATATTAACACTTTGGCTCTTCCGATGCTACAAACATGCCACTGCACCACAAAATGGACATCCACTTCGTATGATACCCTTCATGCTCCTTCTGCAGCAATTGAAAATAAAAACAACAACAATAACACACCAAGACGAAATAATGGGAATTTCGCGGGTGTACGAAAACAAACGCTGATTTCAACGTTTGATGAAGAGATGGCGATGGCGACGGTGACGGTGACCGACCGACCGACGCACGACGACGGGGTGCAAAGCAAAAGACATTCTCTCCACATAAATATT
Organism: Epistrophe eligans; assembly: GCA_951394125.1. Lineage (NCBI taxonomy): Eukaryota > Metazoa > Arthropoda > Insecta > Diptera > Syrphidae > Epistrophe > Epistrophe eligans. Next base: position 104,745,020 of record OX596028.1, on the reverse strand, counting down.
TATTGACCCAACACAAGTTTGTAGTGAAGTGGAGTTAGGAGGAGTTAAAGAGAGTTTGGGAATGAAATGATGTACTGTACTACGACTACCTATATCTATATCCTACGCGAAATGCAGAGAGCTTTTATTTTTATTTTGTGAGAAGAAATTGAATAGACTCCCGCGGACAGACAGATAGACAGCAGCGGCTTCTTAGTTCTTATAGTTTGACTTGGGGGATCAAAGGAGTTTTCATTGGCGCGCATGGTGTTCCCTTTTAGTAATTAGATTCTCGTTGAAGTTTTCAAAAGAAAAAAGTGTGCGCGCCACCATAAGGACTATTTGGAGTATAGGTAGGTAAGGTAGGTATATAGGCAAGGCTCGCCCTGTTGCAATTGCATATATAAATATACAAAAAAAAAAAAAAGATCGAGGCGCACATAATAGGCAGATGAGCAAAAACAAACATAGAACTTTCGGCGGAACTTGATGGAAATAGTGTTCCTCTTTTTGTTTTTGACTGACAGTGGTCTCGTCGCTATAGTCGCTTTCTTCTGAAAAATATTTGTTTTATTTTTAAAAGTTCATTACACTTGAGTTTTTAAGTGAAGATATTTCTAGTGAAGTTACTTAAAAGGAAAATCCAGGTAATAAAAATAGGCTTATACCTAGGTAGTACTTGAGAGCTCAAATAAATACATAAAAGCAAATTCTTTTTCCGGAAACGAGTGGCATTATAATATTCTATTCATCTTATATGATTCAAGGGGGGTTTCGCTGATGGTAAGAGCAGCTGTTTTCTTTTGCTTTTAGTTACTTAAAAGTTTATATAGCTAAAGAAAATTAAACAAAAGAAAGGCAAAACTTAGAAAAAATTTTAAAAAAAGGTGGAGACGATTATCGTCTTTTAGGAAGCATACCCTAAAAACACCATACCATACATTTCAGCAGTAGGTGCCTATTCAACTTTAAAAACAAATTTGAAAACTCGGATTTTTGGAGAAATGTAAAAAAAAATATACACAAAAATATTGAAAAGCCAAAAAAGCGTGTTCGCATTAAATTAACTGTCGTTGTCAAAACAGATTTTGTACAACTGACGTTAATTTGAGGTGTTTGAAAACTACATGTACCTATAATAGGTCCATTCCTTTACTTATCTAAAACAAAACTGTTGACTTCTAGAAATTTGGTTACAATTTTTTCATTTTGTATACAAAAAATTTGACGAACAGTGGACTACAATTCGAAAAAAATTTTAACTTATGGGAAATTCACGAAAAATTATATCTGGTTTAAGGATCAGATCACGAAAAATTATTTCTGGTTTAAGGATCAGATCTACCCTTGTCACATTTTTTCAGAGTTTCAAAAACGTTAAATTATGCCTATAGGGTTTTCTTTTTAGTTCAGAGCAGAACCTAAACTGTCAAAAAAAATGTGTTTCTTTTTTAGCTCAGAGCATTCAGAGCTCCAATTTTGTGTTTCTTTTTTCGCTCTGAGCATGTTCAGAGCGCGCTCAAAATAAATTGATGGAGCACACGGAACGGAGTTGAATAGCTGAACAAAAATTTGACAAGTAGAAAAAACATCAAAACAGTAAAAATTGCGGAAATAAATAAATCTGAACTCTCAGAGCAGATCACGCCAGTTCAGAGATCGCTCAAAGTATGTTCGAAGTGTTCAGAGCTCTATTCTGAACTAAAAAAGAAAAACCACCATAGTTGGTTTCGTTACGTAACGTTATCAAATTTAAGGTGAACATTTACAAATTTGGCAGATAAAGAAATAAAGAAAGAAAATTTTATATCCTCGTTTAAGAAATAGAACTGGTTCTAGTGCACGAATTTGTTTAGTTTTTGAGCCCTTTTCTAACATTTTCATTGGTTCTACCAGGGCTTTGTTATCGACTTATCGTTGTGAGGGTTCACAAGTCACAAGCTCTTGTGATGTTGCTGTGATTCGATAACATTTTCGGTATTTTCCACCAATCCTCACAAGAAACCTCAAAAAAGACTTACCTGACTTATTTGTTTGTTAAGTTCTGAATTATTTTTGAATTATTTTTTTTTTTTCGTAATTATGAAATGTCAAACTTGTGAGTTGCTACTCAAAAGGAGATCACAATTTCGATAGTCCTTGTGGGGTTCATAAGTTGTGACGGCTTTACTGAAATATGAAAACCTCACAAAATCAATTTTACCTCAACTTGTCAGGTCGTTGTGACTTGTGAGATGTCAGTGAGATTTGTCAGAATAGAACTGTTTGACAAGTTAAACATTTTTTCTAACGAAAGTGGCTTTCGTTACGTAATATATGTAGTTGTGATTTGCTGTTCCGAAAGTCGCTTAAAAATTAATTATCTAGTCATTGGGAAAGACGCATTTAGATCCAATTTTAAATATTTAAAATTTTCTTTTTTCTTTTTTCTAAAAAAAACTCTTAAAATTGAAGAAAAATTTTAGAAACTCACTTTAAGAAGAAAAGGCTAAATAAATCTCGATTAGGATTAAAAATCTCTCTCTCTATTTATATGGATTTTGACAACTACTAAACATATCCCTTAACATCTTGTTCTTGATAACAAGTAGGTACTGCGTTATAGTATTCGAACTTAAGTATGATTTCGCCTTCATTTCCATAAAATTCAATTGCGACCCTGTGTTTAAGTAAATAAATAAAAGACAAGCCTCCACAAGTTGTCACACAAAGCATTATATCTATACAGTGCATTGCATAAAGGCTCCCATTTTATCTGTACCTACACAAAACAAAAATATGAACACTAAAAAGATAGGTTGAAGGTTGAGGGTCAGATACAAATTTATGATATTTCTTACTCTTACATATATGTATGTGTTGTGTGTGCGCACAGCACAGCACAGCACATTCCAATCATATATCATTCAATTTTACTGCCGATTTCAAATTTAAGTGCTAACCACTTTGTACTGCGCACAGTGATGGTGATAAATGAGATTTGTCTTAATTGCGGACAATAGGGTCGTATTAGAAGGAAAAAAAAATATATTTATGTCCGAGACGAATTGAAAAAGAAAAAAAAAATCTTTCATTTTTTCTCTCTTATACTTTTTTATGGCTATATAGCTAACTGTCCATTAAGTCAAATCTTTGGTTTGCAAGTGATGGCGCCTTTCTCTATTGTGAATTGTGATATACTATAGGTACTCTGCCTTTTGGTTCAGAACATTGCCATACATAAAATCTACAATAATATGAAATAGAAAAAAAAAAAAAATGAAACTCCTGCAGGGTCATATTAATCTATGTCACTTTTTTTTTAAGAAGAATAATGCTGTCATGGATATAGGAACATACCAGACTTCAGAGATACACCTTAAGAAGAAACATGGTTTATCTATGGTTGTATAACTCCTTGTGGTGGCCCATTTCGGGTTACCTCTGATGGGCATTCATTAATTGCTCATGTAGGTATTAATTAATGCTTGGCCTTTTTTCGACCGCACACACATCGTTTTTCTCATTTTTTTTTTCTTTTGTTGGTCCATAAATATACATGTTCAAAGATTTAAACTATCTAAATGCATCTAAATCTCTTAGGTGCAATATATTTTAACAGGAACGCCCTTTTTCTATTTTAAAATTCTCTATAAAGAGCAAGTATTGGTTCCATTGAAAATAAAATAAATTAAGATTTTCAATGACATATAAATAAGAATGTTAAAGGAGGTGGTTTGACTTCTTTTAAATTTTTAACTTGCCAATCTTCAATCAAACTTGTTAAATTTGACAAAAAAATAAATAAAACAATAAATTTGAGATTAATTTTTTTTCTGTCGTATCAGCAGGTTCATATCCATGCAACCAAATCATGATCTTTATTTTATATGGCGCCCGGGCGTGCCTGAGAAGGTTTTGCCTAAAATTCATTTCAACAAGGAATTTATGTGAATAAATGATTCCCACAAGAAAATAAATTTCACAGTCGCATCTAATCATAATACAAGATACAGGTGCATGTATATATTGTATAATTTAAATGAATGGCCTTTTGGATTAACAGCTAAATGAATCACATGCTGGGGCACAAGTGGAAAAAAAAAGACTAAAATAATATATATTTGGGGTTTTGAGATTAAAAAAAAAAAATTTAGAAAATTAAGGCAAAGAAGCCTATTAATGAGGTAGGTATATAGCTTTAAGGTATATTGCTGATAGATATCATTAAGGAGACACACAACTAACAATAATCAAAACCTCAAACCAACGGTTTTATTATGAATATTGTTTTTGTTGTTATTTGAAAAATTACATATTTTTTTTTTGTGTTGTGTTGTGTTGTGTATTCATTTATAATTTGATTAGGTGGAAATTTAAAATAAGACACACACAAAAATTATGGGAAGTATAGAATTGATTTAAATTGGTTTAAAATGTAGGTCAATGGAGTTGCTATATATAATAGCCAAGATCTATAGTTTTTTTTATAAGAAATTTGTAGTTTTAAAGCATCTATCATGGTGTGTGGGCTTTATAAATATTAAAAGATATGTATATATAAATTTATGCATTGAAACTATAACATTTCTATATTATTATTTAATGTATATCAAGAGAAAAACAACTTAAAGACATTTGTCTTTTTCTTTGACTGACTTGTGGGAAACATTTTATTTTGGGAACTTTATATTTTTTTTAATTGAAGCAATTTATATTCTGATTAAATTTAATGGACAACAAAAAACAACAATATTTTGAATTAAAATGTTGTGTATTTTGAAAAATGCATTTTAAATTTTAAATGTATTTAAAAAAAAAGAATCCACTTTAAGCTCATTGGATTATTTATATGTTCGGGCTTGCATTGCATTCAAAACTCGATTGTTGAATTGTTAGCATCTCAGATTTTTTGTAAGTGTTTGAAATTCAGTAAAATCATTTTGGATGGACTGGACAGACATATTTCGAGAAAATGGATCTTGCAGAAGTTTTTTGTTAACAGATGCGATACAGTTTGAAAAGACCTTTCTTTTTATGGATATTTTTGTGAGTTTCGGAAAAATTTTTAAAAAATCATATTTTTTTTGACAAGAGGACTTTTTCGGAGATCTTAGTTTAAAAAAATATTTGTCCCAATTTCTTCATTGATGTAGAGATCGTAAATTATATATTCAGCACTGAAAACCGCAACCTATAACGTGACTTGATTGCGTAAATATTGCAATCCAAAGACTTTTTAGAGTTCGAAATTTAAAAAAATAAAAAAAATAAATTGGTTGGCGCGACAGCTCGTATGGAACCAAGGCCTAGTGTCTTACAACTGTCAACCATTCCTGTGTGCGTGTTATTGGTAGGAATAGAGGGGACCTACAATTATCTGCCGAATTCGAACGGCTAAGGGTGAGAAGCACTTTTTCATGACAAGAGATACTCTTGGAGGATTGTCAATTCCTTGCAAGAGACAGTAACCCTTGAAAAACATTTCTCGAGCATAGGCTCAGAATCGAACCCAAGATCTTCGGGGTAGCAGTCAAACGCACTAACCATTACGTAATAATTTTTTAGGGTTCGAAATTTAGTAATCTTTTTTTTTTTTATGAAAATATGTATTTCAATTCCCAGAACTCGCAGGCTTTTAGTTTTCAGATATGCGGATAGATTTAAAAAAAAACCTTTTTTTTAGAGGTTATCTCCGCTGGTGTCAGAAACGTTGAAAATACATTTACATACATTTTTTTTGACAAGTCCATCGATTTTTTTTTCGAAAATCTGAAACAAATTTTCTTATAGATTTTTCAACATTTGTAGGTAGATCGATGGAAGGGCTAATTCCATATTTAACCCTGAAAATTGTAACCTCTTTCGGAATTAGGATGCGGAAATGTAATAATCGAAAGACTTTTATAGGGTTTGAATTTGGTAAAATCTCTTTAGATTAGATAATAAAATAAATAAATACATATTTCAAAAACCAGATTTGATTTGCAAGAGCGGATAGACTTTTGAAAAAGATCTTTCTTTAAATGTTTATCTCGATTGGTTTCGGAAACATTTTTTTGTATTTGTGATTTTTTCCGCCATATGTGTAAAAACTTACTTTTTGTTCCGTTAATGAATAAGAAATATCAAATAGGATTTGCAACTTTGTAACTAGCAGGAAATCGCTGTGATTTTTCTTTAAAGCTAAACCACAGAAAGAAAATGTTTAAATTTATAAAATTTTGTTTTATTTTTTTTTTTTATAAATATATATTTATCCTCAAATCTCAAATAACACATTTATCATAAAAAGAATTGCTTTGTCAGTCAGTTCAAATGCTTTTAAAATTTCCACACAAAATGATTGCGTGAAATTCATAACTTTGAAGTCTTTGTATAGATATTTGTTTCGGAACTATAAACATGTAAATTAATTAATGACAATCTTTTTTTTCGCCCTTTTATCGGAAATAAGACTAATGGCAAGAGAGGGATTATGCAAAGATTTTAATGTTTTTGTTTTTCATTTTGGAAGAGGAATGATTATTATAAGCTTTTGAAGGTATAAATATGAAAATAATTTAGTATAAAAAATAACTATCCTGGGATTAATTCCATTTCACCAAGTTAATGATAGGCGCACAAGTAGATAGGCGCATTTTCATTAAAAGAAATATTCTTAGAGATTTTTTCAATTCCTTGTTAAAGGCAGTTACCGAGAAAAAACTTTTCGGTATGTACATAGATGGAAACTGAGAATCGATTTCGGCGTATGAATGAATGAATGAATGTATTGTGGGGATTACTGCACTGCGACCTATAGATCTACCCGTCTGGAGCTCGATGAGGTTTCTCATCTTACAGCTCTTCCTCCAAACCCACTTCTCTTAGAAATTTAAGTATTTGGGGTATTCTAAGTGAGTATAAATCACTCTCTTCCACCTGGTAGCGTCCCCGGTTTTTATTTCTTTGGTGCATTAGTATTCGCTGCTGCATGAGATTTCGGGTTAACAGTCCTATTTACTAAACCAAAGTTGAGTTAAAGTTAAAGTTGTTTTATAATTGAGAAGCCTGAGTTAATTTCTGTCTGATCTGAAGCAAGTTTATGTTTAAGATAAGAATGAAAACTAAGGCTTAGGTATAGTTTCATAGTCTGATTTAGTAGCGCTCTTAAGTGACAAAGATAAGATGTGACTGTAGACTTGGCTTACAATTTTAGATTAAAGTATAACCTAATAATAATCACTCCACAGTTTAAAACCGGGTAAGGAGAAAAAACCAGAACGAAAAATCATAATTTTAGAGTTTTATATTTTCAAATCTCACAGCTAACAAAACTGTTTTAATATATTTATTTGAGATTGGAGTGTTAAAATTCCAAATTCATCAGCAGAAAACAAAATTTAAATGTGCAAATTATCAGGGATATGAAAAGATACCAATAGATGACATTAGCAAAAAGATCAAACACAAGAGGACTCGAAATGGAACCTTGTGGCATACTTTTTCTATTTGATACTCAATATATTTGTTTATCCCGTAGCTACAAACTAAGAGTGGAGGAATAAGATACAAACACAAAACTGTAAGAGTTGTTCACAGAACTAAGCAAAAAAGTAAAGAATCAACGACTGAGGTGGATAGGTCTTTTGAAGCAAATAGGCACGAAAGCTCCGGCCTGAAGGGTCTTAAAATGAATCCAATCCCGAAAGACCACGACTCAGGTGGTGCACAGAAGTGGAAGCGAACCACAACCAAATGGGAAATTGCTAGCAAGCGCTCTAGGAGACTGGAAGAAGCTTGCTGGTCGAGGTCTTCATTCACTCTTGAAATAAGAAAGTAAGATAAATGATTCTTCTAAATTTTATTGACAGCCTAACAGAGTGGCAAGCTTTAATACCTACTAAAAGTTTTCTTCTTATCAAATTTTGCTTTGAATTCGACAAAGAACGTAAAGAAATGTTTTTTTTTTTTGTGTCCACAAAATGCCTTGAAATTCTAGTAAAATTAAATACCCTTTGGAAAAACATTCGATTGTATTTCTTTCAACCCAGCTCACAAAAGTGTTATAAAAGAATAATTTCCCAAGAGGAATTAGAACCAAAATGACTTTAAAATTATAGGGTAACTGCTTGAACACAATGAATATCCAATACACACAAATTCAATGTTACGAACACAGCGCAACGCAACGCAACTACTGCAGACGGTGCTGCAAGAGTTCACTATTTTTTAACTTTTCACGTACAGCATTTTTGACGTTTTAATTTGTGTGACGATAAAAAAAGCCGGAAAAAAATATTGAAGTGTAAAAAAAAACAATTTCAAGAATTTAATCAAAATTAACACAACGATGATGAAGAAGTCAGAAAAAAGATGTTTGTCATACGGTCTGTCGATCCATGCGTCATCTACACTTCCATTGTACATCGAAGTTGAGCCCAAACGATTCATTCAATTTGCTTCAAATTTCATACAGAGCATTTTGAAATAATTCCCTATAGAGCAGAAATTCGATTTTTTTGTTTTTTATCTCGTCAATCTATGGCAGCCTTATACAATGACTATGGTTTTTTTCTATAAGTCTCAAAATCAGTTCCAACGATTGTGATTAAACTACCTTCCTTTATTTTTTTTAATTAATTACAATTTATCTACGTTTTTAGATTTTTGCTTAAAACTGAAATGGGATTTTAACATCTTTTAAGGAAATTCACATATTTTTGGGGTTATTGTCGTACATCTCGTTAAAAGCTTAACTTAACACTTCCATGAATTTGCCATCTTTTTTTTTTTTTGATCGTTTTATATTTTTTGACACAAAACAGAAGATGGATTTACTTATTAAATTTTCAAGTCAAAATGTTTCTAAACAAATTAATTCTAATTAACAACTTAACTTCAATCATAAACTTTTTTATATTACAAGTTGAACATCTATGTAATATAAATTAAATATTTTCCTACATACCTATGTAGATATCAATCTAAACCAGTCCTCTCATAATAAATTATCAATGTTGTTCAATTTGTTTCACTTTAAAGCTAAACAAATAAAATAAAAAAAATAAAATTAGCAAAATATCACAATAACAGTCAACATAAACAACAATCACCATCAACTTATAGACTCAAACTTGTCAAACTTGTAAAACTGTCTGCTAATTAAGTTAGATAAAAGTTTTTGTTTTTTTGTATTTTTCCAGGAATACCTATTTTTATAGTTTTTAATAGGTAAGCCCTTGAATTGGCAAAAAAAAAATATACTCAGACAAAATACCTACCTACCTACGAGTAAACCTTTCCAAATCCAAAAGTGTTACATTACAAAACTATTATTGAGCGTTGAAAACGGTGTAACATCATAATTATCATTATAGAATTAGCACACCTTTACATCATCTGCGTATTATTTCTCAACCCTTTGATTTTGTTGTAAGAGGGATACAAAGAGCTTATATGATCCTTTAACATTCCTGAATTGAACCCGAAACCAAAATACAATATTTCGATAAAGGATATGTACCTATTAGGTATAGAAATTCAATTCGCCACAAATCATAATAATGCCACCATTTATATAAAACATATCCATATCTATCTATGTATGTATATACTTAGAGATAGTATTTAAGTAGATATAGATACATTTATGTAGAAAACTGAAGGACCATTGAATTGATTGCAATTGCAATATTGCTGTCGCATTGTCTAGCTTGTCCAATTATCTGCCAATACAAACTAATTATTATTAATTCTGAACGGATATTAATTATAATCACTCAATAAATTCCCTAACTACTCTCTTTTGGTTGTCATCTAATATATTAAGTTATTAAGCGCTTGTTTCATTCGATATATGTATGTACATACATATATTCGACAGAAGCAAAGCCAAGCAATACAACTCTCTCACTCTTTCATTCTCATACTCCTCCTCTGCTGATATGATGATGATGACGATGATGTGCATAATATCGTCGTCCTTTCCTTTGTGCTTTTCAGTTCAGTTCCTGTTATTTGTATAATATGAGAGAATTGAGGATGTGTGTTGTTGTTGATGTTGTTGGTCGTCGGTTTGCTATACAAACGTTATGTGGCTTGGCTGCCACAAATTTTAATTTTCCAAAATTAAATATTTATATACATAAATGTACATACATATATGGCAACATATATACGAATAGACGAGGACTATAATATTATGACGATCACGACACGACAACGGATGGATGTGATAATCCTTAAAAGCGGCAGGAAAGGAAAGCAAAAGCAGTGAATTGTGAGTGGTGTTAGTGATTCATCTTCTTCCTTTTCCACTTAAACTGCTAACGTTGCTGAGCCAATTTATAATTCATCGTTATATATTATATATGTATGTAGGTAGGTACCTATACGAGTATGGTATATTTATGTATATATGTATAAAGATCTATGAAACACACCTACATAAATATAACAAGATAAATATACGCGTATTGCCATAAATTTGGGCAAACAAATATTCGTCGACGATGTGGATTGGCAATTTCTATAGGCTATTTTCATTTCTTATCCTTCCGTTTATGCTACTGAAGTTTAATTTGTGAATTAAGGGGTTATGTATTGGGACATTGCAAAAGTATGCAATATTACCTATTTTAGGTAAATTAAAAACGAATGACGTGTTTGAATGATTTTTTTTGTATAATTTTTCAAATGCAAATAGGTAGCATAAGCTTAATAAATTAACGATGTTACATACCTAAGGCCGGCAATTCACGACACAAAATAACTGCGCAAACTGACATTTCACTCAAGTCGGTTTGTGCAAAACACGATACAAGTGAACTGCACAGTTCTCAGTTTAAAAAAGTTTTCATTCAGTGAACATCGATCGGCTCCGGAGTAAAAATGTACTGTTTTTATGGACACAGCGCTGTCTTTGCCACATGTGGCAGAAAATTAGTTTTGCTTCTTACTATGTACCTACTTACTCTAAGGTCTTCCAATAGGGATTTCCGAACTTTGACAGTTGATAGCAGACATATTTTAATCAACATACATCTGTCAAATTTGCTGTCATGTATTCGGTTTGTTTTGACAAATAACCACAGACGGATATAGCTTATCTACACGTGCAAATGATAAAATTGTTTTATCAAAATGGGTTTTCTGTTTGGGCAACATTCCGTGCGCTTCGCCCATTTTACGGTCGCTATAATCGGCCTACCGAAAGAACTATTCGCAGTGAGGTGGATAAATTTGAGTTCACTGAGTTCAGTAAACGATCAGCTAACACCCGTACTTCGACGAAACGCAACATCTGCCGAAAACATCGCCGCTGGCCGTGCAGGAGAGTCCGAAACAGTCGATTTCACGTCGCCTACAAGAACTACAAGTCTTTATGGAAGCTGTCGAATTCTGCGTCGTGACTTAGGCCTGCACTTGTAGAAAATTCAACCGACCCAGGAGCTGAAGGTTAACGAGCATAAACAACGACGTGTGTTCGCAGAATGGTCTTTGGAGCAGTTTGAGACTGACTCTAATTTTCATCGAAAAATCATCCTTAGCGATGAGGCCCATTTCTAGATGAACGGGTAGGTCAACAAACAAAATTGGCGAATTTTGGACGACACCAATCCACATGAGATCAAAGAGAGTCCAATGCATCCCACAAAAGTCACTGTTTGGTGTGGATTTTGGGCTGGTGGCGGCGTCATCGGTGCATATTTCTTAGAGAACGACGTTGGTCAGGCCATCACCGTTAAAGGCGAGCTCTCTAGGTCGATGATTATCAACTTCTTTTGACCGGAATTGGATGATATCGAAACCAACGATATGTTGTTTGAAAAGGATGGCGGCGCTATGTGCCACACAGCTCACGCCACATTGGAAATTCTACACGAACGATTTGAAAGCATGGTCATCTCACGCGGAGGTGATGTGAACTGGGCACCGAGATTTGATGACGTTAACTTTGTCTTCTGTGGGGCTTTCTGAAGCTGCAGGTCTATGCGAATAAGCCACAAATTACAGCGGTTCTCAAAGCCAACATAACCCATGCAACCGGTCAAATTCAGCTTAATTTATGCGCCAAAGTCATTGAACATTTCGGATGCGCGTCACAAAGAGAAACCGCGGCGGACATTTAAACAATGTTATTATATTACATACATCGATAGGTCGATAGATCGAACGAATAAAAAATTTCGATGATATATAACACACACTTTGTTTTATTTAAGTTTAAAAATATGAAGCGCTCAATGAAAAACCCTTTATAACAAGTAAAACATTAAATCCTTTACAAAAAATAAAATCAGTTAATAGGTAGCAATTGCTAGGGATTTCTTTTAAAATTGTATAGGTATATATAATTCTTTAAAATATTCAAACCACACTAACAAAGAGAGCAACTTCCCATGACCAAGTCGTGGATTAAAGATTTTTTTATTATTTTAAAACCACAACATGGTAATCGCCTATGTTGTTTTTTTTTTATACTAACACACACATCAAGTGAAAAAAACGGGTTAAATTATGAAAATTCTGTTCCGTTGATAAGAAACTAAAACAAGAGTGAGCATCAACGGACAAAAAAAAAAAAAAAAACAGAAAATAACCATCGATTGCCACAGCAAATAAATAAAACATCCTTTCATGCGAAAGGATGTACGAGTATCTCTCGTCCTCCTTTCTCGTTGCATGTTGCAATAAAACATCGTTTTCATCGAAACAGAAAAAAAAAATTAAATCGAAAACAGCATTCGAACATATTTTCTCTGTCATCGATTTATATTTTTTTTTTTATTGTTTATTTTTTTTTGTTCTTGGCAAACAACAACGAATCAAGAGGGAACCATCTGGAGCGGCACAGAGCTATAGAGCAATTAGGAAAGCTGATGCACACACAAGATCCGAATATCTGAGATGAGATGAGATCCCTCAGCCAAATGTACTTGGACATCCACAGAGAGATATAGATACACTTTTAGGTATCCGCCCATCTGTGTGCAAATGCACATACAAATCGAATCAATGTTCCAGATAATGGTCAGTCATCGTTATGCTGATAATAATGACCCAGAGAGAGAGACCATGACGATGAGGCTAAGGATGACTATATGACTATGATGATGATGACGACGACGACTACGACGACGGTTAGTCGGAGTCGTAGTCTCGTAGTTATCCCGAGAACTCGAACCACTGTTGCCGCCACCCTGGTGCAATAAATAACCATCTCGAGACCGATGGGTTGTAATATTCGGACGTTCTTCTATGTCCATCGTATATCGAGGGTATACCTCTATAGCTTATACCTGATGCCTGACTATATGCCTGGATTTGGATTCAAAAGGCAGACGACGACTATTTCTTTATTTTTTTTGTGTACCATCTTTTTTTATTTTAGCAGTTTATGGCTCTTTCCTGTCGATTCTCAGAGAAGAACTTAAACTGAAAATATAAGCAACAAAGTATAACCTTTATCAAGAGGAAATAAGGAGACACAAAAGCCGACCATGTCAGCACTTGAACTAAATTGGGTTATACAAAGAAATAAATTTGAAAAAAAAAAATTTTGTCTTCAATATATCTATACTCTTGAGATGATGAAGAAAAATTCAAGTGAAGCACAGCAAGAGAGCATCAGCATCAGAGTAAGTCGGTAACTATAAGGTTTTTTGGTTCTGCTGCACCATCATCAGAGAGACAAGTGACAAAACTGCAATTAAGTTGAAGATGAATTAAATGTGTGTGTTCACTGTGCACAGTGCACAGTGTGTTAATCAAGAGTGGGTTGCTCTTGAGATACATAAAACAAAGCAAAATTGAAAAAAATAACAAGTAGAATAAAAAAAAAAAAAAAAAAGACATTGATCGATCAGGGACAGTGTCACACTAATTAGTTTTCAACTCTGGGTCGTCGACAACGTCGTCGTCGTCGTCGTTCTCGTGGTCGTCAAGTCTCGGTGTTTGAATTTAGCTATAAATTGTTACTTTACTTTGAGAGTTTGCACTTGAATAAGAAGAAGATAAGAAAATGTATACACATTCATTTTTGATTGAAAGAGGCGAGAGAAAAAAAAATATTTTGTAAAACCTTGTTGGGTATTAAATTGGTAGGTCTGTGACACCTCCTTTAAAGTAGTAGTAGTAGTAGTAGTAGTAATGATTTATTTATTTACATACAATTATTACAATTATTATTTATACAGAAATCTTTTTAGCATGGCATTAAGCCGTCTGCCAGATTGACAATTAAAATCATATATATTATTTGCAAAAAGCTATCCTATAATTTTCAATTAACGCTACACTTTTATTTAATTACATAAATGATAATATTTTTTTTTCCTTTAAAGTAAAGATGGGGTTATAAAATCCAGCAAAACCCTTCTTTAGAAAATAATGCCAAAAATATGATCAAGCTTGCTTGGAACTTATTTAACCTTACATCTCAATCTGTGTCGGAAGCTTCAGCTTCCATAGAATTTCCAAAAAAAATTCCATGAATATAAGGTTTTGAACTAACATTTACTTATGTATTTAATAGTATTAATAAATTAAATGTTTTACCTGAATTTAGTTGTATGTGGCCATAATGTTTCAGCTTCTATTGAATTTCCATAAAACTTCGATAGGATTGTATGTGTTTAATTCACATATTTGACACTATTTAATGAATGGTAAATAGTATTTAAAAGTTTTACCCGATTTAAGTTATATGTTACCAACATATTTCGGCTTGTATAGAATTTCCATAAAACTTCCATTGGGCTTTCCTTTTTTGTTCTTTAATTAGAATTGTGAAGAAAGCAACCTTAAATTTTGTGTACCGCAAAATTCGTTACAAATCGGTTTTAAAGAATTCATATGGCAGCGTATCACCCTATCGTCATCTAATCCCTTTTCACATGAATTTGAAAAAAAAGGCCAGGTTAGCATTACCAGGGGCTTAATCGCTACATTTTTTTTACGACAATTTTACGAGAAATTCACGACAATTAATCTAATTATGTATTAGAATTTTACCGCTTTTATTTTGAGTTCATTTTGACTTTTTTTGGGACTGGACTTTCAGGTTAGCATTACCAAAGTTAATTATTTCAAAAAATATTTTTTTAATTTTTTCACGACAAATTCACGACATTTAATTAAATTATTAAAATGTTTCCTTTTCTTTTTTGAGTTAATTGTTTTTCCTTTTTAAAGAGTTTATTTAAAAAAAAACGATCGCTTTTTTTATGAAAATTTTACGACAAATTTACGTCAATTAATCTAATTATTAGAATTTTACTTTCTCATTTTTGAGTTCATTTTCCGCTTTTTTAAGATTTGACGACTGTCAAAAAACAATTGTGAAATTTTTCCGTATTTTACGACAATATTACGACAAATTCAAGACAATTAATCTAACTATTAGAATTTTACCTTCTTTATTTTGAGATTATTTGACCGTTTTTTGAGGGGCGACTGTCATGTTGGCATAACCAGGGTTTATTTAGAAAAAAAACAAAAACAATCATGGAAATCTTTTTCGTTTATGCTACAATTTTACAGTAAATTCATTAATAGAATTTCAAAAAACAATAGCGAAAATTTTACAACAAATTCAAGACAATTTATCCAATTATTAGAATTTAAATTTTTTTGGAGTGTTAGTTTTACAGACAGACAGACAGACAAATAATGTTGTGCACTCTAACAAATTATTTCCGCCTGCTTTAAACAGATTAATTTTTCTTCTGCAAAAATATTAGTATTACCTCGTCAGTAATTAATAAAGAAGATATTAAAACAAACTTGATTTCTTTTCCTGTGAACAATTCCAATTCCAGCAACCAACATCGATATTATAATTAATTGATAAATATGCATCTGTGTAATTCTATTAAAAAAAAAATTCACTAAATCCCATAAAACATATCTATACTATGCTAATCGTATTATCCTTAAAAATCTTCAAATGACCAATTTTAACACGCTCCTTATAGGTAAGTAGGTAATTTTGTCATGCACAAACGATAATGTCCCATTATGATAATACCAGCTTAATTCTTGATCCTCACTCAAGATAACCAAATTGTTCACTTACCCTCTCTATTCTACATAGGAACATTCAATTATAAAGACGGGTTTCTTGTCGTACCTACTACTCTTTCATCAAAACCATCAACAAGAGGGCCCTGCAGCAGTGCTTCGTATCAAATCAATTTATTAATATCATTATGGTTTTCCAGTGACAAATGCCCATAACACAGTGGGTGATTACAATTACAAAGGATCACAGACCGAGACCGACCGATGTCCCTTTTTTAGGCAGAATATTATACCTACAAGGTATGCGCTAACTCTGATGATGTGCATGATAGCTCCTTTCACATGTGTGCCTCTGCCTGCACAAAAAAAGAACCAAAAACCCAGAACGATGAAAGGCCACACTCAGCAGCAGCAGCACGGTGTAACATGATTTATGTGTCATACTGTCTCCGCTCGATTTGTCATTATATGCACGGCATCCTTTCGTGTTTGGCCCAAGGACCGGAACTTAGGGGCACACTCGCGTCCGTCCTACCTACCTATACGACCTAAAGGAACACCTCCAGCTCTTACAGCACAGGTGATCTAGCCATTTTTCCTCTTAACATAAAAATCAAATAAAAAAACAAAGATAAAACGAAAAGGCTCGGAATCGGGACTTTAGGTGCTGCTTCTGCTTCGCTTGCCACCATCTGTATAGGATGAGGGCCTTCGGTATAGGGCAGGGGTAGGTAACAGAATATGTAAGCGGTGCGATGACGATAATGAACAACAAAACTGAGGGCCACACCATAATATCGTCGCCGAATAATAATATATCCCATCGAGGAATGTCATCGTTTATATAGCCTTTATGGTGCGCGTGTGGTGTGTGCCGGTGTCATCCGATTAAGTTTCATTATTCCCACGAATAAAAAGTTTTTTTTTTTTTTTTTACTCCTTGTCATTATATTATCTTTTGTGCTGTTCTGGGTGCATGTACCATGTAGTTCGTAATCACGTTGGCCAGGCTCTTCTCTTCTCTCTATAGGTATGTACGTGACTTGAAATCAATTTTTGGGATTGCTCCTGAGCCAGAAAAGTCGAGTAGAAGGTTACGATGGGGAACAGTATATAAGGAGAGAAAAGTACTAGTTTTCGAAAAAGCAGTTTGCGTGAATAAAGGTTTTTTTTTGTTGAAGGCACGCGCTATAGAAATAAGCTATGATTATAGACAGACAGAATGGATAGAAGGATTAGGCCTTATGAATTGTTTTGATTTACAAAATGAGAAAGGTTTTGACATTTATTAACACGATAATCACACTGTGTTGTTCTGCCAATTGAAGATTTCCCCCTAAAATCAGATTTATAGACGTACTCGGGGAGAGAAACTTTTTTTTTTTATTGCCATTTTTATTGGTTTGTCTAAACAAAATGATGGCTTAACCGCCTCTTGAAGATCTGAGATGAAAAGCTTATTTCTAAGCGTGAAAGATTTCTAAGTATAAAATATTCATATATGAAGTGGTAGTTATTTTTATAGATATATTTTTTTTTTACTATAAATGGAAATTAAATCCCCCATTGAAAGTCATTCTCGTTGAAAAAAAAAAAAGAAAAAAACACCAACAATAAACTTTAATAGAAACCCAAAACTTAATCCATGCCTTGAAATTCAACCATCTCTCATAATTGTTATCCCTTTCAAATAAAATCCAATGTGTCACTGGCACAAAATTATCTTATCGTCCAAACTATAATGCTTTACATCAATAATCCTTTAGTGACTTTTCTCTAGATCCTTTTTCAAAGTGATTCAAGTACTTAAAAAGTTTAGATAAAAAAGTAAAAAGTAAAAAAAAAAAAAAATATTATGCTTTTCCTCCACAAGAATGGCCGAAAAAAAAAAACTTTTTCTTCAAAACTGTGAACTTTGTGTATAGTTAAACTACCCCGATTTCACTTTCGCCAATTACGGATATACATTTTATGTAGGTATGTATATCTATGTTATGTACTATGGTGCTATCGCAAACTTTTTTGAACTATGTATCTATCTATCTCTTTTTCATCTCATCTCATCTCGATGGGATTAAAATAAAGCTGGGCCCCTCTGGAGGATTTGAATATTTTGGCTTAACATTGACCATGATTTGTATTCTGGTGCTCAATCACTTGGCAGTTTTTGTTTTGTATTATAAATATCTATTTTGTGCGATTTTCTGTTTCTTAAAAAAATAAAAACAAAAATCTACTCGAATATCTGTTTTCATTTGTTTTTGTTTTTTTTTAGGTATTTTATATAAAATAGATGATAAAGTTGAGATAGATAAAACAAAACAAAAACCAATTCTTTAGAGAATAATTTGTCACTCTTAGTTTTAAGTTTTTTTTTTTGCTTAATATTAGATATCCCAATGGGTCGTCGTTTTTTGTCAAATTTCTGTTGTTTTTTTTTTTTGTTGAAAATAACCCTTATTTGTCAGAGTTAGTTAACGATAATTTTAAGTTAAAAGTTCTTAATAAAGATAAATATATTTGACGGGTTCTGGCACAGTACCTACAAAGAATTATATCTTAAAAAGTTCTATTACATGACATACCTACATAAATACATACAAATGTACCTTCATATTATTATGTTAGCTGTATATGTAAGTCAACCGAATAGTTATAAAGAAGGGATAAAAGTTTGTATTTTTTTTTTGCAATTTTCCCTCAATTATTTTAACCTTCCCACAAGAACATAACCTTCTTTTGTGATTTACCGTGTACCTTGTGTGGCAAAAATTGCTATATTTTTACCATTCTTTCTGTGATTATGAAAAAAATGTACTAGTAACGTAAAATATAGTTTACAAAACTGTTTTATATAATTATTAAATCTAGCTAATCCATGTCATTGGCCGAATTCCTAAACGCTAAGCACAAAACATAGTAGAATTTTCTTTTTTTCGCAAATGTAAATGCATTTAATGCATTTGGGCAAATGCCTTTTTTTAATTTGTTTTGCTTTTGCTTTGCAAAACACCATGGGCATTTTTATAAATTCACCAAAATAGGTAGGTTATAGTTAGGTAATAGGTACTTATAATTGAGTTGCTCCCCTTCAAGCAAACGACTCCGTTTTGGATCCGCGCATGTAGTAAACAACGTATTGATGACTCCGTTTACGCATCTAAATATGGATCCGCAAAACTGCGTTTGTCGGCTCAAATTAATATGGAAATTTGAATCGCCACGGACCCATTTTGTGCATGTATTGTGAGAGAGAGAGTTTACCATTTCACCATACTCAGCGAGAACCGAAACCAAATCGGAATGGCACTACGTTTTAAAAGGATCAAAGGAAGACCGACAAAGTTGGGTCAGTGAATTTGCTTGAAGGGTCACAATCACAACGCTTTAAGAATAATTTTAATAACCTACCTATGCAGCATGTCTCGACAGACAAACAGAATCTGAGTTCTTCAGTTTAAGTATTTAGAAGCTATCTACTGTGCCCAAAACACTAAAAATACACTGATAGGTAGGTACTGTTATACAAAAAAAATTTCAAAAATTGAGTGGTATAGGAAGCTTAGCAAATAAAGAAAAAAAAATTAAAAACGGCGTAATGAAACAAAACATAGTAACGATAACGTCAAGATGCACAAGTTTCAGTATGCATAGAAATATGTATCATTTGAGCTAAGGTAAATCAATGCACTTTTTGTGTTCTCTATTAACATTTGATTGTTATTTCCCGTTTGCATTCTTTACGAATGTATTAGAAATTGGCAGGAAAATGAGATTTCGGAGATCTACAGAATTACTTAAACAGAATTCCTCAGCTTTTCTGAGGAAAATAAAATATTGGATTCGCTTTGTCAATTTTTGAGTGAACAAAATTTCTTAGATATCATTAAGTAGCCAGTGGCGTAATTGTTAGTGCGTTGGACTGTTGCGCCGATTGGGTTCGATTCCCAGCCTATATGCTACCTAAAAACAGAAATGTTTTTCACGGGTTACTGCCTCTTGCGAGGAATTGACAAATCCTCCAAGAGTATTTCTTGTCATGAAAAAGTGCTTCTCAGACTTAGCCGTTCGGATTCTGTAGATAACTGTAGGTTCCTTCTATTTCTGCCAATAACACGCACACAGGAATGGTTGAGATTTGTAAGTCACTAGGCCCTGGTTCTAAACGAGCTGTCACGCCGACCAATTTATTTTCTTTTCTTCATTTTTCTGAACACGCCGTATAAATCTGAACAAGAATAAAAGGTTCAAATTACAAAAAAGAATCATATTCATGCCGAGTATTGCATCTGCAACATACTACTCCGAAGTAGTAGTTCAGTTCTTCTGCGGATATGGTCGATAAAAAACAATATCTAAGTTTAATCAAACATTTTCAAATTTACACTAATTAAATAATTAATTATTTACTAGGTATGCCGAACTTGCAAAAGAATTAATCCAGTAAACATTTAGCTTCAGAAACCCTCGATTTTTAATTAATTTCTGAATCGATTTGAATCTAAACTCCTGGGAACAATACTTCACTTATGAATCATTTAAATGAGTGATAAATGATGGATAAATCCTAATCAAAAAGGATTGTAAATGAATCCTTCTTATGAATTAGAAATGATTCCATTTATATTCACTTCAAGTGAAAGTTTGCTGGGTTATTATTTTAGAACACTTGAGTATACCAAACTTATGTATATATACATACATATCGATTAGAGCAATTTTTGGTGCAGATGTAAAAGCAAATCAATTTTATACAAATATTCTTCTTTTTCACTTTATTTTATTTCCACACAAATGGCCACCTCCCAAACGAGGTCAAAATTTCTCAGTACACTCTATCTCGATATTATAAAACTTAATTAAATTGAAATGTAAATACCTTTATCGGATAAACGTTTAAAAAAAAAAACAAATCCAGTTCATTTTTGTTTCTTTAAAATACTTGGAATAAATTTGAATATGGTTAACCGAAATATTTATGTGTTTATATTGTAATGAAAATAATCTAGTTTACCTATAATTTTGTTTTTTAATTCAAAACACTTAATTAAAAAATAAAAAAAATAAATACCTTTGCACTTTCCTCAAAATATTTCACTGTAATTATATGTAGACATATAATACATTAGGAACAATATTATTATAATTATTAATAAAAATATGC
The DNA here is from genome assembly GCA_951394125.1 of Epistrophe eligans. Classification (NCBI taxonomy): domain Eukaryota; kingdom Metazoa; phylum Arthropoda; class Insecta; order Diptera; family Syrphidae; genus Epistrophe; species Epistrophe eligans. Next base: position 104,723,890 of record OX596028.1, on the reverse strand, counting down.
ACAGTGAAAACAATTTCTTTATCAATAAACCTATACTACATTATATACATATGTTAACCATACATAATTTATCCATATGGAAACATAAATATGCCTTTTATATTAAGTAAAACCAAAAAAACGAAATGATTAAATAATATTTACTCCCTTCATATATTTCAAGCATGAAAATTTAATTTCAATCAGGTAATTATCAGAATGGATAAATTTTTTCTTTTTTTTTATTCGCTGTCAAAATTATTTATGAAAGCCAGAACGAACCAATGAACATGTACCTACAAGCAGATACATATCCATATGTTATGCAAATGATTTTGCAAGATACCTTTATAATAAATATATAAAAATAATGACTGTTGCAATGAAATAATGTTTTAAATTAATTAAGGATTTTCTTCGTAGATACCTACCTACAATCAAAACATTTAAAAATGTATAAATTACAAAAAAAAAAGAAGAATCTTTTCGAAATATGTATTATAAAATTTAAACAACAATAATCTTCAAACATACAAAACGTCTTCATTGATTTTGATTTAACGGTTGATTAGAAATGGAAGAATTAATTTGATTTTTTAATTAAATTATTTTACATATTTAATCGTGTAATTTATTTATGTTAATTGGCTGTGTATAAAGTAGCATTTTGGGAAAAGATACATATGTAGATATATACAGGGCAGGGAGGAATGATGCTTATCTAATTTTTTGGATTATCTAATACAAAATTTGTTTCACGAATAAAAAACATGGAAAATGACACATACAAAATATGTTAAATAAAAGAAGAAGAATGTAATTATTTCTGTTGGTTTTTGTTATTTAAGTGATTATTGTTGTAAATTAACCAATTGGTATAAGAAACATTTTTATTTATAGTGTTTTGACTTTTTGAGGCAATTTCTGAAATAGCTTTACATTTTTTGTTGTTGTTTATGTAATTTAAAAAAAAATATTCTTACATATATAATTTTAAATAATGTATTAAATTATTGTCAAATATTTGGAATAAGTAGTATTTTTGGCAGTCATGTATGAATTATTGTATTTTTTAAATTTCTAAAAACCATTTTAAGAAATAATAATAATAATTCGGTTAAAAAATTCCGATAGAGACAACTTCCAAACTTTCAATTTATACTTTTGACGGTTTTTTGAAAATTAAGTTCAATATTGTTTGACAAATAAAAGATTATGCAGGTTTATCAAAATATTTCTTCAAGTCGAAGATGAAGTGAGATTTGTATATAGTTCCAATAAAGTTAACTTAGCTGACTTTTTTTTATTTAACGAATACAGTTTGAGTTCTCACAATATTCACTTTAAATGACACGATTAATAACGAAACAAAAGATTAGAGTGCCTCCGACCGAACCACCTCCGCAAAATATCGAACTTGGAAAAAATTTCCATGGAAACTGAACTATTTTTCTGATATTAATTAAATTTTTTGGAATGATAATGAATGGAATTAGATTTTATCGCAATTAATTTCAGCCCACTGCGAAGCCAACTTTTCATAAATATGATTTTAAAAATTGATAAAAACTGGATTCTTATAGTTAGAGCAGTCTGGGAATAAAAAAAGGGCTGCCCACTGACATCCATGACCATTCTTTTAAATTAATCTAACATTTTTACTTTAAGGTGGTATTTATAAGCTTGGCGGAGGTGGCGGCGTGATAGTCTTACGTACTTTAATCATTGCAAGGGCTACTAAAACAACCAATTGTTTTTGCATTCAATAAATCAATTCATAAAAATTCAAAAAAGGCCAATCCTTAATTGATGATTAAAAAGCTATAAAATGCTTGACGAAAACATAAATTTAGTTTTTATTTTTATCTCGCCAAGCTTATAAAAACCTCAGTAGTGATGGAGCTCACTCAAGTTTTTGCTGTCTCATTCAAACTATCAAAAAATGATGGTGTGAAAAGCTTTTTAGACAAAGGGCAATAAATTTTTGATTCTGGTTTTAACACAGATAAAAAAATATTTTTACATCTACATACATACATAATTATTATTTTTTTTTTTTAAACATTAAACTTGAATTTCAAGATCAGGGATAAATTACAAAAGATAATGCTTTGATTTAAAAACTCTGATTTTTTTTGGAGCATATATCTTCTATATTTGTTGATATACATTGTAGAAACATTCGGAATACATAGCGCCTTTTTGTACCTACAACTTTTATACAAAAAAAAAACAACAAAAACTTCAAATCACAACTTTCATATTTTTGAATTATTTTGTGTTGCTTTCGCAGGACTGTTCATGTAAACGATGATTGATTGAAACTTTTTAAAATAGATACTTTCACTATCACAACGTAGGTTAATATTAACAAAAAAACTAACCTTCTTCAGGCGTGTAATTAGCAAAAAAAGATCGTATCATTGTTATTGGATGAAATGTTTGCACTCATTGCAAACATTTGAACCACCTCCATGCACGTACCTACTAATTTTTTTTTTTTTTTTAATCAGCTACCTATCATCAGTGGATGCAGGTAAATCATACCTATAATAATTTCTTCCACTCCTTAATTTTGACGTTATAGTGAAAGAAATGTTAAATTACAGTTATTGTTAATTTTACAAAGTAAAATGTGGCAGCTGCATTAGTTTTAAATTTGAATGACACGACAGCCACGTATTGCAAGACATTTGGAATTTCAAGTTAGGTACATAAATTTCAGTCGGAAAAATGACGTGGTCGGTTGAGGAGTGCGCTTTATCAAAATCTACTTTGCGTTGCCTCTAAATAATGTCATCGTTTTCTCTGACGAGGTACATTTTCACCTTAGTAGATGTAGAAGTGTTAACAACAAGATTATGCGTTATAACAGTGATTAGGAGCTCCACCAAAGACCTCATCACCCTGAGATGGTGACAGTATGATGTGCATCCTTTAGGTAAGGAATCAACAGCCGTTACTTTCTTGAGGATCGAGCGGACATATTTACTCCAGCACGTTATCTTTCCAAGTTCCAGAATTTCTTACTATACCTGCATCGGAAGTAATATAAAGCTTGATGAAATGTGCCTCCAAAAAGATTGGGCACTGCGAGGCCCAAAGATTTTCCGGTCGTCTTATGAACTCAACTGATTCGCATGGTCTCCTAATTTCAACTCATGCAATTTTTTTCTTTGGAGCTACCAGAAATCTTTTGTTATTAAAAATCGTCAAAAACCCTTTTAAAATAATAGGTATCCAAACGAAAATCATTCAAATACTCGAAAAAGCGCACAAAAAGGCACCATTTAACCGACAAGTTATGTATATAACGAAGAATGTTTATTTTAAGCATGTTGTAACTGTATTCAATTCCTATGTTTCTCAATCGAAAGATGCAAAAGAAAATTAATTTTTTTTTATTGTGGTGTTAAAATAAATACATGCGTGTTCATGTGCTTTAAAAATATTGCGTCAGATGCATCAATTGAAATCAAAAAAGTGTTATTTATGAATTTTTCACTCAAGGATCATCTCCACAAAAGGCCTTATTCGTAGAAAGTGGTTTAGAATGTCATTCCATGTGTGCAAGCTTATTCAGATTTTTAAACTAAAAATAAAATTCGTTAGCTTAACCGAAGCGAAGTTTGACAGAGGCAGTATCATAAGAAAAGAAAGTCTGTACATAAATCTATGATCCTTTTAATTAAATCCTGCCTAAATGTTAACCGCATTAGATCAGATGAAAAAATATTTGTTCATCGCTCTTAAATCTAAACATTCAATTGCAAATGGACCCTCTAATTACAGGTTAAGTACCGTGGACTGCGAGTGCAATGGTTTGGACTGAATTTTCATATGGCTTACAGTTCCAGCTGTACTAAAATTACAATGAAATAGTTTTCATTCCAGCTTTTGCCAGTCAATTGTATTTAAATGCATGCCAATGACCCAGAACATGTAACAAATGTGGTAAAAATTGTTTTTTTTTTTTATTTTCTGTGCTGACCAGCTAAAAGCTCCAGTTTTCATCTTATACAAAACATTTTGTATACCTTTGTATATAAGCAAAAATATATTATGAGTTAGAACGAACTTTGAGCTTGAATTAAAAAAGTGTGGATCTTTATTTTGCATCATAGCGGATAAGATGTAAAAACCTTGTTAAGAGTTGCTAAGAAGATGCTAAGCCAGTCTGAAAAATCATGGTCAATCTAGATACTGAGTTTTGTCTTCTTAAATAATGTATGTAGGTACATAAATGATGCTTTATTGTCAGATTTATTTTTTAAAATTGTTTTTTTTTTTGTATTGCTTAAAATGTGTGCTATTTCTGTACCCACTTTTAATTTTGTCAAAATAAAATACATACCTACCCACATTTTAAATAAATTTGATGGTTAAATTTTAAAAATCTTTGATAATTTACAAAGCTCCTTAACTACAAACCTAGGACCTAGAATCAGAGAAAAATAAAATGTAGGTGTACCTACCTAATTTCAAAACTTTATAAGTGTGCTATTTCTCTGCCCATACTGTATCTTTCTAAATTTAAGTCATTCTACTACATTATACATATCTAATAAGTGTGGTAAGTTTTTCGATTGGAATTAATGTTTAATATCTTTGTAACGTTGTTTATTTAAAATTTGAAACAATTTCTATCCTCTAGACACTCTTAAGCTCATCAGTCAATAAATTCTGACATTTCTTTTTCGGTAAGTGTACCTATGTAAGTAAGTATCTACCTATATTCTATGGGTACCTCTTCAACTATCTTAATCTACTTGGGTTGGGTAGAACAATGCCCAAAGCAATCAGAATCTCTTCATTTCTATAAAGTTATACCTACCTATAGTCTTTCAACCTTTTACCAACATCACCCACGTACCTACATACAGATAAATCGTATAAATCTTTAAACATTCATTTCAACACTTCTTCTTCAATCTACATAATATGTACCTACCAACATACCAGCAAACATCTTATCTTATAACAAACTCATTTAATCAAATGAACTCACAACAATATAATCCAACTTAGTTTCGCATTTATTGTTATGCTGACACACGAAACACACCCAAAATGTTATCCTTCCGCCCCCTTAAACAACTAAACTTCATGAAAACCCCAACTCAATAATGCCCAAGCAAAATTCTAATCAATCTTTCACAAAAAGTGCTAGAAGCAACAGAGTTTCTCTCTAACACTCATATATAGAAAATGGGAAATGGAATAAGAACAAGTCCTCTTCTTCAGCTCCTCTCCTTCTGGTAGGTATATATAACTACTATTCAAGAAACGATAACACAACCCAAAACATCCATTTAAAATGGTAATCTTCCGTAGTTTTCTTTATATTAAGGATTCCTGATCCTGACACATATACGAACAAAAAAAAAATAAAATAACAAACAAAAAAAGAAGGCGACATACGTGCGCCACCGAAAATATCAAACATTGTGCCTTGCAAATAAAATAAAACGTAACAAGTGGCTGATGCTACGACAAGTACAGTAGATATATTCCATTCCATTCAAGGAGTAGGTAGTTGTTGGATTTATCTCGGTGCTGTCGTCTTTGTCGTAAAATAATAAAAATAAAAAAAACAAGAAAAGAAAAGAAAAACATACATCACCATAAGAAAAAGATTTATTTTCTTTGCATTTTCTACTTCATCCCCCAAAATAGGTACCCAAAAGAAAAAAAAAATATCCTAAGAAAAGTTCAACATGTGAAAAAAAAAGTCTGAACCATCCCCAACCAACAATTAGGGTGGATAAAAACATCCCTTTCAACTATAAAAGACATTCAAAAGACGAGGTGGCAAATCTTTTTATTTCAAATGCAAATTAGAGTTTCATTGGTGCAACTGAAAGATTTATTCGAGGTGCCTTTGAAATGGTAAAGATAATAATAATTGGTGCTACGTATAAATTCATTTAAATAATGAAGAGGAATAATAAAATATGAATAATGAAGAAGAACTCACCTTCGTTAAGATGCTCTCTTTTTTTTTTTTTTGTTATCCAAATTATGCCTTGAAGAACAAATACTTTTCATTCACAAGTTTTGTTTTGTTTTTATTTTTGTATATTTTTTTTTTTAAACAATGCGCAACAAACACTTTAAATTCTCAAATAACACCAAATACACTGAAGCACAATTTTTGGATCACCTCGCAAATACAAAATTTGCGGCGAAAAATTTTAGAACACTTTCTGGTTGAAACAAATTATTGTTTAAAACTGTTTCTTTAATTGTTTGTTTATGTTTACAAACAGACAATAATTTTTATTTTTACTAAACACGAGTTAAGAACACGAGTTATACGAAAAATGCAAAAACAGAATATGAAACATTCACCCTCGAATAACGGTATAGATTTAACCCGCTCCGCACCGCAAGGAAAAGGAAACAAATTTTATTTCCTATGTTCTTATTGCAGGTGTAATAAAAAACAAAAGTGATTTTTTTTCTTGCCGAAAGTAAGAAGATTTTCCAACGGTGATGATTATAAACATGAACAACAAACGACGACAAAGACAAAACAACAACCTCGCACCAAAAATAAACAACCAACGTTATTCCGACGAAAGTCTCCGTATAACTGTTTGATTGGATTTTGGTGTTTTCCCAACCATCCGGGGTTCTGTTGGCTGGATGGCTGGCTGGCTAGGCCGGGGATGATTTGTGTTTTTTTTTTTTTCTTTCTTTCTTATTTTTACTTTGCCGTATGTTTTGTGGGATTCACACTGCACATGTGTGTTTGCAACAACAAACAATAAAAAGAAGACAACATTTTTGTTGTAATAATATTGTAAAGTTGAAAGTTACCCGACCGCCCGCTATAACAACTACAACAACACACAATACCGTACCACTGCAGTGTTATAGACATGTTGTGAATGGTTTTTAGTTACAGATTTTGTTACAACAAGTTACAACTTACAACCAAAGAGAGAGTGAGTGTGAGTGTGAGTAGGATTTTGATTTTGCTCTGCTAGCTGCATGCGCTTAAAAGCCGCAAAATGAACGGGAATTCCTTCAAAAGTGGTGTTATTTTGAAAAGGGAGTTCATTTAAAATGAATTTAAAAGATTTGATTTTTTAGTTCATTTGTGGTATTTCTGCAATTTGCAGACAAATTAAATTTCTCTTTGAAATTACTATTTGGTTCTCTTAGTTTGCAGAAGGTATTAAATACGGTACTAAAAATACATTTTGATGTTTTTTTACTACTTTATGTTTTATTTTGCTTTGATGGGCAAATTGTCTTTCAAAGAAGATGACCAAATTCACTTGAGAAACACACCAAATCCATTTAAAGATATGTAAGATATATTCACTGTTTGGGGCGGATATTGCTCTGGGACTCAAAACAAAACTAGCATTTCGATAACAGTAAACGGCAAGCGCTGCACAGATCGATGATTGATTAGCAACTTTTGATTGTGGCTTAAACTGCACGATATGCGGATACCGAAGAAATGATAACAGTGCGGTGATAGTTTTCTCGGGCAACTTGCGTCAACGTGAACCGGCCTCTTTAATTTTTGAAACCAATCGTCCGATTTGTATGAAATTTTGCTTAAGAGTCGCATAAGTTCCGTTATATATTTGTTTCTATCATAGTAAGAATTATGTATGTATGTATGTATGTGAAGAACTTAAGTCATCGAGGTTACCCTGCTACAGGGAGATTTAAGACAACATTGAGAAAATCCAAGCAAATTTTTAATGTTTATATATATGTACATATTATGTATATTCGAAATAGAAATGTAGATAAAAAAAACAAGTACGTTGAACAAAAGAATGATCGAAAGAAAAGAAAGGATTTAATGAACCAAACTAGGTACGAAACAAACCAAAAAACCTCAAAGAACAACGAAACAAGCCACTAAATAAATCTATTCGAAGACCAAGAAAATGTGGAAGAACAACCTCGATGAATGTACGACAAATACTGAAGAAGAAAAAAAAAAGAAAAAACATTCTCGAACTGTAATTGGTAACAAGTTCCTTACTTTTGACGATTGTTTTAAATGTATTAATCAAAAAACAATTTTCGAAAGAAGACGCAAATTTCGAAACCAAATAACGAACAAATTAAATAATGTAAGAAGAGATTTTGACTCTCGACATTTTTGTTATTCTAGATTATAAGCGGGAGATTTGTTTTTTTGCAATCAAAATTGGTTTTCCAGATTTTGAGATTTAATGCCATTGGACTTTTTTCTTTGGCCTTTTTTGAAGTCAAAGGTCTATGCAAACAAGCCCACGACCAACAAAGCCTTGAAAGACGTGTATTAATGAAATTCAGCCACATTTATGCGAAACGGTCATAGACAAATTCAATTAAAGAGTACCTACTTGCAGCAAAGCCGTGGCGGCCATTTATCCGATGTGCTATTCCATACATACATATAGGTAACCCTAATCTGTATGCTCTATGAATAAATACAAAATTTAAGATTTATAATTAAAAATCTGTATTTTCTATCAAAATTACATTTTGCGTGAATTATGGGACACTTTTTATTTAAATACTTAATAAGACGTCGTAAGAAAATCCTTTCAGAAATAATGGAATAATTAATTTATATTCATATGCAATATGCATGCATACCTATGTATGTACAAAATTTTGGTTATATTTTATAATACTCATAAGCCCTGATTGAGTCCTCGATTATCGGATTTCCATTATACTTTTGAGAAAAGAAATGTTGTTTAAGCAAAATGAAATAAGGGCTCAAAATGCTTTTCTAAAAAAAAAAAATAAATTCAACCCTAAAATTAATGTTGGGGTAGTATTATCATTGGGGCTTTATTTCATTATGAAATAAGATCCCAATAAAAAAATTAAATAAGACCCCAAAAAATTAATTTTCCCCATTTTTTTGCTTTGGCTTATACGTATAAGAATATTAAAGAGATTTCTTCTGAATTTTCAGTTCAATTGTGACGATTAAGCATGAAATGAACTTTTTTTAAATAAGCCAAAATTTAAATAATTTAGTTTGAAAAGTAAAAATAACAAAAACAAATTGAAAACAATTTGCATTAAACTTTCACAAGTAGTGTAGTGTATATGCAGCCTTTTACAACACCGATGTGAAGGATTATCGAGTTTGTTTATTTATTTTTTTTTTTATTTTTTTGTTAATTTTTATTTCAACTATAACCAAATCGATTATTTGCTATTATTCTATCGTAAAACCTGGCAGCTCTGACTGAGTGGTCGTTTTAACTTCCGAGCCACGGAATCAATTTGGTTTAAAACTTATTTTAAATGTGTCCATTTTTTTTTTGAACCTGCAGGTAGGTACCTACTCGTAGATAGTGTAGTTGTGTTACACAAAACCCATCCAAAATATAAGCTAATGGTTGTAGTAGGGGGTGATAAAACACTGTTTATTTTTTCTGCACCGTTTTGTAGCGTTTTTTTATTTTTTTTTTATGGAACGATAAATTGAATAGTCTGCTATGTGGTGAACTGGTGAGTGATGAAATTCATGGGAATTTTTCGTGACACAACACTAACTAATGTTTGGAAAAAGTTGCAGATGCTAAAAAATTAAAATTCATGATAGTAAATAGTGATTTGCATATTTATGAATATAGTAAGGATAAAATTGTAATGAAAATTACAAAAAAAAAGGTATAGGTAATGGAAAAAGCATATTCCAATGTGCCTACTATACTATACTGCCTATATCATGATGGAGTTTTTCACATAAATTATTTTTGTGGACCATTAAAAAAAAAAAAAACATGACAACATGATAAAAAAAAATAGTCAATTTAAGAGTCTGGGCTTTGGTTTGGTGGTCTCAATATCTATTTACCTATGTTGACAGTTTGAATTGAAATCAGAGCTCCTGGTATATTTTAATATGTATATGTAATGAAAAGCTAAAAATAGTTGGATGTAGCATGTACCTAGCTGAAGGTTTTCAGCTCAATGGTGAAAATTAATGTTTAAGGTTTTTTTTTGTATTTCAGTTTATTTTGACTTAAAACAATAATATTTGAATAGATTATGTAACTTTACTGTTTTTAGAAAAAATAATAATGATTGATTAAAGCCAAGTAGTGTATACTATGTTTGTGAATAAAATGATTTTTTCTTAAATTCCAAACACACCAAAAAATTCCTTTCTCTATGCAAAATTCACATTTTGTTTATTTTGACATTTAATACACACTTGGAATAATACCAGCCCCAAGTTCGACAAAAAATAATCTTAGCAAGCCCATTCGTAGTACATGCTTAAAGTAATTATTGAAGATTGTCTACAATTGAAAACTATTTTACGTAAGATTCTAATCCGTAAAAAAAATTAGAAAAGTTAATTTTCACAGGACTAAAATGTTAAAATTGGTGCTTCAATCTTCAATGTGTTCGCTATACCACTAGAAGATTAAAATTTGTAGATTTGTGATTGAGCCACCCAAGCATGTATAGTAAAAGAATTTGTATCCCAGCAAGTAAATTCCAATGCTGAAGAATTATATAAGTCACGAAACAAAAACCCTCAAAAGCTACAATAGTTCACCAAAAAAAAAAATATCAAAAACACGGAGTGTTAAAAATTTGTTGATCAAAAATCAAATAACTTTCTAAGAAAGTACATACTTAATAGGGAATATTTATAATTTTTAATTTTTTCAATTACTAGAAGATGTAACACCGTCTGGTTTTTGGTATTCGACAAAAAAAAAATTGTAAAATATAAAAATATAAATTAGAGTTTTTTTACGTAAATTAAAAAAAAAAAAAAAAACTTTAATTCAAATTTTTTTCAACTTTTTTTTTCCAAAATTTTGAATTTGAAAATATTGTTTTTATTTTATTTTATTTTATTTTATTTTATTTTACTTTATTTTATTTTATTTTATTTTATTTTATTTTATTTTATTTTATTTTATTTTATTTTATTTTATTTCATTTTATTTTATTTTATTTTATTTTATTTTATTTTATTTTATTTTATTTTATTTTATTTTATTTTATTTTATTTTATTTTATTTTATTTTATTTTATTTTATTTTATTTTATTTTATTTTATTTTATTTTATTTTATTTTATTTTATTTTATTTTATTTTATTTTATTTTATTTTATTTTATTTTATTTTATTTTATTTTATTTTATTTTATTTTATTTTATTTTATTTTATTTTATAAATAGAATACAATTTTTGACTTTAAAAAAAGGTTCCCATGATATTGAAAGTGTTGCTGTTGTCTTTTAATATTTTTATATTTAATTTCAAGTCAATAATGTTTAAGAAAATTGCTCCCTTCTGATAAAGGAGGAAAATAAATGTGGAAAAATTCCATTTCTTAGTTGGACATGACAAACCTATACTTGAATAATGATCAAGATTTTGTGAAGACTTGATAAAGAGTTGAGCAAATATAAAACTATATAATACAATTACTGAACACTTCATCAGGTAATTTATTAGAAGCTTCAGTTAATGAAGATGTGATAGAGAAATTAAAATAAACAAAACCCACCACTTTTTTCTTCGAGAAAATAAAATCCAAAACAATCTTAGTTGAAAAAGCGAAAAAACTGAAAAAAAAATCAAGTTTATCATGCTCAAATTGGTTTAGAGAAAAAGCCCTGTCGGAATTGTCTAAAGATGAAAAAAAAAAACGATATGCACGATTGTACACACGAACTAAATCTAGTTGGTTAACAACTACAATAGTAAAAAAAAATCCTTTCTTTGTTTAAAAACATTATTCTCAAAGTTTCAAATATTTAGAAATACCAGACCTCAAAATTATAACAATATATCTACCAAGCTATTAAAACGATATTCGTGAATAATTCAAAAACTAAAGCAATTTTCTCAAAAAACCTCAAAATCCTCTTTCTGTAATGTGACTTTTTTGGCAGAAATCTGAGACGTAGTTTTCTTACAATCACTTTGGTCATTACAGATACGAAGTTTTATCAAAATCTTAAAGTCGATGATGATGAAATGAAATGAAAATACCGCGAAATCGTTGTACCGCAGATACCTATTCATTTTAGATGAGCTTTAACAAAAATTGGAATTCAGAATCACATAAAAATATTTTGCACCAAATTTTAAGCAAATCGGTTTACCCGTTTAGGCTGTACCTACCTCAAATTACAGTGGACGCGTACAGACGCTCAGACCAACAAACGGAATGACGAAACCTACTTTTTTGAACTTCTCCATCATCGTATTGTTGATTTTTACAACAAAAACCTTTTTTTCTAAACCAAATCCATACTTGCCCCTATAGAGCAAGTAAAACATTGAAAGAAAAATATGCAGTTAATTCTACTTGAGCTTTACCTAATGCTTTTATGAAAAAGTCCTGTCAGAATTTTTTGAATTTGAAAACAAACAAAAAAAAAGAAGAAAGGTTGTCACTTAACCCTTTGTAATTAAAAAAAAAAATAATTAAAAAAGAAAAAGTTTTAATGGAAGAAGGAGTTATCAACCATTTAAGCAGAACTAACCAACAAAAATGTAGCTGAATGTTTTGTTTTTTTTGACTAAATGGAGTGCGTATATTTTAAAATAGGTTTTAATCAAAAGACTTTGAACTCTTATTGGTATTTCAAAACTATATAAAAATGTCACTTACCCCATTCTTCATCTGAATGCATTTTAAGCTAAATTTGAAGGAAAATATCAAACATTGATGAATGAAAAACTGAAACGAAAAGAGAAAACTATAAATGTATAGGTACGTAAGAAATCAAATCGAATTTGTGTTTACGAGCTGTCAAACTAAATTAACCAAATATATTTTCTGCAGATTTGGAAATTAACTCATTTTATTTCAGCTCAAAAATAAACCTAAAATAAACAAGTTTTCTTTGTATCTGAAAATTCAGTATTCAAGAGCAAGTTTCAAGTTCAAAATTTCTACACATATAAAAGATATTTTAAAATCAATTATTCCAAAATCAGTAGGGGAAAGGTTAGAACAGTGAGACACTTTTTTTTCAAACGGTTATACCTCCGAACGCATTTGAGCTATGAATATATTTGTTTGTTTGTTTTTTTTTTTTTTGTGGTACCTTATGACATATTTCCCTTCATTTTGGCATAAAAAGTTAAGTGAATTAATAAAAAATTACTTTACCATGAGTTAAATCATTGAAGAAGGTCAAACTGTCTCTCTCTCTCTTCGTCAGGGGTTCAAACCAGACAGCGAAGGGCGAACAGTGGGACAAAACAATAACTTTAATGAAAATTCGTCTTAAACAATTTTTGTATCAAAAAAACACATGATATAATATTCTTTAATATATTATTTATTAATGTAAAGGAATAAAACCAACAAAAACATAGCCATAAGAGATAAAAAAAAAATAAATAAAACCACATTTGGTTTCATATTATTTTTCAAATAAGTTACAAAAAAAAAACATAAATAAATTCATATTTTTTATTTGTTTTAATGAATATTTATCGCGATAAAAATAAAAATAAACAAAAAGCATTTTATGTTGAATAAAAAGAAAAAACTAGATAAATAAAAAATCTAATTTTAATTCATGGTATTTGACATGTCTCACTATTCGACCTTTGAATCTGTCTCAGTGTTTGATTTTTACTTTTTCTTAGAAAAAAATGTTTGAAGACAAAAAAAGACAAAGCTACCACAGATTCTTTTTTGTATAACGAAAGAACACATAATACTAAAAAAAATAAGGAAAAAAAGGTTCACCTGATTATTTAATTCTTCTAAAAAAATTTAAAAACACAACAAAAACCACTTTTGCCCTTTTTTTAGGTGTCTTACTCACTGAGAACTGAGAACACATCCGCAACTTGCTTCTGTTCTGAATAGAATTAAGAGTTGCGGAATGGGAAACAAACGTTATTAGCTTCATCGGCATATTTTTTGGAAGGCAAACAAATGGAATGTCTCACTGTTCCAACCTTTCCCCTACTAAACACGCAAAATAAATCTAAAACTTGAAAGTTTTGAACAAAAAGAAATCAAAATTAATATGAAGGTGCGAATCATTACAACCTAACTTCGAGTGTATTTTCACAAAAAAAATCCTTTTTAAATCTTAAATTTTCCACAAAGTCTCTATCATAATTTCATCATAATTATTATATTGCCCTATAAAAAATCCTACAAAACAAATTCCGTTAAAACTAAAAATTCACTTAATTTTTAAAAGTATATGTAGGTATAGCTTTTTGTCATTTTATCTTTTTAACTCTCTAAAATCTGTAAATATGCTTCTATGAAGAATTTTCTAAATATCTTTTTTCGATGTTATCGAAGAAGTCATTATGTTTGTAAGTAATATAAAACCAATCTTGAACAAATATTTATTCATCTGACGAACGAGTTAGTATAGGGTATATCTATACCATACCTATAACATAAATTTAAAATGTAGATATGGCTCAATGGCTTGGCTGCAGAACCTACAAGAAAAAAACACTAGAACTAGACTTTCTTAAGTACTTATTTAGATTTACCTTACCCACCACACAACATGAAGTGTGTGTCTGATGTCAACCATTTGGTTGGTGGGTTTGGTTCACATTTCCGATATAGACTTATCGATAACTCTAAACAAATTTTAATTTTAGGTGCAATAAAAAACTAATGTGTATTTTTCTGCGTTTCTTCAGAATTATATCAGCTTTGTCCTTTGTCTGTCTGTTTCGTATTTTTTTTTTATTAACGACGACCAACGGCTGTTTAGCTGGCTGAGAAGACCAAACAACCACAATGAATCTTATCAATCAGCAAATAAAATTTTTGAAAAAAAGGGGTTGCGTTTGGATTGCATTCAATCAATTGTTGCGTATTAGTCTTGTTGTCAGACTTTTGATCTTTGAGGGCAAATAGATTTTTTTTTTATATTACTACTTACAACATTTCTTCTATATCTCAGTGATCTCATTCATAAACTCAACACTTCATTCTAAAAACAGAAAGGCATAGACATCATCAGGCTAATAGATAAATATAGACAAATAATGAACGGGGAGAGTATTCAATTGTTATGCTTGACGATCAAACGATAAATCAATCAATATAACTGGCTTTGGAGATCAAATCTATTAATGAATATGTCAATTCTATGAGTTAAAGTAATCTTTAAGAATTTTTTTTTTTTGTTAAATGGAACAATGCAAGTTATAGTCTGGGATAAAGTGTTTCAAATTTGATACATGACTAAATTATTTGAAGGAAATTCGATTTTTGATGTTACAGGTAAATAAAAAAAAAAAAAAAAAAAAAAAAAATAGAAGGGAAGGGAAGGGAAGAAAAAAATATTTTAATCCCCGAACTATTGTCTTGACAAGTAGAATTAGAAATCTAAGGATGGTGAAATTTAAATATGGTGTATTTTTTTACTAAAACAAATTTTGTTTATTTGTGTTTAATAATCAAGTAAATATCGAATTTGAGCAAGCTTTTTCGCATAATAAGTAATTCCACAGTAGATTAAAAAAAATGCAGTAAATAAAAAATTTCCGGAATAGATGAGAAAACAAAAGAAAAACTTAAGTTTTCAAAAACTGTAATTTTACAGTTGCTGAGTTTCACACAATCTCACACACAATATACCATGCTTGTGAAGAAATGCAGTCTTTTGTATTAAAAATTCATTTTATTTTCATTTAAAAGATTGCATTCATTAGGGGTGCTTAGGTAAATGAGAACTCGAAGATTTCAGCAATCTCATCTACATGAACAGGATTCCTCAGCAAAATGTCTCAGTTTTGCTGTCAAAACTCTAATGAAAAAATATGGGATTCGCTTGCTCACCTTGAATGAATGAATGAATGGTTATTTGGGGTATTAATGCACTGCGACCTTAAGATCTATTGTGCCCCCCTTTTAGAGCTAGGTGAGGGTGCTCATTTACAGCTCATCCTCCAAATTAGTCGCTTTGAGCAACTTTAGTATTTGGAGTATTTTAAGAGAGGATAAATCGCTCTGTTCTATCAGGTAACGGCCCAGATATCTATGTCTTTGATGCACAAGTGCTTCACAACTACCTAGGATATGGTCTGGTGTCTCCTCATGGGTATTGCAGAATCTGCAGGTGGCATTGCTTTCCAAGCCAAGGATGCTTAGGTGTCTTCTAAGCTTGCAATGGCCAGTGAGGAGACCCGTTATTATCCTTAGATTGTTCCTACTTAAGCTGATACAGGATGTAAAACGTTCTTGGTTATAATTCCCAAGTAACAGTTTTGCCTGTCTCAGCTTGGGGAGTTCAATCCAAATTTTATGTCTTTTGGTCTCCTCTATTGTTTTGATTCTATTTTTAATCACGTTTTCTCCTATTCCACAGTAGGGCTCTGGACCCGTTAAGGGTGTTGTTGCTCCTATTTTTGCTAGGGAGTCTGCCACTTCATTACCCTGGACACCAACGTGGCCTGGTACCCAATGAAGTGATACATTGTTTTTCTTGCCTAGTTCGTTTAGACTGCCAACACACTCCCATACCAGTTTAGAACTGATAGTATATGAATTTAGCGCTTTGAGTGCGGCTTGGCTGTCTGACATGATGGCAATGTTTTGATTTCGGTATTTCCTTTCGAGATTTTGTTCTGCACATTTACCAATGGCGTTAACTTCCGCTTGGAAAATGCTGGTGGACTGACCCATCGGCAGGGAGATTTTAGTTATAGGCCCAAAGATACCTGCCCCAGTACCCTCTATTGTTCTCGATCCATCAGTGTACCACTTGATGGTGTTTTCTTTAAGAGTGTAGTTCACTGATTCGCCTACCCACTCTTTCTTGTTACTTAACTCCGTTTGGAAGTTTTTTACGAAGTTATATTTTTTAATCATGCCATCTCTTGGGATGTCTAGGAGGTTCGTTACTGTGGACTTGCAGATCGAGTTTCTCTCTCTCAGACCGATGCATTTACCTGTCCCAGTTCCCTCCTTGGCGAATCTCATGAAGGCTCCCGTCGCAGCACTTTCTATGACTACATGTAGTGGACTCAAATGAAGGATTACCTCCATTGCTGCTGTAGGGCATGTTCTCATTGCTCCAGTAATGCATAAACATGCGAGCCTTTGAACTTTTTCTAGTGATTTCCTAGTTGTATTTAGTTCGGTTCTTTTGTGCCATGCGATCGCACCATAGGTAAGGATGGGTCTTACCATCATGGTGTACATCCACCTTATTATATGTGGTTTGCAGCCCCACGATTTACTTGCAATCCTCTTGCATATCATGAGGGCCTTTGTGGCTTTTCCGACAGTTAACTCGACATGTTTGTTCCAGAGTAGTTTACTATCTAGTGTAATTCCTAGGTATTTAACTTCCCTCTGGATGTCGATTACTTCGCCAGCTAACCGAATTGGTTTCATGCGTGGCAAAAGCCTTTTCCTGGTAAATGGTACTATTGTTGTCTCACCTTGTGAGTGAGTGAGAAAAATCTCTGAGATCTCATGTTCAATTTTTGGTTCTACAATTCAATGGGCAACTTAATTTGCCCTAACTTTTCCAATTTTAAAGAACTCTTTCTAAAACCCATCAGGAACTCTAGAACTCTTGATTTTAAGTTGAAAAACATTCTCAGAACTCTTTTTCTCAAAAAAGTTCTTGCTGCGTGAAGTTAGCAATAAAAACTTTTTTTTTTCGAATGTTAACACTTAATTCGCAAGAACTATGGAAAAAAAAGTATGAGGAACTCTAGAACTCTTTGTTTACTACTGGGAACTCTCATTTTTTATTCAATTTTAAACAATTCTTTTGCTTAACTTCACAGGACTTTGTACAAGCCTACAATAAACCACATCAATGAGCACGAAATGAAGTAAGTAAGAAAGAAAGTAAGAAAGAAAATGATTTTTTGCAGAACAGAATAGAATTTAAGATTCAGACACTCAGAGTCAGATTTGGTTGGAAATTGAATAACACAATAACACAGTGCTGTCATTTACTTTCATGATGGTTTGGCTAAAGAATTTTTGAATTTTTAATGTGTAGAGAAAAAGGGGCGAATCTCAAAAAAAGCGGAGTGGCGGATTAGATTTAAATAATACATTAAAATTGTAAATCGTCCAAAACATTGATTTTTAATTATTTATTTATTTTATTTACAAATTTACAAATAAAAAACAAATTGACATTGACTCTAATATCGCCGATGGAGCCACAACAACGTTAGTTCAAAAATTAGCTGAGATTCAATTTTTAAATAAAATGAATTCCTAAAAATTTGCACAATTATAAAAGTCGTTTTTGATTGGATTTTCGGATTGTTCTTAGTGATGATGTCACATATTGTATGTAAAAATAACTACACGTAGGAATTTCCGATTTGAAAACTGCACCATAGGGGAAAAACAAAGGATTTTTGAAATATTAGAATTTTCTATGAAAGCTCGTAGGTACTTTTAGAATTTTACTGTTAAATAATTTTTCTTTCTAAAATCGTACCACACACCCTGCAGAAATTTTATCTCAAAATATTTTTCTTCCTAAACATTTTACCGTAAGCCCTTAATTCAGAAATCTTTGTACACCTTTTTTATTTCTTATGTCAGATTTGAATATTGTATAACATAGTGCCTTATGGTCATGACTCTTTTCTAAATTTTATTGGAGTGAGAAAATATCTTGATTTTTTTTATTTGTATTTATTTAATGTATTTTGATGTATTTTGTGGGTGTAGAAAAAATTTAGGGATTTTTTGTCTATGCTGTAAGTACTTCTTTTATTTTCATGTTGCATCACTGTTTGTTCTACACATTTTGATTCGAATTGAATATGAAAAAAGCAAAATTACACAAACAATACCCAATAACGTCCTTAAACAAAATGGCTTCTTCAAGCATTTATCAATTTTGACAAGTAATCCGACGACGAAAGACTTTTCATTCATTTGTTTCTTCCTTGTCTATACTCTTTTATAAAATTTGGGAATATAAAAACACTCCGAAAACTTTTCTCGGAACAGGAAATCGAAGAATTATTTATTAATTTGAGTGATAAAGAGAGTGCAAAAGGAATAGGTAGTCCCAACGATTAAGCAAAAACGAGAATTTTCAAGTTACCAAACAGACTTATCTTTGTCTATTTCCATTTTCCAACGCTACCTCGCTGATTATTAAAGAATTGAAGCAGACATTATGAATAGTTTGATATTGGATCGAGCATGTGTCACATCACATACCTACATATATTTACTCCAATGACACTGATGTGACAATAATAATCTAAACTTTATGAGTATAAGCAAATAAAGTGAAACCCCCCAAGAGTGTATATATGCATTGCATATAGAGTTTTGAGATAAGAATGAGAATGCAATGATGACGATTGTATATAAATGCATTATGCGCTTTTAAAGTAGGTTCATCAACCGACCAACACACGTTATAGTCTTTTGAATCTAATGAAATGTGTATATTGCTTTTAGTACCACTTGCAATTTTTTTGAATTGGACTATTTATGATCATCATTTCAATTTGCACTAAGAAATAAAATTCAGTATAGATTGAATTTTTTAAGTATCTTTTTAATTAAAAAAAAACATAAGATGTAACACTTGATCGGACAAACTTGCTCTTGTAGTTAACAAAAAATGAAGGACATTTTAATGAAAAAATATTAAACAAAAAATGTTTTTTTTTTTGGAGAATTTTTTTTTTCAGATTATTTTCAAAAATTTTAAATGCAAATATTACCAAATTATAACAAAATCGGTCAAGCTACCAAAAACCTGTACAAAATTACCCAAAAATATGGCAATTTTCCGAAAAAAAAATGTCAAAACACAGTTTTCCTCAATCCACCTATGGTCAATACAGGTATGAAGTTTTATCAAAATCGTTAAAGCTGTTTTTGAGAAAATTTGAAAAATCCCAAATCATTGTATGACAGATACCCGTTTTAAATTACCTAAATCAAAAACATTAAATTTTCCATCTATAGTGAATCACAGTGTAATGCTTTGTACAAAATTTTAAGCAATCGTCAACAAAATTACACTAAAAGTGTTGTTGTTGTTGTTTCATTCAAATCTTCAATATTATTTATGATGGTGCAGCCTATAACTGCAAGTGTGTTATCACACAAAAACCCCTTAAAAAATTACACTACGTTTTTGTAAAGAATTGATTTTTTTATAATTTTTGGTTAAAATACTTTTTGCCGGGAAATAAAAAAAATTAAAACTAAAAATAGACGAACGTTTTCAAAAAAAAATACAAATTCTTAAAAGTTGTTCGGAAGTTGGGCGAGCGCAAGCAACTTCTGTAAAATAAAATTAAGCGGCAGCGACAGCGACAGCGACAGCGACAGCGACATGCAATAGAAGGTGGTGAACGAAAAGAGGGATCGGATGAACTTATGAATGCACAAACGTTTGTAGAGTATCATGTTTTTGAACATTTTTCTCCAACAAATTCCATATTTTCATATAAAATAATATACAACTTTTACAGCCACATTATTCACATAAATGTATCTTCCAGATTGAAACTTAAATCCGGATGTATTTACATTGAATTTGTATTATTTGCATACGGATTTAAGTTCTAATCTGGATGAATGGAGTGAATAATATAGCCGTTAAAGTTCCAAGCCACTTCATTTCATGTTCATTTTATTTTTATTGTTCTTTAATTTGAACAGCAAGCTATCAAGCTGACCATTTCTTTTTCAAACGAACTCTTAGTTTCTGATAAAACAATATTTGCCTACCCAGATAAGGTCCAACAGCTGCAGAGATTTTCTATAAATCTATATAGGTTTATGATATATGTACATATATACCTAAAAAAAAAAATTCTCATCAAAGTATATTGCACTTTCGTGATCCTGTTTACCTATATAACTTTAAATTTAGAAATAACCAACCAGACTATATAACATCAACCTTTGTATAAATTTTGTTGTTGTTTTTTTTTATATTTTTATATTTTTCGTTTGAACATTTTTAATCTCCACTGTTAAACGAACCAAACGTGCTACCACAAAGTGTTTGTTTTTTTGGTTTGTTTGTTGTTTTGCTTGTGCCTCCTCCACACTATATAATGTATATATACCAATACCATCTGCAAAAAAAGGTCTTCTCTTTTAGGGCCGTTTGGAAGTTTGGAACGTTGCTCGTTTACCTGGGTGCGCACATTGCTGATTGAAAATCATCTTATTCAAATATTCCAATAAAACGGCACTGGTGCACTGCTATTTCGCCCCCTTCTGCCACATTTCAGCTGCCTCCAACAATAACAAAACAACATCACAAAGTCAATTTATTTATAGAGAGACCAAGCACAAGACGAGGAAAAGGGTTCTGCTCTAGGTTTACTCGTATATATGTAGGTGGTACTAGTCGATGATGTTGGTTTGTTTCTCTATAAGCTCCAAGCTGCTGATTTTGACTAGGACTATATACGAGTATGCCAATGCCAACGACGAATATATGGTGCGGGTGGAAGGAAGCAGGACTTGATGGTGGAGGATGGCGGTATAGAAGGGTTAATATAGTCATAAAACACCCAGACAGGCGGACGCAAACATGTCGCAGGTGCTGGAGCCCCAGCAGTGTGCAAAATTCAATATAACAACTCTTTCATGGGTTGTTGGAATTATAAGGGTTAAGAGTCGGAGGAGCTCGGAGGCAGTCAAACGGCATATGTCTAAATGGAGGAGCAGGAGCCTCAAGTTACCACCTCAATATACCTATACCTTGAGTCTGTGTATTCCTTTAGCTTAAAATTCTTATCATGATGCCAGCTAGATGGCAGTGGAGAAGGCAAAGGCAGTGGAGGGTGTGATGGTGGTGGTGCTGATGTTGGTATAGTAACATTGGTATTTGGGATTCCAGAATTTGTTACTTTATTGTGGGCCGTTGCAGTAATCAGGGTGAAAGTATTTTATTTTTATTGTATTCTGGTGTTCAAAGGAAGAAAATGAAGGCTCTATACTCTCTGCAACGGCCGTACCAATGATTTATATGCAAAATATTATCGATGGCGGCAGCGGTGGCGGCGGCGGGCGGTGGCAGTAGTAGAAAAGACATAATGACGAACGTTTTCAATGGATGAATTAGGAGGGTTGAGTTGAAGAGTAACAAAGGACGAAGGTATATAGGAGTAGGAAAATGTACCTACTCTTTTCGTTCTCTTGGTTATACATATACCTACTTTATATGGAATTGATTACCTCGCAATTTATCGAAATTCATTTGCTCCCAATGCCATATGGTGTGATGGTAATAGCAATAGATCTTTATGTTCATTATTATATTATTTTGGAATATACCTACCTACCTTCATATATTGTTGTTGTTTTTTTTTGTGAAGGTAATGTGTAATTTGTCGAAAAGGATAAAATGGCAATGAATTATTGAAAGTGGAAACTGATTTTTTATTTTATTGCACAACGATTTGCTTTGAGAGCTTTAATAATTAATTATATTTAGACTTGCTAGGAATATTATGTACGTACCTAGGTATATATTTTCTGGGAGAAACAGTTCCAATACCTATATGCTTATTGCTTATTTTAATTCTATACCTAGACCTACACACATGATTCGGAGTTTATATTAAAACAACATTTTTGATTCATATTTAATATTTAATGTTGTAATCAAGTCTTCCAATGTATAGGACCTATGACCTAGGTATGTTGTATATACCTATGCCATCTGTTTAAAGATCATACCTATAATTGGTTCAAGTGTCTCAGATTTTTTAAAGTTTAATAAATAAAAATATGTAGAAAAATTTGTTTTTAAAATTTCTTTCCAAATGAAATATAAAACTCACATACCTATAGGAAACATGATTAAGTTTGTACACTGAAATACATATCGTCGTCTTTCTGTTAAAACCAAAGTACAAGTGAAGAATGAAATATAAAGGGTTTTCCAATTCGGCGGGTTGATTTGACAGCTCGTGGCGGTCATATTGTTTCTTTTACTTTCTGTCAAAATATTGTCTTTTAATCAGTTACTAAAGACAAATCATCATGACAAGTTACAGCGTCGAACAACACGTGCAAAATGATAAAAATTTATTATCAAAATGGGTGTTCTCTAGTAGCAACGAGGGAGCGTTGCGCCTTTTTATGGGGTACATGGTCGTCCTTCCAAGTCGACTATTCAACGTTTGGTGGCCAAATTCGAGTCCACCGGGAAATAATGATCCAACACTCGTACGTCAACGAAACGCAAGATCTGCCCAAAACATCGCCGCTGTTCGTGAAAGTGTGCAGCAGAATCCGAGGCAGTCAATTCCGCGTCGCTCACAAGAACTTGGCCTGTATGTCGCAGACCACAACATGGCGAATTTTGCGTCGTGATTTGGGCCTGCACCCATACAAAATCCAACTGACCCAGGACCTGAAACCAAACGACCATACGCAGCGTCGTGTGTTCGCTAAATGGGTTTTGGAGCAATTGGAAGTTGATCGCAATTTTGGTCAAAAAATCATCTTTAGCGATGAGGCCCATTTTTGGATGAATGGGTACGTGAATAAACAATTAACACACGGTTGTACTCGAAATTGAAACCTTGAGTAAATATAAAACTATTTATCTGATATTTGTAAGTTGTGGGAACTGTCAAAAACAAACTTTACTTTTAGGTGGTATTATGTCGAAAAACAAAGTTATCAATGCAGCCCCACGCTACAGCGGTAATTAGGTAATTTTTATATCAACATTAAAAAAAAAAAATTGTTCGCCGTTACTGCTGAGTAAAAAATTAATTTCGAAAAAAAACTTATAAACACAGTATGGAAATATCAAATTTTCAAAAAAAATAATTTTGATTTTTTTTTTTTAATCCAAAATTTAATTTTTTTGAAAATTTCGCTATGCAATATTATTCAAACTATGCCACCTGTTTTGTATAAAAAATTTCATTAAAATTGGTTCAACAGTTATCTGTCAAGTATAGTCAAAAACTAAAATAATGGTTCTATGAGAGGTACCATTTTTAAACGATAGATACATTTGTTTTTCCCAATAATATGGTAGAACGTCCTGATATGTTTAAATTTGATCCGAATCAGATCATGTGGATTGTAAAATGCATCTATTTTTGTGCATTATGTACATACATAGGTACTTTACAATCCGAACATTTCATTCCATTTTTATAAGAATCAATCTGCCCTAGCGAGGTATCCGTCGGAGCGGAAATTTTTTTGCAACGCACACTCTGTCGGACGTTCAAATTACATTCGAGGTATCCTTCATCGGAAAAGAATACTAACTAAACAATGCGACGACGCGTCGGGTTTCTCTTGCATTAAATTAACCAGAAGGTCGATTTGTCTGGTTGTTGTTTTTTCGTTTGCTCCTTGGGGCCTAAAAAATAAAAAAATTCAAGCAATAGTTCCAAAATTTTTTTTTGTTTTTTTTTTTAATTTCTTACATTTTTCAACATTTACACAAATCTTAAAAAAGTTCCGCGAACTATTTGTGTCGGAGGATATCGGAAAAATAAATGTATGAGCTGTCAAAATATCACTCAAAAAAAGCAACTGATCGCACTGTAACGCAAAACGCCGGTGTGCGTTGCATAATGTCGGAAAAATGTTCCGAACAGCTGTCCGAAAGTATACCTCGAAGCAAATATCCTCCGATTCGTATAAAATTGGAGAATTTTCCGCTCCGAC
Organism: Epistrophe eligans; assembly: GCA_951394125.1. Taxonomy (NCBI): domain Eukaryota; kingdom Metazoa; phylum Arthropoda; class Insecta; order Diptera; family Syrphidae; genus Epistrophe; species Epistrophe eligans. The sequence continues at coordinate 104,699,280 of OX596028.1, read as the reverse complement.
GGATACCTCGCTAGGGCCGAATATCTTTCCAAATATGTAATATTATGGAAAGTGAAATGAATTAACTTTTTTAATCTAAAACCTTTTTTTTTTGATACGCCAATATTGTCGGTATTTAACACTTATTTAAAGGATACCCATAAAAATGTATTTACATCAGTAAAACTGATAGAAAGAAAATCGATTCTCCGTCAAGAGTTGAGTAGGCAAATCCAAATTGTTTTTTTTCCTTCGTATTTTAACACAAAAACTTGGAAATTTTGCTGAGAAATCCTATTTATGTTTGTGAGATTGCTAAGATCTCTTAAATATAAACTGGCCAATTTTACTGAGGCAAATTCATTTTTAATGCCAAATGACAATCGGTCATTTCACACAAAATGGAACAAATCGTTTAAATGATTTGAGTGCCAATTTCTGCTATAGTCGAGTTTTACCACGAAGATCCATCTGGCTCAGGATCATTTTTCAACACGTACCTACCTAATAAAACAACAACTTGTCTATCTGGACTGGGTACCAATACCAAGTTCTTGTGGTATTTATCACGTATTGAAAAATGATCCCGGTAACTACAGATCTGTAGAAAATAAAACACAGCTAATATAGCAATATGGACGAAACATTTCTTTCGTATGCATTTCAATACAAAAAAATTTGCAGTCCAAACTTAATTTTTTTTTCGTAAGCTACAAACACCTATCAGAATAAAAATTATTCAATTTCTTGATGTTTCAACTTTTCTTGATGTGTTTTGTTTTCCTAATTGCTGTAAACACTAAACAGTAAACTGCACCGTCGCGTAGGTAGACATCAGACATGCACCTATATAGCTTGGACCAAGTGTTAATTTTATATGTACCTAGATCAAGATGCTCCAACTACAAAACACCATGTTGTGTGGTTTGGTATGAAAAATGTAACGACAACTTGTTCCGTATCCATCAAACGATGTTAGCGGGTATGCTATGCTATAACCCCCACCCCCTCTCAAGGATTCTATTTCCCAATATATGTATACCTTATTTACAATACAAACAAAGCTGTGGTACTTCATGTGTGTTGAGTGGTTTGATTTGGTTTGTTTCATACTCACTACTGTTTCATACTCACTACTTATAAATATATAATATATCTCTGAAAAACACTCAATTTTGTTAATTTAGTTGCTTTGTGTTTGTTGCGTATGGAGGTTAAGTTATTTAAACAGTGCGGGATGCCGTCATTTATGACATCTAAAATGGAAAAAGCTAATTTGAAATTCATTCAATTAGTAGAAAAATATCCATGCATTTGGAATAGATATGATCCAAATTACACTAAAAAACAAGAAATGGAAACAGCTTGGAATGAAATTGCAAAAGAAATGCACGATACACGTAAGTGGCATTTTGTTGTTGTGTACACAAAAACCAAAAGAAAAAAAACCTGAGTGAGTGAGAAATGAGTGGAATTGCATTTCACTAGTGTTAAGCAATATATTTCGTCTAACAGTGGATATGTATTGAAGTGTAACCTAACCAGTGTTGTCGCAGGTCAATTGTTTGTACACAGTGAAATATATTCCACTGAATGAACAAAAAAAAATTAATCTATTTGAAAATAAACATTAAAGGCGTTAAAAGTAGGTTCTTTGTTTATGAATATATGTACATACAAAGTTTGTAATGAGGGTCCGAACATTTTTCTAAACGAAGTCCTTTGGTAAACATGATTGACCGTTAAACTAAATTAAATTTATTGAATATTTTTGTTAAACAATTTGAATCTCTACAAAAGCACCACGGTTTCAGGTTGTTTTTCTAGATCCTGAAAAAAAAATAGAATTGAATGTTTTTTTTTAAGTTAAAATAATTAATTAGATTATTACCTATAAGATGTTACTAATAAATCTAAATTCTTCATAGAATTAAAATTTGTAAATTTGTTCCTAATTATTTAGTAAACATTTTGTTTCTTTTTAGCTAAAACATGTCTTATACACTGGCAAAAGATTCGAAAGGCATATTCAAAATCTTTAAAAAGAAAGTATAATGGAACTAGTCAAAGAAGCGAATATTACTTGGCGAGTGTTCTCGAATTTGTTCGACCACATTTAAGACTTGAATATAATATTGGAAAAAACGTGCTCAAAAAGGAACCAGTTACCAAGGATTCAGATGATTCAAGTAATTCTATAACTTATGTCGAAATTAAAGATGAACCTGACGATTCTGATGGTGGTGCTACTACATCTAATGATATGGCCGAAATGATTTTATTTGAAATTATGAAAATGGAAGACGAATCTGAAGCTGAAGACAAAAACATGAAAGCAGATATCCAATCAGAGGTAGCCAATCCTTCCTGCAGTAAACGCAAAAGAGAAGATGATTCAATTATTGAAGTTAATAAAACCAAAGAAGCAAAAGAAGAAGACAAGATAATTGTTCATCCGAATTCATGTTTAATTGATGCAAATAGGAAGTTTTTTGAAAGTTTAATTCCTTTTATTGATGATATGAATACTCAGCAAAACAGACGTTTCAGACGTGAAGTTATGTGTCTCATTGATGATGTTTTAGATGATAGAGATATTACCTAATGTTTGAAAAAGTTGTTCTTAAAGAATAATCGTTTATACCTACCTTTAGTTTCATAGAAATTTATATTTTGTTGTAATAATTAGAATAAAAAAAAATAAAAAAAAAAAAAAACAATTATGGATTTTTATAATTTTTATGATTTTACAAGATTTTGATGAACTGAATACCTACAGTCGTATTTATTAGATTTTTGTCTACTTAGACACTGTCTAACTATTTTCAAATTGGTGCAAATATGCTTTATTTAATAAAAATAAATATATCATTATTCACGGTTAGGACAATCTACTCTTGTGTCTAAGTTAGGCAGCTATAAGACAACAATAAACAAGGTTTTCGAACACATTTTCCAAAGTTGGACAGTTGTCTAAAGTTAGGCAACGTTTATAAATAAGACCACTAATGTTTTTATAGAGCTGAGATGGCAATGGATTTACCTTTCTCAGACAGATTTATGGGTGTCAAACACAAAAACACTTCGGTCCTCTCAATTAAGCCTACATCATTTCAGGAGTCTTTATCTTTTTTATAGAGGAGCTTGATAAAAAAAAAAAACAACCTTTCCAGTGGGATTATATTTAATCACAGACAGATTTATGGGTGTCAAATATAAAAACACTCCGGTCCTTTTCATTAGGCCATCTTCATTTCAGGAACCTTCATCTTTTTCATAGAAGGAGTTTGAGAAAAAAAAACAACCTTTCCAGTGTATTATTTTTTTTAAAAAATTTGTTCACTTTTTAAAGCTCTTAAAATTCAAAAAATTGATTTAAGACTTTTTAGTTAAAGGGCGAAGGAAGGATAAAGATAATAAACAAAATGTATGGGGGTGCCGTTTACCGTAACCGTTTCGACGGGAGGAAAAGGCTGAAATATTTACTTTTATTTAATTTATAAATCAAGTTATTTCAGTAAACAGTTTTTAAAACTAATAATGTTTTCAATTTGAACATGGTCATTGGCAAATACAATAACAACAAAAAAATTAATCGTATGGAGATACAGAAAGAAATATAAAAAACAGTTTTCAGATTTTTCACTTGCATAAAAGACAAGAGATTAGTTTAAAAGTAACTAAATATCACTCAAGTCGATAACCTTGAAGAGATTTTTAGTTGTATCTGACTTGAGTCTGACGAATTATTGTTTACAGCAGCCTTGGCAAATAATATTTTGTGTAAACAATTAAAATGATACATCCAAAATGTGTTCTTGAAAATAAATAGGTATATGACAGGAATAATTTAAACAAGCAATAGGTACGCATCTATGACAAAAAAAATCATGCAGTTCAGTTGATTAATTAATTGATAAGGCTTTTCTGTTAGAAACACCTAACAGATAGAAATTTATGAACTAGGTACAGGTCGCTAAAGTGTACAGGTGTACACATCCTTTTTATTTCTGTCGATCTTTGAATATACCGGTTTAATAAAAATATGGTTCACTTTGTGGTCCTAATATAAAAAGTTTTGTACCTATGCCCGTCTTTTTTTTTGTTTTTTTTTTTATTTTTCATGAAGATACTGCCTCTCTACTCGCTACAGTAAAAATTAAGCTCCATAAATGAAACCCCGATGCAAACTTATGTAGATCCAGTGTCGTTTTTGTATTACGTGTTAAAAGATAACCCCGACCCAGACCCGTAGGTAATAAAACGCGGCAATAGAATATCATCCCAATTTTTTCATTTTTTTTTTAAACTCAATTACCTACCTATCACTTTTTCAAATTTTGTTTTCTTAAATATGCACTCGGCCGATTGAAATTCACTTCGATTATGAAGAAGGCTTTATATAAATAAATACTAAAGAAATTTCCTGGGATTCCCCTTTACAAACAAAAACCATTTGAATTTTGTACCACTATCATCGTAGGTAAGTACCTACCTTACAAAAATTCAAACATTTAACTTTTTTCAAGTTACAGAATTTACAAAAAATGTTTTCGTTTAATTTATAGAGGTCCTACCTACCTACCCACCTACCTACTTAGGAAAAACTTCCTAGGTATCGAGACTTAAAAATGGTCTGTTAAAGTTATAGAATGTTCAAGTTATTGGAATGTTTAAGTTAACGAGAGCCCAATTTTTTTTTTTTATTATTAAGTTTAAAATTAAATTTTTTAAACTTAATTAATAAAATTTAGGTACCTACTTTACACGAATTTGAAAGTGTTGCTAGTGTTTTTATAGAGCATAAATATGTTCCTACATCGCCAACATACATAGGTAGGTTAGGTACCCACCCTAAAATTAAATAAAAGATCTCTAAAGCATAAGTAGCTTGCCCCTCTAATCGGTAGGTACACACACAGCAGTATCAAATTACATTTTCCTAGTCCTAGTGTGTATAAACTTATCGAACAGAACCGCTGCTTTTTAGATATATAAAATATAATTTCAATTTTCAACCACCACACCAACGAAAACGACGAAACCAACGGACAAAACGGATCATATAATATGATGTAGATAGATACTGCTATTCGTTTTGCACCTTTTATTGCTTCTCGCACTCAAAAATAAAAAGATAAATGGGTAGGTATACATATTTAAGTATTGTAAAATACAATACGGTGACTGGTTTGAGTGAAATTTTAAGTGTAACACAATTTCATATATGTTTATACAAACATATGTCATCCAAGTATCCAACTGATAAACGTTGAGGAAAGTTGTAACTCATTCCATCGAACCGAACAGCATGCAACTTAAATTCGTACGAAAAACCAAACCAACTGTCTTTCTCAAGCACAAGCTCATTTCCATGTGACATGACTTGTCTTAGGGATACGGAATACGGAACGGATTGGTATTTTATTTAAACTCAACAATTTTGGAGTAAATGCGAACAGAGTTTCTGTGTTTCTTTTCTACTCAAACTTAGTGTTTGAGTCGGTCCTCATTTCATTTTTTCATTGTGAACCCCTTATTATTATTGATTGTGCACAAATTCTATTTTTAACTTTGCGGTTGTTGGCGGCGGCAATCACAATTTACATTTTAGTTTGTTTTCATTGTTTTGTGAGTGTATTTTATGTAGTACATAAGACGTGTTTTGTATTAAAGAACCGTAAAATGTCTGCATTAAATAAATATGTTGAACTACAAGCAAATTTAAAGCTTCTTAAATTGATCAAAGAAAATGAGTGCTTATGGAAACCTGATGCACAACACTATACAAACAATCCTGTAAAATTCCAAGCTTGGAAGGAAATAGCGAAGGCTGTCAACTCCACAGGTACATTGACTCAAACAAAATTTCATACAATTTTGAATTAATTCATTTTTCTTTCGGTTATTTGATTGAATTAAAATTTTTTAACACAAACAATAAAAAACTAAAAAAGAACAAACGATTTGTTACTGTGTGCGTATACAAAATTTGTTGACTTGCTATACCTACACAGCTAAAACACGGTTAAAGTATAACAGTCGTATTTATAAACCCATTCCAAAGTATGTTTAACTTTGGACAGCTGTCGAAGTCCAAAACCTTATTTATAATCATGTTCCATGGAGTGTCTAACTTAGACACTTACGGCTGCCTAACTTAGACAAAAGAGTAGATTGTCTTAACCGTGAATAATGTGATATTTTTTTATTAAATAAAGCATATTTCCACCAATTTGAAAAAAAGTTAGACAGTGTCTAAGTAGACAAAAATCTAATAAATACGATTGTTAGACACTGAAATTAGTTGTCCAAACCTATTCTAAAGTGGGTACGTTCAATGAACAAAAACTAGAAAAATAATCTTCAAATGAACGAAATGTTCATTGAACGTATGGAAATGCTCACGAAATTGACAGATTACAGGGATGTGATTGAGTGTATGAGAACATTTGTAGGCCACTGTTGGAATGCGTTTATAAATAAGGAGATGTCCAACTATTTAGACAATGACTAGCTGGACAACTGTCCAAGAGTGTTCTAAGAAAATCTAATAAATACGACTGTAAGTAGGTATACACAAAAAATTGATTTTGTTTGTTTACGTGTAAAAATTGACTGTTAAGTGCATATTCAATTAAAAAAAAAAAACGGCTATAATATGTACCTATTTCAACAGCAATCAGTGTGAATATTGGGTGTGTTCTTTTACTTTGAAACTGTGATTTTCTGTCCAAAACTATATACCTACATATTTAGGTATTTTATTTTTTATATGAACTTTAGACAGACTTGTGTAGTTTTGGACAAAAATCACAGAGTTTCAAAGTGAAAACGCTCCTAAAAGAGACATATTTTTTTAGAAAATAGTTACATATTTAATTTTATGTTGTTTTTTTATTTTCATATAATTTTTAGAAGAAAGATGCTGTAAACGTTGGAGATATATTCGTCAAACATATGCACAAGATATCAAATCAAACTCGAGACAATCAAATTACTATCTGTCCCCACACGTTGATTTTGTTCGACCATATATTAAACTTCCACCGTGTTCTCAATTAAATGAATCGAATAGCGATGGTTCAAAAGATGAATTCGCTCAAGCATTAAAAAAACAAAATGATAAAGAAACACCTGTGGAAGCGGAAAAATTTTTAGAAAAACAATTTCAAGAACTTATTGAAGGAATAGGTGAAAAAAATACAAAAATCAAAACAAATGATGTGATTAATGTGCAAGTAGGTGCAAAATCTACTTTAAGCTGCTCTAACTCAAAACGTAAAATGGATATTCATGATAATGAATTAAAGGCAAAACATTCAAAAATAGTACCAATTAAAAGTGATGTTAATAAGAATTGGATGTTTATGGAAAGTATTTTACCTTTTGTTGATGATATGAGCAAAAAACAAATTCGTCGATTTAGACGAAAAGTAATGGTACTAATTGATGATGTTTTACAGAATAAAAATATTGATAGACCAGAATTGTTAAAATAGAAGAGAAATAAAAAATGAATGAAAACAAAAAAAAAATATATGGAATTGTAATTCCAAAAATAAATTGTTCTTTTGTTTTTTTTTTAATTAAACTTTTGCGGTAGTTGTAATACTTACCTATATACCTACTCATATTTCTGTGCAACTTTTCACAGAACGGCAGTAACAGGACGAACACTGGGGTCTAGCACGTAACTTGAGACGAGTTCGTTCGATATAATCGAGAATAGGCAGTTCCTAATTTAAGTCAGTTCAGTTCAGTTCATTGTTCTTGATTTGATTGAACCAAATAAAGAACTGTATATGCTTGAACTCGACGTCGTCGACGTGACAAGTTCTCTTCACTATTTTCATCTCTTAATGAATAACGTCGTAACGCCGCGTCTTTTTTTTTTTTTCAATTTTCGGAACTTTTGACGCGACGTGCACGTGATGACGAGAAATTCTATATTATTTATTATTTCGTTATTTTAAATTCATGATTAAGAGAGAACATCTGCGAAGAGATCTCGTTACGTCGAAGTCTCGTTGTCTATGTTTCGTTGCATTTTGAATCAGGCATTTATCCAATTACATGCTGTCACCCCAGAAAAAGTAAAATTTAAAAAAAATACTGGAGCGGTCTTTTAAAACAAATAATTTTTTCTATATAATATTTTATTAACTTTAAAAAAAAATTACAATATTTTTTATAACCATTTTCGAATTTTTAAAACCAAAACTTTTTTTTTTGAAAAATCATACCTACCAGAATTTTCAAAAAAAAAAATGTATTTATTTAAACTTATTAGAAGCTCGATTCAACCAATAATAAGATGGTTGAAAACAAAAAAAAATGATTCTATGAGAGATACATGTTAATAATCGATAAATAAAAAAATTGTTTCAAAAAAATGGTAGATATTTAAATCAAAACCTCAGGGGTGGAATCGGCTAACGCGATAGTTGATAGTTGATAATCAAAATCGACAATTTTGCTCCATGTAAGGTAATTATCAAATCGACAATCGTTTTTTGTACTGATATTAAGCGACAGCTTTTTAGGTGTCGTTTTCATACATTTATGTCATTTTCATAAAAAGTTTGATGCGGTCGGCTTAAAATTGGTTGGTTTTTTAATAATATAATTAATTAAAACCAACACAATTATAAAAATGCAAAAATGACATTTAATTCTTGACTGAATTGTAAGTTATTCCAAAGAACAAACAATTTTTGGCGAACGATTTACACAGAGCAACGAATAGTTGATAATCAAAACCGACAATCAAAAAAGCGACAATCAACTATCGCCTTACGCGATTCCACCCAGTAGTCGTTTTTGAGAAAAAACCGTTACTTTTGGCAATACAAATCGGCTTAAAATCGACTAGATAATGTTAAAAAATCAGCTAAATAATTTTCGAATCCTTTACTAAGTTTTTTTTTTTTTTTTAAAGTATCGAAACTTTTTTTTAGTATAGTATAGTATACAATAAATTGAAGACCTTTAAGAATATTTTTCATAAAAAATTGATCAGAATCAATTAAACCGTTATTGAGAAAATTGAAAATAAAAAAAAATGATTCTATGGAAGCTGCCATTTATGTTAATCATTTGTCAGCATATTTTTTTTAAAAAAAGGAAGCCTATATGTTAAAAAATTAATTTGTTTAGAGCTGTGGGCACGTTTTTGAGAAAAATATGATTTTCTTTGTTAATAAATGCTAAAGAAATTTGTACAGCATGTACCTAGCATAATTTGTAGCCCTAAAAAATTAAAAAAAAAAAACTGTCGGTGGATCTCCAAAAAACGCTAGGTACCAAGTTTAAAGAAAAACGACCCATCCGTTAAGGCTGCAGCCAAAGGGATAGTCGGACAGACGAACAGAACTGCGAAACCCACTTTCACCCCTGTCACCGAAATGCCAAGTTTGATCAAAATCTTTATTTTTATTGTTTTTGGGAATCCATAACTTGAAAAAAAAAATTAAAATTTTCAACTTTTCAAATTTTTTTTTTAATTTTTACTTGCAAAATTGTACATTAGGGTAGTCGTAAAAAAAGTTAATCTTGGATGGTTCTAAATCAACTCCAAATAAAGAAAAACTAATTATAGCTTAGTTTTTTAATCGTTTAAAGCCACCCTAGGACTTCAAAATAAAAATCTGAAAAAAAAACTAGGGAATTAGTTTTTCTTCATTTAACGCTGATTTAGACCCATCCAAGGTGAACTTTTTTTACGACCACCCTAATGTACATACATACATACATACAATTTCGCAAATAAGAAATTAAATAATTTTTTGAAGTTGAAAATTTTCAATTTTTTTCCGGAGAAAGATTAAAATAATAACGGTCTTATTTATAAACGTTGTGTAACTTTAGACAACTCCAACTTTCGAAAATGTGTTCAAAAACCTTGTTTATTGTTGTCTTATAGCTGCCTAACTTAGACACAAGAGTAGATTGTCTTAATACTAAATAGAGCATATTTCCACCAATTTGAAAATAGTTAGACAGTGTCTAAGTAGACAAAAATCTAATAAATACGACTATAAATGTTTAAAAAAAAATGGGTGGAAATTCACTTTTTGCGAATACTTTATGATCAAAATTCAGCTTTTATTAGAAAATTCTGCAACCTCCAAATTAATTATGACTAAAAATGTTGCATTTCAAAATAATGTTTTACAAAATTATGCTCAAATTCTGTATAAATGTAGCATTAGTGTGTTGTGGAGTTTCACCCGAAAAATTTTGAAAGCTATTGTGAGTTTCGCCAGAACGAAACTTCAATCGCCTAATAAAATTAAATAAAAATTCAGGCTGTCAATGATATTAACTTCCACCTGAAATGGATGTTCAAAATAAGGGGATTTTTTCAACCACAAAATTTCTAAATTTCCGGGTGGAATGTTGTTCGGGTGAAACTCACAATAAGGCTGACTTAAAAATTAAATCGAAAAGTAGGTACAAGAAACTTACATCAAGAAACACCATTTTTGTGGAACGAAATATAGTTCACTCGGAAACTTTTTCTATTATTTATTATATATTATTTACATCAGGTAAAAACTAGTGCATTGATTATTTAAAAAAAAATGATTTCTAATATAAATATGTATTTATTTAATTTTCTTAACAATTGAGTAAATGGCTTTGTGTACTTAGAGCAGAAATGCTTCATTTTCCTAAAAATCTAAATAAAATTAGTTCGATGGATTTGACAAAAAAACAATGCTTAATTTCAATTCCAATTTGGAATTTTATTTTAATATTTAATATTAAATATAAAGTAGGATTAGATATAAAATTTATTTTTTTATATTAAATGCTTACTATGACTAAACTTATACATAATAATACATAATATTGGTTTAATCTAAAATATCATCGATCATAGTTAAAACCTTTACCCTAAAACGACAATTTTGTCGATTTGTCATTTCATCGAAAAATGGAAGTAAACTTTCAAGAAACATCATATTTGAATTAATTTCGGTGTTTAATTTAGTTTCTGTTGGCTCTGGAGTATCTTGTCTTACTTCATTATCTAAAGAATTTTCATCACTAGTATCTTTTGATTCATTCGTTAGATCTATTGAATCTTCTAAGACATCTTTTGAGATTAACTTTTGGTTTTTAATAATTTCACTTTGTGCGTCCTTTTTTTGGTTTTTTTCACTTAGTTGACAACAAGTTTTACTTCGGCAACATACTCTAATAAACGGACGAATAAAACCAAGATAAGGCTCCAAATAATATTTTGAGAATTTATTTTTTAACAAAGGGTTTGTATTTCTCCCAAACATATTACGAATTACTCGCCAACGTTGTTGAGTATTTAGCGCTAAAATTAAAATAGAAAAAAAATCCGATAAAAATAAAAATTCTATGGCAATATTTCTTTGAGTCAATGTAGGTAGGTATACGAACGTGTATCATTCACCATCTCTGCAATATTTTTCCATGCTTTTTGCGCAATTGATTTATTGAAATAATCCAAATGTTTACAATTCCATAAACATTCGTTTTGTTGAACTAGTTTAATTAATTTCACATTTTCCTTCTTTGTATAATTTTTCATAAAAATCTTTTTCTTCGGTAAAAATAATGACATTTTTTGTTTGCACAAATTCAATTTAAATAATAATCACTCGAACTCTATCTATAGCGAACTAGTTAGCTACGACGAAATTTAACTAAAAATTTCGTTTTTTACTTCTCGACATCGTTCCATTGATTCTGAGTGTCTTTCAATTGAACAAAGGGACAAAATATCTCTTGGTATTAGATGCTCAGTTGAATGGATTGAGTCGATCCGATCAGACCTCGACAGACATCGAACTCAAACGCAACAATTTAAACACTCATTCAACATTATATGGACGGTGTGTGCATTTGTGATGCGAATTGTAATGTCTGTTTCTAATGCAGTATGACCAGGTGTTCGTTTTCAGAAATTTCTATTATGTCTATATTTGTTTTCTTTAAACTTATTCAAAAAATCGTTATAAATTTTCAAAGATTTTTAAACAAAAATGTTTTGGGAAGAGGAATTGCAATTTGTAATTTTGAAATTAAACTGACAGCCAACAAAATTGTATTTATTCATTTTTCTTTATGAATAAATTTTAAGGACAAATATTTGGTCAGTTTATTTTTCTGAGATTTTGTTGATCAAATTTTTCAATTTTATTATAAAATGCAGAGGAACAAAATGTTGGATTTGGCTGTTTAATGTTTGGCAGAGAAAATAAGTGAGAACTCTGAACTGAAATAAAAGCTGAATAAAATCGACTTAAAAAAATAAAAAAGGAGTAAAACTATCCTCGGTTTAAAGGTAAGTAAAACTCATTTGTAGATATACATAAAAACAAGGTGTGTTATTTTTGATATTTGCAAATCTGCAAGTCGAGTCAAAAATTTATTATTTACTTCTGATTTTTAAAGTAGATATTATTATAAACGTATGTAGTTCAAATTTTGACTAATTTTTGTTTGCATAATTTTGAGTGCGTGAAATAGATAATCACATCGATTACAGAATTCGATGAATGAGTTGGTTAGAGAGCCAGACTCAATTTTGATATTTTTACTGTGAGAAAAATGTCAAAATTATCGTTTTTAATGTCTCCTCTGCTCATTTATCGAGTTCTGTAATTCTTGTGAATGTGTAATTAGATAGAAATATTATTTTTTCAGATTTAAAATTTAAGAAAGTTAATCTATAAAAGTAACCTGTATGGTATGGTCACACTTATTGAATTCCATAAGTGAGGTAAGCAATCATATTCCATGTTCCATCCCCTATTTATTTTTTAAAATGGTATCAGCGGTTAATATGTACAACGTTGAACTCATCTGTAAAAAGGTATGTGTGTGCCAAAAATGTTTTCCATAAAGGTACGTGTACCAATTATTTATTACATATAGATAGGTACAAAAAAAAAAAAACATGAAATGCCCAAAACACAATAGCGCAAAATTTTAAACGATTTAGTACGATGTTAAAGTATTTTTACTATGATAAAATGGCTTTAACATTGTACTAAATCGTTTAAAATTTTGCGCTAATGAAATTAATGAAAACTGAAACCTACGCACATTTTGGATTATGTATTTCATAGTAAATTAGGTACAATCCTGGATTGATGGGAATTCGCTGTTTTTTTTATTTGAATATTGTTGTTTAAATCTTAGTGTTAAATGAGATGACTTTGCTTAAGATATTCCTCTGATTTGATACATAATGGCATGCATCTTTTTATTATTTTGTTCAAAAATTTAACTAGGTACCTACCTACCTACATTCTTTACAAAGTAAATTGGTTTGAGTTGGTTGCAGCGTTGCCGAAATGGCACGATCGTGCTTTTTTGACACTAAAATTTCATCGTCGCATGGTGGCACAAAAAAAAATCAATATGGCAAGAAGCTTTTCTTATTTCAATTTTTACTTCAAATTAAGCGAATTTTGAAGAAATTTTAGAAAAATTGCAACGCTGGTTGGTTGATGGAAATATTTATGTTAGTAGCCGTGTTTTACTCATGTCTATTATGGAATACGCAATAATGGATCCGCAGTAATTCTCAATATAGTCTTCTCTTTTCTTTTTACGATAAATGGGTAAAGAGAAAAGAGAGCACTGTACTGCGAATCACTGCGGATCCAGTATTGCGGATTCTATAATCGACATGATCATCTACGGGTCTAGGTTATCTTTTAACACAACAACATTGGATTAAGGTTTCTATCGGGGTTTTCTTTGTGGATCCAGAAATTAGTTTTCACTTTGGCGGGTAGATGGCTTGGAGTGTAAAGATAAAAGACAATATAATATCTTCATGAAAATAAACAAACATAAGAAAAAAAGAGATGGGCATTCAACACTGTTTTCATTAGGATCCGCATGGCGCATCGTTTTATTTTATCGGAGTGAACCAAATGTGTTATTGGCGATAATAAAACGCGTCTAATGCCTCATGCGCATTGTTCACAACTTAAGTGTCTATTTCAAACATTTCAACTCAAGCAGAAAACGAAAAAGTTACATTGGGTACAACGTAGAAGAAATATATCTACCTGAGTTCTTTTGCATTTGTAGAGTATAAGACGATGAACAATAACTGCACTGAGATTTGTGTCACCTGCTCATAAGGTAAGTAGGTTTTGTTTCGTTTAAACAATTTTTCAATTTTTAATCAAACTCATGGTGGTTGTGACAAAATTAAAGAAAACATTTTAATTCTAAATTGGCAAAAAAAAAAAAAAAGAATCGAAACTAGAATCACTCAAACGTCAAGGTGTTTGGTGGTTGTTGTCTTTTTATATGAGGTAGTTATGACCAGAGTTGCTACCGGGATACAATTATATCCAGGAGGAGATCCTTTTTTTCGATGGATTTCGGGGATACATTTTTTAAAAGGATACAAAGGTTTCCTGAAAATCAAAATTGACGCATACACCCAGCCTCGCACCTACTCCAAATCCTATAATGTGCCTAAGCAGGGGGGTTGTAGGGGGGCAGCTTGACCACCATACATATTGATTATTGAATTATTTATTTATTTATTTTTTGAATTTTCATTTATTTATTTATTATAAATATATTTTTATTTTATTAAATTTATTAAAGTGAAATAAAGTTGATTTGATTATTCCTTTTTCGCGACCTTTAATTCTTAATTCAATATATTTGAATCCTATTTTTGTGGGCTTTTTTTATCTACTTTTTGATAGACGACGTTTCGTACTTGTTTAAGTACTTCTTCAGGTCTCTAAAATTTTTTAAAAATTAATATTTATTTCTACTAAAAGAAAGAAAGACCTGAAGCCCACAGAAATAGGATTCAAATATATTGAATAAAGTTGATTTGATTTAAAATGGAGTTGTTTCAGTACAATTATTGACAAGATTTTGATTTGGGCGTTTTTTCCTAGCATTTGGGCGTTATTTCCTAAGATTTGGGCGTTATTTCCTTTTTCTGGATTGTTTTGGGCGATATTTTCAATTTTGGGCGTTATTTCCCATTTGATTTTTAAAATTTATATTTTGGGCGTTTTTTCCTTAAAAAAAAAATAAAACAATTTAAAAATTGGAAATAACGCCCAAATCGAGAAAAAAAAACAACAAAAATTGTTCAGAATGTACATGTACGCCGTGTACATAGTATATACTTAATCTGAATACTTAAAATGTTGAATATTTATTTTAACTATTTTTAAAAATTAACAAAAACATAAGACATTATTAATCCTTAATCGACATGTACATTGTACATACGTATGTATGTATATATTTTATATGGATTTAGGTGAAAAAAATCTTAAGAAATATTATTTGAATGTAATTTAAATTCTTCATCAAAAAAAAAAAACACCAAGTCATTCTTAAGTAGATATTAAAAAAAAAAATCATAAACTCGTTTTCAAAATATTGATTTTTGCAAAAGAAATGTGTGTACCTACGCATTATTATTTCCATTTAAAAGAATCTCTTTGAATTTTGAATTTTTATCGAAATCAGTTAAGCTGTTAACCAGAAAGTAAAAAAAAAACCGTTTGTTCCCATCTTGTTCACCAAACTGCAGACCATGTACATAACTAAAAAATATTTTTTTTATATCTAGAGCCGATTCCGAGATAAGGATTGTATGGCAGGTATTATTATTATTTAAAGAGTTAAAAGAATTTTAATTTCTTCTCTAGAGAATCACCTACAAATCTTAAGTTCTATAAGCTTGAAGAAAATCGATTCACTGATGGTTAAGGTATTTTTTTTTTAAATAATTTACGCGCACTCAAGGGGTTATGACTTATACCCTTTATATGCAAAGTCTTAACATAGTACGAGCAGTTAGGAAACAGAAATAGAATTGAGTGGGAGATAACGATGTAGATTAGTCTTAAATGTCTGGACACTGATCTGGGAAGAAAAAATAGAGTTGGGTAAGTAGTTCCACATTCGTGTAGTTAGACTAAAAAAAGAATCTCTTTACTTGAAGGTACGACCAAAGTTTGGCATTCTTGGCGGAGCGGGTATTACGCGAAAATTGTTTCAGAGAAGGAATGCATCCGGCTATTTCTCTAGAGCACTGATCAAAAAAGTAGCGGTAAAACAATGCGAGGCAAGAGACATTTCTACGGTGTTCTAACGAGACGAAAGTTTCCGAGATTGACCTATCACCTATCAGCCTTAAGGCTCTTTTCTGGACACTGTCTAGGGGAGTTACTGACGTTTCAGATGTTCCAGACCAAATATGAGAGTTTTACTCTAGTTTTGGACGTATGAACACCACCTTTTAAATTATTGTCAGATTGGAGGGAGAAAAGAAGTTTTTACATCTCCTGAGAAAACCTAAACATTTCGCTACATTTGTAGCAGTATCTATAATATGTGGTCATTCCACAGAAGGTGGTTGGTTATGGACATACCAAGGACCGAAATTTTTTCAGTCTCCTCGATCGATGTATCATTCATGAATAATGTTAGGGGAGGAATATTTCGTTTTAACGACAGTAAACAGCTTTGGGTCTTGGCAGCATTAAATTCCACACGATTATTGACACCCCATATAGCAATGTTGTTATAGGTTGAGAATTGAGATAGAGATATTGTGGGACGCAATATTCTTCACTATTATTGAATTATCATGGTTGATTGAAATGGCGACTTAGATTTTTTTTTTAAGAATCCAAAACTTGCCCTATATAAAGTACCTACTCAGATCGAAAGTAAAAACACGTTTGTATGTAGATATTTTTATCAAAATTCCCTTTATTTTAATAAAAAATAATAAAAAAAAGAAAACGTGTCATAGTGAATTTTTAGGAATTAAAAAAAAAATTTAACAACAAGTTACAAAAAAAAAGCAACAAAAAGAACGGCCCGAAAAAATACTGGGATGTTAAGACCTATGTTCAGCTTGAGTTCTTCTAAATGAATATTTTTATTAGCAACGAAAATTCGCTTTAAGATCAGCATTCTGTCAATTTATCAATTTATGCTTCGGACATGATGTCAAAACCACTTTCCTATATACATTTTGGTAAAAAGTGCATCATTAATTCCGTTTGGCTGATTGACACACAAATTTTACAACAAGAATAAATAAATGATTTTTTGCAATACACATTTTTTTTTTTACTTTATTTTTGAATTTTATATAAAGTACATAAAATTATGATTTTTATTCATACATACATATTGAAGCGAAACAAAAATATGTGTCAAAAATATCTACATCAAAAGCTCAAAGGAACAACTTGACCAACTACGTTTGTGAGAGATCCGATGGTACTGATATCTGGTAATGACAGACCCAGTATGGGTTTTGGTGCAGCTGAAATTGCACTTATCTGCAACATAGCTTAATAAAGAACAAAAATTATGCATTAAAAATTTTATAAAAAATTAAATAAAATTGATAAAAAAAATTTACCCAAAAAGGCTGTAAGTAAAACTGGGGCTATAATGAAAAACTTCATTTCGAGTTGCTTAAGTTGTATAGTTAAAGGTTAGTCGTATTGACTTTGTATACATTTTTAAAGATTAGAAGTACTATTTATATACCAAAAAATTGCCTTACAAATAACTTGTTTGTTTATAGGTACTCAAAAATCGTGATTGACGTATAGTTAATTTTAATTAAAAAACTTTAAACATTTTTTATGGCCTGTTTTAATTTTCTTTTAATATGTAATAATAATATATGTTACTGTAAAATTACGAAATGTGGATATTTGAGAATTTACTTGTAAAATTTAGAATTTTTGAGTTAAATTAGTAAATGTGTGAAATATTTCGTTTTTATAATTTAATCTGGAATTTTGTTTTTGGTACGTTGGTTGACCCGCCCAGAGGGTTAGAAGGATTTTAATTCCCATTTTGGGACCTCTGTCAAGCTCACGCCGCGCCGCCGCGCCGGCTGCAACCTAAACGGGTGGGCTAATTTCTTTAAACGTTTTTGGGCATTTCCCCGATACCTTTTTACTTGCGATATATACATAGGTACTATACTAAAGGGCAAGTTATGCATTCGTAAAAAAAATCGAATTCAAATCGAAAAAAGTGGGTCTCGCAATTCTGTCTGTTGATTTTCGATTTTCTCAAAAACGGTTCAACAGATTTTGATCAATTGTTATTTTATAGAGAATGATTACAATAATTTTAAAAATATTGTGTACCAAAATTTTCATTTTTTTTTTTTTTTGTGGATTTTTAAAAAAAGTTTCAAAAATTCTTTTTTGAGAACTTAATAATTCGAAAACGACTTGGTCGATTTTTATTAAACTAAGCACCTAGCCGTTTTTTGACATTATCTAGCAGATTTTAAATACATTTTTTTCTTATAACCAAAAATAACAGTACTTCCCGCTCCGTTCAAATGTTTAAAAACTGGTATTGAAAATCTCATTTCTCTCAAAAACTGATCTTAAGATTTTCATTAAAATGTTTGTGTCAACTAATAATAGAACGGTCTACCATATTACATATTGGGAAATAAATTTATTTATCGTCTAAAAATGGTACCTCTCATAGAACTGTTTTCGACTATCTCATTATCTTTTGAACCAATTTTAATTAAATTTTTTACACAAAAGCTATTAATAAGTTTAAATAATGTTGCATATCAGAATTTTCAAAAAATCTAATCTAATAAAAAAAAATTACAAAATTTTTTTTTGAAAATTCGATATTTCGAAAATGGGTGGATGATTTTTTCAAAATTAATTTTTAAACTCAACATAAATAAGTACTAAAATTTAGAGTACCATTTTTTTTTTCTTAAAAATTTTGAAAAATTTTATACATAATTTTTTTTTCAAAAAAACATTACGTGTAGGTCAAATCAATTTCAGATATTTTTTAATCAATTTATTTCTAGTTTTAAATAGGTTTAAAATATTCAGACTCTTAACCCACAGTGTGATCGTAAATAAGAGTAAGTTCGTGATACTTTTATATATTTCAAAAACTATATAAATATGTACGAGAAAATGTTAAAATTCGTAAATAGGTTAAGTTATAATAATTGAATCCTATATTTGGGCTTGAAGTCTTTCTTTGTTTTTTTTTTTATAAAATTAGACAATGTTCCTGATGTGGTTACGCAATTCTTCAAGTCTATTTTAATATACTTAAAAATTATTTAAAACTACAAATTTTGTTGTTGTTTATTTTTATTTTTATAAGCCTTGAAAAAGACGTTTCAAATCATCATAATTTTAATAGTACGTAACCATCCACAAAACGTCGTCTAATTTATTTCTTTTTTTTTTTTAAGAAAGAAAGACTTGAAGCCCACATATAGGATTCTATTAATTGCGATTCGTTTTTAAATCCTTTCGTTTATCAGTCGTATTTATTAGATTTTTGTCTACTTAGAAACTCTCTAGCATATTTTCAATGGAAATATGCTTTATTTAATAAAAATAAATATCACATTATTCATGGTTAAGACAATCTACTCTTGTGTCTAAGTTAGGCAGCTATAAGACAAAAATAAACAAGGTTTTTGAACACATTTTCCAAAGTTAGACAGTTATCTAAAGTTAGACAACATTTTTATAAATAAGACTATATGTGTTTTGAAATGCTTTTCGCTTTCAATACGCTTGTGGAATGAGTGTGCTTCGATTTTCAATCGGATTAAAAATACTTGACGTTTGGAATTTTCATATTCGCATTTGTATCGACAAAAAAGTAAAAAAGGTACGGTACTATTTATATATATTTATTCAACAAATTTTAACTTTCGAATTTGATATAAACTGATTTCGAAAAAAAAAAGGTTTGAATACTGGGCTTACGTGAAAGTGAAATTCAGAACACTTTTTTTGAATTTCGTTTACGGGTTTTATTCGAAACGGAAATCAGAACAGGGGTGATTGTGTACATTCAAGTTCAATTGGACATGTTTTTTTTTTTTTTTTTTTTGATTTTAAGAAAATTTTGGGATTTTCGTCTTCAACGACATCTACAAAAACTTCTAAAACTTTTTTTGCATTTAAGTGCATTTTTCGCTCCATATTAAAAATATACATTTTGTAGAAATTTGAGCTCAATCGGTTTAACATTTTTTTTTTAATACAGAACCTATTCCTTGAGTTGATCTCTTTCCGGATTCCAAGGATTTTAACCCCCTCATTGGATCCTCTGTCCGACTCAAGTAATTTCCGTTGCTCCACTTAGAGTATGGAACAATAGAAAAATATGTATTTTTTTAATACTGATAAAGATAACCTTTACATTGATGCATCATGCACCTTGTCATTATCCTGCAAGAAAATATTCATCTTAAGTCTAGAAAATGAATCAGGTAGTTCTGATTTTTTGAACTTTTTGTTATTTTGGTTCATGAATAATTGAAGTTTTCGAACTTGAGCTTCTGAAGCAACATTGTCAAAAATTCAAATTTTGTTCAGTGTTTGAAAATTTGAACTCTAAAGTATTTACATATATAGTTTAAGATTATATCAAAGATTTTAAATTATTTTAATTTTCTTCAATTTTAGCCCGCAACTAGTTTTTAGATCAAATAGTTTCCAAAATACAGCTTTTAAAAATTTTGAAAAATAATCAATTTTTAAAAATATATCAGTTATTTTTTATCAAAATGATGATGATTTTTTTTTTAAATATCTTTATTTAAAAACTTTATTTAAAAATGAACTTCTCACTTGAAAAAGCTATAGAAGTAGTGCTTTATTGTAATCACAAGTCATCACCATCGCCACCATAGGCACGGATGAAGTTTGGTTATGCATTGTTACTTTAAAAAATATTTTGGATATACATTTTTAATTTTACACCGTTTCAAGTTTGAAAATGTATGCAAATTTATTGGTTAATATAATAATAACATATGTATATTGTTTATATAAAAATTTTTAGACATTGTGCTTATTTTCATTTTAAATATTTTTATAGTACGTATTTGTATCTAATAACTGTTAAACAATTATTATACGCCAAAAATTATTAACATTTATGGCAACCACTTTTTTTTGGTGGTGCTGCAACTACTACAGGTGGTAATGGTGCTGCCTGTGGTCCAAGTAATTTAGTTATTATTTGACCTAGTGCTCCTGTATTATCTGCAGCTAATAATGCTCCCAATTGTTCCAATAGTCCTCCTTGTGCCTGAAGTCCTGTAGCTGACCCAATAATTGTTTGTAGTAATTGTTGAACTACACCTGTACTATCTGCTGCTAATGATTGTCCACATTGTTGTAATATGATTTCGTTTGAAATTCCTTGAGTTGATCCAAGTAATAATTGTAATATTTCATTAACTAATCCTGTACCATCTCCGGTTAATAAATCTCCTAGTTGTCCCAATAAATCGCCTGACAGAAGTCCCTGAGTAAGTCCTCCTTTATTAGTAACTCCACCTAGTAAACCACCTTTGGAACCACCTAGCAAACCTGCCAATAAGGTGGGTTCTGGTTTAGCTAAAATTGCATTTATCTGCAATATAACTACATATATATATAGAGGACAAAATATTCGAAAATTAATTCAACAAAAAAAAAAAATTATATATATGGTAAAATCTTACAAAAACAAACTGGAATAATGAAAAACTTCATTTCAATGTGCTTTAGTTTAATAAATACCACTCAACGTGAGTTGTTTTGACTCAATGAAGTTGTAAAGAAAAGAGGTACTTATATACTGAACAAATTTTCGCAAGTTATTAACTGAAAAAATCGTGATTCACGATTTTATATATAAAATTTAATTAAATATTAAACTTTGTAATTTGTATATTGCAATATTCTACTTTTTTTCAAAGTTAATGATATTTTCCTGGAATACCAACTTATACATATGTACATATCTACAAACAAATATGGAAGTAATAATAAATACATCCATGTGTGTGATTCAGGTGACACATCGCGATGTCATGCTTGTTTTAAGATTGCTCTGTCTCAAAAATTAGAACTTTGTATACCAAAATTTTGAAATTGTCTTCTTTTATCTATTTTATTTATTGTATTTATTTTATTTTATTTTATTTTATTTTATTTTATTTTATTTTATTTTATTTTATTTTATTTTATTTTATTTTATTTTATTTTATTTTATTTTATTTTATTTTATTTTATTTTATTTTATTTTATTTTATTTTATTTTATTTTATTTTATTTTATTTTATATTATTTTATTTTATTTTATTTTATTTTATTTTATTTTATTTTATTTTATTTTATTTTATTTTATTTTATTTTATTTTATTTTATTTATTTTAATTTTATTATTATTTTATTTGGGTTAAAGTTGTGCATGATATAGCTTAGTGTAAAATACGCAGAAAAAAGGTTTAAATGGATCAACATGTTGCCGAACATGCTGTTCCATGTATAAAACCCCCTTATTGTTTCATTCCAATTGAAAATCAACGCTCCATCCTGTACTTCCCGCTTAAATGTTATAAAAGTACCCTTGGTACTAGTTCTTAAATTTTTTTTTTTTGAAATATGAAATCCCCAGTTTATACGTTAAAATCTGATCTCCTCTTAAAAAACCCGAATAAGTTATTCGTACTTTGTATTTTATTCACAATCAAAAAACATTTAAAGTACCTACTGTTTCAGCTCTTAATGCTCTTCAGTTAGGTTGGAATCGATGTAATGCTCTTTTACACATAAGTGTTCAAAAGAGTCAGTGCTTCACATTTCCAAATAAATACAGGTAGGTTAGCTACATACCTACGTAGGTATTAAATTAAAAAAAAAAAAAAAAGAATTAGAAAAATATATCTGACAAAATAATTGCTATCACAGCTGTATAGGAATGTGAGTACCATAGGTAAGGTACCTACATAGTTGATATCGGACAATCAATACGTTCATCAAGTACCAATGCTTCAATATAGCTATCAGCCACAATAGTTTTGCTCTACCATTTACAATGACCCAGTATTCAAAAATTTTCGTTTTTTTTTTTTTCAAATTATACAGGACTAAAGATACTTCACAAAAAAAAGAAAAAAAACAAAAAATGCAATAGGTATTTTATGCACCTACATAAATACCTGATATGAGTCTCTGAGTATAACAATATGATAGAGGTTACCAACTTCAAATAAATTTCAATAGTTTGAACCTTTTTACATAGATTGAATTTAGATTTTATTAATTCTATTTATTTAGCAATTTTATTTGTTGTAGGTATTCATACACATATACATAATAGGACTTGGTTCAATCACTTGAGGATTTAGGAGTCCATTTGAAAATAGGTAGGTATAGGGTAAAAGATGGATGCAACCGTAAAACTAATACAGATGATAAAATACATAATTGGAAATTCTATTCACTAATCACTCAACCTTTTACAACAAAGGATGTTTATTGAATTTTCGATATATGTACGGTATGTGAATGTGTATGTATCTATGTATCTAACATTATTTCGACAAACGGAGAATATAGGTACTTATTAGGTAGGTACATATTATTATAATTGACAGTGACGGATTCAGGATTCGGCAAGGAAAGGTCGACTACACTTATCTTTCTTTGGAAAAATTACACCAATAAGAGAAGAAAAATCCTTTAATTCCTTTTATAAAACGTGCGTATTAATAAATTAGAAAAATTGGAAAGAAGCATGAATGTCATTTTTTAAAGAGCTCCTAAAAATAAAGAATGGAAAACTACACTCTAAAATCATCAGAATGGAAAACTACACTCTAAAATCATCTATACTAGCATATTTTAACAAACTTTATGATGACTCGTTTGTACCAAGCAACTTCAACAAAGCTGTAATTTTTGCAATTTTCAAAAAAGGAGACTCTAACCTACCGGAGAACTATAGAGGAATATCCATTCTCAACTCGTTAAGAAAGATCCTTACTTCAATTCTGTATGAAAGGTTGACGAAATGGATCGAAAACAACGACCGACTCAGCATGTTCCAAGCAGGTTTTGTGGATTTCAAAGCAGCCTTTGACAAAGTAAACAGGCATGCCTTGATGTACAAATTGTCATCGTTAGGAATTTCTCGAAAATTCTTGATGTTTTATTTCAATTTTCTTGCCTCATCTACTGCCTCAGCATGGGACGGAGCTGAATTCTCCGAATGGTTTGAGACCACAGCAAGCGTTCCCCAAGGCTGTATATTGAGCCCAATTTTATTCGCCTTGTTTATCGATGACGTGTGTGATGTACTTCCGGGAGAAATACTCTTTGCCGGTATACAAGTTAAGGTCTTGCTCTACGCCGACGACTTGGTTTTACTGGCCGACAATCCATCAACTTTACAACTGCAAATCAATAAACTTAATATCTTCTGCGAATCCTGGGGTCTTTGTGTAAATACGAACAAGACAAAAATAATGATATTTGAACCACATCAGAGAAGACGGCTCCCAGAAGAAAGGTGGACCCTAAACAACGTGCCTATTGAGGTCGTACTTTATTTCAAATACCTCGGAGTTGAGTTTTGTTGGCTTACAATTTGAATGTTTCGAAGCACGTGTGCTACGGTACCCAAATTTTTGGATATATGCAACTAGAGGAATTTGAAGCAGTGCAAAGATATTTCTTCAAACGTTTATTTAAATTGCCCTCTACAACGCCCAATTACGCTATCTATGTGGAGTCTGGCTTAACGCCTCTTTATATAAAAAACCTGAAAACCAACGCAGACTACATATTAAAAGTTGAAAAGAGATGATAGAAGCCTTCAAAAATCAATTATGGCCAGGCTTATGCAAACAAATGCCTCTCCTTTTAAGGAATGGAACCAGCTAGCTTCTTCTCAAATCTGCAGTCTTTGAAACAGAAGAGAACCTGAAGACATCCACTTTTTTGCAACGTGCCCTCTAATCCAAGAAATCCGACGACTACTTTTTGAAGTGAGTAATCTAGCACCAACTCGTCTTTATGAAGTCTTTATTCTTTGTGTTTCAAATCATTTTAAAATTGGCGAAAATTTATCTAACATAACTTTTTAGATTATTAATAACTTATGTTATATTATGATTGAATTTTAAATTTATCTTTCTTAATATTTAAACTCTATCTGATTATAATATGTCGCTCAGGCAGACGACAGAATTGCCATGTCCTTATTCTTAAGGAAAATTTATTGTAAATAATTTATATTGTTAAATAAAGAAATTATCTATCTATCTATCTATCTACACTCTAAAAAAATATCAATTTATACAAAAACAATTTCAATAATTGTCCACAAAAATTTAGGCGTTTCGTCCGGGCGATCTAACTTGGACACAAATAAATAAATAGACGACTGAGTAGCATGAACTTGCTATGTAAATTGTACACAGTATATCTGATTTAAAATTATTTTAAAATCATTGGAAAAGTTTTTTTTTTTTAAATTATTTCTTATATTCTCTCATTTCACGAACGACGTAACTGCTTTTTTAATATCTTGGAAAAACGCATATTTTAGCTAAAGTTCTTGCTTAAACCATTAAATTGATCATTGAAATTAAAAATAGAAATGTTGTAGTTCACAAAAAAAGGACGAAATTATTTAAACAACGGCGAAGACCTTTAAGAAGCGTTTTTGTAAAATGTGAAAATAAAACAGTTACGTCAGTTGGTGAGATACGGAACGATATATATTAAATCAGGGTTTCAAAAGCTTAGATCACTTTTTAGCTTAAGAATGGCTTTAATTCATAAGCTAGTGGGTGACTTATGAATCATTTTGCTGTACGCAAGTTTATGCAAAATGTTCTTGAGACTGGCATGCTATAGTGGACAACATTCATGGTCCCCTTCATCGTACGGTGCCGCACAGATGAGAATGTGGCTGCTGAAGTCGAGAGTGTGAGACTCAATTCACGAACATCAATAACTCGCCATGGATCTCAACTGTGCAATAACGTTTCGGTCCGAGCCATGTTAACCGACTTTTTTTTTTACTGAAATTGAGGACATGAATTTGTACGACCTTTGGTTCATGCAGGATGGCGTGCCATGCCACAATCGATCTTTTGCGTACCAAATTCCCATATCGTGTTATCAGCCATCTTGGCGATGTCAATTGGCCACCTCGGAGCTGCGATTTGACCCCTTTGGATTTTTTTTGTGGGGAACCGTGAAGGATTGATGTTATGCCAACAATCTGGAAATGAGCACAACACGCAGTTAAGGCCAATATCATCTAGGCAATCCAAAAGCTACAGCCCGAAACCATCAACAAGGTCTTGGAAAATTGGAGTGACAGAATGCGCTACTGCGAAGCGAGTCGAGGCAGCCACTTAAACGATGCCCTGTTCCTTAATTAATGAAAATGTTTTTCTCTTTAGAAAATATTGTAAATATTCGTCTATTTTAATTTTACGGTATAAAATTCCAAATTATGGAAAATTTAATTTCGTGCAAAAATGTGCTTATTGTTCTCAAAATATCATGGAAACACTCTCTTTTTCAAAATGGCGACCAAAATGGGTCTTGAAATCCCGAGAAATAAATTTGTATAATCACACTGAACATCAAAGAAAAAAAAACAACACATTTTCTTGTCAAAATGCAAAATTTTGATAAAATTTTCTAACATTTCAATGAACAATGAAAAACATTTCTAGAATTTGACCTTTTGACCTAATAAAGCCATAATACATAGAAAAAATTTAATTTTGTTCATTTTATTGCTTTTTTAAAAATAAACTTGTATTTTGCCCACCCTTTATATCGCAAAGTAAAAATATGAATTTATTGAAAAACAATTTAAAAAATTGGTTTTCCTTAAAAAAAATATTTATAATTATGTAAATTTTTTGTATTTAATAATAATTTTCTGAATTGAAATTTTCTCATAATCGTTTTTCAGAAAACTCAGTGCAATAAAACCAAAACCGACCAACTTCTTCAAAAATAAAGACAGTAAAGAAAAAACAAAAGCAATCAGTTACTTATTATTATTAAATTAAAATTTTTGTGATAAAAAATAATAAGATTGAGGCACGTGTGTTAATAATAAACACTTTAAACTATTTTATTTTATTAATATTCAAGTCACGACTTTTTTTATGCATTTTGGAGATACCTACTTGAAACTTATTTCATTTTGTCATAATAATTGTCAGTATAAATAGTCCTTAATTTTGTATCGAAGGTTTTACTTACAATGAAGTAAATAACTTTAAAAAGACTGCAAATTTCCAAGAAACTCTCGCAATGAAACTTATATTTTTAATTTCCGTCCTTCTTGTAGGCTTAAACGGTAAGCTCGTATCTTTTTTCATTATTACAGTAATTCATCTTAAAAGTTATTAAAGTAATGAATAGAAAAGCTACAAAGAAATTATTACAAAGTTTAACGCCCGAAAATTGAGTGCACTGCAAAACGCGTCGCGTAATTTCAAAAAAATTATATTAATTTGTTAATTTTATAAAATTGTGTAAAAATCATTAATTCTAAACAAAAAAAAATGATTAAAGTACATAAAATTTGTTTAAGTCATTTTTGTATTTGTTTTTTTCTCACAGTTATGTGCCAGGTAGAATGTTTACCATCACCTCAACTTCCATTAACATCATTACCACATATAGAAGATCGTAAGTGTATTTTTTTTTTTTTGTATCGAAATTATTTTTAATAAATTTTATTTTTATTTAGATGGTGATGCATTTGTCTTACAAGTACCTCCAGAATTATTACCAACATTGCCTCTGGCAGAAGGTTTTCTTTTATCAGCTGTTACTGCAGGATTAATACCAGCATCAACTAAGTTAGAAGATCTTGTTTTAGCAGCAGCCACTGCAGGATTAATACCAACGGTGACAGTTTAGATGCTATACTCGCTTTTTGAGAAATTACAAAGAAATAAAATATTTCAATTAAGTTAACTAGTTTTCCATAAAATTTTATTTTTTTTATAAAAATTTTGGATTTTTTTTTAAATTTTCTTATAATTTAAGAATTTTTTTTTCTTCATAAAATTATGATAAAAGTTCAAAAATTACTGAGGTAGTTCCCTCTGGAAAACAGAATTTTTACTGCTGAGTAAACTCGAATATATAAACCAGACAACAGAGTTAGCCAAAAAAGAATATTTATTATTGAGGATTTTTATTCTTATCTCACTCAGAACAGGGATTTGGCATGTTCTAAATAAATACAAAATTAATTGGTTATTTGTTTGTCCGCGCATATAAGTCAGCTGTACCTATACATGATCCGATTTGCATTGGGATTTTTCATGGATTCATATTTAACCAGGTCAACAAAATAAGGAAGAGGAAATTGAAAATTTCTACTGGAAAAGTTTAAAAATCAAAATTTAATACTTTTAGGGCGATATATGATAATTTCATGTTTAGTATGGAAAGGAGTAAATATTGATTCTATGGATCGGTGTAACAGACAATACCGAATTGAAAATTGTCTTATTTTGCCCCTCATGAGAATGGGATCTCTAAGAGATAGCGTCGCGTATTTGGACTGCTGAATTTTGTGAATACAAATTATTGGAACGTTTCTAAAAATTCATTGTAAAGAAAAATTGTTTGAAGTCCCTATAAATTTTATTTTTACTTGTTAAAATGCTAAAACAGATGAAATATTCCTTGCAGAACCAGG
The DNA here is from genome assembly GCA_951394125.1 of Epistrophe eligans. NCBI lineage: Eukaryota > Metazoa > Arthropoda > Insecta > Diptera > Syrphidae > Epistrophe > Epistrophe eligans. The sequence goes on along the minus strand of OX596028.1, from coordinate 104,670,735 downwards.
CGGGCCAGCTAGTCTTCTTATAAAAATTGTCAGCTCGCTCCTTCGCACTCAGCACTTTGACGTGTAAAGTAGCGTTTCTGAAGTGTCACTATCGTGCTTTTTTGACACGAAAATTCAATATGGCACGTTCTTTTTATTTACATTTTATACCTACTTCAAATAAAGTAAATTTTAAGAAAATTGTTCCAAATGGAGTAAAAACTGACAGAAACTCTTAGTTTTTTACAATAGGTACACGAATAGCGAAAATTATTTCTACAAATTTTCTGTTGACTGTTTTACCCCAGAATCGAAATATATTTTTTTAATTGCACAGTTTTTTTTAGAAAATGTAGCACGGAAATTGAGCGTCAGCCCTGGTATGAAGTCTAGAGCGCGGAGGAGGACTCCAAAATGCGCAATTTCAAATTCCAAATTTCGAACTTCGCAGTCTGAATTTCGAACTTCCCACTTTGAATTTTTGCACTACACGCTCCGAATTTCACATTCCATACTTTGCAGCACTTCGCACTCTGCATCTTCACACTACACACTATGCTCTTCGCATTCCTCGCACTTATAGACAAAACGAATCCTTAAATGATTTTTTTTGCAAATATTCGTCTATTTCTTAAAATTCTAAATTATGGAGAATTTAATTTGTGCCAAAATGTGCTGAAATTTAGTTTGTGAAACTTATTGTTCTCAAAATATCATGAAAATACTCTCTTTTTTAAAATGGCGACCAAAATTGGTCTTGAAATCCTGAAAAATAATTTTGTTTAATCACACTGAACATCAAGAAAAAAAAACAACAACATATTTTCTTGTCAAAATGCAAAATTTTGATAAAATTTTCTAATATTTCAATGAACAATGAAGAACATTTCTAGAATTTGACCTTTTGGCCTTTTACGAACACGAAATTTTGCATTTTTTTTTTTAAATGCAATTGCAAGATGTTCTTAAAACGGGTCAAAATTGTTTGGCAAAATTCATATGGCTTTTCTTTGTTTCGCTATATTCGTTAAATATTTCGTTCAATTCGCAATGTTGATTGGCAATTTTTTTCTTTCGCGCGAAATGTATGACATGTAATTTAATGAAACCCAAAAAGTTGCAAAACAATTGAATGCTAAATGAAATAAAGTGAAACAACAAAATGCTAAATACAAAAAGCAAAATAATGAAATCCCAAATGAAAAAAGCAAAGCAACAAAATGCCAAAAAACTTTAAAAATATATATGAAAATTACTAAATGAGAAATGCGAAAGGGCAAAATGCCAAATAAAAAAAAAAAACAAAATAATGAAATCTCAAATAAAAAAAGCAAGCAAATCAACGAAATGACAAAAAAATATTAAAACATAAAAATTGCGAAATCAACAATGCGAAAGGAGAAAATGCCAAATTAAAGAAGCAATATAATGAAATCCTAAAGAAAAAAAGCAAAGCAACAAAATTTAAAAAAAAAATTAAAAAAAACATGAAAATTGCGAAATGATAAATGCGAAATGAAAAAATGCGAAATAAAAAAAGCAAAATAATAAATTCCCAAATGAAAAAAAAGCAAAGCAACAAAATGCAACTAAAAAATATAAAAAAAACATGAAAATTGCGAAATGAAAAATGCGAAAGGATAAAATGCCAATTAAAAAAAGCAACAAAATGCCACAAAAAAACATGAAAATTGGGAAATGAAAAATGAAAAATAAAATTTAAAAACAACCAAAAGTAATTTGCAAAAACGTAGAATACGAAATAACAAAAATCTAAACAAACAAAAAATGCAAACCGAAAAATAGCGAAATGAACCCCTTGTTAAAACGTTAGTTTGCCAGACAATTCTTGCGAAACATACAATACCCTCTTAAAACCAAACTGCAAAAGTAAACTGTTTGAAAGTTCAAAGCGAAATTTGTATGCAAAAACATTATTTTCGATAACCTAGTTTGCTTTAAGTCATAGGAATTATTTGACAAGCCAATTTTGCAGTAAAATATCGAGTTGATAACAAAAATTTTGAAAAGCCAGAGAGCGTGTTTGTAAATTAACTGTCGTTGATCAAATAGGTTTTGTTAAAGCAGGACGATTGCATATTTGACGATAGCATTATCTGCTTAAAAAATGATGATAATTTGACATTCAAATTGACATTTTAGAAAACGGCCATTAATTTCTCCACCATTTTTTTTAATTTTAAGAAAATCAATCTTAAGTCGCGTCATGCATAAAAAAAGTAATTATTTTTCAAAAGTGGTGTCTTTTTTTACAGATCTTCGATTTTTTTTCCAAACGGATACATAAATGATAAATCGGCTTAATTGCTTGCGATGGGACCATATAAGAATTATAATAATTTACAAGTAAAAACAATCCCAATACCGCACATTTATGTACATTTCAAAAGTTTTAATTAGTGACCTCATTATGAATTCGCTAGATTTCAACTGTCGACATATTCGACATCAGAGGCACAGGATATAAAAATGTCCCATATCTCCCCATAACTACCTATACAGCTTAACGAATATTTCATCTTTCATTGGAAATATTAAACCAACACTGTAGATACTTATATATGTACAGTACATTCATATATATAAATCGCAGGACTCTCTTCAGTGTTGTTTATATTGGAAAATCTGTTTAATATTACATTTGCTATATAGAAGGACTATATTGATTTCGTGACCCAATTAAAGTGTATATTTCCCTCTCATTAATTTTGGTTCTTTATTTCTGATGAAAATGTATTTCTGTGTCGGTTTTTAATTAAGAAGAAAAAAAATGCATGTTTCGGTTATAGCAATTATAATTTTTGTAACCAGATGCGGTCCACTATAGTTTATTTGTATTTTCTCTTTTTGCAGTTAAACAATATAATCCCTTATCCTTGGGTAGGTACACACATTCTTGTATTTAAGTATAATTTGACTTTACCCTTTTTAGAAAAAGGAGCTTTGAAAATTTTGTTTTTCTGCTTACTATGCTCCTATATAATATGTATGTACTAGGTATCCTTAGCAGCATTGCTTTGTATATTTACAAAAGGTAAAGAAAGATGGAGTAGGAATTTAAAATTTTGGGGGCGTTTTTTTTTTTTTTTTGGATCGTATTGGATGGCAGAAGGTCCTGTTGGATATAGGTAAACCTCAATATCAACACTATACCTTTTTTTTTGTGTGTTGCTCTGCGGCTAATACCATATTATTCCACCTTTTACTTTGACTGTGACTTTGACTAACCATACAAATCCCCCCTCCCCTTCTCCCTCAGCCGATTAAACAATAAGCGAAGTTTTTCTTTATGAAATAATACTTTTTCTTGTTTAACACACACATATCCTTATGATTATGTATCGGCGACGATCGATAAATCATTTGTTTGGAAAAATAGAAAGAAAAATTTCAATGGTACAAAGGCAGCAAAGCGAATTGAATGGAAAAAAAAACTTCCCTCTGTATGCGATGATGTGCTTTAAAAAAAAAACTGCACAAACCGCAATTTATAGAATTTTTGATTTTTTTACTTTTGCTTTATTTTTTTTTGTTTTGTTTGATATTATGCATGATGGTGTGTACGGTACCTACTTGAGTTTTTGTGAACGAACAAAGAAATCAATTGAAAGTCACAGAAAGTTTATTCGAATAAATTAAAATTAAAATCGAGTTGAAAAAGTAGGTTTGATAAAATATTATATTGCACATCACATACCTACATGTGTACCCACTTTTAAAGTTCAAGGGAATTCGAATGTAGGTGAGTAGAAAGAGATTAAAGATTTTGACCCAGAGAAAATGTTTTTCACAATTTAATTGCTGGTATTTTGTGACATCTTTTAAGTAAAAGTCAGACAAATATGGGTAACAGTAGAAGATCCATTAATTTGGAGATAGTATACCAATTTGGAGATTTTACGCTAAGCAAACAATCGTATTTGTATTCTCTTTTTTTGGAGATTTTTTTAAAAATTGTTTGCACTGTGAAAATTCTCCAAAGAAGCCATATGGTTCGTTTAAAAAGCTTATGTACATATATCTTGGGTTGTATTGATCGGATAATCAAGATTGAGGACTTGTAGAGGCTTAGGCAAAGTGACAGAGCAACATTTCTTGTATTTTAAAATATTAATTTAAGTGGTAATACTCCTGTCCCAATACTTGGAAAAATGGCAAATTTTAACCTCCCAGATCGATCATAAGCTGAGAAAATAAAATGCACGACTGGTCGCATTAACTTGCTCTTTTGAGCGATCAGACTGTGGTTTTTTAAAGTAGATATGCATGGTACTTACATTTTAGACTGAAAAATTGGTGAAAAAAATCAATATAATTAGAAATAAATTGATTAAACAACTTCTGAAACTGTTTTGACACCAACGCAATGTACACCATCCGACTTCTTACACAGATCTCAATTTATGAGAAAAAGATTTAAAAAATTTATAAAAATTTGAAAACATTTTTAAGAAAAAATAATTGGTACGCCACTTTATAGTATTTATTAAGGCGCAGTTCTAAAATTAATTTTGAAAAAAAAAACATCATTTTTTTAAATACAAAATTTGTTTTTTTTTGAAATGCAATATTATTTAAACTTATTAGAAGCTCTAGTATATAAATTTCATTAAAATCATTTCTATGAGAGATACCATTTTTACGATAGATACATTTTTTTTCAAATAATATACATAGTAGATCGTATTAATTTTAGTTCACATAGAAATTTTAATAAAAATAGTAGGAGCCGTTTTTGAGAAATATGAGCTTTTTAACACCGGTTTTTAAACATTTGTATGGGAGGTACAATTATTTTGGTCAAAAGAATAATTTGTATTTAAAATCTGTTAGATAATGTTCAAAAACTGCTTGGTGCCAAGTTTAATACAAATCGGCCGAGTCATTTTCGAATGATTTAGTTATAAAAAAATTGAAACTTTTTTAAAAAGTCAAAAAAAAAAAATTTAAAATTTTGATATACAAAACTTTTAAAACTTCTTAAAAGATTTTCTATAAAAAAAAATTGGTCAAAACCACTTGTAACCATTTTTTATACAATGGTAAGGTTTTTGTAAAAAAAATTGCTAATTTTTTTTTATGTGATGGTGCGTTTTTGAGAAAAATAAAATTTTCATAATTTGGTAAAAGAATTTATACGGCACCGTTATTTTTGGTCTTAAAAAAAAACGAAAAAAAACGTGTGGGGGTAATGGCCAAAAACCACTAGGTACCAAGTTTAAAAAAAACGACCCATCCATTTAGGCTGCACCCGAAAGGACAGGATATGACAGACCGGCAGACAGAATTGGGAGACCCTCTTTTTTCGACTTCGCTATCATCGTTATGTCAACTTTGATCAGAATCTCGAGTTCGATTTTTTTATGAATCCGTAAATTTTTTTAAAAAAACCAAAAAAAAAATATATGTATGGCTAGAATGTACGGACTTCATCTAATAGTTAACAACTAAATTTTGCAAAATATTTATTTTTCCACAAAAAAAAAAAAAAATTTTAAATAAGAACTAAAAAATGAATTTTTTTTAGATTTTTGTTATTGTTGTTTAAAATAAATTATTATCAAAATTTTTAAATGCAATATTTTTACAACAATTTAGTATGAAATTGCAAAATTTTAACAAAGTTAATCCCTTCAAAAGTTATACGTGAATAAATAAAATAAATATAAGTCAATTTTCTTCAAAAAGCTCGAAATCCTACTTCTGTAATGCGATGTTTTTTTTTTTGACAAAAATCTTAAATGCAGTGTTCTTACAATCGCCTGAGTCATTGCATGTACGAAGTTTAATCAAGATTGTTAGAGCCGTTATCGATAAAATTTAAAAAATACCAAAATTGTAATTTTCAAATTTCCCTTCAGGGATTCACATATGTAAAAATGCTCTGTGCCAAATTTGAAGAAAATGTACCCATCCGAATATTAATCGGCTCTAGCTCAAATCTTCTCTATCATAGTAGTAAAAATTTTGATTAAAACCACGAAATTGTTTTTTTTTTTACGACACCAATACTTCCTAGCAGAGCGAGTAAAAATGGCTAAAATATATTTAAACAAAAATATTAATCACAGTGCTGTGCGAGTTAGAATTTAAAAATGTAGTAGCTATCAAAAAAACATGCATATTATCTTTCTGTCAGAAATTTAGTTTCTGAGATTTAATCTATTTTAGTCTTAGCAACAAAAAATTCTCTCGCAATATTTTGCCTTCTTTGCATTTTCAACGCATAAACCACCAACTTCATAAAAGATCAGAAAACACGCTTTCCCAGGTCATCACATACCTAACCCAAACCCAGACCATCATTATAATGTTAATGAGAAATACAATTTTTCAAGTTGTCACAAATTATTTGGTATTTTTTCTTTTATACTGATGAAAGAGCCGCTTAAGGAATTTGCAAGCCGAATCGTCATCAATTAAACGGCTCGGGTCCATTCAACCGTTTACTTCAACGAGTAAGCATGAAGGAGGAACATAGCAGTCCGAAACGTTTTGCTGGAGAGAGGAAGCCTTATGGTATATAGAGCTGGATAGGAGCTAATTTCCTTGATTTGTGACCGGGGAATGATAATCACCAGCACATGTGTCTCGTGTTGTACCAAAACAGATGAAATCGAAAACGATGAATACGAAACGACGACGAGGATGACGACGACGCTTTGCGTTTAACATTTCATTTTTAAAATTATTTCATGTTGCATTGTCGTCGCCCCGAATTAAAATTGCTTCGAAAAATAAATCGCTATTTTTCGGTGCGTAGTTATAAAAATTTATTAGAGGGTTAATGGGAACTACATATTTTATATTTTTCAAAAACAAAAAAAAAAAGAATTTCAAACGCTAGAAAATTGTCTTACTTTTCGGAAGCAAATGAACTGGAATAAGCTTCATAAGATATTTTTCTTTAAGGTAATCCTTTGACCCGCCTACACCTACCTAACCTTTAAGGCATTAAGCCTTTTAGTCTAAAAAAAAAAAAAAAATATTTCACCAGTACAGGCAATTAACCCCCCTCTGATCCCTTAGCGATACGGTCTTGTCTTACATTGGCATATTTTAAAGATGCTTTTTAATGTGCAATCGGGTGTGTCATGCGAGTTCTTTTGATCTGCTGGAATGGAGGAAGTTCTTTCGAGACTCAAAGGAAGATCGTGTCAGAATTATTTATATATATGTAAATATACACGCTTTCGTGTTTGCAATTAAAGAAGCGAGAAAGTATTCTCTCTCTGCATTTCTGCAGATGTTCCAAAACACTTGAGGGGTTACCCATCGCCCCATCATCAGTCGCTTGAAGTTAAAACTGAATTTCTTGATTTTTTTGGTTGATTTTTGTTTATCTACTTATGATATTGGAGATACGGTGCATGCATCTTTATGAAGCAGAACAATGATTTTTTTTGTTGGTTCCTTTCCAAAGTATAAGACGCAGACAAAAAAAAAAAAAAAAAAAACAATTCAAAGCTTGTAAAATAACAATTTGGTGCTAATTGGAGTTAAATTGGACCAAATTTTGTTTTATGAGCTTGCGATGCGGTGCTTATTCAAACAATGGAATGAGTAGAATAATAAGGTTGAATAATTAAGACACATGGAATTTTATTGCTTAAAATGATATATGTATATAGTATTTTCTTATCTGAATTGAATATTGAAGAAAGAATAAATGTCAATAAACTTTTGTTCATCGAAGCTAACTGACATGAACTCTGTAAGAATTAAGAAAAGAATTTAAATATTTTGACAAAGGCGTCCAATTATATTGTGTGTTTGTTTAAACAAAAGAGCAAGTAAAAACTAAACAAGATCTAGTTAGGAGCACTCATTTATTTGAAAGAAAATATCTCAAATTTAGTTTGTATCATTAAGGCTCCCTTTAGAAGATTCGTAAACAGAATAGGTTTAATTTTCGAAAATTGTTTTCGAATATTTTCGAACTCACGCTATAAAATAATTGTGCCGAGATCGACTTTTGGAGCTGTTCTGGGGGCAATAACATTTTGGCGTTCGCAATTGTCTGACTTAATCACTTAGACTTCCTATTATCAGTTCACTGGTGGGATTTTCGTATAAAATAGGGGACTTAACCGCACCCTGCTTAAGACAAATCTATCCACAGATTTTAATCAACACTACTATAACGGAGAAGTCCAAAAAAGTGGGTATATTCATAAAATTATGCCATCTGATAAGGCTGATTTGTGCATCCACTGTAATTTGAGTTAGACTCTAGAGCCTATAACGAGTGAACTGACTCAAGTCAATCTGCATGGAAATCTTTACCTTACCAAAGTCGCCTTACCTTATTGAGCCAAAGTCGCCCTATCTTAATTCCGGGTTAACTTTGTCCTCAATATTTATTTAATCAAAATGCAAAAAACTTAACAATTGCCTAAAATTATGAGAAATACCATGGATTTTCAGAAAAACATGAGGCGATAAACAAGCGTAACAATATTTTATATAAAAACATAATTTTCGAATTTTTCAAAAATTAGTATCTAATTTTATTTTCAACTAATAATGCAATTTTTAAAAAATTAATTCAATAATAATTTTTTTTTTTGAAAAAATTAGTTATTACTTTTAGCTAGTTTCCTAATTTTAAGAAATTATTTAATTATTTTTTAAAATTATTTTTAGCTAACAATTATCAATTATCAATTAACAATTATCCATAATCTTTTTAAAATAAGTTAAATTAATCAACTTATTATTTATTAAAAAAAAAAGTTATAATTTTCAAGTATTTAATAGAGGTGTGGCTTAAAATGGGCATCGGAGTGTCTCAAAAAAAAGAGCCTTAAAAATGGGCGTGTTTTAAAAAAAGAATGTGACCGAAAAGAGGGCCGTGGTCAAAATGGGGAAATATAAAAAAGACATGGCCTAAAAAAGTCGTCTCCGAAAATGGCGTGACAAAAAAAAGAGTGTGGCCAAAAACGGACTGTGGCTTAAAATAGGTGTGACCAAAAAAAAAAAACGCCATATTCAGAATTTTTTTATAATGTTCTTAACAACGACAACGAATCTAAACGACCACTGGATTTTTGCTCGATTTCAAGTTAAAATACATTTAAAAAGTTATATTAAAGCTTGTGGTTAACGTACAAAAATGTTTGATGCACCAAATTGACCGCTAATTCGGCAAGAATATAATGATATACAACTTTTGAAAATCGGTTCGAAAATAGAAATAAAATCGTCAATTTATTAAAAATTCTGTTTTTATTGCTATCCAAGCAACTTATCCATTAAATTATTTAAACACTTATAATTTGTTTATATTAAGAATATTTGTGATAAGTCTTTCTATAGTATTTCTCGACTTATAACAGAAATAATAATTAGACAAGGGGAGTGGCCTAAAATGTGTGTGGCTTTATTGTGGCGTGGCCTTAAAAGGGGTGTGGCCTGGGAGTATAATTAAAAAGTGGTGTGTCGTATTAGTATAATTAAAAGAAGTGTGGCCTAGGAGTATAATTAAAAGGGGTATGGTCAAAAAAGGGGTGTGGCCAAAAGAGGATTTGCCTAAAAGATTCGTGGCCTTGAAGGGGCTGTACAAAAAGGGGAGTGGCCAGTAAAAATCTTGCTCAAAAAGAGGAGTGGCCTAAAATGAGGTGTGGCATAAATAAGGGCGTAAATAAAGGGGATAATGCCGAAGAATGGGCGTGTCCAAACGGGGATTTACCTAAAACAGGGAGTGGCCTTAAACGTGGGATGGCTTTAAAGGGGTTTGAGAGGAGCCAAAAAGAATTGTGTTCAAAAAGAGGAGTGGCCTAAAAAAGGGTGTGGTCTAAAAAGGAGTGTAATTAAAAAAGGTATTGACGAAAAACGGGTGTCGCCAAACGTGAACTTGCCTAAAAGGGCATGCCCAAAAAAAAGGGGAGTGATAAAAATAAAATTTTACGCGTTGCTTCACCCAAATATTAACTTTAAATATCGATCTTTAATTTAGTATTTTCTAAATTTAATGTATTTATACAAACATACATATTATTGTACATATGTTCATATTAATGCAAAATCATTTTTCATATTCAAGAAAGTATTGGTCAAGTTTTGGGCTATTCGGGCACATTTAATTGCTTTGAAAAGTGAAATTACACTGCAAATCAAAATAAATGAATTCTTGTTTAGTTTTTTTTAAGAAGAAAGTAAGCAAAATTTCAGTGAAAATTTTATTGTAAACAAAATTTTAATTTCTATCAAAGATCTTTTGGACAACATGGGAACAAGTTAATGACAAATTCGACATTTTTATTACCAGAAAAATAATATGAAGATCAATCACTTGAAAAAATTTAAAAAGATTATTAACTTTTTAATAATAGCTTGATAAATTTTAAGTTAAACAAGAGCTAAGCTCTTACTTTCTTGTTTCTTTGTTTTACCCCAAAGAATTATTAGTTAAATGAATTTGACTTTTCAAAACGACTTACCTTTTTTTTGTAATTTGGATTTAAATTCCACTGACTTAGTTTTATCCTTGTCTATTGAAATCGTGAAAAATTAAAAACTTTAATTAAAATTGATATCCCAGCATTATTTCGTCTCAGATGATGGTTATAATTCAACTTCTTGAATAAATTTACATGACACTTAACCAAAACGAGAAAACTTAAAACAACAAAACAAAAAAAAAAAGAAGCCAGAGAAACTTTGAAAAGTCCTTCTCCTTTTCTTGCACTTTACTGCCCTGTGTGCACTTTGTGTCGTATATATCAACTTGAAATTATTGAAAAACATTAACTAAAAAAAAAAAACATTTTATCGACACTCCCAATCGATTCTATGTAGAATTGAAGTAGGTATAGTAGTGAAGAAGGACTCAGCAGCAGTCGGGGCGGTGCGGCGGCGGCGTGGCGGCACAGGGAAGATAACTCTCAACTTTTGTTGATCCCAAATAGAAATCGACAAATAAAATGAAGCGAAAATGGACCAAAGTGTATCAAACGAAGACTCTATACCTACCTATACGATGAGCAGTATTCAATAACTGCCTGAACGTGATTTGAATTTCAAACAAGGCATTGAGCAAACAAAACAAGAATCCCAAAAAAAAAAAGAAAAAGCTACCTCAATATTTCAACAAACTACGACAGCGATGGCTATAAGGTCTACGAAGGACGAAAAAAAAAGGACCAAGAGTCTACGAGTACTATCTACTTTCGATTCAGGGAACGTACTCTCGCTGGGACACAGAAACCTAATTTCAAATTGATACAGAATTTCTTTCACCCCAATGACGCGACGAACATTGGATGTTTGACAGCAGCCCAGGAATAAATGATGCGCTTTTATGTCAGAAAACTGGAGGAAAAGAATCTACAACCTTGATGTATATATACATAATATACCTTCCTACCTGAGCATCAGGACAGGACATAAAAAACAATGAGCGAATGTAAGTCTATTTAAATTGATTATAATTTCTGTGGAATTTATTTCGAGAGGTACAAGGAAAACCACCAACACCACCAGGGCTATAGGGCTACCGATACCGTACCGCCACCGAGACGTAACGCACGCCGCCGCCGCCGCCGTAAAACGTGTCTTCAAAATTCAACTTGTCAGTTTTAATTGTAAGTGTCACTGTCAGGCTGACACTCGTCTTCTTTACCAGACAACGGGGGGCAGCAGGCAGGCAACCAAGTGGGTGGTAATTATTGTCAAAATTGTTGAAATAAGGTTTAGAAAGCGTATAATGGAGTTCTAAGTGGCACAGGCACTCTAGTTTATTGTTGTCGGCTATTATATAGCCGGGATCTGTTTTATATAGAGGGCGAGGAGAGGGAGAGAGAGAGAGAGAGATCGTAGACACGTGACTTTAGTGTGGCTTCTTTCTTGATTTCAGCATGAAAGAAGTTAAATGGCGCTATTAAGCTACGTTGTGTGGTTAAATTCGAGTGGCAGATATTAGTTTCTGTCAACGATTTCTCACAATAGGCGTTTCCCCCTTTTTGATATTTTAAATTGTGTGCGGTCAAAGAAATACTTATATACCACTTTTAATGGAAAATAATCTTAAAATTATTTTAAAAGACTTTGACAATAGATTGACATAAATTGGAATGCATGAAAAACTTATAATAAAGTTCATAACAAAAATTCAATTATTTATTTTGACACGTGATATGTCTATAAATTTAAAGGTGGTTCTGTGAATTATGGGCAATGAGTTTTATTGGGTAGAGATTTAAAAGTCCGTTTCTGTTAAGAAATCATAAATCAATGATTTCAAAACCATGAGAAAAAATTGCCATATTCTTTAAACCTGTGATTGGAAACTGCATATGTTAAGATTCGTATCAATTCGTCATGGGAATCAAAGTTATTGACTTAAAGCCGATAAGTGATCATTTGGCTGTAAATCTGTGATATGCTCAGGCTCACACATCCCTGTAGAAATGAATCTGAACAACCTGTGAATCAGGAGTTTTAAGACTTCTGGGCGAAGCCTACTCCTTCTTGGAGTAAGTCAAAGTTGTGTTTTTTGGGAATTCAATGCTAAAGTGGATTAGTTGGTAAGGCATAGCCTTCACGAAACTACGAGACATCTAATAGACTTTGTATCAGCTCGTAATAGGAAGTAGCACAAGGTTTCAAGATTAAGTAAGTCTCCACAAAGCAAATTGGCTCTCCCCACAATCTCAAAGTCCCAACCAAATCAGGACCCATGTTCTATAACTATCGCGTCGATAAAAATTGTCGAGAAACGATGGAAAATGAAACGAAACACACTTTATCGCATTATCGGGTTTCTATAACTTTGACAGTCAATAACTTTACCGACTGGAACACTCGGTATAGAAATCCTGGAAAAAATCGATAAAATGCGTTTCTGTATCTTTGAAAATCGTTAACTTTTTCATTTTAAATGTCAAATATTATCACGGACCCAGAAGCAAGCGATAATAGTTTCATTCAAATTTTGAAGGTGTTAAAGGGTAGTACAAAAAAGAAAACAAAAAAAAAAAACAAATTTATCTATGGCTGAAAACAAAAAGGTAAACAAAACTGATAATTCAGTGAATTTTTTTTAATTAAAGAGGAACAAGGGTAGAAGGTTTAGGACACAAAAAAATAATAAAAAAATAAAGAAAATCTGTTAAAAAAAAAATTAAATTTCAATTGGTCACATGGGTCACTGCTTTGAACAATATTTAGTAATTTGCGCAAATTAAATAAATAGAGTTCGTGGTGCAGTGGAAAGATGTAAGTTATTGATAAGTAGGCTAGTTTTTATGAATTTTTGTCTAGCTTTAAGTTAGTTATGAGTAAAATGAAAAATAAAAATGAATTGAAAATGAAAAAAAAAAAGATCTCCGCTTTAGAAGTGAGAAGTCTCAGGTTCGATTCCTGTCACCGGCAATTTTTTTTTTTAATTTTTAATAATTTACTTTTTTTTCAACACATTCGCTGGAAAACAAATTTTAAAAAAGCTATTTTTTTAACGCCCTGCGAAGCGGGGGGTTTTTCTAGTTTATTATATTTTTCACTTTCCAAACAAATAATTCAAATAAATAAATCGCGAATACAAATAAATTTGATTTCAAATTTAACTTTTTTTGTTTTAAGTCGTCAAACTGATAGATAGACTTATCGCCTTCCAATGGAAATTGCAGTCAAAATAGTGTGGAAGTTGAACTTATCGCATCGACTTACAGAAACACATTTTTTTCCAGAGGCGTTAAATGCGGAATGGATCGTTTCATTTTTTAACGATGCGAAAAGTTATCGCCTGAGTTACAGAACATGGGTGCAGGTTTCGGGATTTAAGTACCTCAAATGTGGGATATTTTCAAAAAAGGAGGCGTTAGATCCTTTTACCGAAAACCGTAAAAATGTCGTAACGTCCAAAAGTGGTCATATAACCCAAAAAGTCAACAAAAAAAACTGCAAAAAAAACCAAAACGAATGTCATAACGCCTAAATTTATTTTCAAATGTAATAACGCCCAAATCATTAATTGTCATTTTGTCTAAAAGATTTTTGAACCTTGGACAAAAAGATCAAACGCTAATTTTAAATTGGAACTTCAAAATACTCAAGAAAAATGCCATAATACCCAAGCCATAACCCCATTGCCCAAATCGTACCTACAATAACAAAATGTTAATAAAGTTGTTTTGTTTAGCGAAGTCGAAAAAAGTGGGTCTCGCAATTCAATCTGTCTGTTCGGCTGGAGCCTAAACTGTGGGTTGATTTTCTTTAAATTTGGTACCTCGCGTTTTTAGGCATTCGCCCCACACGTTTTTTTACATTTTTTTTAAGACCAAAAATAACGGCTCCTACGATTTTGATTAAAATTTTTGTGTGAATTAATATCAGAACGATCCATATTATTTGGAAAAAAAATTAACTATTTCTTAAAAATGGTACCTCTCATAGAACCATTTTGTTTGGTTTTCGACTATCTCATTACCTGTTGAACCAATTTTAATTAAATATTTTACGCAAAAGCTTTTAATAATAAGTTTAAATAATATTGCATATCCAAATTTTCAAAAAATCAAATTTTGGATTTTTAAAAAAATTTCCAAAATTATTTTTTGAAAATTTGATATTTCGAAAATGCGTGGATTATTTTTTTTTTCAAAATATATTCAAAATTTTATATATAAAAATTATTTTTTTCAAAAAAACTACTCTAACGATTTTTAAAAATTTATTATAATAAATTGAAATTTGTGCAAGAAATCACTTGGAGTACATTGCTTTGGTTCAAATCAATTTCAGATATTTGTTTAATCAATTTTAATTCTAATTTTATTGATTTTTAAGTATTTTTTCAGTCTAAACAGCACCACAGTGTGATCTCACATAAAAGAAAGTTCGTGCGACCCAGTCTCGTGCATTTAATTTTAAAAAAAGATTTAGTTGAAGTTGGCTTCGCTTGACAAACAGCTAACCAAAACCACCGACGACGGGTACACCAGAGGAAGAACTCTAAGTATGATGATGAATGCATCGGAAAAAGATGGCAGATGATGCATAATGCGAAAATGCTGTAGCGACAACAATAGCAGAGAGAGAACAGTATCGAACCAGGATAAGAAGATCTTGCCTAGAAAAAAGAGGGCGTACCCAGCCAGGCTTCAAGCTGAAGGAAGTAGAAAAGTCTCGCGAGTGAAACACCAACAAGAGATTTATAAAAAAAAGCCCTGCAACTGGCCACATCATTAGTCGCTTTCAATTTGCCTCTATAAATTCCTTTACGGCGATTAAAAAACAAATAGGAACTTGTTTATTTTAAAGTTAACGACGACAAGACCAAATATGCTTGCTAGCAACAGAAATTAAGTGTCAATATTTATAAGAAAAACATAGAGGTAGTTAAGGATTTTATTTCCCATTGAAGTAGGTAATAATGGATTCAAAGGTTCTTATACTCAAGATAAAGTGCATGATGTACTACCAAATCTTCATAAGGCCAGAACTGACTTATGGTACAAATTTTTATACTATAAGCAGAAAAGGTATTAGGTTCGATTGCCAACTTATGCCACAAAAAAAAAACAGAAACATTTTTCACGGATTACTGCCTTTTACAAGAAATTGAAAAATACTCCTAGAATTTCTCTTGTCATGAAAAAAGCGCCTTTCTACTAAGCAATTCGAATTCGCAGAAAATGGCACTTCATTCCGGCCAACAACAAACAGACATGGTTGAGTGTTGTAAGTCACTAGGCCCTGGTTCTGCATAAGCTCTCATGCCACTAATTTTGTTTTAATTTATAAGCAAAAAATCTGAGCTGAAAAATTCTGTCTACATTCATCAAACATAATTACAGTCATTTATTTTTAACGAAGTTATAGTTTTTCATTGTCTTTTCTACAGATTTTGGCAAGCAGGGTTAGATAGGTAAACTTATAAAATATCTAGAGCGATTACTAAGGTTAAAGAAAGTTTTCAAAAAAAAAAAAAAACATAAATCAATCTTTGTTCTTCCACTAAAGTTTTTAGAGGAAAACTTCAATAATTATTTCGACTTTTATAGACACTTAGTCATATAATTTGAGACGGCAAACAAAAATAGTTTGAAGTTTTCTTCTATTTTTCATTTAATTCAAGGACCAACATTTAAAATAATGACTCACAGCCAGACTTCTATAATTTTATTTAGGTACACAACACAAAAGAGTTAAACATCAGTGAACAAAAAAAAAAAAAAAAAAACACATATAAAGACGTAACTGATTGCTGGTTTGTTTTAATTTTAAAACTACTTCTCGAGTCCTGCTGAGCCTGCCACGTTCATGTTCTAATTCATTTCTCTCTCTCTGTTCTTTGTAGAGGTATAGTGTTCTTAAATAATTATCCGACTTTGAACTGCCCAAGTGTCCATTGTAAAATTCAAATAATATATTTTCATTTTTTTTTTTTTTACCAAAAATGCTAAGGCACTCCACAATCCACTTCCACTTCCATTTCCACATCCATATGCCACCCCATCACATTTGTTAAATTTTATATACGTACGTAGGTACTGGCTGTGTAATTTTCTTCATTTTCTCAGCTTAGCCTTTTCCTTTACAAAACACCATCCACATGCAAACACACAAAATAAATGTGATGGAAAATTCACAGCAAAATGAGTACATAATTCACATTCCAGACTTTGGCAATTTTCCAAAAAAAAAAGAAAAAAAATAACTACCAAACTCAAAGTCGTAATAGTAAACAAGTTTCTCTCGCTTACCACTGACTGCCATGCCGCTGGAAAACTATTGGAAAAGGAAAAATCTTGTGTCTCCGTCTCCGTTAACAAATGACGACGACGACGATGTAGACGACGACGTGCAAACGGCCCAACAATTGACCCGTACCAAAAAAATGGCGGCTAAAGGTCACCACCCTTTCAATAATAATCATATCGTCAGCAAGTTCCTCTATATAGTTAAAAAGTCTTTTGAGAAGGGTGAATTTCATAAGGAAGGTTTATTTTAGTTGTGAAATTTAAACGAGTCTGGCCGCAGTATAGTTTAGTAGACTGTGGCGTAATGGTTAGAGCGTGGGACGTGGGAGCCAAAAATCTTGGGTTCGATTCCCAGCATATGCCAACAAAAAAAACAGAAATGTTTTTCACAGGTTACTGCCTCTTGCAAGGAATTGGCAAATCCTCCACGAGTATCTCTTGTCATGAAAAAATGCTTCTCACTTTAACCGTTAGGATCCGACAGAGAATAGTAGGTCCCCTCTTTTATTTGGAAATAAGACCCACGGACTTTTTTGCACTGCACAAAGAATTTTAGGTCTTTTAGTTTTTGTAAAAATTAAAAAAAATTGTTAAAATTATTTTCTAGAATAGATTTCTTATTTTTTAAAAAGCTAAAACATATTATTGTTGGTGTTGCCGTTGTGTGTTTTTTATTTATTTTATTTTTAGTCATAAAATTTCCCGTGTAAACTAAATAGGGGAAATTTAAAAATAGTAGGGCCCCAAAAGGCGGAGTGTTAAAGTATGCTTACTTTGTAGTAAAAAAGAAATACACCTTATACATTTCTTACCTTATTTATGGCTTCATATTGTACCTCTGGATAATATTTGCTTGCCTTTAAAATATTCAAATATTCATCTATAAATTAATAAATTCATTTAATAATGCAAAATTCGTATGCTGGTGAATTTCACCGACCATATATGGGGTGTGCCAAAAAGTGAATGAATATTTCTTTCGATATGAACTTTGTCCGGTTCAGGGACAGAAGACAGAACCACAACTCTTCAAAATAAAAACCAGCAAAAAAAAAAAAATCCACAAAAAGAAAAAAAAAAACCAAAGAAGACTTTTCTTCTTCTTTTTCTTCCTGTGAGAAGATAACTCCTCAAACTTTTGTTTTTCACTGTTGATTTCCATTTCGGGATCATCATATGCATAGCTATAGCTTTAGACTTTCGACTCTTGAAAAGCAGGCACAGTTCATCATGAAGAAAAATAATGAAGAACTCTCATTCGAAAATGATGGGTGTTAAAGGGGTTGGCATGGCAATGATATATTGCAAAGAGGAATTCTTTTTTGTATGTCTACAGAATTATATATACATATATAGGAAGGTATGTATGTTTATGTATAACTTAGTCAAGCATGGTGAAACCTTAGAAAGAAAGTGCTAAATGAAGAAATGACTTCTGGTTCGAGTATAGAAGGGTATACAGCAATCCTTTTCGTATTGAGTGTCCTTAAAGTGAAACCTTTGGTGTGGTAAGTTTCTCCCGCCAAGTATTAGAGGTATAGTGATTGAATGTTGATGGAATGAGGAATAGCTGCCCGATGATGGTGCGACGTATTAATGACGTATACCTACTAGAATGAAAACGGACCCGCTTTATCCAGATATAGGAATGTATATATATATATACATACACTAAATAACATAGTTATATCAGTTGAAAGCCTTCCTTATACATAGCTTGATGATTTTTAAGGATATATATAGCAGCTATTGAAAATGAAGAAGCATAGAAAAACCGTTCTACTCTTATATATGTATGTATGTATGTAGGAAGGTACCATCTCTTATAAGGATTTTGATTCAAAAGAACTGAAAACATCAGCCCAGGCGAAAGTCATTATCGCTTTGAAAAGAAAGTTTAAATCAGGTTTTTTGATTGAAAAGTTCTTCAATAGA
The DNA here is from genome assembly GCA_951394125.1 of Epistrophe eligans. Lineage (NCBI taxonomy): Eukaryota > Metazoa > Arthropoda > Insecta > Diptera > Syrphidae > Epistrophe > Epistrophe eligans. The sequence goes on along the minus strand of OX596028.1, from coordinate 104,652,097 downwards.
TCGATAGATGGATGAAAACCAATACCCAATGGAATATAGAAAAATGATGATGATGATGATAGTGACTGAAAGATAAAGGAATAGAGCGCAATTTGTTCAAGAGTGATATAGTCGTCCTGAAGCCATTATATCTATAGATATCCTAGGACTAGAAAATGGAGTAGGATTTCTGTTTTTTTTTTTTTAATTTATTTTCCGTTATAAATGTACATAGTTTACTCGTTCTATACGGTTACATAAGAAAAAAGATATTGTTAAATTACAAATTCTAGGGGAAGAATTAAGGTACAACGTGGTAACTAACATTTCTCACTAAAAAAATCAACCACAATAATTATCTTTAATACTCTAAGGGTCAGTTTGTTTACAGTTGATCATCTCTTATCAAGAATTACTGCAACTGGTAAATCTTTGAATGTCCAAGTTTACCAAATTTTTTATCAATGAATACAAATTTCGAATTCTGATTCATTATAGAAATCTCTAATCTGCCGATTTTTATTAATTAGCGCCATTCAATTAGAGCATTATAAAATGATGCAGAAATGGTGCAGATTTAACCCACTGTGAACAAACAAGAAAGAGAAACTGGGTGCGACTCACACGGTTAACTTCCCATTGGTGCCCTTGACAACTGGAAACAAGATGCAAATTCTTAAAAGACCTTAACAGGTGTTTAATATGCGATCAAGTCAAAACCAAAGTTGAGGGGTTTTATATTTTTCAACTATTTTAGAAGTATTTTTGTACTTTTCTTAGTAACAACATTTTCAGTAACATAAAATAATTTCGGAATCGATAGCATTTTGTTGTTTTCGAGATATTCAAACCGAAAAACGTTTTTCAACTCTCGAGAGTTTACTAGCGAAAGAACTCTCAAATGGACACGCACCGTAAAAATAATGAATTTGGATTCTTGGGACTTCTAAAAGTGGAGATATGTCAAAATTTTTGATTCGAAAAATCGGACCAAATACTATAACTTCAAATGGGAAGTTAGTAAGGGGATGTCAGCATGAGTTAGCTTTTTATTAATTTACATTGGAAAAACAGACTGACTAATAATCCAGTCAAAATACACAAAAAAATGTTCAAACTTAGACAAAACTGGCATAGGCCTTAAAATTGGTACAGACCTTTGATTAAAAATGCAATATAAAAAATTTGCATAAATCCTACATAACTCCAGCACGCACGCAGTCCCAATTTTAAAAATTTTCTAGGTTTTCGCATGTATGTAGGTAACACTCTTAAACGGTGTGTGCTATCAAAAAGTAGTTAACCAATAATAATTAACCTGTTCGGCTAGTACTTGGTACCTAGCGTTTTTTAGGCATTCCCCCCCCCCCATACATTGTTTTTCATTTCTTTAAGACAACAATTTTTTTTTAAATTATGAAAATCTTATTTTTCTCAAAAACGTGCCCACAACTTAAAAAAAAAAATCAGTAATTTTTTTTACAAAAATGCTACCAATTTATAAACAAAATGTTTGGTTTTAAATGGTACCTCCCATAGAACCATTTTTTTGATTTTTGATTTTTGATTTTGATCAATTTTTTTACAGACAATGTTACAATAATTTTAAAAATATTGTTTATCAAAATTTTCCAAATTTTTTTTTTTTTTTAATTTTTAAAAAAGTTTCAAAATTTTATTTAAAGAACTTAATAATTCAATAACGACTTGGTCGATGTTTATCAAACTTAGCAGCCAGTTTTTTGACATTATCTAGCAGATTTTAAATACAATGTTTTCTTATAACCAAAAATTCAGAAAATGATACAGGATGACACTGATAGAACGATTAAGTACGACGGAAAAAAAAACGCAAGTGCGCATTGCGGTGCTGCCAACTAGCGGAGAATGGGCACCTCGCCCTACACCAACTGTTGCCGCTTCTGCTTTGTACGCCAGCGTTAACAAGCTGTGCCGACAGACACTTCCTAACTCAACTAAGTTTGGGGGCATCCTCTAACCTCACGAGCTACACCCCGCTGAAACTTCAACTACGCCCTTAACGGGCCTTTTTGTCATAGGATTTTTATCATAGGTTTCTTTATATGGGGATCATATCCCTAGGGTATCACATCACAATGGATCTACATTGATCTAAGTGTGACAGCCCGCTTACCTAACCTAACCTATAACCAAAAAAAAACGGTACATCCCATACAAATCTCACTTTTCTCAAAAACGGATCTTACGATTTTTATTAAAATTTTTGTGTGAACTAATATCAGAATGATCTACTATATTATTGGGAAAAAAAATTTATTTATCGTTTAAAAATGTTACCTCTCATTTTTTGGGTTTTCGACTATCTCATTATCTTTTGAACCAATTTTAATGAAATTTTTTACACACAAGCTACTATAAGTTTGAATAATATTGTATATCAAAATTTTCAAAAAATTAATTTTTTTTTTTTAAAGAAAAAATTAAAAATAATTTTTTGAAAATTCGATATTTCGAAAATGGGTGGATGATTTTTTTTTCCAAAAATTAATTTTTAAACTCCGGATAAATGAGTACCAAAAATTGGCGTACCAATTTTTTTTTTCATAAAAATATATTCAAAATTTTATATAAAAAAAATATTTTTTTTTAAAAAACCGCTTCAACGATTTCTTAAAATTTTTTGTCATAAATTGAGATTTGTGTATAAGAAATCACTCGGTGTACATTGCGTTAGTGTCAAATCAATTTCATATATTTTTTTTAATCAATTTATTTCTAATTTTACATTGATTTTTAAAATTTTTTTTTGTCTAAATTGTAAATTCCATGCATATGTGCGAAGTGCAAGACAGCACGGTGCCTATATTGTTCATAATTATGTACTCACCTAATACTTCCTTAAACTAGGCTATATTTTTGGCAGTCGGCATAAATTATAGGCTCCAATATCTATTTAATAAATTTCTTTTATCCGATGAAAAGTTTTAAAAATTATTAAGACTTTAAAACCACAGTGTGATCGCACATAAGAGTTCGTGGGACCCAGTCGTGCATTTTATTTTTACTTAAATTTCAAAAAATTTAGCTTTTGTAAAATATTTTCAATTCACTTTGTAGA